>CM035849.1:90163362-90793744 GCA_020510985.1 Pholidichthys leucotaenia | reverse complement strand
TGCGATCGTTGGCCTCATCTCCAATGGAGATGAAGCTGAGTACAGAGGGCTTATCCAGGACTTCGTGGACTGGTGCCATCGGAACTGCCTCCAGATGAACGCGAGGAAAACTAAGGAGCTGGTGGTGGACTGCTGCAGGCATGGGCAACCCCTCACAGCACCAGTAAATATACAGGGAACAGACATCGAGATGGTGACATCTTATAAGTACCTGGGTGTTCATCTGAACAATAAACTAGACTGGTCACACAATACTGATGCACTCTACAAGAAGGGACAGTGCAGGCTGTTCCTGCTGAGGAGACTCAGGTCTTTTGGTGTACAAGGGGCGCTGCTGAAGACATTCTATGACACGGTGGTGGCATCAGCCATCACTTTTGGAGTGGTCTGCTGGGGCAGTGGCATTACTGCAGCCGATAGGAAGAGACTGAACAAACTGATCAAGAAAGCTAGCTATGTCCTGGGGCAGCGCCTTGATCCGGTGGAGGAGATAGGAGAGAGAAGGACGGTGGCTAAACTGTCATCTCTGCTGGAGTCCGAGTTCCACCCTATGCAGGACAATGCACTGAGGAGCTCATTTAGCAGCAGACTACATCATCCCAGGTGCACAACCGAGAGGTTTCACAGGTCCTTCCTACCAACGGCTGTCAGACTGTACAACCTAAGCAGGGCTGCTTGCAGAGATAGCAAAAAGACGTAACAAACTAATAGTTTTTTTAATGCAAAAGATGCAATAGACTTACACAAAGGTCCCCTCCGGCATACAACTAGGAAAATACCAGTCGCTATGGAGGGTGAGAATATGTATGGGCACATAATCATACCATGTAGGATAACTAAGTAGACGGTTATGCTGTTTCATCCCATCTAGCAACAATGCTCTGCACTGTGTGTGTTTATATATTTACATATTTATTCCATCTAGCTACAATGCTCCGCACTGGGTGTGTTTATATTTATATATCTATATATTTATTCCATCTAGCTACAATGCTCTGCACTGTGTGTTTATATATCTACATATTATTCCATCTAGCTACATTGCTCCGCACTGTGTGGGTTTATATATCTATATATTTATTCCACCTAGCTGCAATGCGCCGTACTGTGGGTGTTTATATATCTACATATTTATTCCATCTAGCTACAATGCTCCGCACTGTGTGTTTATATATTCATATATTTATTCCATCCAGCTACAATGCTCTGCACTGTGTGTCTGTGTGTGTGTATATATATATTTTATAGTAATATGTACATATGTATATTAGCTGCTCTTGCTTGCTTGCTTTTTTTCTTGCCTTCTGATTGTTGCTCTGAGTGTTGCTATCCCTGTGCTGTTGCAATCCTGGAATTTCCCCGTTGCAGGACTAATAAAGGCTTATCTTATCTTATCTTATCTTATTCTGCATTAATAGAAGAGAACAAGAATAATCCCAGGTTTCTTTTCAGCGCTGTAGCCAGGCTGACAAAGAGTCAGGACTCTGTCAATCGTAGCATTCCCTTAGAGCTTACGAGTCAGGACTTTATGAACTTTTTCAATAATAAAATTTCATCTACAGAGATAAAATCAGTCAGATACTTCCCACCGTTAACTTAAATACACTAACTACTACAACTCCTTCAACTGACATCCGTTTGGATCAGTTTACTCCAATTGACCTTTTAGCATTAGACAAAATAGTTTCCTCATCCAAGCCTTCAACTTGTCTTTTAGACCCTATTCTGATCAGGTTATTTAAAGAAGTCTTCCCATTTATTGGTAGCTTTATTCTTCAAATAATCAATTCTTCATTAACTTTAGGCCATGTTCCGCAGGCTTTTAAAATGGCTGTAATTAAACCCTTACTCAAAAAGCCAACGCTGGATCCAGGAGTTTTAGCTAACTATAGACCAATCTCTAATCTCCCTTTCATTTCAAAAATCTTAAGAGTTGTTGCTACGCAATTGTTTGACCATTTGCAGGGAAATGGTTTATTTGAAGAGTTTCAATCTGGGTTTAGAATCTATCATAGTACTGAAACAGCCTTAGTGAAGGTCACTAATGACCTCCTGATCGCATCTGATAATTGACTTGTTTCTGAACTTGTCCTTTTAGACCTTAGTGCAGCTTTTGATACTATCGATCATAATATTCTACTTGATAGATTAGAACGCTATGTTGGACTTAATGGAACTTCGTTGCAATGGTTTAGATCTTATTTATCTGATAGGTTCCAGTTTGTTCATGTCAGTAATGAGTTTTCTTTCAACTCAAAGCTCAGTCATGGAGTTCCAAGGGGATCTGTGATAGGCCCTACTCTTTTTAGTTTATATATGTTTCCATTTGGCAACATTATTAGGAAGCACTGTATACATTTTCATTGTTATGCAGATGACACACAATTATACCTGTCAATGAAGCCAGATGATAGTAATCAATTAGCCAAGTTAGAAGCCTGTCTGAAGGAAATCAAAGCTTGGATGACTTACAATTTCCTGCTATTAAATTCAGATAAGACTGAAGTAATTTTTGTTGGTCCAAAAAACCTTAGAAATGCCTTTCCAAATCAAACTTTTAGTTTGGATGCAGTTACTCTTTCTCTTGATAGCTCTGTGAGGAACCTTGGGAGTTATTTTTGATCAAGATCTGTTTTTTTCAATTCATATATTAAGTTAGTTTCTAAGACTGCCTTCTATCATTTGCATAATATTGCCAAGATTAAGAGCATCTTGTCTCAGAGTGATTCTGAGAAATTGATCACCCACACTTTTGTTAGCTCTAGATCGGATTACTGTAACTCTTTATTATCAGGTTGTCCTAAAACATCTCTAAAAAGTCTTCAGTTGATCCAAAATGCTGCAGCAAGAGTTTTAACAAGTACTAGAAAGAGAGATCATATGTCTCCGGTTCTGGCCTCCCTTCATTGGCTTCCCATAGAGTTTAGCATTAAGTTTAAAATCCTTCTTCTCACTTTCAAAGCTCTAAACAATCAGGCCCCTTTTTATTTAAAAGATCTGATATTACCCTATTATCCTAACAGAGCATTACGCTCCCAAAATGCAGGATTACTTGTAATACCTAGAATCTCCAAATGTACAATGGGGGGAAGAGCCTTTAGTTATCAAGCTCCTCTCTTGTGGAACCAGCTGCTAATCTGGATTCGGGAGTCAGACTTGATCTGTGTTTTTAAGAATAGGGTTAACACCTTCCTTTTTGATATAGCCTACAATTAGGGAGGGATCATGTGTTTCTGAACCCTCCCTTAGTTATGCTGCTATTAGGTTTAGCCAGTCAGGGGACCTCCAATAATTGCACTGGGCTTCCCTCCTTTCTTCACTCTCAATGAATTTTATTTTTTTTTTGCTGGTCATTAACATCTGTTTGTTCTCTCCCATAGATTGAGTCCCCATCGTGTTGTTTTGCTCTCTACATGTCTGTTCTTTTCATCTTCTGTATCCCCTCACCCCCCAGCCAGTCGTAGCAGATGACTGCTCCTCCCTGAGCCTTGTTCTGTTGGAGTTTTCTTCCTGTTAAAAGGGAGTTTTTCCTCTCCACCGTCGCCAAGTGCTTGCTCATAGGGGATCGCCTGATTGCTGGGGTCTTTCTGCAATTGTGGGGGTTTCCCCTACAGTTGAAAGTGCTATGAGATGACTGTTGTGAAATGGTGCTATATAAATAAAGTTGAATTGAATTGAATTGAATTGATGTGGAATAGTCGGCTGGCTGCCAACGCTGCACGCCAGGCAAAGCACAGAGAACCTGAGACCGAGATGTGGAATAGTCGGGCATCACTCATACATCATCAAAGCTCATAGGACTTGCCATGACACCATCAAATATCAAAGGCAGGCATCACTGAATGAGTGCTGATGTGTTTGCTTTCACCTGCTTTCTACGGGCATGCGAAAATACTTGCTTATACTTGATTTCTACAGGCATGCACAGGTATGCACGGACATGTACAGGTATGCAGTAGTGTTACCAGATGACATGATTGTATACAGAATTGCCTAAATTTTCCCTGATCTGCCTTGCTAAAACACCATCTTGTAAAACAGCTTCCATCTTGTATACATACTTCAGTTTTAATGACTAAGTATTTGGAAGTGATCACTTCTAATAGTTGTACTGTTCATAACTGTCCATTCACAGGTGCTCACTAAAGAATCAGATACCAGTCAGGTCAATACATGATGATGTGCCCCTATGCACATCCACCCTGGTACCTTCACCACTGTTGAGATACGAGGAGATGAAGAAGACCTTATACAAGGTATAGAGTGTGTGGCAGTAATGGGGAGTTGACAGAGATTTCTTGAATTATACACATGTGTACAAAATTGTTGGTACCCCTCTGTTAATGAAAGAAAAACCCACAATGGTCACAGAAATAACTTGAATCTGACAAAAGTGGCAATAAATAAAAAGTCTGTGAAAATTAACCAATGAAAATCAGACAGTGCTTTTGAATTGTGGTTCAACAGAATTATTTTAAAAAACAAACTCATGAAACAGGCCTGGACAAAAATGATGGTACCCTTAACTTAATATTTTGTCGCACAACCTTTTCAGGCAATCACTGCAATCAAACGATTTCTGTAACTGTCAATGAGACTTCTGCATCTCTCAGCAGGTATTTTGGCCCACTCCTCATAAACAAACTGCTCCAGTTGTCTCAGGTTTGAAGGGTGCCTTCTCCAGACGGCATGTTTCAGCAACTTACACAGATGTTCAATAGGATTTAGATCACGGCTCATAGAAGGCCACTTTAGAATAGTCCAATGTTTGGCTCTTAGCCATTCTTGGGTGTTTTTAGCTGTGTGTTTTGGGTCATTATCCTGTTGCAAGACCCATGACCTGCAACTGAGACCAAGCTGTGTGACACTGGGCAGCACATTTCACTCTAGAATACCTTGATAGTCTTGAGATTTCATTGTACCCTGCACAGATTCAAGACACCCTGTGCCAGATGCAGCAAAGCAGCCCCAGAACATAACAGAACCTCCTCCATGTTTCACAGTAGGGACAGTGTTCTTTTCTTGGCATACTTCATTTTTTGCGTCTGTGAACTTAGAGCTGATGTGCCTTGCCAAAAAGTTCCAGTTTTGTCTCATCTGTCCATAGGACAGTCTCCCAGAAGCTTTGTGGCTTGTCAACATGCAGTTTGGCAAATTTCAGTCTGGCTTTTTTATGATTTGTTTTCAACAGTGGTGTCCTCCTTGGTAGTCTCCCATAAAGTCCACTTTGGCTCAAACGAAGACGGATGGTGCGATCTGACACTGATGCACCTTGACATTGGAGTTCACCATGAATGTAGAGGTTGTTCTGGGCTCTTTTGTTACCATTCGTATTATCCGTCTCCTCCTGCGGCCACGTCCAGGGAGGTTGGCTACAGTCCCGTGGATCTTAAATTTCTGAATAATATGTGCAACTGTAGTCACAGGAACATCAAGCTGCTTGGAGATGGTCTTATAGCCTTTATCTTTAACATGCTTGTCTATAATTTTCTTTCAAATCTCCTGAGACAACTCTCTCCTTTGCTTCCTCTGGTCCATGTTTAGTTCAGGTTCAGGTTCCTTTATTTGTACCCATAGGTAGATTTGTTTTGCAGTCTGGTGACATCCGTATTTACAAGCCACA
Organism: Pholidichthys leucotaenia; assembly: GCA_020510985.1. NCBI lineage: Eukaryota > Metazoa > Chordata > Actinopteri > Cichliformes > Pholidichthyidae > Pholidichthys > Pholidichthys leucotaenia. Next base: position 90,788,121 of record CM035849.1, on the reverse strand, counting down.
AATTACATTCAACATAGACACAAACACAGGCACACATGAAGCTGACTATAAACATGATAAAAATATTCAAGGCTCCATCAATCAGGGTATAAAAAGACAAAGAGATGGGAGAAAAACCAGAGGTAAGAGAGAAGGGTCATATTAAAAAGTTAAAAACTAGTCAAAGAGGTTAAAAACGCAAAGGTCTAAAACCCAATAAAATATTTAGAACCCAAGTAACATCCTACAAAAATAAGTAAATATAAAATGGAGTTAATAAATAGGTAACTAAATTATGTGCAATATACTGTTACAACTTGTTCCACTCTTTGACAGCAGCAGGAACAAAGCTGTTTTTGTAGCGCTGGGTTTTACTTTTTGGGACAGCAAACCTCCGTCTTGAGGGAAGAAGCTGAAAGTTGTAGTGCAAAGGGTGGGAGTCATCATTTAAAATGGAGGTAGCCATCCTCTGTACTTGTCTGGTGTACAGGGATGTCAGACTCAGCTGTGACTCACCAAGCAAACGACTGGACCATCTAATTACCTGATCCAAGGATTTCCTCTGTTTCAGTTTTTTCTGACCAAACCATGACACTAAAGAAAAGGATAAAACAGATTCAATAAAAGCCCGATAAAACATTGTGTGTGGTACACACCATGTCACCAAACAGCACAGTGACTACTTGTCACCCTTTAAATAGGCCGACTGACTGATTACAAGTTTGTAGACACCTGTGATGTTAATTAGAGGACACATCTTGGTTCAACATGTCCCTATGGTCACATTATTTTCAATCTTTTCTAGGGGTACCATCATTTTTGTTATTTTCAATCTTTTCTAGGGGTACCATCATTTTTGTCTGCGCCGGGCACGCAGCATTCTTAGGGACTCCAACCATCCTGCTCATGGACTGTTCCAGCTTCTCCCCTCCAGAAGACGTTTCAGAAGCCTTCGGACTAGAACCAGCAGGTTTAGGAACAGTTTCTTTCCAACAGCTGTCACGTTATTGAACTTAGTTCCCCGCTGACTCTCTTACAATCATCTTTTACCATCCTCACCTGTACATAACTGCATAACTACATAACTACATCTAACTTATTGCACATTATTTGCACATAACAGTACTTTTAACTTTCTGCACTGCTGCATATATTTGCTTAAATTGCACATACTGTTAATTACCGTATATACTGCACTGCTGTCCTTTGCACTTCTGATTGGATGCTAAACTGTGTTTCGTTACCTTGTATTCATACATGTGTAATGACAATAAAGTTGAATCTAATCTAATCTAATCTAAAATTTTTGTCCAGGCCTGTTCCATGAGTTTGTTTTTTAAAGTAATTCTGTTGAACCACAATTCAAAAGCATTGTCTGATTTTCATTGGTCAAATTTCATAGAATTTTTATTTATTACCACTTTTGTCAGATTCAAGTTATTTCTGTGACCATTGTGGTTTTTTCTTTCATTAATAGAGGGGTACCAACAATTTTGTCCACGTGTGTATATTGTGGTGGTGTGAAAAAAAAGAAGATTGTTCAGAACTCCTTATAAGAATTCCTTGTAGAAAGATATAGATTGAAGAAGATGAAGAGGAGGTTGCCAACCGAGAAGAATTCTGACTTTTGATAGAGTGATGTTTACTGAGTGAAGTATGTGGCGGTAAGGACTACAGCTCCTGACCAGATACAGCGATGACATACAGTGAAGTATGTGGTGGTAATGCACCTGTAAGCTGGTTGCCAACCACCAATCAAATCTAAAGGAAGAAGAAGAAAGAGGTCTAGAGAGTGGGACCCAATAGAGTGTTAGAGACACCATATAGACATGGAAATCTCACTGTTTGATGAAGAAGAAGAACAAGAAGAAAACGAAGAAGAAGAAGATTCTTCAAAACTCAGTAGAAATCCTTGTAGCGTAATGACCAGATAGACTGTTATAGAACTCATGTAGACATGGAAATCTCACTGTTTGAAGAAGAAGAAGACTGTTCAGAACTCCTTATAAGAACTCTTTATACAAAGATATAGAGTGAAGAAGACGAAAAAGAGGTTGCCAACCAAGAAGAATTCTGACTTTTGATGCATAGACTGATGTTTACTGAGTGAAGTACGTGGCGGAAAGGACTACAGCTCCTGACCAGATAGAGTAATGATATAGAGTGAAGTACGTGGCGGTAATGCACCTGTAAGCTGGTTGCCAACCGCCAATCAAATCTAAAAGAAGAAGAAGAAGGGACAAATTAACGATCTTTCATCTAACATCTCTTCCACAACATTTCCATTGTTATTTGTATGCGTGCTTCCCCACAAGCTATTTTAGGCATTAAAGTCTCCACACCATACCTCTTTCATATGGCCTTCCCCTGCCATAACACTGAAAATACAACTTCCTACATGGATTGTAATAATCAGCTTAATATTTCCTTGTCCATTTGGCCTACATATTTCAATAATATTACACTCTATATCCTCAGGGGAGGGAATCACCCTCTACGCCAGGCCATCTTTAATGAAAGTGGCACAGCCACCTCCATTTACAGTGTTAATCCTATCCTGTCTGATTGAACTGTATCATGGAATAACAAAATCTAAGTGAGGTTGAAGCCATGTCTCCTGTACACACACTACCTGTGGAACAACTTCTAGTTCGTAATGATACTTCTTGAGTTCTTGTCCGTTTGCTATGAGACTCCTTGCATTCCACTGTAGTATGTGTAGTACCATAATTAAGGTCTTGTTTCAGCATGTGCAGTCTCCCCAGTTTCAGCTTTCAATAAAGCATGAATCTGGTCAGCTGTGATATCTTTCACATCTAGGAAGCTTCCTGCTGCTTCCACAATGGTTTCATTGATTCTGTCACTTTTCTTCTTTAGCTGTGTAGTAACATTAATGGTGTGGCAGATGAAAGCTTTAAAGTTTGTCCTCTTAACTATCAATGTGTCATCATCCATTTTACATTTGTGAACACAAAAATTCCTTGTTCCTTTGTTGATGGCTGGGCTTCCATTTGAACTGAACTTCTTTGAGGAAGGCCTGTTGTGCTTCTGACTATTCCTGCCTCTGTCTTTAGAGCTTCTGCATACAAGATTTTCTTAGTTATTCTGATTTCCTGGGCTTGTCTAGCTTCCCTCTGCACAACACATCCTCCATATGCAGCACTGGGTTCACCCCAGCAGTTGCAACACTTTACTTTGGCATCCTTGTCATATTTACCATTTTCGTGCTCCCCTCCACATCTAGCACATCTTAACTTTCCCTTACATTGCTGTGCAGTGTGACCCATCCTTTGACATTTGTAGCATCTGAGTGGCTTTGGGACATATTCTCTTGACACTGTAATACATGTTTCCTATTAGGACTGATTTAGGGAGTTTTTCCTCAAACTGAACATTACGGTGTGTGTCCTTCAGTAAACCTTTTACTCTGTAGCCTTTCCACATGCTTCACCTTTCCTCCTTGGATCTCGTTTTTCACTTCTTCCATAGATATGCTCAAAGGGACACCTGATATAACTCCCCTCAAGTTAGCTGTTGCACCAGGGACATGCACCTTCATTTGTTCTCCATTTAGACATGTCATTGCTAGTATTTTCTCTTGCTGTTGTTTACTTGTTGCATGAATTAACAGCCCGTTATTATTTAAGAACTTTGCAAACTGTCATGACTCGCCGCTCATCAGCGGCGCCAGCTGCGCGCACACCTGCTCCTCGTCAGCGGCAAGGTATTTAATCCACTCTGCCCTGGGCTTCGGCCTGAAGCCGTCTCTCTACTTCGGCATCGCTTGCTACAACGGTACTCTCACCTACAAGCAAGACAATCTGGGTAAGCTCCCCTTACCTCCTTTCCTCCAGCCTTCTCCCCTGTGCACAGGTGGACTTCCCGGCGGCGGACTTCCTCATCTCGCCGCTGCCTCCGCGCTGCTGCTACAGGCACTCCAGGTCGCTGTCTCCCGGGCTCCGCCCTTGTCGACACCAGCCACCTGTCCTAACCAAGTAAGCCAGCAAGACTGTAATTATCCTCTGTGTTGGTGTGGTGCCCGTTACCCTTCTCCCTCTGCTTCCTCCCATAGGGTTGTCCGGCTGAACGGCTTCCTGCCCCCGTGCCTGACGCAGACGCCACCACCAACACATCCTTATTCCACAGACACGCAGTCACACATCCCTGTTGTCAATAACGCTATTAAATCTACCCTGAGCCTGCGTGTGTGTCTCCTGAGCCGTGCATCATGTCACAAACTTAACTCTCCCAATTTCTTCCTCAATTGCTTTTGTTAGCTTAACCGGGTGATAGTGCCCCCCCACCCTGATTGAACTCAATGACAACCTTCCAGTCATTCCCTATATTCTTAAACTGCCATCCATTTTGGCTAGTACAATATGTTTTCTTCTCATTGTTACTTCCTCCCGCATCACTCTCATCTGACCCACTTCTAGGTCTTGTTGCCCCCCTAGCTGCTCTTTTCCGGCCCCCAGACCTGGATATTGTCCAGCCCACCTCATCTTTATCGTACCAATCAGAGGTCAATGCCATAATGTTACAGTACAGCATACAAACAAATCACTCCTACCGCCGCCACCTTCTTCTTCTTGCCGCCGCCGCCGCCACTGACTTCTTCTTCTTCATCTTTTATATTTGATTGGTGGTTTGTCTCTGTGTGTCTGTCTGTGTGTCACAACCATAGGACTAACTATGACATCATCAAAGATCAAAGGCAGGCAGATCAAAGGCAGTCATCACACCTATGATGCTCCTATAATCTCTACATGATGTCCTATAATATTTAAGATCATAGGACTCGCTACAAAGTCTATATGATGTCATACAGAGTCAAAAAGGTCTATATTAGACCATCACTCACGATCACAGGACTCGCTATGACATCATCAAAGATCACCTATGATGTTCCTATGATTGTGTGTGTCTGTTTCACGACCACAGGACTCGGTAAAAGATCATAGGATCACCTATGATGTTCCTATGATCTCTACATGATGTTGAGATGACATCATATAGATCACTGGATCGCCTATGATGTTCCTATGATCTCTACATGATATCTATATGACATCATTTAGACATGGTCACGACCATAAGACTTGCTAAAAGATCATAGGATCGCCTATGATTTTCCTATGATCTCTACATGAAGTCGATGTCATATAGACACTGTCATGACCATAGGACTTGCTAAAAGATCATAGGATCACCTATGATGTTCCTATGATCTCTTCATCATGTCTACATGATGTTATATAGACACCATAGTATAGAGTGATTCAAGAAAATCTGTGTCTGTGTGTGATCAAAGGCAGGCATTACAAACACTAGTGCATACATGTGCATGCCCGTTCATACCCGTGCATGCCCGTAGAAACCAAGTATAAGCAAGTATTTCTGCATGCCCATGCACTCGTTCGTTGATGCCTGCCTTGAGTCCTATGATCGTGACATCATGACATTGTGACAGAGATTTCTTGAATTATATATAGAGTGACCATATTCCTTGTCTCCAGGGCATGGGTCCGCATCATAGGAAGGCCTATGATGTCTGCCTGATGTCCTATGATGTCATGTGCTCTGCTTCTTCTCCTGCCTGTCACTGTTCTGTGTTATGTTGCCATCCCTGGCCAGCCGACTAATCCACATCTCCTCGCTCTCAGCTTCTCTGTGGCTCCACTGGTTGAGGTACTGTAGGTGCATCGTAATTTCAGTTCATGGACAGGATCGTGAAAATACATCAAAAAAGAGGCTTTTGACCCTGTTCAGGAAGACGCCAATGCTATGTGTCCTATGATGCCTGAGTTCAAAGACCCATGGTCTGTATGACATCATAAAGACACAGACACATGGTCTATGTGACATCATAAAGACACATTTGTCTGAGTCACATTTGTCTATGTGTCCTATGATGCATGAAGACACAGACGCATGGTCTATGTGACATCATGAAGACACACTTGTGTCCTATGATGTCTGAGATCATAGGACGTCCTATGATGCTCAGGAAGAGGTCATAGGCCGTCCTATGATGTCCTATGAAGGGAGATACACACACACACACACACATTTCTTGCTTTTATAGAAAATGAGAGTGATGATGAAGTTATGATATAGGGTGAAGTATATGGCGGTAATGCACCTATAAGCTGGTGGCCAAAAGCCAACCGAATCTAAAAGAAAAAGAAGAAGAAGAACAAAAGCAGGCATGACTCATGATCATATGACATCAAAGATCAAAGGCAGGCAGCCGTTGGTGGCAGGACACGACAAAAATCAAAGGCAGGTGTAACGGATGCCAACTAGTACTGTTCGGCGTAGAACATTAGTAAAACCTCCCTCCCAAAGCCTCATACAGTATCGGTAGCGCTGAGCTATCGGTCGGACCTTTAGCTCAGCGCGATCGTGCTGTGTCTCCCATGCTCGAACTGTGTAGTTGACTGAGAGGTCGCGGGTTCGTGTCCCGTGTGGGGCGAACTGCGCAGGATGATCTCTGTCACACAGGCACCACTCATGCTCACAGAACATCAAGGATCAAAGGCAGGCATCACTCACGATCATAGGACTCGCTATGACATCAGCATAGATCATAGGACTTGCTATGACATCATCAACGATCAAATCCAGGCATCATAGGAGTCACTATGACATCAAAGATCGTAGAACTCACTATGACGTCAACGAACAAAGGCGGTCATCACTCATGATCATAGGACTCGCTATGACATCATCAAAGATCATAGGACTTGCTATGACACAATCAAAGATCAAAGGCAGGCATCACTGAACTGATTCCTGGTACAATTTGCAGCATTAGGTCTCTTAAGAATTTTTTTTTTCCCCCCTGGCAAGTAAAATGGCTATTAAAATGGTAATTTTACTGGAGCGATGACCATCCACTGGGGTGGATGCTCTAACTCTAAGTAGAGCATCCACCCCACAACCAGGAGGTCAGGGTTCAAGTCCCAGCCAGGTCATACCAAAGACAATATAAAAATAAAGCTTCTTGCCGTCCAGCTTGGTGCTCAGCAAAAATGGAATGGAGGAGGTAAATGTGTGTAGCAGTGGCTCAGGAGGTAGAGCGGGTCATCTAATAATCAGTATTAGCGGTTCAAATCCCGCTTTCCCCAGACATCCTGCCACTGGGTTCTGTGGCAAGACACTTTACCCACCTTGCCTCCAATGTCCATGACACTGATGAATGTGTGTGTACAAGTGTTTGGTAGTGGTCGGAGAGGCCTTTGTTGCAGATTAGCAGCCACGTTTCTGTCAGTCTTCTTCTCCTTCTTTTAGATTTGATTGGCGGTTGACAATCAGCTTACAGGTGCATTACCATAACGTACTTGACTCTTTCAGCTTTTCAGGCTATCGGATCGTTTCCGTCACTCTGCCCCAGGGCAGCTGTGACTGCAGTAGTAGTTTACCACTACCATTGTCTGTGGAGTGAATGAACAATGTATCCATTGTAAAGCGTCTTTATGAGTGTCTATGAAAAGCACTATATATTAACATCACTCTATATATAATTCAAGAAATCTTGTGTGTCTGTCTGTCACGATCATAGGACTAGCTAAAAGATCATAGGACTCGATATGACATCATTAAAGATAAAAGGCAGGCACCACTCATGATCATAGGACTCACTATGACATCATCAAAGATCAAAGGACTTGCTATGACATCGTCAAAGACCAAAGGCAGGCATCATAAGCAGGCATCACTCATGATCATAGGTCCTGCTATCGCATCATCACAGATCATAGGACTCGCTATGACATCTTCAAAGATCAAAGACAGACATCACTCATGATCATAGGACTGGCTATGAGATTATCACAGATCATAGGACTCGCTATGACGTCATCAAAGATCAAAGACAGACATCACTAGACAAGTGCTGACGTCAAAGATCAAAGGCAGGTTTCATCATGAGTATAAGCAAGCATTTCTGCATGCCCGTAGCTTTCTGCGGGCATGCAGAAATGCTTGCTTATACTTGGTTTCTACGGGCATGCATGGGTATGCACTAGTTATTATTAATTTCCCTGATTAAATCAGGATCAGATCGAAATTGAATCGATTTCGAACCTCAAAAATTAGAATCAAATTGATTTTGCAAAATAGGGAGGATTCCCAGCCCTACTGAACAACAATGGTGTGCATGGCAGGATTGCAAGGAGAAAGCCACTGCTCTCCAAAAAAGAACATTGCTGCTCACCTGCAGTTTGCTAAAGAGCACATGGACAAACATGAAGGCTATTGGAAAAATGTCTTGTGACGAATGAGACCAAAATTGAACTTTTTGGTTTGAATGAGAAGCACTATGTTTGGAGATGAATTCCAACATAAGAACATGGCGGTGGTAATGTCATAGTTTGGGCCTGTTTTGCTGCACTGGGCCTGGACGGCTTGCCATCATTGATGGAACAATAAATTCTGAATTATACCAGCAAATACTAAAGGAAAATGTCAGGACATCTGTCCATGAATTGAATCCTAAGAGAAGGTGCGTCATGCAGCAAGACAAACATCCTAAGCACACAAGTCGTTCTACCAAAGAATGGTTCATGAAAAATAAAGTTAATGTTTTGGAATAGCCAAGTCAAAATCCTGACCTTAATCCTATAGATGGTATGCATATAATGTCACAGAACTCATGGCAGTTAAAAACCATTGAGTGGCAGCATTAGGGTGTTCGCATTAAAGAAATGAAACAAATAACAGATCCAGGAAAGTTGTGTTGCTATTTTGGCCACTTTAAATTCAGCAGGTAATTCTCAAATCTCTCTGCATCAGGATGTCAATCAGAAGGAAGTGAACAGAATCTTCTACATTTGTGTTACATGTTACCTCTTTATAATTTTTGTCTTTACTTACTTGAGCCATGGGATGGCAGAAGGTCATGACGCTTCCATTGGCCAAGTTAAAATAACAGATGCAAACGTGGCAGTAATGCACCTGTAAGCTGGTTGCCAACCACCAATCAAATCTAAAAGAAGAATCTTGGTATTACTCCTCAGAATAAAGAATACATTAAGCAGAGAAATGAATCAGAAATGTAGCAAGACTGAAACTAACCTCCGCTAACATAACTTTCTATGAAATTTTATCAGGACTACACTCAAATCAACATACAGGCATCCCTATCTGGGATATAGTCAAGTTTTATTAAAGCACTGAGCCAGAATATTTTACAGAAGTTAGGATTCGGAAAATAGGATTTGCAAATAAAATGTTTTTTGTTTGTTTGTTTTTGCTTTTAAATTTTCACTCCACCATTAATATGAAAAGAACGACCTGAATAAAATTTGATGGTAGATTGTTCCTTCTTTTTGATGTGTCAACAGTTTCATAAAATACTGTGGAAAACATTAGATTGTAACTCTGGTTTCCGCCGAGAGGACACAGTCCAAGGAAGAATAATTTTTTCACACATAAGGAGTTGCTCAGAACGTCGTCATCGTCTTCTTTTAGATTTGAGTGGCGGTTGGCAACCAGCTTACAGGTGCATTACCGCCACGTACTTCACTCTATATCATAACTCTATCTCCAGAACTTCTTTTTTAGATTTGATTGGCGGTTGGCAACCAGCCTATAAGGTGCATTACCGCCACTGACTTGATTATCATCACTCTATATCTTTGTATAAGGCGTTCTGAACAACTCCTTATGTGTGAAAAAATTATCCGTCCTTGGACTGTGTCCTAGGTGCGGCTGATAGTACCCTTATAAGAACTCCTTATACAAAGATATATAGTGATGATAATCAAGTCAGTAGCGGTAATGCACCTGTAAGCTGGTTGCCAACTGCCAATCAAATCTAAAAGAAAAACCCCCCAGCTCACCCCCCAAAAAAGATTTGTAAACTCGTCACATGTAGCTAATCATCATCTCAATGGCACACCAGGAAATCTCACTTCCATCTGTGACCAGTTGTGGTCATTTTGATTAGTCCAGCATAAAATCATCTATTCCTGCAGCATTCCTTAGTGCAACTGAAGCAAACATTTAACATTTTTTTAAAACAACAACAAAAACAATACACAGCCGGTTTGATCTGCATAAGACCCATCAGCTTTCTATTGGATGATGGCTAACACAAAAACATGCCAGTAATAAACCATTAAGACTAACTAGTGCATACCTGTACATGCCTGTAGAAACCAAGTATAATCAAGTATTTCTGCATGCCCGTAGAAAGTAGGTGTAAGCAAGCACGTCACCACTAGTTCAGTGAATCAAGAAAATTCAAGAAATCTTCTTCTTCTAGATTGGTGGTTGGCAACCAGCCTACAGGTGCATTACCGCCACTGACTTCTTCTTCTTTCAGATTTGATTGGTGGTTGGCAACCAGCTTACAGGTACATTACTGCCACCTACTTCACTCTATATCATCACTGTATATCTTTGTATCAGGAGTTCTTATAAGGAGTTCTGAACAACTCCCTATGTGTGAAAAAAATTATCCGTCCTTGGACTGTGTCCTCAGCGGCGTCAACAGCTGTGCCGGCCGCCCGGCTGATCACTCTATATCTTCTTCTTCCTCTTCTGTTAAGATTTGATTGGCGGGTTGGCAACCAGCTCAAAGGTGCATTACCACCACTGACTTGATTATGTTTTCCTCATAGCTTTGTGACGCTTTCCTCTTATTGCTCTGTGACATTTTCTTCATAACTTTGTGACAGACGATTTCCTCATAGCTTTGTGACGTCTTCCTCATAACCTTCTGACACAATCCTCATAGCTTTGTGGCTTTGTGACGACATCTTCCTCATAGTTTTGTGACGTTTTGACCAAGATTCAGGATTCATCCAGGTTTTGTTGTCGTCACCCACGTCACTGCTTATATCACTTTTCTTCTTCTTCTTCTAGATCTGATTGCAGGCCGGCAACCAGCCCGTAGGAGCATCGTTGAGAATGGGAGGGACAAAAAAAACTAAACTGTTTTGATTAATCCAGTTGCACTTAAATATCTAAGTAGAGCTACATGTATTTCTCTGACTGAGGTTCCTAACATGTTTTCCAAACCGAAACTTAAATTAGCCCTTTCCATTACTGCAATCAGATGTTTCCTTTGTTCCCGGTATCGCTGACATTCCAACAAAATGTGCTGAACTGTTTCCGGAGAACCACAATGTGCACAGCTGCCTGTTGGGTGTTACCTATTCTATGTAGCGTTTGGTTGAAAGTAGTATGTCCTTTTCTCAATCGGGTGATGAGTATCTCCTCTTTCCTGTTTCTTCCAAGTCCCATTTCAGAGACCACCCACTTTTGAATGTCATAAAGAGATCTTCCTGTATCTATTGAGTCCCAATATTCTTGCCACTTTTGCACTATATACTTGTTAATTATCGATTTGCCTTCTGCCTTACTGAGTGAGATGTCTAGATCCACAGCCTCAAATTTCAATGATTGTTTCGCTAATAAGTCCATATCCTCATTACCCTTTATTCCAACATGGGCTGGAACCCAAAGTAAGCTTACTGACTGGCCTTTACTGTAGAAGCTGTAAATTAAGGAGTGGATTTCTACAATTAGGTCCTGCCTACAAGACTGCAGTGACTGAACACTTTTGAGAGCTGCCCAACTATTTGAAGCAATAACAGCATTATTCCTATAATTTATCTCCAACCACTGTAGAGCTAATATAATGGCAACTAGCTCAACTGTGTATACTGATAAGTGATTGCTGGTTCTTTTACTGATAGATAAATACTGGAGGAATCTGATCAGACCTAAATAAAACAGTCATTGTTGCCCTTGACAGACTGCTATGATGATGATGATGATTTTATACTGAGGAATGTATACCGCAGCTCCACTACGACCAGTTGTAGGGTCCTTGGAAGCATCGGTAAATGCTATCATCATGTTTCTGAAGTTTTGTTCAATACATTTATGCACTATGTAATCTGTTGCTGATTGGTTATGTTGCCTCCTCAGTTGTTGTATTTCAAAAATCTACTAGTAGCATCTTAAACAGCCATGGAGGAATAACAGACCACAGGACCGTTGAGCTACAGTCTACGTGTTTTAATCCTGCCTGCTCAGCAATGGCATCACTTATCCATCCAAAGCTACTAATGTTGGACTCATTGTATTCCCAGCAATCATTAGGAATAGCTTTTGCAGGATGTGACCTCCTATGCCCCTTCAAGTTGATCCAGTATGCCAGCATTAATTTGGTTCTTCTTAACCCTTTGAGTGTGTATGGTGCAGAACTGCAACATACCCCCTAGTGGTCAAGAGTGGTAAATATTTTTTGTCAATAAAATAGTTCAGATTTCCAAGGCTATAACTTGAAAGTGGTAAGAGATAATGACTTACTGTCAATTAGAAAGATGTAAAAATGATCCAAAGTTTCAGATAGGAATAAATTTATGCATCTAATTTGCATAATGTCACGGCACCTCTTTAAATTCCATAACTCAGTCAAAACTGGACTTTGGACATACTTACACAAAAAATGGTTCAGTCGTTTGACACAGATTTTTTGTACAGAGGTACATCATCATCTTATTTTCAAAGTATATGAACAAGAAATCAGTACATTTAAAAAAAAAAACAAAACAGAAATTTCTCACTTTTGACAAAGTCAGAGTGAGAAGGCAGGCACAGCGCCGCACTCTGCCACTAGGGGCACGCAAATTCTCACACTCAAAGGGTTAATCTTAAGGGTATTTCACCTGTCTCTACCTGGATCGCTGATACTGGAGAAGTTTTAAATGCACCACAACATATCCTAAAAGCCTTTGTCTGCTCTATGTCCAGAAGGTTCAGGTGACAATCAGCAGCCGACATGAATGCAACACATCCATAGTCTAAGTGTCACTCTCATTAGTCCTCGATATACCCTAAACAGGGAGGCCCTAGAGGGTCCCCAGTCCCGTCCTGGAAGACATCTCAAAATATTATTTATTTTCTTACATTTTCCTGTAGTTTTTTCAATATGCTGCTTCCAGGTTAGTTTTCATTGAATAACACACCTAAATACCGAACTGTGGAGGAATAAGTACAGGCGAGATCAGACGAGCTGGAAGGTTGCAGAGTTTTATTTCCTCCATCATCATGAGATGCACTTGTAGCGCTGTGCGCTACTGTGCTGCTGTGCTGTGTTCAGCTGTGCGTGCTGTGTCATGTTTTGTTGCTGAGGCCTGTATCGTCAGCTCTTTTATATGTTATACAGAGAGAGAATGCATGGCACATTAGCATATTGATATACATATCAGTCAATACATATGATTAACATGACCAACTGGCACCCGGACGTCTTCTCCTTAATCCAGGGATGTATAAACAATAGTCCATTGTTCTGGTTGTCCCCCCAGGGGCTCTCTGTCCGAATGTGAATGGTCCTCTGCTTCTTCCGGACCTTCTGAGTGTGAGAATGAATGTCCCTGTAGATTGTGGTGGGTCACCACAGAACTACCTTTACTTGCTCTAACCTTTGGCCATAAAGTTTTAAAGAAATGTCTTTGTGAACTTTAGAGAAGCAAATCACTTGTGTCTTTGAGACCGATAATTTAAAAGCCCACCGGTTTGACCATTGTTCAAATTGGTCTATTGCTGCCTGCATTTTCCTCTGAATGTACTCAAGATTATGTCCCCTTATCCATAAGGCCCCATCATCTGCATACAAGACCTTCCCTATTCCCCTATCAATTCCTTCAAAAATATCATTAATCATAATATTAAACAGAACAGGGCTACACACGCTGCCTTGGGGAGTACCATTTTCAACTTGATATATTTTGGAGTATTCTGTACCAACTCTTACCTCAATTGTTCTATCATACAGGAAATCTAATACCCAGTTGTATAAATTACCTTCAACACCAAACTGATTTAATTTAATCAGCAACCCTTCCTTCCACAGCATGTCATACGCTTTTTCTACATCAAAGAAGACAGCTATCACATTTTCCCCATTTACCTGGGCCTTCCTAATTTCAGATTCTAGGTGTAAAATGGAATCCATAGTATTTCTCCCTTTTCGGAACCCACTTTGAAAAGGAGAAAGACATTCCCTCCTGTCCAAAATGTAATTCAGCCTTTCAGTCACCATTCGTTCCATTATTTTCCCTAACTGTGAGGTAAGAGCTATTGGCCTCTAATTATTGGGATCTGATGACTCCTTTCCCTGGCTTTAACACTGGAACTATAACTGATTGTTTCCATGTCCTAGGAATCTTCCCAGTTTCCCAACCTTTATTAAACAGCTTTAATACCGTTTGAAGTGCACTGTCCTCCATGTGTGACAACATTGTATAACATACGCCATCCTTCTCTGGTGAAGACTGCTTCAATTTCAGAATAGCCCTTTTCAATTCTGATAGAGGGAATGGCAAATCTATCATGCCCCTTGAAGTATTCTTCCTTATGTTCACATGTGGGTGTTTGGATAAAGTGCTTTCCCTGCTTTGTCTAATTGTGTTTGGTAGGTTTTCTGAACTATGAATCTTCACTAAAGTTTGTGCCAAAAGCTCTGCTTTGTCTATACTAGTAATAGCTATTTCCCCATTAATGTCTAGCACTGGTATTTTGTACTCTCTGTTAATACCACTCATTTTCTTAATCATTCCCCAAATATCTGATAGCTGGGTTTCTCTTCCTATAGTATTACAATACTGTCTCCAAAACAAACACTTAGCTGTTTTGTTTTCCGAACGATTGTCTGACACCGTTTGTACTCAATCACTGTTTCCAAAGTATGATGCTTTTTCACTTGTCTGAATGCCCTATTTCTATTTTTAATAGCTTTATTACAATTGCCATCCCATCAAGGAAGATTCTTTCATTGTCTATAACCTGTACCTTTTGGTATTGCTTGAGTTGCAGACTCGATTATAATCGCACTGACACTTTTAATAAACTCCTCCCCATCAAAAATGTCCTCACTATTTAGCTGTTCACATCTAGTCTTACACAGATATTTAAATTTATCCCAATCTGCCTTACCCAGTTTCCATCTTGTGCCAGATTGCATTGCTTTTTCTCCTGCTTCTAGACAAATTTTAACTCTTATTGGGTAATGATCACTCCCATTAGCTTACCGACTTAACACCTCCCAAGATGTGATTCCTGCAATGGCATTTGAAACCAAAGTTAGGTCTAACACACTTTCTGTGATTAGGTTACTGCTAAATCTCTTTGTATAAGGAGTTCTTAACAACTCCTTATGTGTGAAAAAATTATCCATCCTTGGACTGTGTCCGAGGTGCGGCTGAGACTCGTTCACTTTTCAGCGCCTTCTTTTTCTAATTCTTTTAGATTTGATTGGCGGTTGGCAACCAGCTTACAGGTGCATCTTCTTCTTCTTCTTCTTTTAGATTTGATTGGTGGTTGGCAACCAGCTTACAGGTGCATCTTCTTCTTCTTTTAGATTTGATTGGCGGTTGGCAACCAGTTTACAGGTGTATTACCGCCACTGACTTGATCATCATCACTCTACATCTTTGTATAAGGAGCTCTGAATAACTCCTTATGTGCGAAAAAACCATCCACCCCTGGACTGTGTCCGAGGTGCAGTTCTCAGTCAATGGCCAACTTCACGTTTTTCTTCTTCTGTTAAAATTTGATTGGCGGTTGGCAACCAAGTCAAAGGTGCATTACCGCCACTGACTTGATTATGTTTTCCTCATAGCTTCGTGACGTCTTGCTCATTGCTTTGTTGCTCTGTGACGTGTTCCTCATAGCATTGTGATGTTTTCCTCATAGCTTTGTGACGTCTTCCTCATAGGTTTCTGACGTAATCCTCATAGGTTTCTGACATAATCCTCATAACTGTGAGGTTTTCCCTCATAGCTTTGTGAGGTTTTCCTCATAGCTTTGTGAGGTTTTCCTCATAGCTTTGTGATGTTTTCCTCATAGCTTTGTGATGTTCTTCTTCGTTTTTAATCTCGTATCTGCATCTCATCTCATTATTCTTCCTCTAGCTGTAGTCCGTATCTGCGTCTCATCTCATTATTCTTCCTCTAGCTGTAGTCCGTATCTGCATGTCATCTCATTATTCTTCTTTTAGACTTGACGGTTGATCCACCAGCCCATGATGTCGTTGAACTTCAAGGTCCCCCACTTAACAAGTTCTCAACTACTTCCCACTGTATCCCCTTAATGCCAAGATATTTTTCTGCTGCTTTCACAATGTTGTTAATTTTTTCTGTTTTCTTGGAAGTCTGTGCAGTGTAGTTTATCACATCTACCACAAATAAGACAAAATTATTTTCCTTCAAAACCAGAGTATCTTCCTTAATTCTGCTGCATGCACTGCAAGTCTGCACACTTTCCCTGTTCAAGTCCACTCCCACTTTTTTAGCTGGCACCTTTTTCACAGCTTCTGCATGTGTTAGTCCCTGGGAGACTTTTATCTGCTGAATTTCTGCTGCTCTTTTGCTGGCTTCACAACCTCGACATGCACAGCTATGTTCACCACCGCAGTTACAGCACTTTAATTTGGCTCCTCTTTCATACTTTCCATATTCATGTTTACCGGACCATCTGGCACATCATTGCCTACCTTTGCATATTGCTGCTACATGACCAAACTTTTGATAGTTGAAACATCTGAGTGGAGGAGGAACGTAAAGTCTGACCTCATAACTCATGTAGCCAGCATACCGTTACTTGGCAGTCTTGTTTCATCAAAGTTTAACATTGCTGACAGACTATCGCATTTTTCGCCATTTCTAGAAGTTGGACATAAACAGGAGTTCCTGGCAGCGGAAGGCTAAGGACAGAGCTGTGTGGAGGAATCTGATCAGACCTAAATGAAACAGTCATTGTCGCCCATGACTGCTATGATGATGATGATGATTAGCTTTCAATCTTCGTACCTCTGTCACTTTTGCTCCAGTTAAGTTCCTCATTATTTCTTCAGTTGAGACAGCCATTGAAATGCCCAATATCACTCCTCTCATTGCCTTATTTTCAATTCAACTTTATTTATATAGCGCCATTTCACAACAGGAGTCATCTCATAGCACTTTCACTGTAGGGGAAACCCCCACAATTGCAGAGAGACCCCAGCAATCAGGTGATCCCCTATGAGCAAGCGCTTGGCAACGGTGGAGAGGAAAAACTCCCTTTTAACAGGAAGAAACCTCCAGTAGAACAAGGCTCAGGGAGGGGCAGTCATCTGCTACGACTGGCTGGGGGGGTGAGGGGATAGAGAAGATGAAAATAACAGACATGTAGAGAGCAAACAGCACGATGGGGACTCAATCTATGGGAGAGAACAAACAGATGTTAATGACCAGGGGAAAAAAAAAAAAAAAAATTTCATTGACAGTGAAGAAAGGAGGGAAGTCCAGTGCAATTACTAGAGGTCCCCTGACTGGCTAAACCTAATAGCAGCATAACTAAGGGAGGGTTCAGAAACACATGATCTCTCCCTAATTGTAGGCTATATCAAAAAGGAAGGTTTTAACCCTATTCTTAAAAACACAGATTGAGTCTGACTCCCGAATCCAGATTGGCAGCTGGTTCCGCAAGAGAGGAGCTTGATAACTAAAGGCTCTGCCCCCCATTGTACATTTGGAGATTCTAGATATTACAAGTAATCCAACATTTTGGGAGCGTAGTGCTCTGTTAGGATAATAGGGTAATATCAGATCTTTTAAATAAAAAGGGGCCTGATTGTTTAGAGCATTGAAAGTGAGAAGAAGGATTTTAAACTTAATTCTAAACTCTATGGGAAGCCAATGAAGGGAGGCCAGAACCGGAAACATATGATCTCTCTTTCTAGTACTTGTTAAAACTCTTGCTGCAGCATTTTGGATCAAGTGAAGACTTTTTAGAGATGTTTTAGGACAACCTAAATAATAAAGAGTTACAGTAATCTAATCTAGAGCTAACAAAAGTGTGGATCAGTTTCTCAGCATCACTCTGAGACAAGATGCTCCTAATCTTGGCAATATTACGCAAATGATAGAAGGCAGTCTTAGAAATAAATTTAATATGTAAATTGAAAAACAGATCTTGATCAAAAATAACTCCAAGGTTCCTCACAGAGCTATTAAGAGAAAGAGTAACTGCATCAAAACTAAAAGTTTGATTTGAAAAGGTATTTCTAAGGTTTTTTGGACCAACAAGAATGACTTCAGTCTTATCTGAATTTAATAGCAGGAAATTACAAGTCATCCAAGCTTTGATTTCCTTCAGACAGGCTTCTAACTTGGCTAATTGATTACTATCATCTGGCTTCATTGACAGGTATAATTGTGTGTCATCTGCATAACAATGAAAACGTATACAGTGCTTCCTAATAATGTTGCCTAACGGAAACATATATAAACTAAAAAGAGTAGGGCCTAGCACAGATCCCCGTGGAACTCCATGACTGAGCTTTGAGTTGAAAGAAAACTCATTATTGACATGAACAAAGTGGAACCTATCAGATAAATAAGATCTAAACCACTGTAACGAAGTTCCATTAAGTCCAACAAAGTGTTCTAATCTATCAAGTAGAATACTATGACCGAGAGTATCAAAAGCTGCACTAAGGTCTAAAAGGACAAGTACAGAAACAAGTCAATTATCAGATGCGATCAGGAGGTCATTAGTGACCTTCACTAAGGCTGTTTCAGAACTGTGATGGATTCTAAACCCAGATTGAAACTCTTCAAATAAACAATTTCCCTGCAAGTGGTCAAATAATTGCGTAGCAACAACTCTTTCTAAGATTTTTGAAATGAAAGGGAGATTAGAGATTGGTCATAGTTAACTAAAACTCCTGGATCCAGCGTTGGCTTTTTGAGTAAGGGTTTAATTACAGCCGTTTTAAAAGCCTGCGGTACATGGCCTAAAGTTAATGAGGAATTGATTATTTGATATAGACAATCGGACTGGCTACCTATGATGTCATATAGACAACAGGACTGGCTACCGAGGATATAGGCATAATGTCCTGTGATGCCTGCCTTTCTCTTCTTCTTCTTCTTCTTCTTCTTCTTCTTCTTCTTTCGGTTACTGGCGGATGGCAAACAACTGAAAGGTGCATACCGCCACCTACTGTACAAGAGTGTGTAACATTATGTCATCTGAGCCCGACACCTAAATTCTATGACGTAATCCTGTCCATCCATCCATCCATCTTCTACCGCTTTTCCGGAGGTCCAGGTCGTGGAGGCAGCAGTTCAAACAGAGAAGCCCAGATTTCCCTCTCCCCCGCCACCTGCTCCAGCTCTTCAGAGAGGATACCAAGGCGTTCCTAGACCAGCTGGGAGACATAGTCTCTCCACCAAGTCCTGGGTCTGCCCCGGGGTCTCCTCCCAGTGAGATGCACCCGAAACACCTCAAGTGGGAGGCGTCCAGGAGGCATCCTAATCAGATGCCCATACCACCTCAACTGACTCCTTTCAATGTGGAGGAGCAGCGGTTCTACTCTGAGCCTCTCCAGGATGACTGAGCACCTCACCCTATCTCTGAGGGTGAGAGAAAAGCTCATTTTCCCTACGGAGAAAGCTCATTTCAGCCGCTTGTATCCGCGATCTTGTTTTTTCGGTCATTACCCAAAGCTCGTGACCATAGGTGATAGTAGGAATGTAGATTGACTGGTAAATCGACAGCTTTGCCTTAGAACTCAGCTCCCTCTTCACCACAACAGACTGGTACAACGGCCACATCACTGCAGATGCTGCTCCAATCCGTCTGTCAATCTCTCGCTCCATTTTCCCCTCACTCGTGAATAAGACTCCAAGATACTTAAACTCTTCCACTTGGGGTAGGAGCCTGTCCCCAACCCAGAGAGGACAATCCACCTTTTTCTGGCTGAGAACCATGGACTTGGACTTGGAGTTGGCGGAGTCCAACTCTCACTGGGAATGAGTCCGACCGAGTGTTGGCAATACGAACCAAACTCTCACAACGGTCGTACAGAGACCGAAGAGCTCGTAACAACAAGCCCAATACCCCATACTCCTGAAGCACCCCCCCACAAAAAACCACGAGGGACGCAGTCAAATGCCTTCTCCAAGTCCACAAAACACATGTAAACTGGTTGGGCAAACTCCCACTAACCCTCGAGAATTCTCGAGAGGGTAAAGAGCTGGTCCGATGTGCCACGGCCAGGACGAAAACCACATTGCTCCTCCTGAATCTGAGGTTTGACCAACGGCTGGACTCTCCTCTCGAGTACCTTGGCATAGACCTTCCCAGGGAGGCTGAGGAGTGCTCCCTCTAAAGTTGGAGCACACCCTCCGGTCCCCTTTTGTGAAAAGAGGAGCCACCACCCCGGTTTGCCATGCCAAAGGCACTGCCCCCGACCTCCACGCAATGTTGCAGAGGCGTGTCAACCATGACAGCCCAACAACATCCAGGGCCTTGAGGTACTCAGGGCGAATCTCGTCCACCCCCAGGGCCCGGCCACCAAGGAGATTTTTAACCACCTTGGTGACCTCAGCCCCTGTGATAGGCGAGTCATCCCCCTCGTCCTCAAACCCTGCTTCCTCTGTGGAAGGCGTATCAGTGGGATTGAGAAGATCCTCGAAGTATTCCTTCCACCGCCCGACGATATCCCCAGTCGAAGTCAACAGTGCCCCATCCGCACCATACACAGTGTGGACAGGGAGATGCTTCCCCCTCCTGAGCCGCCGGACAGTTTGCCAGAATCTCTTCGAGGCCGACCGAAAGTCTTGTTCCATGGGCTCACCGAACTCCTCCCATACCCGGGTTTTTGCTTCAGCAACCACCCGAGCTGCACTCCGCTTGGCCTGCCAGTACACCTCAGCTGCTTCGGGAGTCCCACAAGCCAACCAAGCTTGATAGGACTCCTTCTTCAGCTTAATGGCCCCCCTCACCACTGGTCTCCACCACTTGGTTCGGGGGTTGCCACCATGAGATGCACCGACCACCTTGCGGCCGCAGCTGTGGATCGCCGCTTGAACAACAGAGGTGGAGAACATGGCCCATTCAGACTCCATGTCTCCAGACTCCCTTGGAATGTGGTCGAAGTTCTTCCGGAGGTAGGAGTTGAAGACTTCCCGGACAGGGGCCTCAGCCAGACGTTCCCAGCACACCCTCACTATACGTTTGGGTCTACCAGGTCTGAATGGCTTCCTCCCCTGCCATCGGATCCAACTCACCACCAGGTGGTGATCAGTTGACAGCTCTGCACCTCTCTTTACCAGAGTGTCCAAGACATAGGGTCGCAGGTCTGATGACACGATAACAAAATCGATCATCGACCTGCGACCTAGGGTGTCCTGGTGCCAGGTGCACATACTGTATGGACACCCTTATGCTTGAACATGGTGTTCGTTATGGACAAACTGTGGTTAGCACAGAAGTCCAATAACTGAACACCACTTGGGTTCAGATCAGGCAGGCCGTTCCTCCCAATCACTCCCCCACCCCCGACCCCAGGTTTCACTGTCATTGCCCACGTGCGCATTGAAGTCCCCCAGTAGGATAATGGAGTCTCCAAGAGGAGCACCCTCCAGCACCCCAGTCACAGACTCCAAAAAGGGTGGGTACTCTGAAACATCATTTGGTGCATAGGCACAAATGATGGTCAGGACCCGTTTCCCAACCCGAAGGCACAGGGAAGCAACCCTTTCATCCACCGGGGAAAACTCCAATATAGAAGCAGCAAGGTGGGGGGATACAAGAATACCCACCCCTGCTCATCGCCTCTCGCCCGGGGCAACTCCAGAAAAGGCCAAGCTCCAGCCCCTCTCCAGGAGACTGATTCTGGAACCGGAGCTGTGTGTTGAGGTGAGGGCGACTATATCTAGCTGGTATCTCAACCTCGTACACCAGCTCAGGCTCCTTCCCCACCAGAGAGGTGACATTCAACGTACCAAAAGCCAGTTTAGAAAGCTTGGGATCAGTCCGCCAAGGTCTCCGCCTTTGACTGCCACCTAATCCACATAGCACCGGACCCCCATGATCCCTCCTGCAGGTGGTGAGCCCCACTGGAGGGCGGACCCATGTAACTCCATGTTTTTCCCCATGTTTGTTTTTTTTTTTAAATAATCCGTAACGTAATCCTGTGTTATTTTTAAAAAAAAGAGAGAGAAAAGATCTTTTCTCGTGATTCTTATTACCTCTCCATCTCCATCTGTTCCCAGAATCCCAGTTAAATCCCATTCCCTATCAGCCTCTCAAACTTCATTTTCCATTATCTGTCTTTCATTTCCATATTTGTGACAGTATACTCAGATGTGCTCGACATTTTCTTTTACTCCACATTCTCTACATTTGTCACTTTCGCTTTTCCCCATGGTGAATAAAGTGCAGTTTAAACCTATGTGTTCCAGTCTGAGTCTTGCCATACTGATGCCTTTCCTCCTTTTAGTTGTTATTGCAATCGATTTTTTATTTTGTAATATGATCTACCTTTATGATCTTCATCCCATCTTTTTTGCCATAGTTCAATTCCTTTTTTCTTGATTACCGTTTTCCCTTCACCGTTTCCAAGAGACAATGGTATACGTAGTTATCTCTTTTCCAAGAGCACTTTTTTCTAATTTGTCAGCACAGTCATTCCCTTTCAACCCTTCATGTGCAGGAACCCAACAAAACTGAACTTCTCCACCACCCCTGTGTACCCTAAATAAACTGTGATATAGCTCAATCACCAAGTCTTCCCTTGTAGATTTTAGTGACTGTATGGTTTTTAGCGCTGCAAGTGAGTCTGTGCACACCACCACCCAGTCCGGTCTGATTTATTTATTTATTTAGCGAATGCAAAGTCCTTAAGCCAAGCAGTTGCCTCCTGGTTTGCTGTATGGAGGGTGTGTAATCCTCCTTCCAGTCTTTGGAGCGGGCAAGCCTCTATGATGTGTTCCATTGTTTGCTCCTCTCCACATGCGCACAGTGGGCTAGGGCTACTGCCCCATCTGTAAAGGCTGGCCAAGCAGGGGCCATGTCCAGTCCTGAAGCGATTGAGTGTAGACCACTGTCTCCTTGGGAGGTTGGTGCCCGGGACCTGTTGGTTGGGGTTTATCACCAGCTGTTTGTTTGGGACCTCCTTGGTCTCCCATTCCTCTTGCCTTCATCCGGTCTGATGTCCTCCACCCACTGCAAAGCAATAATTATAGCCACCATCTCTGCTGTAAATATGGATGTATTGTTGGAGAGTCTTTTTGCGATGGTCACTTTAAATTCTGGGATGTATACTCCCAACTCCAACAGAGCCCTCTTTATTCTTTGAACCATCAGCATAGAGCTGTAAGAAGTTATAGTAATTGTTCATGAGGTAAATGTTTGGTTTAACACCAACTTCACTCATATACCAATCCTTTTTCCTCATTAGCAGACTGGTGTCTACTTCTATTCCCGGAAACAGCCAAGGGGGAACATTACTCACTGGACTGGTGTTAGCTATATCAATAGTGTGCAGCCCATACCCTCTGGTCCTTCTTTCAATTGTCCACCCAAACCCATATCCCTGGAAATTAGAGTATTCCCAGCAGTTTTGTAGTGTTGTTTTTGAAATATTTGCTTCATCACTTCTTTTCAAGCTGAAAAGAATATGATAATGCGAGTTTATCTCTTCTCAAATCCATTGGCATTTCTCCTGCTTCTATTAAAACTGCATTGTTTGGTGTTGTTTTGACAGCTCCAATGCACAGGCAAAGCGCTCTATGCTGCATTCTATTTTTTCCAGAGTCATCTTTGCTGCTGCTCCATAAATCATGCATCCATAGTCTACTGTTGTAATATAAATGTGTTTTTAATGTGTGCCCTGATTTGTTTCTCAGTTGTTTTAATATGTTTTGACGGTCCAGTTCAGTTCTCTTCCCATGATGGATTTATCTTCAGCACAGCAAGTTTCTCACTCCTTGAATCACTGTGGCATGTTTATGGAACAAGGCTTAACCTTTATTTCTCACATATGTGTGTGTGTGAACAGATGTTATATGTTTTGAGAAGTCTGGCTGCAATCGCCTGGGAGCGGGGACTAGCCCCCCCGCTCTCTACGCGATTCCATGGGGGGGGAAGTTGCCTGGCAACGAAGAGTGGCTCCTTCGTTGTGTACGTAACTCTACCCTTTAAAAGGCAGAGGTGTTTTGCCAAACAGTAGAGTCTGCTGTGGATTTCGCGCGAATTGCCAAGCTGATTGATGCACGCGCCTGCCAAAAGACTGCCAAAGGCTCTCCGGTCTTCTGTATTATTGGTAAGGGCTGATGAAATGACATGAAGTGCATTGATCTTTTGTATATGAAGATATGGTCTGTGGGGAATAAGGGAATACAGCTTATTCTAGCAGTTCTTGTCTCAGTGTGAATTCTTTCCTGTGCGCCGACTCCTCACGAACCTGTCTAAATATTTTCATAAAACATTTTGGCGTCACGAACAGGATAACAAGAAAATAACAGAGGTTAAAGAGGAGCTGTGCATAGGAAAGTCATGTTTAAGAGAAGAAATAAGCAGAGTGAAGCTGCTGGGGGCTCTCCCAGCGATTGTGATTGTGCTGTTATCCCAGGCTGGGATGGCTTATGGGAACAAATTGGTGTATGTCTGACGAGCGGGGGCGGACGCTCGGAATCATGGGTAGATTTGATAGGCGACGGGTCGCCTTCGGTAGTGTTTAGGTGTCTTCGGGGAATTGAAGTTGCCCCGAAGGCACCACTGAGTGGAATTCAGCGGCGGATGTGGTGTTGCGCTGCAGCATGGCGCCGATGTTTTGATAAAGAACAGGAGCAGGATAAACAAATAGCTGATTTAGTTCAGCAATTAGAAGGATGGCAGAAAAAAGAGGAGGATTTGACAGAGCAAATCCTAAAATTGCAACAAAAATTGGAAAAGGAGAAACTCCGCTCATCTCGGTTGACAGTGATGGCAGAGCAGGGTGTAGCGCGGGTTGCACAGTTAAACAGGGAGAGAAAGAAAAAGAGACCCCATGCTACCTCCGCTGTTAAAGTGCGGTCGTATGCAGCTGGGATGGTGGACGGAGATGAGGATTGGGATCCCGATGAGTGGGATGAGTGGTGTGGGGAAGAGGAGACTCCTCCACCGGTTTCTCCACTGTACCCCAAGTTACCGGGGAGTTATCAGGCTGCCCCTGTCCGGAGACGGCGGGAAGAGCAGCGGATTATCCCGCCTGTCCGAGAGGCAGTGGTGGATGATGATGGGCGGCAATTATATGATGATCAGGGACAGGGGTTATATAACCTTGTGCCTCAGAACCAGCCGGACCCTGTGGCGGTGACCATTGTTGAAGATTACACTGCTGATGGAAGTGGCGGATTAGCGCCATGGGCAGATTTGGTAGGGGACAGGTCCCCTTCGGTGATGTCTGCGTGTCTACGGGGTATTGAAGTTGCTCCAAAAGCTCCGCTGAGCGGAATTCAGCAGCAGGTGCGGTGTTGTGTGAGTAGCCGTTCTTTCTCCCCCATCGGCAAGGGGAGAGGCGAGCAGTGCTACATGTAAAAAAAAAACCTTTTCCTCTCTCTCTCTCTCTCTCTGTGTTCCTCGCTCTCCCAAAGGGGGCGGGTGAGGGATAATTCTCTCTCTTTCTCTCTCTCTGTTCCTCGCTCTCCCAAAGGGGGCGGGCGCGGGAAGTTCTCTCTCCCTCCCTCTCTCCTTTTGCCTGAGGGGCGGGGGAGAGGCAAAGTTTGGCCTTTAGAAAAAAACAGAAGTGTGAATTTTCTTTGCTGGCAAGTGAAGAATGCAAGAGGCGGGGCTGCCTGCCTCACAAGGCTTGGGAGATGCTGAGTTGCATAAAGGAAATATAAAGAAACAATAGGAATCAACAGTGACTCAAATGCTCTAAATTTAAGCAAAGAGGACAGTTTGATCCAGTTTTTAATGGATTTGGAACAAAGCAGAAGCTCTCCCAGAGGATGAAATTTCTGGGAATCTGCTGGAATAAGGGAGAAAGGGAAATCACAGATAAAGCCCGAGAAAAGATAATGACTTTTGCCACTCCGCACACCAAAAAGGATGTGCAGCGGTTTGTTGGGCTGTTTGGATATTGGAGGAGTCACATTCCTCATTTAGGGCAAATTTTGCAGCCTTTATATCAAGTGACAAGGAAAAAAGAGCAGTTTGAATGGACAGAAAAACAGCAAGTGGCTTTTGACATGGCCAAAGAGGCCATACAGCAAGCTCTATCATTAGGAAAAATGCAATCTGGTCCGGTTGAGATGCAGGTGTCGGCTCGGAATGATTATGCAAATTGGAGCTTATGGCAAAAACAAGGCAAACAACGGAAACCTTTAGGTTTCTGGTCAAGGAAGCTGCCGAGTGCAGGAATTCGTTACACGCCCTTTGAAAAACAATTATTGGCGTGTTATTGGAGTTTGGTGGAAACAGAGGTATTAACTGCAGGGCATGAGGTGCTCATGAGGCCATTAATACCTATTCTGACGTGGATAATGAGTGACCCCACCACACATCGGATAGGTACCGCCCAGGAGAGTAGTATCATTAAGTGGAAATGGTACGTGTCTGAAAGAGTGAAATCTGGACAAAAAGGAGTTTCGGTCTTGCATGAACAAGTTGCTGATGTCCCAGAGGCAGATGAGTCTTGTTTTGAAGTTGAACAGCTGCAAGAATCTCCTGTGTTAACAGGGCCCCGCTATGACGAACTCACAGACGAGCAAAAGAGCAGGGCGTGGTTTGTGGATGGCTCTTCTCAGTGGGTAGCGGGAAAACGAAGGTGGAGAGCCGGGGCTTTCAACCCTCATCTGGGGCAAATTTTGGAAGAAATGGGTGAGGGAAAAAGCAGCCAATGGGCCGAGTTGAAGGCCGTGCACATGGTGATACAACATGTGGGTGTGTCAGGAGCATATATCTACTCTGACTCCTGGTCAGTGGTTAATGGGTTAACCACATGGATGCCTACATGGCAGTCCAATCAGTGGCGGATTCAAAAGAAAGAGGTGTGGGGTAAAGAGTTGTGGGAGGAAATCTGGCAAAAGGTCCAAGGGGTCACTATCCATGTCACCCATGTTGATGCCCATACTCAAAATATGGACTCAGAAGCCCTCCACAACCGTTATATTGATGGAGTGGTCAGAGCAATGTCAGTGGAAAGGCAATCCACTGCGGATTTGGCCCGGTGGGCCCATGAAAAGAGTGGACATTGGGGAATTCAAGCTACTACCCAATGGGCCAGGGATAGAGGCATTGATTTGAAAACTGATGATGTAAAGACAGCCGTTGAACAGTGTGAGGTCTGTCAGCATCATAGAAGAGGTGTCCCACAACATCTCACTGGACATATACAAAGGGGAAAGAGCCCAGGACAAATCTGGCAAATGGATTTTATTGGTCCCCTTCCAGAGTCACAACGATGTAAATATGTATGCACGGCTGTGGATACATTTTCGGGTGTGGTAGTGGCACACCCAGCCAAAATGGCTAATCAGAAGGCCACACTGGCCTGTGTGGAACTAATTGAAAAGTTCTATGGGCTACCTGTACAGATTCAAACTGACAACGGGACCCATTTCACCGGAAACCTGGTGAAAGATTGGGCCAAACACAATCATGTGGAATGGATTTATCACGTTCCATATCATCCTCAAGCTGCGGGTTTAATTGAGAGAATGAATGGGTTGTTGAAAACCACCCTGAGAAAAGGAGGGACAAACAATAGTTTGGAAGGGTGGAAAAAACGCTTACCACAAGCGCTGAAACAGCTAAACAATAGACCCATTGCACCTGGTACAACACCACTGAATCGAATGATCACTGTCAATCTTGAACACTCTGAAGGACAAATTATTGAGATGTGGAAAATTAACCCAGAGGCAACACTACCAGTGCGAGCAACGAAAGGCTCGGCTGGATTAGATCTAAGAGCTATGGAAACTCTCACCTTAGTACCAGGAACACCCACTGTGGTAAAAACCGGACTAGGGTTGAAATGCCCGAATGGAATGTATGGTCATATATTGCCAAAGTCTGGATTATCCCTGAAAGGTTTAACGACTCTGGCCGGTGTGATTGACAGTGATTATCAAGGAGAACTGGGAGTGGTGTGCTTTGTACTGGGATCAGAGCCCATAACCCTGAATAAGGGGGATAAGGTGGCCCAATTGGTCATTATACTATGCCTAATGACTGATCCTGAAGAGATTGCTAAACCGGCTGTGATGACGCAGAGGGGCGAAAAAGGCTTTGGTTCCACAGACAAATCTGGGGCCAAAGTATGGGTGAGGCAAGAAAATGGCCCTCCCCGCCCGGCTGAGATCATAGCTCAAGGGACGGATCAGGTGGTGACCATTTTGTATCCAGGAGAGCAAACCTGGATAAATGTACCAATATCAAAATGTTATCTAAGGGAGAACTAATTGTGTGTTTTCTCTTCTCCTAAGTATGTGCTTGCTTTGCAGGAATGTTCGGGGGGAGATTGGTGATTGAGCACCCGCAACGTCATGGGTCTTCTTCAACACCCCCACAAGCACCGAGGACATGGCGATGTCGTCTGCTGGGACATATGCCGCCCTGCCCTCATTGTGATCCTGTGGATGAGTATCGCCGGTTGCTGGATCCAGATCCACGCCACACCAGGCCAAGAAATGTTTGACGTGGACCAACCTGTCTCGTTGGGATGGAGGGAAAGTCGAACCGGTGCCAATCGGAGTCAAGACGGTTTCTATTGCTTATCAAACCAAAGGTGTAAGATACTGAACTTGACCAGCCACTGTCCTATTTACATATGCCCCAAATGTGTCAAATACCAATACAATGTGCCTGCGGTGGAGAAGGGGTGTATAGTTAACTTGACTGCCAATGTAACCATATGTGTGGCCAAAGTGGTATAACGGGAGATAAGGAAGTGTATTTGACGAATGGAACAGTCATAAAGGGTCGACGCATCCCCTTTGTGTACCTTATTCTGGTGGTCGACAAAAACCCAAAGCATACATCCCCGACGAATCTGGCACCCATACAGTAGCCACACAAACCAGCCATATCACCGTCAATTGGATGGTAAAGATACCACCCATTCCCAAATGTTCAAAAAGAAAGAAGAGAGCATGGTATGACACGTTGCTGGGAGGATTTGGTACAGTTTTGGGAATCTCCAACACCATTAACAACGAGGTAACCAGATCAATGTTAGCAGATACTGGACATCAAACGTCTTTAGGCATTCAACAAGTTGGATTTTGGATGCCTACGGTGGTGGGGCCTCAAATGGAGGCCGCCAATCTGTTTCAAAAACGTTTGACTTGGGATTTGACCATGTGGAATGCTACGAGTGAATTGATGACAAACATCACTCGCGCTTTCAATTGGACTGTGTGCAACATTCAAGTTTTGGATATCCGCATGCAGTTGGAACGTTTTACTCGCATTGTCACTACCAATCACGCTCGACAATGGCGAGACGTGTGGAACATCACTGAAGAATGGTGGTTAATTCCGCATCCTGAAAAAACCATCTGCAATAGCACGATGTGTAGCGGGCAATGGACTCAATTAAATGTTACAGAAGCTGTTGATGTGTGCAAATATCATGTGTTACCAGTAATTACTGCTACAGCATTTTGGTTTATTCAATTAAAAGGGGAATGGTTTGCTCCAGGGCAAAATAATACATATGATCTATCAGAATGTGATTTGACTGACAAAGGATATGCATGCCTAAGTCGAGCAATATATACTGAACCATGCTTAACCATGACAGAGGCACTATGTGAATGGAGAATAGAAAAACCTTGCGACATGATGTGGCAAATAGGGCCCCATACTATATGTGTAGCCACTTTAAATTCCCATCCAATGTTGCCTAGGATACCTTTCACTGGGTGTCTGCATGGTGTTCACATGTGGCGATGGCATAATCGGACATATCATCTTACCAACTTCTCTAGTGAGGCTCACCTGACCGCCCTGCAATGGCGGGTGCTGGAAGTTCCATGGCAGGTGTCCCTGGATCGACTCAGAGGCGCACTGAGTGGATCCACGGAGATAGAACAGCTCATTGGTGATCATATGTCTAATGTCCGTGCTGCAGTGATATCCACTGTGGTGGCCCAAGGAAAGGTATTGCATGCAGCTCATCAGATAGAGCAAGTTTCTGCTCATCACTGGTGGGATATATTCTCAGGCATGTCAGTCACTGCTCGCAACACACTGGTGCCTCCCCTAGCTATATTAGTTGCTGTTTTATGTATCTTAACACTATGCAATTTCAGTGCTTTCTGCTATATTAGAAGAGTAAAACAGGTTTCAAGTAAGAGAATGTATAAATCTCTAGCAATATGAAAATCACAGTCATTTTTCGAGATGGAGGATATGGTACCACATCTTGCAAAGTAGAGGTGAGTGCTGACCCTCCTGGTCACTGGATATGTTATGATTATGTTGTAGGTATGCCTGATAGATGGAGTTATTACAATAGACAATTTAATACAAGACATGAATTATTATGGTATGTTGCAACATGCATTTGGGATAACACTTGGGTGGAATTATCTCACCATAATCATATCGGAATACCTTACGAGGATGAAAGTATTCCCCAAGAAGAAAGTAATTACCCAATGTTCTTCACCAACTGATAGAACAAATAAGGTCAAAGGGTGGAAAATGTGATATAAATATTTTTAATGTGTGCCCTGATTTGTTTTTCAGTTGGGGAAGAAGGCACTTAGTTGGGGAAGAAAGCAATTATCTTCACCAACTTAACAACTGATCACAAATAAGGTCAAAGGGTGGAATGTAATATAAATGTGTTTTTAATGTGTGCCCTGATTTGTTTCTCAGTTGTTTTAATATGTTTTGACGGTCCAGTTCAGTTCTCTTCCCATGATGGATTTATCTTCAGCACAGCAAGTTTCTCACTCCTTGAATCACTGTGGCATGTTTATGGAACAAGGCTTAACCTTTATTTCTCACATATGTGTGTGTGTGAACAGATGTTATATGTTTTGAGAAGTCTGGCTGCAATCGCCTGGGAGCGGGGACTAGCCCCCCCGCTCTCTACGCGATTCCATGGGGGGGAAGTTGCCTGGCAACGAAGAGTGGCTCCTTCGTTGTGTACGTAACTCTACCCTTTAAAAGGCAGAGGTGTTTTGCCAAACAGTAGAGTCTGCTGTGGATTTCGCGCGAATTGCCAAGCTGATTGATGCACGCGCCTGCCAAAAGACTGCCAAAGGCTCTCCGGTCTTCTGTATTATTGGTAAGGGCTGATGAAATGACATGAAGTGCATTGATCTTTTGTATATGAAGATATGGTCTGTGGGGAATAAGGGAATACAGCTTATTCTAGCAGTTCTTGTCTCAGTGTGAATTCTTTCCTGTGCGCCGACTCCTCACGAACCTGTCTAAATATTTTCATAAAACAACTGTCGATCTCATTAGTGCTCTGTAAATGTCAATTAATTCCTGTTTATCTGCACCCCATTCATGTCCAGCTACAGCTTTTTTGAGATTAATGACTTTTTTGCATTTTGTCTCAAAATTTTCAACATGAACTCTCCATGTATGTGTATGCACTATCAAACCACAATTGTAGATATTTGAACTCACTGACTTTCTCTATTGGTTGATTATATACTGCTAAAAAAAAATTAAGGGAACACTTTGAAAACACATTAGATTTTAATGGGAAAAAATAAGCTGGATATCGAAATTGTGGCAGGCTAGTCCAGTTTACTCAGATTAAAAAGTGTTCCTTTAAAAAGTGTTCCTTTAAAAAGTGTTCCTTTAATCTGAGTAAACTGGACTAGCCTGCCACAATTTCGATCCATCCATCCATCCATCTTCTACCGCTTTTCTGGAGGTCCGGGTCGCGGAGGCAGCAGTTCAAGCAGAGAAGCCCAGACTTCCCTCTCCCCAGCCACCTGCTCCAGCTCTTCAGAGGGGATACCAAGGCGTTCCCAGACCAGCTGGGAGACATAGTCTCTCCACCGAGTCCTGGGTCTGCCCCGAGGTCTCCTCCCAGTGGGACGTGCCTGAAACACCTCAAGTGGAAGGCGTCAATACAATTTCGATATCCAGCTTATTTTTTCCCATTAACCCCTTGCACTCCGGGCAATTTTCCTAAAAATGCCAAAAAAAAAACGTGCCCAAAGTAAATCGAAAGCTGTTATTCAACCCTTTGCAGCATCTTCATGGGGTTGGTCTCATTTAAAAGAAACACTTTGAATTTTTTGGCAAAAAAAAACAATCTCTCTACGTGCTCCAGCCACTGAGTTACAGTCATCTAAACATACTGAACTTGAAGAAAATAAATTTGGACACGGTGTTTTTTTGGATACAAATGCTTGCAAATAACACACAGCTGTCCGATCCGGCTGGAAAATGCAACAGAAATGTAGAACCAAGTGTTATCAAGCTGAGATCCAAATTTGGTAACAATACCACAAAAAATGAATATTTTACACAGCTTTGTTCTCAGGTTGTTCCCAGGCGTTTTGGAACTGTGCCAAATTGTGCCAAATGGCACAATTTGGAAAAATGTAACTTTTGAATAATTCAATGTAGAATCTTCATTTTGGCCTCTAATGAAAGGTCACACTCAGGGCTGTGTCTGTGTGAGTGTGTGTGTAACCCCCCCCCCCCCCGCAACAAAGGATGGAGTTCGGCCCTCGCTACATGACTGATTACACTCCTTGCATGTTTCCACAGCAACGCTGACACAGCGGCTCCCCCCCCCCCCCGCTACTGTGTGTGTGTGTGTGGGGGGGGGTGTCCCTCCCCTCGCTACAGAAGACGGCCATCGCTACATGATGGAATAGACTCATATGCTTCCCCCCA
This sequence comes from Pholidichthys leucotaenia, assembly GCA_020510985.1. Classification (NCBI taxonomy): domain Eukaryota; kingdom Metazoa; phylum Chordata; class Actinopteri; order Cichliformes; family Pholidichthyidae; genus Pholidichthys; species Pholidichthys leucotaenia. The sequence goes on along the minus strand of CM035849.1, from coordinate 90,755,478 downwards.
CGGACCGGGGGCGTTCGGACCGTGAACCCCCCCCCCCGCTCCTCTTCTGCAGCGGGGGGGGCCTTCACGGTCCGAATATGGCAAATGAACCGTTTATCGCGGCGCACGCACTTCGTACTTCGTGCGCGGTACAGTTGTAATTTACTGATTGGTCAAAAGTCATTTTTGGATTACAGTTTTCAGGGAGAAATAATAATTTAGCTTATAACACCTTACCTCTTCACAGCAGCAGAGTCCTGGCGAACTTCTCTTCCCCATTGTCAGACGAACTCGACGCTGGTCCGCTCGTGGATCCCGATCAAAACATAATCCCAATATTGCGGTTTTGGTGAATGATTTACGACCTTTGTCGTCGGCCTCCGTCGGTCTATGATGACGGAAGAGAATCCTAATCCTATTCTGCTGGAATGAGTGCAGGTCCCACTTGTGGGTGTTCTCCATGCTGCTGGGTGAGCCTGGGTCTGTAGCAGATTCTCCAGCGTCCTTTGTTTTCATCTGCTGCAACAGTAAATCTCTTCACCCAGCCCGAATTTCTGTACTTCAATTGGCTCCTGCATTCACAGTAGGCGGGTCCTCCTTCCTAGGTTTTCATTCATTGGCTCTTCATGGTTTCAGAAACCCAATTCAAGGCTCTTATTAGTGGAATGAGAGGTCAATCAGATGAACTAATCTGTTCGCGGCTGTCTGCAGCTTTTTTTTTCAGTGGCGCTTGGAGGCCAGCACCATCTCCATCTGCACCATCATCAGTATATCATGCATCATGCGTCCGAGCGCGCACGACTGCGCTCTCGTGCGCCCTCGTGCGCCCTAGGACGCAGAGACTTGCCCGCCCGCGGAACAACGGAGCGCAAGTGGTTTTAAAATCTGATGTGTTTTCAAAGTGTTCCCTTTATTTTTTTGAGCAGTATATAATGTTAATGGTTCTATACCAGTATTGCGTTTTTTTTTTGTTTTTGTTTTTTTTGTGAAAGTCATATAGCAGGTTTTACTGTTTGAAAATTTAAATCCCCACTCATATGATCACTTTTCCACTTTTTCCATTGCTTTTCTGATGTTTTTGAACACAAATTTCTCATTGCTTCCCCTTGTCCATATGGCTCCATCATCTGCATATAGAGCTGTTTTGATGGATCCCTCTTGATCCTCAAACATGTCATTAATCATTATATTGAATAAAAATATGGCTTATCACACTCCCTTGAGGAACACCATTTTCTATTTCAAAGTCATGAGAAACTTCTGAGCCTACTTTAACCCCATTTTTTTTTTTTTTTAATTTTGTATACTTTATTGATCCCCAGAGGGGAAAGTGAGGGCATCCACCTGGATGGATGAAGCAGACAGAGTACGGCGCTATCCCTTATCCATTCACACACACATTCACACCTAGGGCCACTTTAGATTCTCCAGTTAACCTAACCTGCATGTTTTTGGCCTGTGGGAGGAAACCGGAGAAATCCCAAAGTAAATCCATGCAGATACGGGGAGAACATGCAAACTCCACACAGATCATTGTTGGTCAGGGGCTGGGATTGAACCAGGGATCCCATGGCCAAGGGTGAGTTGCTGTGCTGCCTCAGTGCTAACCACTGCGCCACCACATCAGTTAATTGTTCTGTGTTAAAAAATCCATTATCCAGTTATACATCCTACCACCAATGTTGATTTTATTCAATTTGATAGGAAGTCCATTCCTCCACAGTGAGTCATAAGCCTTTTCAATATCCAGATAAACTATAACCATTACTTCTTTCATTTTGAGAGTCTTTTCAATATCATTACTTCCCCTAACTAGAGCATCTACTGTGGATCTTCCTCTCCTCAAACCGTTCTGATAGTCGTTTTTGCTCCAATACATATGAGAGTCTGTAAACTAACACCTTCTCCATCCATCTCCCTAAATGTGACGTTAATGCTATTGGTCTGTAGTTGCCTGGATGAGCTGGATCTTTCCCTGGCTTATTAAATGGTAAAATTACAGCCTTTTTCGACCCACTTTAGATAACCCCTACTTTCCATATCCTGTTAAACAATTTCAGCACCAGTTGCATTGATTGTATGGCAACTGCCAGAACATAGCATAGCTTAAGATAAGATAAGATAAGATAAGCTTTTATTAGTCCCACAATGGGGAAATTCCAGGATTGCAACAGCACAGGGATAGCAACACTCAGAGCAACAATCAGAAGGCAAGAAAAAAAGCAAGCAAGAGCAGCTAATATACATATGTACATACAGTATATATATATATATACGTATATATATATATATATATATATATATATATATATATATATACTGTATATACGTATATACAGTATATATACACTACCGTTCAAAAGTTTGGGGTCACCCAGACAATTATTTTGTGTTTTCCATGAAAAGTCACACTTATTTACCACCATGAGTTGTAAAATGAATAGAAAATATAGTCAAGACATTGACAAGGTTAAAAATAATGATTTGTATTTGAAATAATAATTTTTTCCTTCAAACTTTGCTTTCGTCAAAGAATCCTCCATTTGCAGCAATTACAGCATTGCAGACCTAAAATGATTGCACAAGGGTTTTCTAATCATCCATTAGCCTTCTGATGCAATGAGCAAACACATTGTACCATTAGAACACTGGAGTGATAGTTGCTGGAAATGGGCCTCTATACACCTACTGTGGGGCAAAAAAGTATTTAGTCAGCCACCAATTGTGCAAGTTCTCCCACTTAAAAGATGAGAGAGGTCTCCAATTTTCATCATAGGTATACCTTAACTATGAGAGACAAAATGAGAAAAAAAAAATCCAGAAAATCACAATGAAGGATTTTTAATGAATTAATTGGTAAATTCCTCGGTCAAATAAGTATTTGGTCAATAACAAAAGTTCATCTCAATACTTTGTTATATACCCTTTGTTGGCAATGACAGAGGTCAAATGTTTTCTGTATGTCTTCACAAGGTTTTCACATACTGTTGCTGGTATTTTGGCCCATTCCTCCATGCAGATCTCCTCTAGAGCAGTGATGTTTTGGGGTTATCGCTGGGCAACACGGACTTTCAACTCCCTCCAAAGACTTTCTATGGGGTTGAGATCTGGAGACTGGCTAGGCCACTCCAGGACCTTGAAATGCTTCTTACGAAGCCACTCCTTCATTGCCCGGGCGGTGTGCTTGGGATCAATGTCATGCTGAAAGACCCAGCCACGTTTCATCTTCAGTGCCCTTGCTGATGGAAGGAGGTTTTCACTCAAAATCTCACAATACATGGCCCCATTCATTCTTTCCTTTACACGGATCAGTCGTCCTGGTCCCTTTGCAGAAAAACAGCCCCAAAGCATGATGTTTCCACCCCCGTGCTTCACAGTAGGTATGGTGTTCTTTCTCCTCCAAACACGACAAGTTGAGTTTTTACCAAAAAGTTCTATTTTGGTTTCTTCTGACCATATGACATTCTCCCACTCCTCTTCTGGATCATCCAAATGCTCTCTAGCAAACTTCAGATGGGCCTGGACATGTACTGGCTTATGCAGGAGGACACGTCTGGCACTGCAGGATTTGAGTCCCTGGCGGCGTAGTGTGTTACTGATGGTAGCCTTTGTTACTTTGGTCCCAGCTCTCTGCAGGTCATTCACTAGGTCCCCCCGTGGGGTTCTGGGATTTTTGCTCACCGTTCTTGTGATCATTTTGACCCTACAGGGTGAGATCTTGCGTGGAGCCCCAGATCGAGGGAGATTATCAGTGGTCTTGTATGTCTTCCATTTTCTAATAATTGCTCCTACAGTTGATTTCTTCACACCAAGCTGCTTACCTATTGCAGATTCAGTCTTCCCAGCCTGGTGCAGGTCTACAATTTTGTTTCTGGTGTCCTTTGACAGCTCTTTGGTCTTGGCCATAGTGGAGTTTGGAGTCTGACTGTTTGAGGTTGTGGACAGGTGTCTTTTATACTGATAATGAGTTCAAACAGGTGCCATTAATACAGGTAACAAGTGGAGGACAGAGGAGCCTCTTAAAGAAGAAGTTACAGGTCTGTGAGAGCTAGAAATCTTGCTTGTTTGTAGGTGACCAAATACTTATTTTACTGAGGAATTTACCAATTAATTCATTAAAAATCCTTCAATGTGATTTTCTGGATTTTTTTTTCTCATCTTGTCTCTCATAGTTGAGGTATACCTATGATGAAAATTGGAGACCTCTCTCATCTTTTAAGTGGGAGAACTTGCACAATTGGTGGCTGACTAAATACTTTTTTGCCCCACTGTATGTAGATATTGCACCAAAAACCAGACATTTGCAGCTAGAATAGTCATTTACCACAATAGCAATGTACAGAGTGTATTTCTGATTAGTTTAAAGTTATCTTCATTGAAAAAAAGTGCTTTTCTTTCAAAAATAAGGAAATTTCTAAGTGACCCCAAACTTTTGAACGGTAGTGTGTATATATATATATATATATATATATATATATATATATATATATATATATATATACAGTATATACATATATACAGACACACAGTGCAGAGCATTGTAGCTAGATGGAATAAATATGTAGATATATAAACACACAGTGCGGAGCATTGTAGCTAGATGGAATAAATATATAGATATATAAATATAAACACACCCAGTGCGGAGCATTGTAGCTAGATGGAATAAATATGTAAATATATAAACACACACAGTGCAGAGCATTGTTGCTAGATGGGATGAAACAGCACAACCATCTACTTAGTTATCCTACATGGTATGATTATGTGCCCATACATATTCTCACCCTCCATAGCGACCGGTATTTTCCTAGTTGTATGCCGGAGGGGACCTGGAGCTGTGGATTGCAAAGCTCTCTTAAGCTCTGACATTGTGAGCTCGAGGTCTAACACAGTCATGTCCTCTTTCACTTCATTTTTTAAGTTTGCATTTTCTCTGAGTTTATGCTGCCTTTGCTGTCTATGACTCTCACCAAGATGGTCTCCTCTATGCACTGCTGCAAATGCTCTGCCTAGGACTTCTGCCATTTCTTTGTCTGATACAGCCATCTTGTCCCCATCCACTAAAGCTGGAATTTTAACTGATACCCTTTTCCCAGTCATTTTTTTAAACATACCCCAGACATCACCTTGTTCTGTTTTCCTACCAAGGGTGAAACAAAATTCTCTCCATATTGACCTTTTCCTGTTTTTAACAATCCTTCGAGCTACTGCCCTTTTCTTTTTATACTCTATTAAGCTTTCACTAGTCATATTCTTACTCAGCTCTCTGAATGCCTTGTGTCGCTCTTTTATTGCAATACTACATTTGTCATTCCACCAGGGTACAACCTTCTTCCTACCCTGTGTTGTTTTCTTAGGTATACTTGCTATTGCCACATTCAGAAAATGATTGGTTACTTTACTTGAACACTCTTCTATGCCACCTTCTAATGTTACCAAATGACACGATTGAACACAGTATTGCCTAAATTTACCCCAATCTGCCTTGTCAAAACACCATCTTGTAAAACATCTTCCCTCTTGTATACATACTTCAGTTTTAATGACTGTATGTATTGGGAAGTGATCACTTCCCAAAGTTGTCCTGTTAATAACCGTCCATTCACAGGTGCTCACTAAAGAATCAGATACCAGAGTCAGGTCAATACATGATAATGTGCCCCTATGCACATCCACCCTGGTACCTTCACCACTGTTTAGACAAATTAATGACATCTCTTCCACAACATTTCCATTATCTGTGCTTCCCCACAAGCTATTGTGGGCATTAAAGTCTCCACACCATACCTCTTTCATATGGCCTTCCCCTGCCATAACACTGAAAATATCTGCTATTAACTTCCTACATGGGTTGTAATAATTAATCAGCTTAATATTTCCTTGTCCATTTGGCCTACATATTTCAATAATATTACACTCTACATCCGCAGGGGATGGAATCACCTTCTACGCCAGGCCATCTTTAATGAAAGTGGCACAGCCACCTCCATTTGCAGTGTTCATCCTATCCTGTCTGACTGAACTGTATCTTGGAATAACAAAATCTAAGTGAGGTTGAAGTCATGTCTCCTGTACACACACTACCTGTGGAACAACTTCTAGTTCGTAATGATACTTCTTGAGTTCTTGTCCGTTTGCTATGAGACTCCTTGCATTCCACTGTAGTATGTGTAGTACCATAATTAAGGTCTTGTTTCAGCATGTGCAGTTTCCCCAGTTTCAGCTTTCAATAAAGCATGAATCTGGTCAGCTGTGATATCTTTCACATCTAGGAAGCTTGCTGCTGCTTCCACAATGGTTTTGATTCTGTCACTTTTCTTCTTTAGCTGTGCAGCAACATTCATGGTGTGGCAGATAAAAACTATAAAGTTTGTCCTCTTAACTATCAATGTGTCATCATCCATTTTGCATTTGTGAACACAAAAATTCCTTGCAGCTGCACAATCTTGTGCTTGCATGGGACCTGTTGATTGCTGGGCTTCCATTTGAACTGAACTTCTTTGAGGAAGGCCTGCTGTTTTTCTGACTATTCCTGCCTCTCTAACTGTCTTTAGAGCTTCCGCATATGCAATTTTCTTAGTTATTCTGATTTCCTGGACTTGTCTAGCTTCCTTCTGCACAACACATCCTCCATATGCAGCACTGTGCTCACCTCTGCAGTTGCAACACTTTACTTTGGCGTCCTTGTCACATTTACCATATTCATGCTCCCCTCCACATCTAGCACATATTAGCTTTCCCTTACATTGCTGAGCAGTGTGACCCATCCTTTGACATTTGTAGCACTTGAGTGGCTTTGGGATGTATTCTCTGACACTGAAATACATGTATCCTATTAGGACTGATTTAGTGAGTGTTTCCTCAAAGTGAATCATGAAGACTGTGTGTCTGTCAGAAACCTGCCGAGCGGTCAATCTACATCACAGAAGAGCGAGACTCCCAAAAGTTTGCAACAAGCCTTTTCCCATTTATTACAGACACTGTGCAGGCAACAACTGACGTTAGAACATCCGACACCCAGCCCTCAACCAAATGAAAAAACACCTGTTAATATACTTAGTGAGATAATGAGTCCAATTGGAACATACCAATGCCCCAGGTAAGACAATAAATATTCACATTCCCACACATGAATGATTTTTTTTTCTTTCCACAATATTTTTTATTGAACCTTTTTTTTCACAAACATAGCACACACAGTTAGACACTAACACAAAAGTAATTTAAAAATTAAAAAGAACAATAACTAACTAACTAACTAACTAACTAACCTGCACTTATATAGCGCTTTTCTAGTCACAAAGACCACTCAAAGCGCTTTCACTAGTACTAACCCTCTATTCTAAGGGCCTATAGGAAACAGATATCTAGGGACAATTTAGAACAGCCAATTAACCTAACATGCATGTCTTTGGATTGTGGGAGGAAACCGGAGCCCCCGGAGTAAACCCACGCAGCACAGGGAGAACATGCAAACTCCACACAGAAAGGTTCCAACCCCTGCCAGCCTGGGGATTCGAACCAGGAACCTTCTAGCTGTAAGGCAACAGTGCTAACCACTGCACCAATAACAAAAAAAAAAAAATGTGTAATAAAAACAGCAACAGCCAATAACAAAAACAAGTCAACAACAATGCTCCTCTGTTTAGTCTAGGTAATCTTTTACACAAGAATACATAATATACATTCACCAGCTTGGAATTTGCAAGGTCCACACATATCATTCACCTTCTTCTTTGGAAGTTATGTTTAATTTCTTTACATAATCAATGAAAGGTCTCCATATATTCTCAAACACATTTTCCTTTGATTTCAGTATATATGTTATTCTTTCTAGTGGAAGGTTTGTTAACATCTGTCTTAACCACTGAGTCACATCTGGTCTATGAGTCTTTTTCCACAGTAGTGCAATACATTTTTTGGCATTAAGCAAACTGAGGTCTATGAATGTGCTTTCACTCTTATTAAAGTTATGTTTTTCTGGATACAGACCAAACAAAAACAGTTTAGGGTTCAATGTGATTTGTTTTGAAATTATTTTTTCAATTGTTACCCTCATCTCTTCCCAAAACATTCTGATTTTTCTACATTCCCAAAAACAGTGAAATAGGGTTCCTTTACTTTCCATACATTTTGTACATGTATCTGGTATGTTTTTGTTATATCTATTTAATTTCCACTGGTGTAACATACATCCGCATTAACCATTTAAAATGTATCAGTTTAAGATGTACATTTATTGATTTGGTTTGAGCTCCTGCACAAGCCATTTCCCATTGTTCCTCTGAAATTTCAATTTGCAGGTCTTCTTTCCAGTTATTCAGTCTTTTCTGTGAGTTTTCACTTGAGAATAGTGTCAATGAGTTGTAAAACTCTGAAATAATACCCTTTCTCTTACTATCTTTCATCAAAAAATTTTCCAAAGTTGAATAAGTAGGTCGGGTGAGAGCATTATTTTGATTTGAATGAATAAAATTTATAAGCTGAAGATATTTAAAAAAAGTGTGTTCTATTAAGACTGAATTTAATCCTCAGTTCTTCAAAAGACATTATGTTATCTGAGCGTGACAAATATAAGTCTTGAATCTTTTGAATCCCTTTTAAATTCCATACTTTAAATACAATATCTGCTCTCCCTGGTGTAAAATATTGATTACCCCATATTGGGCTAAATTGTGACAGTGAGTGTGGTTCTTTTAAATATTTTTTAGTTTCACACCATATTTTGATCATGTGCTTTACAATTGGATTTTTAACTTGTTTCTGTAATTTTTTAGCCGAGTCTGAGTATATGAATAAGGGAAGAGGTAATGGTAAATTGTATGATTCCATTTCAGTCAAGTGAGGAGGATCATTTGATGAAAAATAATATGTCATAGACCTCAGTTGTGCTGACCAGTAATACAACATAAAGTTTGGACATTTCAGACCTCCACGATCAAATGGTAAGTATAGTAAGGACAAACGTAATCTAGCCTTCCTATTGTTCCATATAAATTCCACTAACTTTTTTTTAATTCTTGAGAATAGATCTGAAGGTGGTGGTAAAGGAATGTTTTGAAATAAATAAAGTATTTTTGGTAAGATATTACTTTTAAGTATATTAATTCTCCTGATCATCGACATTGGTAGTGACATCCATCTCTGGAGCAACTCATTAATATTTGTCATTAAGGCTTTATAGTTGGCATTGACGACTGATTCTAGCTTAGGCAAAATTTGAATTCCTAAATATTTAAACTGATCTACAACATTGAATTGGTTTACCTCAGGAGATGGATGATTTCTCTGGGTCTCATTTAACATTAATATTGAAGATTTTGTTTTGTTTATTTTATATCCTGATATATCCCCAAAGTTCTTAATTAAATTTAACAAGGTCGGAATTGATTTTTTTAAAAATTCGACATAAACAAAATTATGTCATCAGCATACAGGGAGATTTTATGTTCTGTTGGTCCTACTTTAATTCCATATATTTGTGGATGTAAACGTACTGCCATTGCTAAAGGTTCAATTGCCATAGTAAACAGTAAAGGTGAAAGTGGACAACCTTGTCGACATCCTCTATTGATTTTTATTGATTTTGAAATATTGCTGTTTGTTAGGATTTCTGCTGTAGCATTATTGTATATTATCTGGACCCATTTTATGAAATTATTTCCAAGTCCAAACCTTTGTAGGACTTCAAAAAGATAGGGCCATTCGACTCTATCAAAGGCCTTTTCGGCGTCCAATGATAGGAGAGCTGTATCCGGTGCTTCTTTATTAGAATAAATAATATTAAATAGTCTTCTTACATTATGGAAGCCTTGTCTTCCCATTATAAAGCCATTCTGATCTCGGTTAATAATATTTGGTAATATTTCTTGCAGTTGTTTTGCTAAAATTTTACAGATTATTTTAAGATCAGCATTTAATAGGCTTATTGGTCTCATGTTTTCACATTTATTAGAGGGTTTACCTGGTTTTGGCAACAGTATAATTAAGGCATTATTCACGTATGATGGTAAATTTCCATTTTGAAATGCTTCTAAAACCATTTCCAAAAGTGGTTTTATTAATTTATTCTTAAATTTTTTATAGAGGTCAACTGGAAGACCATCTGGTCCTGCACTTTTTCCTGATTTCATATTATCAATGGCTTGCCCAACTTCTTCTTGACTAATTTTAGACTCCAGTATCTCCCTGTTTTCATTTGGAATACCTGGTATGGATAATCCACCCAAAAAAACCATTTCGTTTTGTTAAGTCAGTTTCATTTTTTGTATCATATAGTTTTTCATAATAATCTCTAAAGGCACTATTAATTTCTAAAGGATCTTTAACTACCTGTCTGTTACTTATAATACTGGTAATTGGTGTTTTAGATTCTAATTGTTTAATCTGCCATGCCAATAATTTTCCTGATTTTTCACCTTGTTCATAAAAGGTTTGCTTCAATCTTAGAAGACTCAAGGCAGCTCTATTCGCTGATTTTTTGTCATATTCAGCTCTCAGAATCAGTAATTCGTTCTCTAACTGTGGGTTACTGCCTGCATACACCTTTTCTTGAAGAATTTTTATTTTACGTTCCAATTGGACTCTCTCCTCTTGGGTCTTCTTAGATTTTGAACCTGTATAACTAATAATATGCCCCCTAATAAAAGCTTTGAAAGCCTCCTGCTTTATACATGCCGTTGTTTGTGTAGTATTGATATCAAAGAACTCATCTATCTGTTTTTCTATGTACTTAACAAATTCCTCATCCTGAAGCCATTTATGTTGAAAATGCCACCTAACTGGGCCCTTTGTCAGTTTCTTATCTACATATACTAGACAGCAGGGTGCATGATCAGAGATCACAATATTATCATAGAAACAGTTTTGAATCTTGGACCTTAATTCTGTAGAGATCAAAAAGTAGCCAATATGTGAGAATGTCTTATAGGTATTAGAATAACAAAAATAGGCTTTGACTTGTGGTTTCATTTCTCTCCATATATCTAGCAATCTCAATTCTTTCATAAAATGATTAATGGTTATCCTACATCCATTGTGCGTACAGTCCAGTACTGTTGATCTATCTATACTGGGATTCAATGTACAATTAAAATCCCCTGCTATTATATGTTGCCCTGTAAGTGATGATAAAGTGAGGAATAAATTAACAAAGAAGTTTTGATCATCAATATTGGGGCCGTATAAGTTCACCAGATTTATATTTTCTAATAACAAAGATCCTTGGATAATTAGATATCTTCCAAATTTGTCTCTAATTACATTTTTCATGAATGAATCTTTATTTCGGATAGATTAAAAGTAAAGCTTAAAAGAAAGGAACAGAATAATATAACAAAGGGGGAAAAAAATCTTACAAGGTCAAATTAGACAATAACTCCTCTGATTATACAGTTCAACATGAGTTATCCAAAATGGGTGATGGCTGAAGCCGCAGCTTATATTGCCCACCCATATTCTATCCAAGAATTCAAAAGAAAAAAACAAAACAAGAGCGATTACAATTCAGAACAAAGTTAAGACAAAACATGACAAAAAAAACAAAAACAAAAACAAAAAAAACAAACAACAAAACTAAGCAACAACACAACACAGACTGAATATGATAATTCTTATGTGATTTTACATGTCATCTTGTATACAGTATACAGTGGGGTAAAAAAAATATTTAGTCAGCCACCAACTGTGCAAGTTCTCCCACGTAAAAGATGAGAGAGGTCTCCAATTTTCATCATAGGTATACCTCAACTATGAGAGACAAAATGAGGAAAAAAAAAATCCAGAAAATCACATTGTCTGATTTTTAAAGAATTTATTTGCAAATTATGGTGGAAAATAAGTATTTGGTCAATAACAAAAGTTCATCTCAGTACTTTGTTATATACCCTTTGTTGGCAATGACAGAGGTCAAACGTTTTCTGTAAGTCTTCACAAGGTTTTCACACACTGTTGCTGGTATTTTGGCCCATTCCTCCATGCAGATCTCCTCTAGAGCAGTGATGTTTTGAGGCTGTCGCTGGACAACACGGACTTTCAACTCCCTCCAAAGATTTTCTATGGGGTTGAGATCTGGAGACTGGCTAGGCCACTCCAGGACCTTGAAATGCTTCTTACGAAGCCACTCCTTTGTTGCCCGGGCGGTGTGTTTGGGATCATTGTCATGCTGAAAGACCCAGCCACATTTCATCTTCAATGCCCTTGCTGATGGAAGGAGGTTTTCACTCAAAATCTCACGATACATGGCCCCATTCATTCTTTCCTTTACACGGATCAGTCGTCCTGGTCCCTCTGCAGAAAAACAGCCCCAAAGCATGATGTTTCCACCCCCATGCTTCGCAGTAGGTATGGTGTTCTTTGGATGCAACTTAGCATTCTGTCTCCTCCAAACATGACAAGTTGAGTTTTTACCAAAAAGTTCTATTTTGGTTTCATCTGACCATATGGCATGCTCCCAATCCTCTTCTGGATCATCCAAATGCTCTCTAGCAAACTTCAGATGGGCCTGGACATGTACTGGCTTAAGCAGGGGGACACGACTGGTACTGCAGGATTTGAGTCCCTGGCAGCGTAGTGTGTTACTGATGGTGGCCTTTGTTACTTTGGTCCCAGCTCTCTGAAGGTCATTCACTAGGTCCCCCCGTGTGGTTATGGGATTTTTGCTCACCGTTCTCGTGATCATTTTGACCCCACGGGGTGAGATCCTGCGTGGAGCCCCAGATTGAGGGAGATTATCAGTGGTCTTGTATGTCTTCCATTTTCTAATAATTGCTCCCACAGTTGATTTCTTCACACCAAGCTGTTTACCTATTGCACATTCAGTCTTCCCAGCCTGGTGCAGGTCTACAATTTTGTTTCTGGTGTCCTTTGACAGCTCTTTGGTCTTGGTGATAGTGGAGTTTGGAGTCTGACTGTTTGAGGTTGTGGACAGATGTCTTTTATACTGATAATGAGTTCAAACAGGTGCCATTAATACCGGTAACGAGTGGAGGACAGAGGAGCCTCTTAAAGAAGAAGTTACAGGTCTGTGAGAGCCAGAAATCTTGCTTCTTTGTAGGTGACCAAATACTTATTTTCCACCATAATTTGCAAATAAATTCTTTAAAAATCCTTCAATGTGATTTTCTGGATTTTTTTTCTCATTTTGTCTCTCATAGTTGAGTTATACCTATGATAAAAATTGAAGACCTCTCTCATCTTTTAAGTGGGAGAACTGGCACAATTGGTGGCTGACTAAATACTTTTTTGCCCAACTGTATGTTTGGAGTATTTCTTCCTTTAGTTTTTGTTTAAATTGTCCAAGTGTTGTGCATGATTTTAATTCAGGTCCAAAAGCATTCCACAATCTGACTCCTTGCACTGAGACACAGTGTTGCTTGGTGGTAGTTCTCACTAAAGGTTTTTGAAATATACATGTTCCTCTGAAATTATATTGTTTCTCAGAATCAGAATCAGAATCAGAATCAGAATGAGATTTATTGCCATTGTTCATGTAGTACACAAACTAGGAATTTGTCTCGGTGCAATGCTGCAACATTAAACATGGAGTAGCACTAAAGATAAAAATAAAAAACTATGCATGCAATAAAATGTAGAATATGAATGAGTAGTACTAATTACTAACTAACTAACTAACCTGCACTTATATAGCGCTTTTCTAGTCACAAAGACCACTCAAAGCGCTTTCATTAATACTAACCCTCTATTCTAAGGGCCTATAGGAAACAAATATCTAGGGACAATTTAGAACAGCCAATTAACCTAACATGCATGTTTTTGGCATGTGGGAGGAAACCGGAGAAATCCCGGAGTAAACCCACGCAACACGGGGAGAACATGCAAACTCCACACAGATCACTGTTGGTCGGGGGCTGGGATCGAACCCACGATCCCCACAATCCCCCGGCCAAGGGTAAACTGTGCTGCCGCAGTGCTAACCACTGCGCCACCGTGCAGCCAATCTAATTCTAATATCTAATCTATGCAATTTGCAAATCTAATAATCTAATCTATGCAATTTTTAAATATATTAACAAGCAGCAGATATTGTGGAGTTCCACATAGTGCAGTCGGTAGTGCAAAAGAAAACAGTGATAATTATCATGAGTCCAGTTAAGCTGCTGTACGTAGTGCACGAGAGTCTAATAAGTCACTTAGTGTTCAGCAGTCTGATGGCAGAGGGGAAGAAGCTGTTCATGTAGCAAGAGGTTTTAGTCTGAATGGACCGAAGTCTTCTACCTGAGGGGAGGGGGGCAAACAGTGCGTGTCCAGGGTGTGAAGGGTCGGCTATGATCCGACCTGCACGCCTCCGGGTCCTGGAGATGTACAGGTCCTGGAGGGATGGGAGCTTGCAGCCGATCACCTTCTCAGCAGCGCGCACAACGTGCTGCAGTCTTAGTCTGTCCCTGGCAGTGGCTCCTGCGTACCACACGGTGATGGAGGTGGTGAGGATGGACTCGATGATGGCCGTATAGAACTGCACCAACATCTTGGTGGGTAGCTTGAGCTTCCTCAGCTGCCGCAGGAAGAACATCCTCTGCTGGGCCTTTTTGATGAGGGAGCTGATGGTCGGCTCCCACTTGAGGTCCCGGGTGATGGTGGTGCCCAGGAAGCGGAAGGAATCCGCGGTGGTGATGGGAGAGTCTGTGAGGGTAAGGGGGGGGCAGAGGGGCTGTGACTTTTCTGAAGTCCACGATCATCTCCACTGTCTTCAGAGCGTTCAGCTGCAGGTTGTTGTGGCTGCACCAGGACGCCAGCTGGGCCACCTCTCTCCTGTAGACGGACTCGTCGCCGTTGGAGATGAGCCCGATGAGGGTGGTGTCGTCCGCAAACTTGATCAGCTTGATAGACTGGTGGCTGGAGGTGCAGGAGTTGGTGTACAGGGAGAAGAGCAGGGGAGAAAGTACACAGCCCTGGGGTGATCCGGTGCTGATGCTAACAGAGTCTGAGACAGTCTTTCCCAGCCACACATGCTGCCTCCGGTCCGTCAGGAAGTCGGTGATCCACCTGCAGAGGGAGTCAGGCACGTTGAGCAGGGACAGCTTGTCCTGGAGCAGAGCGGGGCGGATGGTATTGAATGCAGAGCTGAAGTCCACAAACAGGATCCTGGCGTAGGTTCCCGGGGAGTCCAGGTGCTGCAGGATGGAGTGGAGGGCCAGGTTGACTGCGTCGTCCACAGACCTGTTGGCTCTGTAGGCAAACTGCAGCGGGTCCAGGAGGGGAGTGGTGATGGTCTTGAGGTGCGGCAGGACCAGGCGCTCAAAGGACTTCATGACTACAGAGGTGAGCGCTACAGGTCTGTAGTCGTTAAGTCCAGTGATCCGTGGCTTCTTGGGGACAGGGATGATGGTAGAGGTTTTGAGGCAGGTCGGCACGTGGCATGACTTCAGGGAGGTGTTAAAAATGTCTGTGAAGACAGGAGTCAGCTCTTCCGCACAGTGTCTCAGGGTGGAGGGAGACACGCCGTCCGGACTGGGGGCCTTGCGCGGGTTCAGTCTGGAGAACTGTCTGTGTACGTCCTGCTCACTGATGGCAAGGGCAGGGGGGAGGAGGGGGGGCGCCTTTGATGAAGTGGGGACCATGGAGGCAGTGGCGCTGGGGGGAGGGGGGGAGTTGGACACAGCTGACGAGGTGTCAAAATGGGCATAGTGTTGGGACAGTCTTTGACAAAGGGCTTTGTCATCCTGACCCTTAGAAGCCTGAGGCCGATAGTTGGTGATTTGCCTCAGTCCTCTCCACACAGAAGCAGAGTCGTTAGCCGTGAACTGCTGCTGGAGTCTCTCAGAATACACAGATTTAGCTCTCCTCAGCTCTCTGTTAAACCGGTATTTGGCCTCCTTGTAGCAGTCCCTGTCTCCACTTTTCAACGCTGCTTCCTTCTCCTTCCTGATCTGTCTGAGCTTAGCTGTGAACCAGGGCTTGTCGTTGGAGTAACTCACCCTGGTGCGTGATGGAAGAATGCTCTCCTCACAAAAGTGGATATATGAGGTCACAGTGTCCGTGTACTCATCCAGATCATGCGTGGCTCCTTTAAACATGCCCCAGTCAGTTATTTCCAAGCACGTGCGCAGCTCCTCCCCAGCTTCACTGGTCCATTTCCTCGTAGTGCTCACAACAGGTTTTGTGAGCTTCAGTCTCTGTCTGTATGTGGGAATCAGGTGGACCATCACGTGATCAGATAGTCCGAGCGCAGCGCGGGGAACAGCGCGATACGCGTCCTTAACTGTAGTGTAACAGTGATCCAGCGTCTTCTCTCCTCTGGTGGGGCATTTAATAAACTGTTTGTATCAGGGGAGTTCGTGGCTCAGGTTGCTCTGGTTAAAGTCGCCAACCACAATAACCAGAGAGTCCGGAAAAGTCCGCTCCGCTTGCTGAATGTGATCCGCGAGCGCGCTCTGAGCCTCGCGCATGTCCGCGTCGGGCGGGACGTAAACAGCGGCCAGGATGAATGAAGCAAACTCACGCGGGGAATAAAATGGCTTGCAGTTGATGAATAAATATTCCAGAGCGGGAGAACAGTGTTGGGAGATCACAGTCACATCGGAGCACCAGCTGCTGTTGATGTAGAAGCAGACTCCTCCGCCTGTGGTCTTGCCGGAGAGCCCCGTATCTCGGTCTGCACGAAACAGCTGAAATCCCTCGAGGAGGAGCATGCTGTCCGGTGTCTTTTTCTTGAGCCAGGTCTCAGTAAAGCAGAGGGCACACAAGGTGGAGAGGTCCTTAAATTGCATCAGCAGTCTCAGTTCATCTACCTTGTTATAGAGAGAATTGACGTTGGACAGAAATATCCCAGGCAAAGCCGTGTGCGTGCCTCTCCTGCGAAGCCGCACGAGAGCGCCCGCTCGTCTTCCTCTCTTTCGCCGTCTCACTTTTTGGGCTAAAAGGTGAACCAGATCGGCAGCAAGAGCCAAAAAAACTGGGAGTAGGTCCGTGGGAGTGAAAGTCCTGATATTTAGTAGCTCTTCATGGGTGTAAGAGCAGGCAGACACACAATTGACGAACAAAAACAAACAAAACAAAGCGCAGCGAAGCACCATGGCGACCACTGTGGGCGCCATCTTGTGAAAGATTCTCCCTTATTATATCCCTTATATATATCTTATACATACCCAGTAGTATCTAAAAAGAGATTCATAAATACATACATGTAAAGAGTTCCCACAATATTTACAAAGTATACATAATAAATAAACACCATAAATAATACAGTAAATATACTGCTCAAAAAACCAAAGGGAACACTTTGAAAACACATCAGATTTTAATGGGAAAAAATAAGCTGGATATCTACACTGATAAGGACTGGATAATGTGTTAAGAATGAAAAGATGCCAAGTCTTTTGATGGAAATGAAAACACTCCAAAACTTAAAGTGAAGAAATTGTGGCAGGCTAGTCCACCTTGCTCATATTAAAAAGTGTTCCCTTTATTTTTTTGAGCAGTACAGTATAAACCCCTATTTACATAATAAATACACCAATCTTCCCCCTCTACTCAACCAATACATACTTCCTCCTCCTGGCATCCTTTAAAGGGCACTCAACCCCCTGGGGAATCTTTTGCCCGGGCACCACCAGGAAGCATGCTGACAAAGGTACGTGGTTCTTAGATTATTCCTTTGCCTCACCCAATTAACATAATTAACTTTAGCATTTTATCTCACACAAGTGGACTTTAATTCACCCAAACAGATCTCAGACTGTATGTGCATTTTATACATTACAATACATGTTAACATTTAAAATTATAAATCCTTTTACACATATAACATCGTACTTAATTAAAGAGGTCCATAGCAGTGGCGACACTCCATCGTCACATCCCCCCCCCACCGAGAGTACTGCACTCTAAGAGTCATGTACTCTGGAGAGGCTGTCTGCCACAAGGTTGGTTTTCCCTGCCATATACCGAACAGTGAAGTCATAAGGCTGTAGGGACAAATACCAACCTGTGAGACGACTATTGGTGTCCTTCATCCTATTCAGCCACTGTTGGGCCCGATGATCTTTCTCTAGCGTGAAATGACGCCCAAGCAAATAATACCTCAGAGACCTAATTGCCCACTTCATGGTGAGACACTCCTCCACCGTAGAGTAGCTTGTCTCCCGGTCCAACAACTTACGGCTCAAGAACAGTACTGGATGTCTCTCTCCCTTCACCTCCTGGAGAAGCACTGCTCCAATACCCACTCCTGAAGCATCAGTTTGTAGAATAAACAGACGGGCAAAATCCGGACTGTAGAGAACCTCCTCACCAGAAATAGCACCCTTCAGATCCTCGAAGGCCCTACTGTCAAGGATGGCCCTCGTGGGCCATTAATGAGACGCTACAGGCAGCCAATGAGTTTGCATATTTATTAGTGAAAGATAAGTGATTACAAAATAATGAGCCACGTGGGGCAAAACACAAACAAGAACTTCGGCTTAGACACAATGAAGAAATGCTCAGACTAAGGAATGAACTTACTGAGAGCATGAAGATCAAGAGGGTGACTGAAGCCGGGTGTAGGGACTCCAGCCGAAGGTTAGGGAGAACAACGTTACGCGTGTGAGGTCGCAGCCTCGAGTAACCTCGGCTGCTCCCTTAAATAGGGCTTAGAGGATTAAACAGATAATGAGCATTAATCAGTGGAATGTAATGCAGCTGTCACTGCACAGCTCGGCTCTGACAGCCGGAAGCCCCGCAGAGACGCTGTCAAAATAAGAGCCCAGAAGGCCATAAGGAGACTAACACAGAAACAGGAGGAAAATACTGCATGATCCGAGCGTGGACAATATCAGCGCACAGACCATGACACCTACCACATTCCTCTGTCCATTTTACCTTAGTCGTTGCTGAAGCCTTAGTGAGGTCAATGAGAACTGCTGCTCTTTCAACAAAATGGGGGATGAATTTATTATACCATCCTACCAAACCCATGAATGACCACACCTTCTTCTTAGTAGTAGGCACAGGACAGGCATGAATGGCATCCACCTTACCCACTCGTAGTTTAATGACCCCCTGTCCAACCACATGTCCCAGGTACTCAACCTGCTGCTGTCCAAATGCACATTTGCGTGGATAAATGGTCAGATCCGCCATCTTAATTAATGAAGGACCTGCCGAAGATGCAACAAATGCTCACTTCCAGGGTGACTATAGATGACCACTTCATCCAAATAGGCAGCTGCAAAGTCTGATACCCCTCTCAATACCTGGTCCATGAGTCTCTGGAAAGTTGCAGGCGCCCCCTGGAGGCCAAATGGCATAACCTTAAACTAAAATCTGCCATAAGGTATCTTAGTGGCACACAGTACACATATGACTATGTACATCAATAGACAATTCAACGGACCAGCAATGCTTGACTGGCAAGACACCGCTTAAGTACAAGCATTGCTGGCTCCACAAATTGAGTACACCTGGGCAAGGTGCAGGGATGACAATCACCAGAGTAGAATCAGCTGACTGTCAAGAGAGAGGGGGCGTGGTCAGACCAGTGAATGTTAGACAACGCCCACATGAATGTAGGTCAAAGAGGCTGCCTAACAGCCGCCGGCCAGAACGGTGACAACAGGCACAGAAAAGAAAAGAACAAAGACATAAAAAACAACAAGAACTCAAAAGATGACACAATACATAAATAACCCGATACCTGAGCCACAGAGAACGTCCAGAACCGAGCCTGAAGGAAAACACAGGCTCGGTTTATGACATTCCTCATAATTTAATATTTCATAAATGTGTTTTGCAGCTGATTTATTCCAGTTAATGTCAAGATGTTTGAAAGTTTCGAGGAAGTCACCATACAAACGTTTGTAGTCTGAAATGGTAGATCTTGCTCTACCTTTATTTTTTTTTCCAGTGAGTAAAATTAATTGAAAACCAAAGACTATTCCTTGAAATTGCGCTTGAGATATTTTTAATAAATGGAATTATTAAGAAAATGTTGAGGTCGGGAGCTCCCAGCCCATCGTCGATTCTGTCTGTAAAAATAAGGGTTCTTTTGATGACTTCCCGGTTTGTGTTCCAGATAAGTTTGACACACTGTTTCTTTTTCTAAGCTCGACTTGATTCCTTCGAACAGATGACCTTATCATCCTGACGACGACTCGGCCGTCCTCTGCCGCTTCTAAAAGACACGCTCTTGTGGATGGCCTAAAGACCCTGCTTCATGATTGGCTAGCTATAGCTAACAATTATCCAATCACAGCTATGGTAACTCTGATAAGAATGTTGGTTGTGTATTGTAACCCCAGTTTCTACGAGTATTAGCGCAGCTCTTTAAGCTATCGCTACTGGGTATATCCCTCACACGCAGGTGCAGCACTGAAGACTTTTAGTCCACGCCCACCTAGTGTTGGGCCTCACTCCGGTCTGCACTGACAGTATAAATAGCAGACAGACCGGAGTAACGGTTCCTTAATAAAACAGCCTTTTCTTCAGCGATTTTAGGAACCAGTGAGGCCCAGAGCTTAAATTGCTGAATCTGCAGTGAAAAAAACAAGCTCAGGAATGTAATGTGAAGGCTTAAAAACCACGGAAATTCAGAACCGTGGACAGGTCCCGAGTCCTCAGCTGCAACTTATAAGGAAGCTGAATCTACAGTGAGAGAAACAATCTCACGTGTAGATGACGGCTTAAAACACACGGGAATTCTGCACCGTGGACAGCTCCCACAGCGCTATCCTGATTCACAGAGTAAAGCCTGCTTCATGCTCCATTTCCCTCTAGTCCGCTGTGGTCTGCGTATGCTTTGGACGAGCCCACTGAAGGGTGGACCCATGTAACTCCTTCGGGCTGAGCCCGGCTGGGTCCCATGGGCAGAAACCTGGCCACCAGATGCTAGCCATTGAGCCCTTCCCCAGGCCTGGCTCCAGGGCGGGGCCCCGGTCACCCCATACTGGGCGGGGTACACTGAATCCTTGATTTTATAAATATAGCAGGGAAAATAAATATTGAACATATCAATATTTTTCTCATTAAACATGCACACGGTGCTGCTCATGCTCACTTTTTTCATCTCCCCAGGCCAAGCGGTTGACGCATGTGCACAGCCATCATTTGTAGTTTCACTCCCGCCCGATGGTAGTGCCAAGGCGCTGACGCGCCAGGATTTTCACCAACAAAGAAACGGCGGACTGACAATTGCTCCTCCTGTACTCTCCTCAGCAGCCTGGAGATGAGGGCAAATGGAGGAAATGCGTAAAGAACCATATTGGGTCACAACTGATGCACAAATGCATCCACTCCCAGAGAGGGATTGTCTCGGGGACTCAGAGAAAATCACAGCTCGCACTGAGCGTTGTTGTGAGTCGCAAACAAATCCACCTTCACTCTGCCGAATTTGGCCAAATTTGGTGAACTATGTCGGGGTGAAGGCTCCAATTCCCGGGATGATGACCGCCCCTTGACATAATATCTGCCCTTCGGTTTAGCATGCCCGAGATGTACATTGCGCTGAGAGAGAGGAGATGTACGCGTGCCCGACATAGAAGACATCTGGCCACATTCAGAAGTTGTGCCGAGCGCACACCGCCCTGGCGGTTTACGTACTCTGCTGTTACTCTGTTCGTGTGAATCAGAACATGCTGATTCTGTAACAACCGGGCAAAATGCTGAACCACCTTCCACACTGTGAGAAGCTCTTTCACATTTATGTGAAGGATGGTGTAGGGAGGCAAGCGCGCACCCACTACCTGTGACACGCACGTTTCTCCCCAGCCCAAGAGAGACGCATCTGTGAACACTGAAAAGTGCAACGTTGGTCTGCTCAGAGGCACGCCTTTTGACAGGATGAGAGAATTTTTCCAGTGAGCCAGATCAACACCCATGGAAGGTGGGATTGATAACATGCATCTCTTCTGCCGCACCGGGTCGATCCGTAAATGGATGAACCATCTCTGTAAATGCCTCATGTTCAGGAGCCCCAGTGGCACCACGGCACGTGCCATTGACATCGGATCCAAAAGTGGCATGACTGACAGAGCTGTTACCACACTGTGAGGGGTGACACGGCCTAACATCGTCATTAACACCGCCATCTTCGCTCGTGCAAGCCGGGCCTTCATGGACACTGAAATCAACTCCACCCCCAAAAAAGTAATGAGTTGGGAGGGGAGGGGGGTGCTTTTCTCCCGGTTTATGGAGAAGCCCAGATTCAGTAGATGAGTCACCAACTTCTGTGTCCAGACTTGATTACTGTAACAGCATTCTGCATGGACTTCCTTCCACCATCCTCCAAAAACTACAGTATGTCCAAAAACTCAGCCGCCCGCCTACTTACTCACTCCCGCTCCAGAGACCACATCACTCCCCTCCTCCGTCAGCTCCACTGGCTCCCCATTCAACAGCGCATCAACTTCAAGATCCTCCTCATCACCTATAAAGCTCTTCATAACCTCGCCCCCTCATACCTAACTGACCTTCTGTCTTGTCATTCCCCCACTCGCCTCCTCCGCTCTGCTGACACTCACCTTCTCACCCCCATCACCAAGACAAAACTCCACACCCTGGGTGACAGATCATTCGCCATCGCCGCACCAACCCTCTGGAATTCCTTGCCCCTTCACATCCGGTCCACCAACACACTTGCTTCCTTCAAAAGTCAACTCAAAACCCATCTCTTCAAATCTACCTATGAAAATTGACTGCCCTTCTACCGATGTGTTCCTACCTTGTCTGTTTACCTGTTCTCTGTATGTTTGTCCCTATGCTGCTTTGTAAAGCGTCTTTGAGTATTTAGAAAAGCGCTATATAAGACTGATGTATTATTATTTATTATTATTATTTATATTATTTATATATTATTTATATTATTTAACTCCTTCAGGCTCAGCCCGAAGGAGTTACATGGGTCCGCCCTCCAGTGGGTTCACCACCTGCAGGAGGGATCATGGGGGTCTGGTGCTATGTGGATTAGGTGGCGGTCAAAGGCGGAGACCTTGGCGGACTGATCCCAAGCTTTCTAAACTGGCTTTTGGTACGTGGAATGTCAACTCTCTGGTGGGGAAGGAGCCTGAGCTGGTGTACGAGGTTGAGCGATACCGGCTAGATATAGTCGGCCTCACCTCAACACACAGCTCCGGTTCCATAACCAGTCTCCTGGAGAGGGGCTGGAGCTTGGCCTTTTCTGGAGTTGCCCCGGGCAAGAGGCGACGAGCGGGGGTGGGTATTCTTGTATCCCCCCACCTTGCTGCCTCTATATTGGAGTTTTCCCCGGTGGACGAAAGGGTTGCTTCCCTGCGCCTCCGGGTTGGGAAACGGGTCCTGACCATCATTTGTGCCTATGCACCAAATGATGTTTCAGAGTACCCACCCTTTTTGGAGTCTGTGACTGGGGTGCTGGAGGGTACTCCTCCTGGAGACTCCATTGTCCTACTGGGGGACTTCAATGCGCACGTGGGCAACGACAGTGAAACCTGGAGGGGGGTGATTGGGAGGAACGGCCTGCCCGATCTGAACCCGAGAGGTGTTCAGTTATTGGACTTCTGTGCTAACCACAGTCTGTCCATAACGAACACCATGTTCAAGCATAAGGGTGCCCATATGTGCACCTGGCACCAGGACACCCTAGGTCGCAGGTCGATGATCGATTTTGTTATCGTATCATCAGACCTGCGACCGTATGTCTTGGACACCCGAGTAAAGAGAGGTGCAGAGCTGTCAACTGATCACCACCTGGTGGTGAGTTGGATCCGATGGCAGGGAAGGAAGCCATTCAGACCTGGTAGACCCAAACGTATAGTGAGGGTGTGCTGGAAGCGTCTGGCTGAGGCCCCTGTCCGGGAGGTCTTCAACTCCCACCTCCGGAAGAACTTCAACCACATTCCGAGGGAGTCTGGAGACATGGAGTCTGAATGGGCCATGTTCTCCACCTCTGTTGTTGAAGCGGCGGCCCAGAGCTGCGGCCGCAAGGTGGTCGGTGCATCTTGTGGTGGCAACCCCCGAACCAAGTGGTGGAGACCAGTGGTGAGGGGGGCCATTAAGCTGAAGAAGGAGTCCTATCAAGCTTGGTTGGCTTGTGGGACTCCCGAAGCAGCTGAGGTTTACCGGCAGGCCAAGCGGAGTGCAGCTCGGGTGGTTGCTGAAGCAAAAACGCGGGTATGGGAGGAGTTCGGTGAGGCCATGGAACAAGACTTTCGGTCGGCTTCAAAGAGATTCTGGCAAACTGTTCGGCGGCTCAGGAGGGGAAAGCAGCTCCCCGTCCACACTGTGTATGGTGCGGATGGGACACTGTTGACTTCAACTGAGAATATCGTCTGGTGGTGGAAGGAATACTTCGAGGATCTCCTCAATCCCACTGATACGCCTTCCACAGAGGAAGCAGGGTTTGGGGACGAGGGGGATGACTCGCCTATCACAAGGGCTGAGGTTGCCAAGGTGGTTAAAAATCTCCTTGGTGGCCGGGCCCCGGGAGTGGACGAGATTCGCCCTGAGTACCTCAAGGCCCTGGATGTTGTTGGGTTGTCATGGTTGACACGCCTCAGCAACATTGCGTGGAGGTCGGGGGCAGTGCCTTTGGCATGGCAAACCGGGGTGGTGGTTCCTCTCTTCAAAAAAAAGGGGACCGGAGGGTGTGCTCCAACTTTAGAGGGATCACACTCCTCAGCCTCCCTGGGAAGGTCTATGCCAAGGTACTGGAGAGGAGAGTCCGGCCGTTGGTCGAACCTCGGATTCAGGAGGAGCAATGTGGTTTTCGTCCTGGCCGTGGCACATCGGACCAGCTCTTTACCCTCTCGAGAATTCTTGAGGGTTCGTGGGAGTTTGCCCAACCAGTTTACATGTGTTTTGTAGACTTGGAGAAGGCATTTGACCATGTCCCTCGTGGATTTTTGTGGGGGGGGTGCTTCGAGAGTATGGGGTATCGGGCTTGTTGTTACGAGCTATTCGGTCTCTGTACGACCGTTGTGAGAGTTTGGTTCGTATTGCCAACACTCGGTCGGAGTCATTCCCAGTGAGAGTTGGACTCCGCCAGGGCTGCCCTTTGTCACCGATCCTGTTCATAATTTTTATGGACAGGATTTCTAGGCGCAGCCAGGGAATGGAGGGTGTCATGCTTGGTGACCACAGGATCTCATCTCTGTTGTTTGCAGATGATGTTGTCCTGTTGGCTTCATCCAGCAATGACCTACAGCTCTTGCTGGGACGGTTTGCCGCTGAGTGTGAAGCGGCTGGGATGAGAATCAGCACCTCCAAGTCCAAGTCCATGGTCCTCAGCCGGAAAAAGGTGGATTGTCCTCTCCGGGTTGGGGACAGGCTCCTGCCCCAAGTGGAGGAGTTTAAGTATCTTGGGGTCTTGTTCACGAGTGAGGGGAAAATGGAGCGAGAGATCGACAGACGGATTGGAGCAGCATCTGCAGCGATGCGGACGTTGTACCGGTCTGTTGTGGTGAAGAGGGAGCTTAGTTCTAAGGCAAAGCTGTCGATTTACCAGTCAATCTACGTTCCTACTCTCACCTATGGTCACGAGCTTTGGGTAATGACCGAAAGAATGAGATCGCGGATACAAGCAGCTGAAATGAGCTTTCTCCGTAGGATTGCTGGACTCACCCTCAGAGATAGGGTGAGGAGCTCAGTCATCCGGGAGAGGCTCAGAGAAGAACCGCTGCTCCTCCACATTGAAAGGAGTCAGTTGAGGTGGTATGGGCATCTGATTAGGATGCCTCCTGGACGCCTCCCACTTGAGGTGTTTCAGGTACGTCCCACTGGGAGGAGACCCCGGGGCAGACCCAGGACTCGGTGGAGAGACTATGTCTCCCAGCTGGTTTGGGAACGCCTTGGTATCCCCTCTGAAGAGCTGGAGCAGGTGGCTGGGGAGAGGGAAGTCTGGGCTTCTCTGCTTGAACTGCTGCCTCCGCGACCCGGACCTCCGGAAAAGCGGTAGAAGATGGATGGATATTATTTATTATTATTATTATTATTATTATTAAACTGCAGCCTCCTGTTTGGACGAGACTAGCAGTAGAAGACCATCTAAATAAAAAAGTACCATCATGATGCACTTGTTGAAAAGTGACAGGTGGAGAACCGGTCTCGCACCTCCAGAGTTGTTCGGAACCGGAAAAAGGCGGGGGTAAAAATCTCAATTCTCCTCTCCACTGGGAACCCTGGAAATCACTTGTTTTTTCAGGAGTTCCTGAATCTCTGGGTGGAGGGTGAGACACTGGTCTTGGGATGACAGAACAGTCTCCAGAATCCCTTTGAAATGTGGAGGTTTCATTGCAAATTGTAGGGTGTAACCCTTGCTGATCATTCTATCCATCCATTTGTTCATGACGCACACACGACGCCACTCTGAGCAGCGCTCTGAGAGCGGGTGTGCTGTGGGTTGTTGCGTGGAGACTATGTCATGGAGCTGAGCCACGTTTGAGCCCCTACTGCTGCTGCTCGCATAGGAGAAACTCCCTGAGCAGCCCATGGTGGGCTCGGCCCAAAAGAGCTGGAGGTCTGTCTGAACAGAGTGATCCACAGCCGAACTCACGGTCGAAGTTAAAGGAGGAGAATAAAGAGAAAAACACCTTGGCCGAATTTACTCAAAGAGGAGGAGGTGTTGTCACTGTGGGGAACATGTGCCAAAAAAAGACGCAGTCGCTGCACACTCAGATGAGGTGAAAGCTGACTGGCTGTGAGGAAACTGCTCTTTAACCAAAGCCTTCCTTTGGTTACTGAAAAATGACACGTATTCCCCGCCTCCCGTCACTGTTGGCGCCATTGCTTACGGGGCGGCTCGAGGGGAGGGTTAGACCATAAGCCCGCCACAGGGTGAGAAGGAGAGTGATGGTGGGAAGAGGCCTGTGGTTGAGGAGGAGGAGGAGCCGGCACGGGAGCAGCAATGGCTGCAGCGCGTCTGAGTCGAGACCTGTCTCCCCGATCTCTCCACGTCGGCCGGGGTCTATGAGGCGGTGCTGATCTGCACCAGGCTGTATGTTTCCTCACCGTCTCTGCTTCATCCGATGCCTCCTGCAGATGAGTTAGAGCATTTTGGAGGGCTGGCCCAAAAAGACTATTGTGACTGATGGAGCAAACCAAAAGATCTTTTTTCACCTGCTCCGGTAGCCGGGAGAGGTGAAGCCACATGTTTCAGCCCACGCCTTGATGCGGGACATAGCCACTGCCGCTGCAGATTGCAGGGACATGATAGTCGAAGCCGCTTTGACCATCTCCTCCGCCATTTCAGGTGGGAGAGCGTCAGGCTGCACTGCAAAGGCAGAGTTGTTTGCCGCCAGTGCCGCCTGAGTTGCACACTGGTGAATACGATCAGTGAAACATGTGGTGTTCTGGTCAGTTGTGGAGAGAGGGACCAGCCGTGCCTGCCAAAAAAGGTGGCTTTAGGAAACAGGAGGGCCGCCAAACTGGGTTCTAGCAGTGGTACAGAGGGATGGCTGACATCTGTGCCCACAAAAAGTGAAACCGGAACCTTCAGCTTGGCGGGATCCTCTGCTGCCTCAGCAAGATAGGGGATCATGGGTGGCAATTCTGGCCACAGAGGCTGGCATCTGATCCACGGTTGGCCATGGTATGCATCCCCCATAAGGACTTGATGGACAGGGGCAGGTGTGCCAGTGGGCAACTGGACCCCTTTTCTATCCCAGCCCGTCTGTTGATGTCGGGGAGATCTTGGATCTGAGCTCCGAAATGTGACGGCTGACTGGAAACAGAAGGAGATGGGGCAGCTTTCGCCTCAGTTTCGGCGGGAATATCCTGATTTCCCAGAGGGAAAAAAGGAGAGCCTGGCTGGTCGGCAATGGAGAGGGTGGAGTCAGGGGACTCAAGCCCAGACTACAAAGCGTCTTATCCCAATAGCGATAGCTTAAAGAGCAAGCCAATACGAAGTAGAACAATTATCCAATCACAGATAAAGTTGCTCTCAGAATCAGAATCAGAATCAGAATCAGCTTTATTGGCCAAGTATGCACAACACATACAAGGAATTTGACTTTGGCTAAAAACTTGCTCTCGTTGTTCAGGTGTAAGATTTAAATAAGATTTAAATAAAGATTCAATGACGGAGTATGTACAGTAAATTACAGTCTGTCCATGTTTCTATAAAAGGATGCAAATATATACAGGAATATATGCAGTTATTTACTCAGACTATCCACACTTTGCAGAAATATATGAAAAAATATACAGTCACACAGTATTTCAATGTGAACTCAGATTCAGTGATATAATGTGAATGAAGTAAAAAGCAGTGTGAGAGTTATGTGCAATGTAAGAATGGATGAAAAGTCATAAGTACAGCAACAGAGTGATGGCTTGAGGAAAGAAACTGATCCTGTGACAGATGGTTTTGACCTTCAGTGATCTGTAACGTCTCTCTCACGTTCTCTCATGAGAACGTGAGAGAGACAACTGAACGGAGCGAATTCGTCTTGTGATTTTTCACTTAACTTCACGCTCTAGGGAGCTAATCAGCGTGCAGCTGAGGGAATAAAAGGGGAGTACTGACTGCACACCATTCGACTTTTCGAATGTTTCCAGAGAGTAGAACGGCAAGTGGAGCGGCGCTGTGGAGGCAGCAGGATGCAAGCCCAGCAATCATTTTTTGAGAAGACTTTGTGAAATTAAGAAACGGAGGCGGCAGCCCTATCGCCGCCTCAGCGGGGCAGCTACAGGTCACATAGCTGCTCTTACTGTGACCTGTCGATGCCCCGTTGAGGACCTCTGTTTTCTGACGTTATCGTTGAACTCCTCTCACAGACTAAGATGCTGAGCCTGCACCCTGCTACTGTAACGGTGCGCCGCTCCACTGGTCGCTCTGCTCTCCCGAGATGCTCTAAAGGCCATTTATCAATTTTACAAACGAACTATGAGTCACAAACAAACTGTGGCTTGTGAAAAAAAGACTAAATAATTTTGTTTTTCAAATAAAAAATGTGCTTATCAAGTAAAATGCAAACATATGTTTGCATTTGCTTGGCAGGCACAGATGTTGTATCTTAAGTATAAGTTGTTAGAAATATTTCTAACCATTTATATTTAAGATACAGCATCTGTTTGTTCTCTCACATAGATTGAGTCTCTGTCATGCTGTTTGCTCTCTACATGTCTGTTCTTTTCTTCTTCTTCTCTACCCCCTCACCCCCCAGCCAGTGCAGCAGATGACTGCCCCTCCCTGAGCCTGGTTCTTGGAGGTTTCTTCCTGCTAAAAGGGAGTTTTTTTCCTCTCCACTGTTGCCAAGTGCTTGCTCACAGGGGATCGCCTGATTGCTGGGGTCTTTCTGCAATTGTGGAGGTTTGTCCAACTGTTGAAAGTGCTATGAGATGACTTGCTGTGAAATGGTGCTATACAAATAAAGTTGAATTGAATTGAACCACATTATGTTTTACAAGTAAAAAAAAATGTAAACTACAAAGACAAAAAAAAAATGTAAAAAAGACACGTGACTTTTGGCACAGGGCAGCACGGTGGCGGAGTGGTTAGCACTGCGGTAACACAACAACTCACCCTTGGGAATCCTGGGTTCAATCTCAGCCCCCGACCAACAGTGATCTGTGTGGAGTTTGCATGTTCTCCCTGTGTCTGCGTGGGTTTACTCTGGGATTTCTCCGGTTTCCTCCCACATGCCAAAAACATGCAAGTTAGGTTAATTGGTATCAAACTAGGGGATTCTAAATTGTCCTTAGATATGACTGTGAGAGTGAATGGTTGTCTGTCTCTCTGTGTTGGCCCTGCGATGGATTGGCGATCTGTCCAGGGTGTACCCTGCCTCTTGCCCAAAGATGCTGGGATAGGCTCCAGCCCCCCGTGACCCAAAAAAGGATTAAGCAGAAGAAGATGGATGGATGGGCTTTTGGCACTTTCCACTATCGTGTTCTCGTATTTTCTCATAGATGTCATGGGATTTTCTCACACGTCCTGGGTAATTCACCTTTCACAACAGCAGATGGAGCTGTAGCTCACTTTAAAAGCACAGTATTGTCAGCTGTTCTGGCCACCTGTCAGGACACTATACTCCATTTACACCATTTACACATTTGGGACGGCAGTGGTTCAGGAGGTAGAGCAGGTCGTCCAATAACCGGATGGTTGGCGGTTCAAATCCCGCTCTCCCCAGGTATCCTGCCGTTGTGTCCCTGGGCAAGACACTTTACCTCCAATTGCTCCTGGTGGGTCTGCACAGTGCCATGTTGGGTAGCTGTGCCGCCATCAGTGTGTGAATGGGTGGAGAGCAGGATCTGTAAAGCGCTTTGGTCATCTAGAGATGAGAATAAAAGCGTTATATAAGTGAATGCCATATACACCTGGCATTAAAAACCAAGTTTTCTGAAAATGATTGTATGGTGCGCTTCTTTGATAAAATAATAAAAAAAAAAACTCAATTCCTGCAATTAGTCAAGAATTCAAAAACATTTGTGATAGAGAAATTACATTAGATGAACTCGATGAACCCCCTCATGGATCGTCACCTTATCGTGGTGGGGGGGTTTGCGTGCCCCAGTGATCCCAGGAGCTATGTTGTCCGGGGCAATTTGCCTCTGATAGGGTCTCCCAAGACAAACTGGTCCTGGGTGAAGGGCCAGACGAAGAACGATCCAACAGACTCTCATGATAAATTGTATATCAAGGATTCAGTGTACCCCGCCCGGTATGGGGTTACCGGGGCCCCACCCTGGAGCCAGGCCTGGGGGAGGGGCTCGAAGGCTAGCGTCTGGTGGCCGGGTTTCCACCCATGGGACCCGGCCGGGCTCAGCCCGAAGGAGTTACATGGGTCCGCCCTCCAGTAGGTTCACCACCTGCAGGAGGGATCATGGAAGTCCGGTGCTATGTGGATTAGGTGGCAGTCAAAGGCGGAGACCTTGGCGGACTGATCCCAAGCTTTCTAAACTGGCTTTTGGTACGTGGAATGTCACCTCTCTGGTGGGGAAGGAGCCTGAGCTGGTGTACGAGATTGAGCGATACCGGCTAGATATAGTTGGCCACCTCAACACACAGCTCCGGTTCCGGAACCAGTCTCCTGGAGAGGGGCTGGAGCTTGGCCTTTTCTGGAGTTGCCCCGGGCGAGAGGCGACGAGCAGGGGTAGGTATTCTTGTATCGCCCCACCTTGCTGCCTCTATATTGGAGTTTTCCCCGGTGGACGAAAGGGTTGCTTCCCTGCGCCTTCGGGTTGGGAAACGGGTCCTGACCATCATTTGTGCCTATGCACCAAATGATGTTTCAGAGTACCCACCCTTTTTGGAGTCTGTGACTGGGGTGCTGGAGGGTGCTCCTCCTGGAGACTCCATTGTCCTACTGGGGGACTTCAATGCGCACGTGGGCAACGACAGTGAAACCTGGAGGGGGGTGATTGGGAGGAACGGCCTGCCCGATCTGAACCCGAGTGGTGTTCAGTTATTGGACTTCTGTGCTAACCACAGTCTGTCTATAACGAACACCATGTTCAAGCATAAGGGTGTCCATATGTGCACCTGGCACCAGGACACCCTAGGCCGCAGGTCGATGATCGATTTTGTTATCGTATCATCAGACCTGCGACCGTATGTCTTGGACACCCGAGTAAAGAGAGGTGCAGAGCTGTCAACTGATCACCACCTGGTGGTGAGTTGGATCCGATGGCAGGGGAGGAAGCCATTCAGACCTGGTAGACCCAAACGTATAGTGAGGGTGTGCTGGGAGCGTCTGGCTGAGGCCCCTGTCCGGGAGGTCTTCAACTCCCACCTCCGGAAGAACTTCAACCACATTCCGAGGGAGTCTGGAGACATGGAGTCTGAATGGGCCATGTTCTCCACCTCTGTTGTTGAAGCGGCAGCCCAGAGCTGCGGCCGCAAGGTGGCCGGTGCATCTCGTGGTGGCAACCCCCGAACCAAGTGGTGGACACCAGTGGTGAGGGGGGCCATTAAGCTGAAGAAGGAGTCCTATCAAGCTTGGTTGGCTTGTGGGACTCCCGAAGCAGCTGAGGTGTACCGGCAGGCCAAGCGGAGTGCAGCTCGGGTGGTTGCTGAAGCAAAAACCCGGGTATGGGAGGAGTTCGGTGAGGCCATGGAACAAGACTTTCGGTCGGCTTCAAAGAGATTCTGGCAAACTGTTCGGCGGCTCAGGAGGGGAAAGCAGCTCCCCGTCCACACTGTGTATGGTGCGGATGGGACACTGTTGACTTCAACTGGGGATATCGTCGGGCGGTGGAAGGAATACTTCGAGGATCTCCTCAATCCCACTGATACGCCTTCCACAGAGGAAGCAGGGTTTGGGGACGAGGGGGATGACTCGCCTATCACAGGGGCTGAGGTCGCCAAGGTGGTTAAAAATCTCCTTGGTGGCCGGGCCCCGGGGGTGGACGAGATTCGCCCCGAGTACCTCAAGGCCCTGGATGTTGTTGGGTTGTCATGGTTGACACGCCTCTGCAACATTGCGTGGAGGTCGGGGGCAGTGCCTTTGGCATGGCAAACCGGGGTGGTGGTTCCTCTCTTCAAAAAAGGGGACCGGAGGGTGTGCTCCAACTTTAGAGGGATCACACTCCTCAGCCTCCCTGGGAAGGTCTATGCCAAGGTATTGGAGAGGAGAGTCCGGCCGTTGGTCGAACCTCGGATTCAGGAGGAGCAATGTGGTTTTCGTCCTGGCCGTGGCACATCGGACCAGCTCTTTACCCTCTCGAGAATTCTTGAGGGTTCGTGGGAGTTTGCCCAACCAGTTTACATGTGTTTTGTGGACTTGGAGAAGGCATTTGACCGCGTCCCTCGTGGATTTTTGTGGGGGGTGCTTCGGGAGTATGGGGTATCGGGCTTGTTGTTACGAGCTATTCGGTCTCTGTACGACCGTTGTGAGAGTTTAGTTCGCATTGCCAACACTCGGTCGGAGTCATTCCCAGTGAGAGTTGGACTCCGCCAGGGCTGCCCTTTGTCACCGGTCCTGTTCATAATTTTTATGGACAGGATTTCTAGGCGCAGCCAGGGAATGGAGGGTGTCATGCTTGGTGACCACAGGATCTCATCTCTGTTGTTTGCAGATGATGTTGTCCTGTTGGCTTCATCCAGCAATGACCTACAGCTCTTGCTGGGACGGTTTGCCGCTGAGTGTGAAGCGGCTGGGATGAGAATCAGCACCTCCAAGTCCGAGTCCATGGTCCTCAGCCGGAAAAAGGTGGATTGTCCTCTCCGGGTTGGGGACAGGCTCCTGCCCCAAGTGGAGGAGTTTAAGTATCTTGGGGTCTTGTTCACGAGTGAGGGGAAAATGGAGCGAGAGATCGACAGACGGATTGGAGCAGCATCTGCAGTGATGCGGACGTTGTACCGGTCTGTTGTGGTGAAGAGGGAGCTTAGTTCTAAGGCAAAGCTGTCGATTTACCAGTCAATCTACGTTCCTACTCTCACCTATGGTCACGAGCTTTGGGTAATGACCGAAAGAACGAGATCGCGGATACAAGCGGCTGAAATGAGCTTTCTCCGTAGGATTGCTGGACTCACCCTCAGAGATAGGGTGAGGAGCTCAGTCATCCGGGAGAGGCTCAGAGTAGAACCGCTGCTCCTCCACATTGAAAGGAGTCAGTTGAGGTGGTATGGGCATCTGATTAGGATGCCTCCTGGACGCCTCCCACTTGAGGTGTTTCAGGCACGTCCCACTGGGAGGAGACCCCGGGGCAGACCCAGGACTCGGTGGAGAGACTATGTCTCCCAGCTAGTCTGGGAACGCCTTGGTATCCCCTCTGAAGAGCTGGAGCAGGTGGCTGGGGAGAGGGAAGTCTGGGCTTCTCTGCTTGAACTGCTGCCTCCGCGACCCGGACCTCCGGAAAAGCGGTAGAAGATGGATGGATGGATGGATGGATGGAACTCGATGAAGCAATTAATGGCTTATATTTGGACAAATCTCCAGGCTCTGATGGTCTAACAGCCAACTTCTACAAACATTTTTGGAGCGACGTTAGAGAATTTCTTTACAATGTATTAACTGAAGCTGTCATGCGCAGGCGAACGCTCGCCCCTTCCATCCTGTTCAATTTTCCCCTAGTACCGCAGGCAATCAGCTCACCTGCGGGATTGGACACACCTGTCGCCTTTTCCCTGCCAGTGCTTAAATAGACCATCTCTTTAACGCCTCAGCGCTGGCTCGTTGGGTAAACTGTCTGCTCCCATGAGTAAGTGTTGGAGTTTTTTGAGAGAGAAATATTCACTCACGTTTCCTCTCCTTCTTTTGTTCTCTGTCAGGTTGCTGCCATCGTTGCGGTGTGCTCCTGGGGATTGTTGTGCGCTCACCTGCTCCACCATCCTCTCCTAGTGCATCTTGTTTGAAATTTCTCAATAAACCATTTAAACTTGCTTCTCTGTGTATTTTCTGGTGTTGCTTCTTGCACGTGAGCTGTTCCTTTTATCGAACATGACAGAATGAACCAGCCCCGTATGCGGGGGAGGTGGGGAAATGTAGGGATTTTCTTTGCCAAGTGCGGCTTTATTTGGGCCAGGTGTTGGGGGGGGGGGGGTACCCAGACGACGTAGCTAAAATTCACTTCATGACCCTCCTGCTGCATGATCGGGCCCTGAGTTGGGCTCGGTCAGTTCTTAACAATCCGGAGGGTCCTCACTAAACATTTGATCGCTTCATCACCAAATTTACCAGAACTTTTGACCGTACAGAAAGTGAAGGTAACATTATGAGCTGCCTTTTGTCTCTCTGCCAAGGTAGCCAGTCTGTAGCCGACTACTCGGTGGAGTTTTGGGTTGAAGTGGCGGACTCGGGATGGAATGACGTTTCGTTACGAAGCGCATTCCTCCAGGGTTTAAACACCAACCTCCGCGATGACCTGGCGGTTCATGCTGTTCCTTCCTCCTTGGACAGTCTAATTGATCAAGCAGTCGGGCTGGATAATCAATACCGCGAGCGCGTGAAGGGGCGTAAATCCTCCTCTTGCCCGCCCTTCACACGTGCACCCTCTCAGGCTGCTGACACAAGTGGTGCCGACTTCTCCTCCGAACCAATGGTGCTCGGCCAGTCTTGGCTGACTCCGGAAGAGCATCAGTGGCAGAGGAGGGCTGACGTGTGCTTGTACTGTGGTTCACTGAAGCACAGACTTGACAAGTGCCACCTGAAGCCCAAAAGATGCAGCCCGTCAGTAGCCGTGGGGGGTCTGACAGACGGGATACATTTTCATTCCCCCGGTAATTTCTCTATTTCGACCCTCATTCAATTACCGGGGGCTGAGAGGAGGGTTACGGCACTAGCTGACTCAGGGGCTCAGCGGAATTTCATCTCCTCCCAACTGGTGTGGGAGATGGGTATATCCACTACCAAATTGTTTGTCACGCTCAACGTCACCACTCTTTCGGGTCAGAGGGTGGCATTGGTTTAGGAAAGTATGGCACCTGTTTCCGTCCTTCTTCCCGAGAACCACCAGGAGGAAATTTTGTTCCTTGTTTTTCCAAATTCCTCCTCCCCGGTGGTGTTGGGGTACCCATGGCTCTGGAGGCATAACCCTATAATTAATTGGGCACATAATTCCATCTCCTCCTGGAGCCCGTACTGTTTGGCTTCCTGCTTAAGCTCAGCCGAGTGTTCACCAACGCTGTCCATCTCCTCCCCTCCGGTGGAGCTGCTCTCTGAACCTCTCCCTTGTACCCGAGGTCTATCATGAGGCTATAGACCTCCTCCAGGTCTGAGGCTATAGACCTCCTCCCAGGTGCGCAGCTGCCGTCCAACCGGCTTTACAGGATTTCTGGTCTGGAGAGAGAGGCAATGGAGAGATACATTAAAGATTCTCTGAACGCTGGAGTCATTTGGCCTTCCTTGACTCCACTTGGAGCAGGGTTCTTTTTTGTTGTAAGAAGGATGGAACTTTGCGTCTGTGCATCGATTACTGAGAGCTTAACACCATAACAGTGAAAGACAAATATCCTCTGCCCCTAATAAATTCTGCATTTGAGCTCCTTCAGCAAGTGTGGGTCTTTACCAAGCTCGAGCTGCGTAATGCGTATCACCTTATCTGTATCCGTGAGGTTGATGAGTGGAAGACGGCATTTAAAACACATCTGGGGCAGTTTGAATATTTGGTCATGCCCTTTGGGCTGACCAGTGCCCCCGCCATCTTCCAACAGCTTATTAATGACGTCCTCCGAGATATGGTAAACCAGTTTGTCTTTGTATATATTCTTATTTTTTCTCGCTCGGTGGAGGAACACAAGGTCCATGTCAGGGCCGTGTTACAACGGCTCCTGGAAAATCAACTTTTTGTGAAGGCCGAAAAGTGTGAGTTTTCAACCAGCTCCACTTCCTTCCTCAGATTCATTGTGGCAGAGGGGGAGCTGAGATCCGACCTGGCTAAGGTGAAGGCTGTGCTGGATTGGCCTACACCCCACTCCCGCAAGGAGCTTCAGCGCTTCTTGGGGCTTGCAAACTTTTAGCGCTGGTTCATCAAGAACTACAGTGGGGTAGCACAGCCTCTCACACAGCTGACCTCCATTAAGGTGCCATTTTTATGGTCCGAGGCAGCTGAACAGACTTTTTTAAAATCAAAAACCCTGTTCTCCAAAATGCCATCTTGGCACAGGTCAACCCTCAATTCCAATTTACCCTGGAGGTGGATTCATCTGATTCGAGGGTGGGCGCTGTCCTCTCACAGCACTCAGCCTCCAATCAGAAGCTCCATCCAATGCACGTTTTTCTCTTGGCAGCTCACCCCAGCCGAGAGAAATTACGGCATCGGGGATGAAGAGCTCCTCGCCATTAAATTGGCCAGCTCATCAATCCATTCTGGTTTGCTCCACCCCCTACCCAATCCCGGTTGACCCTGGTCCCATATTACCTTAGATTTCGTCACTGGACTTCCCCCATCCCACGGTAAAACTGTTATCCTCACCATCATCGACCGGTTTTCCTAGTCCATACACCTGGTTCCTCTCCCCAAACTGCCCTCTGCCTTCGAAACTGCCAATCTCCTCACCACCTATGTCACCACCCATGTCATCCACCTTCATGGTATCCCCATGGACACTGTGTCTGACCAGGGTCCTCAATTCATCTCTAAAGTTTGGAAATCATTTTGCCGCTCCCTGGGAACCTCCATGAGCCTGACATCTGGCTATCATCCCCAGAGCAACGGGCAGGCTGAGCATACAAACCAATCCCTGGAGGCCACCCTCAGATGTGTTGCAGCTGAAAACTCCGCCACTTGCAGCACGCATCTGACCTGGGTGGAGTACGCTCATAACTCTGCTGTTTCCGCTGCCACGGGGCTTACTCCATTTGAAGCATCTATGGGTTACACCCCGCCCCGTTGCCTATGGCGGAGAGGGAGGTCACTGTGCCGTCCATGGGAGCCCATGCACGCCACTGCCGCCGGATCTGGAGAGCCACCCAGGCCGCCCTTCTTCGATCCACTGAACGTAACCACAAGTATGCGGACTGGAAGCGGACTTCAGCTCCAGAGTACAAGATCGGACAGCACATGTGGTTGTCGGTGGACCAGATACCTCTGAAGGCTGAGTCAAGAAAGCTTTCACCCCGCCTTCTTGGGCCGTTTCCTATCACTCAGATCATCAACGATGCCACAGTCCGCCTTCAGCTCCCATGGGCCCTTCGTGTCCACCGGACTTTCCACGTCTCACAGATCAAACCCCTTTCCGCCAGTCCTCTCTGCCCCCCTCCCAAGCAGCCCCCTCCCCCTTGGGTCCTCAACGGCCAGACCACCTACACCACTTGGAAGATTCTGGACGTTTGCCGCCAGGGCCAAGGGTTACAATATCTAGTCCACTGGGAAGGCTACGGCCCTGAAGACAGGTCTTGGATCCCTAAATACTACTTTCATGACAAAGGGATGGGCCGGGCCTTCCACCGAGCCCTTCCGGACAAGCCCAGTGGACCGCCAGGAGGCATTCCTTGAGGGTGGGGGGCACTGTCATGTGCAGGTGAGCGCTCGCCCCTCCCATGCTGTCGAAATTTCCCCTAGTACAACAAGCAATCAGCTCACCGGTGGGAATGGACACACCTGTCGCCTCTTCCCTGCCAGTGCTTAAATAGACCATCTCTTCAATGCCTCGGTGCTGGCTCGTTGGGTAAACTGCCTGCTCCCACGAGAAAGTGTTGGCGTTTTGTCAGAGAGAAATATTCACTCACGTTTCCTCTCCTTATTTCCTCTTTCAGGTTGCTGCCATCGATGCAGTGTGCTCGTGGAGATTGTTGTGTGCTCACCTGCTCCACCATCCTCTCTCCGCCTCAGCTTCCTCACTCCACCCGGTCAGACCATACTCAACCTACCCCTAACCAGCTTCATTCCGCTGGTTCGTCTGTTATTATTGGTGCTCTGTCGGGTTTTCTGCTCGGTTCATGTAAGTAGCCAATTAAACTTTCCCACTCTACCATTTCCCTGCTCTTAGTAATTTCTCTTGTCCTTCCCACAGGCTGCGTCTCCCTCTGGCGAGTGACGATTTCTTTACTAGAGTGTCTTGTTTGAAATTTCTCAATAAACCATTTAAACTTGCTTCTCTGTGTTTGAGTGTATTCTCTGGTGTTGCTCCTTGCACGTTAGCTGTTCCTTCTATCTAACATGACAGAAGCTCTTCAAAGCCATAATCTGCCATCAAGCATGAAGCAAGGGGTCACAGTCTTAATTCCGAAACCAGAAAAGAATCCTAAAATCATTGACTAAGACCTATCACTTTGCTAAATAATGACTACAAACTTTTAGCGCATATATTCACAATGCAACTTCAAAACGGTACATCTCAAATTATACTGTAAGTGAAACCCAATCAGGGTTTCAAATATGAAAGTAGTTTTGTGTCTTTAAAAATTTGTAAACAATACACTTCTGTTGAACACTTTCCATACTATTTAGCCCATCTCACTATGCTCAGATAGTCTGCAACGTGAGAAACTCAGATGCATTTCCAGCAAGAAATGTATCA
The DNA here is from genome assembly GCA_020510985.1 of Pholidichthys leucotaenia. Taxonomy (NCBI): domain Eukaryota; kingdom Metazoa; phylum Chordata; class Actinopteri; order Cichliformes; family Pholidichthyidae; genus Pholidichthys; species Pholidichthys leucotaenia. The sequence continues at coordinate 90,716,684 of CM035849.1, read as the reverse complement.
TGAAAACCTAGGGGCACAGGGATTCAGTACCGTGGGCAACTCCTGTATCTTCAGCTGCAGCCTAAGGATGTAGCTCCTAAGCCAGAGGTAAATCTGCGGCGAGGAAAAAAAAAAAACAACTCAAGAATGTCATCCATCCATCCATCTTCTTCCGCTTAATCCTTTTGTCATGTGAAGGATTAATATGAGCATATTCAGAGCATACCTAGAGCTAAATCAGAATAAATTATTCAATATTTTCACATCAGGTGAATAAATTTCACTATCCATCCATCCATCCATCCATCCATCCATCCATCTTCTTCTGCTTAATCCTTTTTGGGTCATGGGGTGGGTGGGATGGGGAGTGGGGGGGGCTATCCCAGCATCTTTGGGCAAGAGGCAGGGTACACCCTGGACAGAACATCTGTGACATGTATACTGTGTTTTATTTTTTAAAATGTATAGTACATGTGAAGAGTAGACTGCTGTGGTCAAGTTTCAGCAATAAATGCATTAAACTTAGTTATTTGATTAAAGATTAATTTCTGAAAAGAGAAGAACCAGATTTATGAGTCTTTAAGTGAATCTATAATTGTATCTCATATACACTACTCACAGAAAGTTAGGGATATTCGGCTTTCAGATGAAATTTCAGGATGCACCTAAAATGCACTATAGCCTTTACAGGTGAACTTAATTTGACCTTCTCTAACCTTTTGAATGCACATGTCCAACTATTCAGTGTTTCAGTACTTTTTGCAAAACTTGCTGTTCTCCAACAAGGTGCTTCACTGCAAAATTCACAACAGGTGTTTGATCCATGAATCGACCAATAAATTTTCTGGTTCAGTAAGAATTGATATTTTAACAGTCCTCTTCATCATGCTGTTAACAGTGCTGTTCTCTGGTGAAAGTGGATTCACGGTGAGCAGAAATGTTTGCTGCCAACAATGTTGGAGACGTCAAAACGAGCACTATGCATCAGCCACTGTTGTCACAAGACGAGCCTTTGGTGGTGGTGTTACAGTCCTGCCCTACACCTTGTGAATGGTACAGTGACAAGCCAATACTACCTGAATTACATCTTTAATCCAGTCATTCTGCCCCTGCATGAACAACACAGACCTAATTTCATCTTCATGGCTGACAATACTCTAGCTCATCGAGGTTGCATCATTAGGGAACTGTTGCTGAAGGCTGGGGTACCTCAGATGGAGTGGCTTGCACTTTCTCCAGACCTGAATCCCATAGGAAACCTATGGGATCAGCAGAGTCGCCGTGTAGAGGCTTGTAACCTTGCACCCCAAAACCTCAATGACCTGAGGGCCGCCCTCCAAGAAGAGGGGAATGCCATGCCTCAACAGATAATAAGTCAACTTGTGAACAGCATGAGACATCGTTGTCAAGCTGTAATTGATGCTGAAAGGCACATGACAAGTTATTGAGACACTATTTTTTGTTGTGGTATACCCACTGGGGCAGCACGGTGGCGGAGTGGTTAGCACTGCGGCAACACAGCAACTCACCCTTGGCCGGGGGATCCTGCGTTCGATCCCAGCCCCTGACCAACAGTAATCTGTGTGGAGTTTGCATGTTCTCCCCGTGTCCGCGTGGGTTTACTCCAGGATTTCTCCGGTTTCCTCCCACATGCCAAAAACATACAAGTTAGGTTAATTGGCATCAAGCTGGGGATTCTAAATTGTCCTTAGTTATGAACATGAGATTGAATGGTTGTCTGTCTCTCTATGTTGGCCCTGCGATGGACTGGCGATCTGTTCAGGGTGTACCCTGCCTCTTGCCCAAAAGATGCTGGTATAGGCTCCAGCCCCCCACCCCCCACCCCGGGACCCGAAAAGGATTAAACGGAGAACTGAACGGAATGGATTGATGGATGGTATACCCACCACTGTTGTTGGCTTTTGTTTCAATAAATTGTTTGAGATGAGGAAATCACCATTGCTTGCTTCTACTTAAATGCCTTACTTTCATGATGTATCACTGTAGTGTGAACTTTTTATATGTTCCATAAATTTCACCCAAATGCCGAATATTCCTAACTTTTTGTGAGTAGTGTAAATCAGTGTTCACATCGTCAGCTCAGGCTCAGGAAATATGCATTTCTTTTTGTTGTTTCCTATATGATTTTATTGGAAGTCAGCAAGTCCTCCACCCAGTGAGACCAGAGGTTGTTTGTTCCAATACATTTAACTGCAAATCTACAAACCATCCAGATCAGACCCTGGAACATAGATACGATTGTAATATCCCTTTACACAGAGGTGCAGATCTGGGCAATTTTCGATCTGTCAATGATATTTAGAGATCTCCACAGTCTCCACAGTGTCCTCAGAGTTTTAACTGGGTCCAAAACACACACGGATCTCCCAAATGATCCCTAAGATCAAAAATTGGTCCAACATCTCAAAGATCTCCATGCTTTTTTAAGAGGCCCTAATAGAGTGTAGGTACAAGATGTAGTAGACTGTAGACTCCAGACAGGTTCCTGTTTGATGCCACCATGTGACTGTATCATTTCACTGTAAAAACTCCTGACTTCACCTCTGTCTCCTGTGGCAGGGAGGAGATGACCCTCAGGATCCTGCTGCTCTTCATTCTGACCCCATGTGTCAGTTTCCACCTTCACTTTATCAATGCAAGCACACCTGAACAGATCTTTTCCAGTCCTCAGTGTGTTTGAGGCTCTCTTTTCCAATGTGTCAGAACTCCTGCCAGGCAGAGGAGAAAATCAACATCACACTGGAATGAATGGATCTTCACCTTTAAACATGAGAGACTGAACAGGAGGAATGACTAGAGCATCAGTTTATAGCTGTTGGAGGGGTGGTTGAGGAAAAAGTACCCAACATTTAAAATGAGTGATATAAAATAATGTGTTAATATCTTGTTCAACTTGAGTTTAAAAATAAGGAACTTTTGAAAAATCCAACTATATTTATTTCATTTAATTCTGAGATGGTTTGATGTGTCATATAGTGTCACTAAACCCTTAAAATGTATGATTAAGTTTTTCTAAACGATATTAATGTAAACTCATTTTGAGATCATGTCTAACCATAATAACTATTAGTACTCACTAGATCCAACTCAAGAAGTTATTTAAAGAAAATGTAGTAAACAAGTGATCCATCAAAATTACTTGATATACTAAATTTAATTAATTAACTAACAGTAATAAGTATTCACTGAGCCTAAAAACAGAAAAACAATTAGAAAAAAAAAAAAAACCCTGATGCTTTAACTCAAGTACAGGTGACTACTCTTTCAGCATCTTGATTTCACTGATTTTAAGTAAATGGGAGCAAAGTTTTTCTCATCACATGTGAAATTGTTTTCTAATTGCTTGTATATTCTGGCTCAGTGAATACTTACTGTTTCTGCATATGATTTTACTATAATAGAGGGCACATGTACGTAGTTTATATTTTACTCTATTTTAGTCTTCACAAACAGAAAACACCTGTAAAACTGCAAAGCTGCAAAATTAAAAATGAGTGTGCAAACTTATTAAAACAGGTAGAAATGCAGATGAAAAAAGTTAGGCAAGAGTGAAGGTGTTACACATTAATCCTTTTTTATTGAAGGAGTTTTTTAGGGGACTACTCTTATATGTATGCAAGCGAGACATATAAGATAATGCTACTTTTACTTGAGTACATTTTTTTTTCCGCTATTCTACCGACCTCTATAAACAAGATGTTTTTAGAGTCACCGTTCTGGGTATGACGTAAAACTGCATCCGGGCGAGGGGATCTGTTGGACTAGGAGGATGATGGAGTGCCTCTTAACCCTCGCTGATACTCCCAGGTGTCCCTTAGGCAAGGAGTAGCACCTGTTAGCCTCCCTTACCAGGGTTACGGTAAAACTCTCTACCAACTTTGCATGTTATAATCCCCTAAGGGGACCAAGGGTTAAAGTGGTTCCAAGCACCCCCTTGCTGATCATATGAGGTGACAAATGGGGCAACTTGTTTGCCGTGAGTTGTGACCCGTGCCAGTGGAGGAAGAGATCCTGGTTCTTGAGGAATGTGTCTTGCTGCGGCTCTCACAAGTCCAACACAGTGCTTTGGCTCCTACTTCACTTAGATGGGAGGTTGGAAGGGCCCGGTCCAAATAATCGGCTTGTCAAGGTCTACTCTGGGATGTCTTTTGTCAGTATAACATCTCCTAATCCAAGAAGCCTATGGCGGAGGGTCAGTTGAGTAAGTTGCACTTTTGTGCTTCATTGCTCGAGTATATCATCCCTGTATCCCTGGTGCATAATATGCAGGAAGTCTGTGGCTCTGTGCATCCCCTTGTAGGGCTTCAAGGAGGGTGGGGAGCAGGGATGATGAACCAAAATACGGCTACTAAACAAACACCTAAAAAACGAACGTTAGGAGATGATGTGGATGACCCAGGAATTAACAGGCTCTTTCAAACAGTGATAATTGGCTGAGGCTTGTTGTTTTAGAGTCACTGTCGTCAGATATGCCTCTTTCTAAGCTGCCCCCTTTTGTTATACAGAAAGGAATTTCAGGTATTGCAGGGTCAGTTAAGGATGTTAAAAAACTGAGGTCTGGCCAGATTTTGGTGGAATGCTTAAAGAAATCCTATGCTGAAAATTTGTTATGGTGTGATGCGCTGGCTGGTGTTCCAATGAAGGTTTTTCCTCACCCTTCTCTAAACAGCTGCAAAGGAGTAATTTGTACAAGAGAACTCCACGATATGTAAGAGGATTAAATAGCCTCAGAACTGTCAGAAGTGGGCGGTGCGGTGGGGCGGTGGTTGGTGCTGCGGCGGCACAACAACTTGCCCTTGGCCGTGGGATCCCTGGTTCGGTCCCGGCCCCTGACCAGCAGTGATCTGTGTGGAGTTTGCATGTTCTCCCCGTGTCTGCGTGGGTTTACTCCGGGAGTTCTCTGGTTTCCTCCCACAGGCCAAAAACATGCAGGTTAGGTTAATTGGAGACTCTAAAAATGGCCCGAGGTGTGAATGTGTGTGTGAATGGTAAAGGGATAGCGCCGTACCATGGCTGCTTCATCCATCCAGGTGGATGCCCTCAATTTCCCCTCTGGGGATCAATAAAGTATACAAAAAAAAAAAAACTGCAACAGCAAAGAGTAACACATGTGAAGAGGATAACCATTAAAAAAGATGACCGAACAGTAAAAACTCGCACTTAGATTCTGATGTTCAACTGGTATCAACTCCCAGAAAGAATCCAAACAGGATACCTGAGTGTAACTGTTGATACCTTAATTCCAAACCCATTAATATGTTTTAGCTGCCAAAAGTTTGGCCATGGCTCCACAGCATGTAAGAATAAACCAGTCTGCTGCAAATGTGGAGAAGAAAGGCATGAGTTGGCCTTCACAGCACCTCCCAAATGTAGTAACTGTTCAGGCGATCATGCAGCATCATCAAAGGAATGTCCTTGTTGGATCAAGGAAAAAGAAATTCAAACTGTCAAATGTACTAAGAAAATTAGCTACCCTGAGACATATAAACTGGTAGAAGGTTTCCCAAAGTACAAATTCCAGCAGACTTTCTCCTCTGTTGTGAAACCTAAGACGCAGCCTTCTGTGTCATGATTAAGCTGACAGCTCACATGCACGATGCGAACACAGGACGGAGCCACGCAAGGGGGAAACGTTCAATAGTTTATTAAATGTTGAAAACAGCACACAGTTAAATAAACAGCCGATCGCCAGAAGATTCAATCCACCTGTGGAAAGAAAGCGAGAGCTGTCAGTGGAGAAGAAGAGAAGGGAATATGGGCGAGCCAAATTGCCATGTTGTGTCCATAGTTGGGTAAAAGCAACACACTAGTAATGTAGTTTACGGAGCTTTATTACATTGAGGGTCATATACATAACTTATGGCACTAGCCTGCTTGCCAGGTGGTTCCCGCGACAAAAGAGACAGAGCCTCTTCCGCCCACTTCCTTTATGCCTCAGGCGGCATCACCACCGGAAACCAGTAGTAGCCACCCCGATCTAGCCCATGACCAACCCGGCCGCCATCTTTGTAATACAGCCTATTTACATACACAACATCCACCCTCCCTTAAAAAAAAAATGCCAAGCGCACAGATAGCCCTCCCCAATTTGCTTTCCGACTCACATCATCATCATCATAGCAGTCTGTCACAGGCAACAATGACTGTCTCACTTACGGTCCGATCAGATTCCTCCAAGCAGCTCCATCCCCCGCCCTCCGCCACCAGGAACTCCCGACCCTGCAAACCCGGGCGACGTCCGAGCCGGTATGAGTTGCTTTCTGACCGACCATTTCATGAAACTGCTTGCAAAGTATTTGAGTACCGCTAGCTTTTGCTGGACTAGCAGCACATTCTTGGCAGATAGAGGTATTATCAGTAGCAAGGACAGGCCAAGACAAACTGACTCCAGTATCTGTTGCAGTGACTGACCAGATGATAGGTTTGTTTATCTCTGCTCTTTGTGTAGTGCATGTCACAATGCACCAACTGGAAAAAGTCCACCATAGACCTTGTGACAGATGTGTATATCTGCCAGGATGTCCAGTCTCACCCCGTGTAACTGGGATTGGTCCACCACAGACCTGTGACAGACATTATTTTTAGTTCTGCCAGGATGCCCAGTTTCACCCTCCACACCCTCGGAAGGGCAGGGTTGTCAGTTGAGTCGCGGACGACCCGACCCATGAGACAGGTATTACCGGTTGTCATATCCGGCTCTAGGGAGCCGGGCAATCAGAGCCAGGGACAAGCCAGTGAGTCGTGATATTTTATTCAGGGTAAAGGGGAAGGGATGAGGAGAGCACAGATACTCATGCAGACGTACACTCACAGGTTGCACAGCGCAGAGGTAAGCAGCTCGTACCGGACGTGGGGGTAACAAGACGTACATACTCACAGCGGGATACAAACACAGGAATGCTGCAAGAGGAGTATAAGCTGACACCAGACGAAGGGGCTTCAGCTTAGCAATGTGTTTATGTCGCAGCCCCGAGTCATCGAGGCTGCTCCTATTTATCCTCATTGGCAGCGCCCCAGCTGATGAAGACTAATTGGCCCCAGCCGTCCATAATGCTGCCAGCTGGGGGCCAGCTGAGACGCTGCTCAATGGGAAGCAGGGATGAGGGAAAACATGGGCTGAGTGCCGAGACGGCATCTCAACCCATGGTGACACCGGTTTTCATGGTTATCCAGTAGAAAGCAAACCAATACCTGAGGTCAGGCATCCCGACTCACACACTAAAGCAAAACAACTACAGAAACAAACAGCCTATCCATGCGCACAACTACACTGGGGAGCCAGGTAGACTACCAGCACCCCCACACGGCTGGGCGGATTATTCTGCCGCCAATCATACAAACAAAGCTGTGTGCCTAAAAATAATATAATCCCGGAACAGCTCCACCTAAAACATACAAAACTACAAAACACATAACAACTCCTGGTGCCCCCCCCCCGCCCCCGCCCCCGCCAACGGGTACATCACAATGTATTAAACATTGGGTATGTAAACATGAATGAATAAAAACCTCAAACGGGATAGACACACCCCACCACCCCATACTTGGGCATACAATTAACACATTAATAACATTCAATTCCATCAAACTACTATGTTTGAGCCAATAAAAATCCCACATTTATGATTCAGGCCCCCTTCAACTAAAATTTAATTCCCACTAGTCACAAAACACCGTACTTCTCACTTTACTCCTTTTCTTGGAATTTAAATCGGGGTACGATACTAGCAGTAAATAAACATATCAGGACAGGATCAAAAGCACACAGACAGAAAATAAAGGCATCACATCACTCTCAGTCCTTAGACGGGTCCTTCTCCAGTCGCCTCCGTCTTTTGACCTCAGGGCTCCCACTGCGCCGCTTCTTCTCCTCCACTCGGCACAACTCGTTTGGATGCCTCCGGGTCTGGTCAGACAAGCACAGAAACCCGTCACTCCGAGCAGCCTCCACCTGGAACCGTCTCCTCTCATCACGCTGCTCACGCGAACCACGATCACCTCTCATCCGGGCCTCAACCCTGGGCCGCACCATGTCGCCAACCCGCAGGGAAGCCCGTGCCCTCTTTTCCCGGTGATTTTGGGTCTGACTGGTCTCCACCAACAATCCGGTCGACTCGTAGACCCGGTCCGTGTTATCCATGACAGACCGTCTCTGGTCGTCCCGCTGCTCGTGTGGACTGTGATCCCGTCGTACTCGAGCGTCAACCTTGGTCTTCGAGGGAGCCCCCTTCCTTTTATCCAGATCACCAATTCTGCAACAGGCCTCCGTCACCAATCGCTCCAGCTCGTGGGCTCGTTTTGGTCTCCTCTTGGCAGGCCATCGCTGGGAGCGCTTTACGATCACCACGCTCCGCGGTCTAGCCCCTTTTTCTTCCAGCGTTGGCGCCTCATCCCGACAAGCCTCATCGGGGACCTCGGCGTGCCGTCCGGCACCCTTGTTCAGGGCAGCCTGCGTGATGGCATCGGGTCCAGCCCGAGACGGCTCCGCACGGTGCAGCATGTGCTCTCCCTCTGTCACGTTGTCCAACCAGTCTGAATCCCACACCTCAGCACCCTCCACGACTGGAACAGGTCTGCTTTCCACATAGCCCAAAGTAGCCAACCTGTTCCATCCATAACCATAATACTCTTCACACAGCCTCCTAATCTGCCGGTGGGGAAACAGTCTCTCCATGGTCGTCAGGTCCAGGACAGAAATAATTGCTCCAGTATCCACCAAAAATGGAACCTCAACACCATCTTGCGTGACGGTGTAGCTGATCCTCCCTGTTATCTCTGGGGAGACCGCATGCACCACTGTCAGAGTCTTCTGCGCAGCACCTGGTTCACTCTTACGGCTCCTGCATATGAAGTTGTCGCACACCCTGGCAAAATGGCTCAAAATACCACACTTGCCACAGCGCTTTCCTTTCACCGGGCACACCCTGGACTTACAGCGGTGAACAGTGGACCCACACCCATAACACTTTGGCTTAACTGGGGCAGACCTTATCCTGACCACAGAGGCAAAATCTTCCTCTCCGCATTCGTCATCACAAGGGTCCCAAAACAGTGTCTTAGTGCAAGACTCATCCTCACCCAGAAAAGCCCCTTCCGGAGGGCCTCTCAAGATGGTCTCTGCTGCCTCGAACCGCTGGGCGAGCTCGATAGCCGTGGCCAATGTCAGCTCTCCTGGATACTCCAACAGTCTGGACCTGACCGCTGTACAGCGAACATGCTCCACTAGATGATCCCGAATCATCACCTCCTCCAGGCGTCCAAAATCACACCCCCCTCGCCAGCCTTCGGAGCTCGTCAACGAACGTCGTCACTGGCTCTCCCAAACGCTGGCAGCGCTGTCGAAACTGGATGCGCCAAACCATGACACTCTCCTGAGTGCGTAAATAGTGCGCCATCAACTCCACAACACCAACAAAGCTATCAGCCTCCCCCCCATGCTCTCCAAAAAACTCAGGCTTCTCAGTATCCAACTCATGGACTAACATACCCTTTGCGCGAAGCCTCTCACATTCGCTGAAGTTCAAAACCACGAGGTAGCTGGTAAAAGCAGTGAACCAACGAGGCCACAACACGGGGGCCTGCCTGGGGCCTCCAAAAATGTCCAAAACTCAGCAGCACACTTTTCCATTCCTGCTTGTACCTCGTCGCCAAATGTTGTGTCCATAGTTGGGTAAAAGCAACACACAAGTAATGTAGTTTACAGAGCTTTATTACATTGAGGCTCATATACATAAAAAGGCTTACGGCACTCGCTTGCTTACCAGGTGGCTCCCATGACGAAAGAGGCAGAGCCTCTTCCGCCCAATTCCTTTATACCTCGGGCGGCGTCACCATTGGAAACCAGTAGTAGCTGCCCCGGTCTAGCCCATGACCAACCCGGCCGCCATCTTTGTAATACAACCTATTTACATACACAACATGCCACTTACTCGGGACTCCAAGGGAGGACTGGCAGGACTCCAACGTGGAATAGATGAACCATTAGGGAAAGGGGAATGAGCTACAAGTACCTGACCGGGTGACGATTTGTTGCTGGGAAGGTGATGAGGTGGCAGGAGAGCGCACGCAATCCCGAAGCACACCCGCACGATGGCAGCAACCTGTAGCGAGAGAAAAGAGAACAGTTTAGACAACATGTCTAAGCCAAGTTCAAAACGACCTGCTTGCCTGAATTAGGGCAGTATACCAAGATGAGCCAGCACTGACTGCACGGAGGAGGCCTCCTGAAATACACTGGCTGATGAGCAGGCGTAGGTGTGTTCTCTGCCTCAGGTGCAGTGATGAATTAGTGAACGTGCGGCAGGAGGGGAGGGGTGCACTCTCACTGCCCATGACACTTCTGAATGCCAGACAGATCTGACCTGGTTAACTAAAGATAAGCCCTCATTATTAAGTAATATTAAAAATTCTGGAGTCCAAGTTAAAAGTAAAATGAGTACTCACAGCCTGACTACAATAAGCCAACCCTTAAGTCAAAGTTTAAGTAAGCCCACAGAACAAAACGAATCATCAAAAGGAAAGAAAAAACATCCAGCTCCTCTACTCAGGCAAAATCAAGCCAAGAAAATAAATTGCAAAATGGGACTCCAGTAGATGTAGAAATGTCTGAAGTCATGACTTGCCATAGTCACAGTCCTTCCCTCAAAAGCAAACATAAAGAGGGGGCTTTTGTTTTACCTACCTGATGGAAGGTAGCCACATTATCCAGTGAAACTGTCGTGGCTTTAAGGCCAATTTCTCTGAAGTGCAGTGTTAAGCTGCTAGTTTTAATCCTCTTGCTTTTTGCCTTCAAGAAACTTTCTTGCTATCAACCAACCCCATGTCTCTGAAACATTATACAATGTATCATACATATGGTCCAAATGTGCATCGTCCAGATAAAATTCATTATCAGTTTTTAAAACACTTACCCCAGTGCACTGTCCATTCTCTTGATGGTTTTCAGCAACATCTGGAAATCAGGCAATATTCCTGAAAGCTGGAGAGAAGCAGTAGTTATACTTGTTACAAAACCCTGGAAAGATCATACAGATACCAACAACTACCGTCCAATAACTTTGACAAGTTGCCTCTATAAAACCATGGAAAGAATGGTAAATAATCGCCTTGTGTGGGTGCTTGAGTCTGAAGGCCTTTTAAGTGATAACCAGTGTGGCTTCAGACATGGTAAAAGCACTTTAGACCACCTTATCAGATTAGAGGCCTACAGCCATGGACAAAAAAAGAAAAACCCACAATGGTCACAGAAATAACTTGAATCTGACAAAAGTGGTAATAAATAAAAATTCTATGAAAATTAACCAATGAAAATCAGACAATGCTTTTGAATTGTGGTTCAACAGAATTACTTTAAAAAATAAACTCATGAAACAGGCCTGGACAAAAATGATGGTACCCCTAGAAAAGATTGAAAATAATGTGACCATAGGGACATGTTCAACCAAGGTGTGTCCTCTAATTAACATCACAGGTGTCTACAAACGTGTAATCAGTCAGTCGGCCTATTGAAAGGGTGACAAGTAGTCACTGTGCTGTTTGGTGACGTGGTGTGTACCACACTAAACATGGACCAGAGGAAGCAAAGGAGAGAGTTGTCTCAGGAGATTAGAAAGAAAATTATAGACAAGCATGTTAAAGGTAAAGGCTATAAGACCATCTCCAAGCAGCTTGATGTTCCTGTGACTACAGTTGCACATATTATTCAGAAATTTAAGATCCACGGGACTGTAGCCAACCTCCCTCGACGTGGCTGCAGGAGGAGACGGATAATACGAATGGTAACAAAAGAACCCAGAACAACCTTTAAACGCATTCATGGTGAACTCCAAGATCAAGGTACATCAGTGTCAGATCACACCATCCGTCGTTGTTTGAGCCAAAGTGGACTTCATGGGAGACGACCAAGGAGGACACCACTGTTGAAAACAAATCATAAAAAAGCCAGACTGGAATTTGCCAAACTGCATGTTGACAAGCCACAAAGCTTCTGGGAGAATGTCCTATGGACAGACGAGACAAAACTGGAACTTTTTGGCAAGGCACATCAGCTCTATGTTCACAGACACAAAAATGAAGCATACCAAGAAAAGAACACTGTCCCTACTGTGAACATGGAGGAGGTTCTGTTATGTTCTGGGGCTGCTTTGCTGCATCTGGCACAGGGTGTCTTGAATCTGTGCAGGGTACAATGAAATCTCAAGACTATCAAGGTATTCTAGAGAGAAATGTGCTGCCCAGTGTCAGACAGCTTGGTTTCAGTCGCAGGTCATGGGTCTTGCAACAGGATAATGACCCAAAACACACAGCTAAAAACACCCAAGAATGGGTAAGAGCGAAACATTGGACTATTCTTGTTATGACCCGAGCACTATGTTATTTGTGCTCGGGCTATTCCTGTCAGGGCTTGACAGCGGCATTGTTATCCTGGCTCTCCGAGCTCTAATAACCTCCTATATTTTAAAGAAGTGGCAGACTGAATGGGACACATTTACTGCAAATAAACTGCATGATATCAAACCTGCCATAAGTCATAGACACTTGCACCACTTTCAAAACCGACATGATGAGGTAGTGTACACTAGATGCCGTATTGGCCACTCAAGGTTCACGCACAGCTTTTTATTAAAAGGTGAAGCCCCACCATCTTGTCAGGTATGCAGAGGTTTTTTTTTTTTTTTTTCAATAAAGCATATTTTACTTGATTGTCCTGTTCTCATGACAATAAGACGTTTTTATACTCAAAAGTCTCTGAAAGATATTTTTAATAAGTCACCACCAAAGAAAATTTTAGGGTTTTTAGCATACATCTGATGCATCTTATTTAATTTTTCTATTTTATTGTATATACATATCTATCTCGCTCTATTTATTTATTCTTTCATTTATCATCCTATATCTATATAATTTTTAACTCAATTTTCTTGTTAGTTCTATTTTTGTCATGAAAAAGCCATAGATGCTGACATGGCACTAAACAAGAGCGCTCACTCACTCTGTTTTTAGAGTCACATGGTTCGCATAAGTGCCAATGGAAGTTAAGTTTTAGCACCCTTAACACCATCACATCTCTTTAGAAGTTAAATAAGAGCTTACTGTCTTTCTCCTAATGAAAAATAATAATTTCAACATGAACTTTTAACTTCTGTTCTGATAAATGGATTAGATTATTTTAAATATTTGAATCAAATCCAGTGTTGTACAGTTGAATAATGCTCCTTTTAATAAAGGACTTTTACAAATATTACACTCTCCATTTTCTTCCATACAGACATTTTTCAAAGGTAATAAAAATAATACTGCATCAGATTTATATAGTGCTTTTCATGGACCCTCAAAGATGGTTTACAATTGACACATTATTCATTCACTTCACAGACAATGGTAGTGGTTTAATGAGAAGACGGGACACCATGGAGTTGCAACATGAACCATCATTTATTCTCTCATTTCTGGTTCCTCTTACAAAGCGTTATGAGTACTGCAGATTTTACGAAATCCTCTGTGTCGTTTCTGTCCTGGAATGTTTGTGGACTGTATGGCGAAGAGCTCCCTGGTTCCATCAACATGGACTTCCTCTCCTTTTTTGCACTGCTGCTACTTTTCCTCCGGCTCTTTGTCTATGAGGTAAACGCGACCGGCATCATGGCGGGCAGAATACATTATTCCAGGGACATGTTGCTGCATTTAAACACGGTTGATGCAGCGGCTGTGATTGAGCCTAAGCCGCAACTGCCGGACTTTATTTTGAGAGACGGACACAGCGGTGAAAAGAGAGACGGGAGAGATGGGAGAAGGAAATGTGGAAAGCGTGGAGGCATGAAATTGCGCCTGAGAAGACGTCAGTTTGGTAACATTCCTCTTCCTTCTATGATTTTTGGGAACGTACAGTCTCTGAGAAACAAGGTGGATGAAATTCAAGGGAATGTACGTTACCAGAAGGACTTTAAGAACTGCTGTGTCATGGCTTTCACCGAGTCTTGGCTTAATGCGCATGACCGAGACACAGACCTGTGGATTGACGGCTTTGGAGCCCCACTGCGCTCGGATCGGCAGGAAGAGGTAACGGGGAAGCGTCAGGGGGGCGGCGTATGTTTATACATTAATAAGCAGTACTGCACATCTGTCACGGTCAGAGAGTGCATCTGTACACCCGATGTGGAGCTGCTGTCTGTGTCACTACGCCCCTTTTATTGCCTCACGAGTTCCCCCAGCTTTCATCACAACTGGGTACATTCACCCGAGGCAGATGCTGACTTTCGCCTCCAGCACCATCTTTGATGTGATCCAGGCGGCTGCAATCAATTTTTCCAGAGGCGCCCAAACTTCATTCTTGGGGATTTTAACCATGTTACTTTAATGAAGACACTTAAAAAACTTTTATCAGTATGTCTCCTGCCCAACCAGGCGAAAAAAGACATTGGACCTGGTGCTATGGATCCATAGAGAGGCCTATAAATCACTCCCCCTTCCTCCTTTAGGATCCTCAGATCACAACTGTGTACATTGCTGCCCACATATAAAACTGCTCTCAGAAGAGGCAAGGTGGAGACGAGAGACATTGATGTGTGGACAGAGGATTCAGTGCACAGCCTCCAGGAATGCTTTAACTGTACAGACTGGGAGATGTTCACACTGTCCTGCGGGGATGATTTGGACTCTTTGGTGGACGTCACAGCTCATACATGGCTTTCGGTAAAAATCAGTTGTTCCCACGTAAACGTGTCAAAATATATCCCAACAACAAGCCATGGGTTACAAAATCATTAAATCTTGATTACAGAGGAAAGCACTTGCCTTTAAACAGGGGTCTGTTTCTGAGCTACAGGTTGCCACAAAAGAGCTGAAGTCCGAAATTTTAAGAGCAAAACAGAATTATTAATCAGAATTGGAAAGCAAGATGGCAACAAAGAAATTTGGTTCAGCCTGGGCCAGTATGAAAACTATTGCAGGCCTTCAGAGCACAGAGCGCAGTAATCATGTGTTTTTAGATGGTTTTAATTCAGACACAGAGCTGGCTAATGCTCTTAACTGTTTTTATGGTTGTTTTGACTCCTTTGATTTTAGCACAGAAACCCAAGATTTGAAACAGAAACTCAAAGACAATCAGCACTTTAATATTGAGGTGCAGGATGTTAAAAGGGAGTTTTGCGCTGTAAAAGTGAACAAAAGTCGGGGCCCTGATAATATATGTGGGCGCTTGGTAAAGTCCTGTGCACATGAACTGAGTCCTATATTTCATTACATTTTCAATAAGTCCTTACAGACACAACATGTGCCTAAGATCTGGAATGAAGCCGTGGTTGTTCCTGTTGCAAAATCCAGCTGTCCTAAAACGGTAAACGACTTTAGACCAGTTGCTTTGACTTCAATTTTAATGAAAATTTTTGAAAAACTGGTCAGATTTGAGGTCCTAAAGCAGACTGAGCATGCATTGGATCCTCTGCAGTTTGCCTATAGGCCTCACAGAGGAGTAGAGGACGCCATTGTCACTCTGTTTAACATGCTTTTTAAACATCTGGATTTTAATGGGACACACGCCACACTTTTATTTGTGGACTTTTCCTCCGCCTTTAAATCATTCCAACCTCATATCTTAGTTGAAAGGCTCCAGCAACAATTTGATTTGAGCAATAATCTGGGTGGGTTGGATTCTGGATTTCTTAACCAACAGGACGCAAGAGTAAGGGTCAATGGTACATGTGTCGGACCTAAAGTGCTCTCTACTGGCTCTCCTCAGGGGTGTTGTTTGTCCACCACTACTCTTCATCCTGGTACACAAACATGTGTCGGAAGCAGACATGACAACAGACACATTATAAAGTATGCTGATGACTCAGGTAGTGTCAGTCTCCTCCAGGATGGTGAGAGTGCCACGGCCCAGTAGTTGATGATTTTGTTCACTGTGTGAGGAATTCCTACCTGCAGCTGAATACACAAAAACGATAGACATGATTATTGACTTTAGGAGGAAAACTCCCAGGCTCAAAGTCACCGTAGCTAAAAGGGCCAGACCACCGAATGTGTACAAGCCTACAAATATCTTGGGACGATTATTGATAGTAATTTAAACTTTGGAAGAGAACTGTGAAAGGGTGTGCTAAAATGGGTCAGCAACATTTGCATTGCTTGAGAAAACTTGCACCTTCCATATTGTCTGAACCATAATGACAATGTTTTATCGGGCTTTATTGAATCTGTTTAACCTTTCTTTAGTGTCATGGTTTGGTCAGATAAAACTGAAACAGAGGAAATCCTTGGATCAGGTAGTTAGATGGTCCAGTCGTTTGCTTGGTGAGCCACAGCTGAGCCTGACATCCCTGTACACCGGACAAGTACAGAGGATGGCTACCTTCATTTTAAATGATGACTCCCACCCTTTGTACTGCAACTTTCAGCTTCTTCCCTCAAGACGGAGGTTTGCTGTCCCAAAAAGTAGAACCCAGCGCTACAAAAACAGCTTCGTTCCTGCTGCTGTCAAAGAGTTGAACAAGCTGTAACAATATATTGCACATAATTTAGGTACCTATTTATTAACTCCATTTTATATTTACTTATTTTTGTAGGATGTTACTTGGGTTCTAAATATTTTATTGGGTTTTAGACCTTTGAGTTTTTAACCTCTTTGACTAGTTTTTAACTTTTAATATGACCCTTCTCTCTTACCTCTGGTTTTTCTCCCATCTCTTTGTCTTTTATACCCTGATTGATGGAGCCTTGAGTATTTTTATCATGTTTATAGTCAGCTTCTTGTGTGCCTGTGTTTGTGTCTATGTTGAATGTAATTTGTGGCTTGTAAATATAGATGTCACCAGACTGCAAAACAAATCTACCTACGGGTACAAATAAAGTAACCTGAACCTGAACCTGAAGTCCTACCCGCTATACCTCCTCCTTTTAGCTTAGCAACTTCTAAAAGGCTGTAACCTTAGCTTAACTTTATATAAGCTCTTTTGTTTTCTTCAAAGACCTGGCAACATTATTAACGTATCAAAACATTAGTACTACATTTATACATGTATTACTACAGTAATACATTTACTTTTTTCTTTCTTTCCTCTAAACCCAAACTCTAGTAACATTCTGTATTACTTATAGATCAAGTCTCTCTGGAGCCTTAGAAACTCTTCCAGATCTAGTAACTAATGGCTGATCTGGAGGATTTCCTGTAGCTCTAAGGTGGATTCTGTTTCTCCTTAGAATGCCCTTACCAGTCTCTACCAAGTATGACCTTGGCGTGTTGGCCTCTCTCAGAACAGTTCCTGGAGTGTCCTCTGTAGTGACCCACACTTTCTGCCCAGAGATGAGCTCCTGCAATGCTCTGGAACGATGGTGAAGGTTGTAGTTTGCCGCCTGCTTTCTCCTCCCTTCCTCATCCTTTTTTCAAAAAGTCTTTAGATCTGGCCATTTTGGTTTCAGTTTAGTTGGATGTTGGGGCAGTAAAGTGCGTAGATGTCTACCCATCAGTAGCTGCACTGGCGAAAACCCATGTTCCAATGGTGTAGCTCTGTAGGCCAGTATTGCTCTAACTTTGTCTTTGTCTTTTTTCCATAGATTCTTAAGGTCTACACTGCACATTCTGCCTTGTCATTTGCCTGTGGGTAGTGAGGGCTGCTCTTGACGTGTGTGCAGTTGCTCTCATTTATAAATGCTCTGAAAATCTCTGATGAGAACTGCGGTCCGTTGTCGGATACTACAGTCTCTGGATAACCATGACAAGCAAAAACCTCTTTCAATGCTTGAGCAGTAGCCTCAGCTGATGTGACTCTGAGCTCTGCTACCTCAATGTATCTTGAAAGGTAGTCCACAATGAGCAGATATGTCTTTTTTGACCACTCAAATACGTCCATCCCTACCTTTGTCATGAATCTGCCCTTTAAAGGACAGAGGAAGGACACCAAGCGCACGCTGTGGCTTGGCACATTTATTAACAGAAAAGGTGAAAACCCAAAAACACACATAGAACACAATTAACGAAAACATGAATGCGCTGGAGGTGAGTGGGGCTCAACGTTCAGGAGGATGGAAGCCGGGAACACCGAGCAGGGGGGGCAGAATCCAGCCACAGCTCTCCCGTGGGCAGCGGGGTTCATGGCTGGAAATAAGGGAGACAAACCTGGACAGAGCACCTCCACTCACCTCAACAGCAAATCATGAAAACACTAAGCATCAGAGAGCAGCTGTAGCAAACAACAGTGAACCATGAAGTAAGACACGAGAATCAGCAACAGTTGTCGTTGAACTGTGGCCCACACCATCGGCTGAGGAGCTGGAGGAGCACAAGCGGGTCCAATTGAGACAGAGCTCCTACTAGAATATAAACCATGGCTCCTCCCAGATCTCGCCCAGGAACTGAGGGAGGTCTCACTGGGTCCTCTTCCACCTCTCCAGGAGCTGACGTCTCCGCCTCCCACTCCCCGCCGTCACCCAGGAAAATCTCACCTGAGGAACACCTCCACCTCTCAGACAGCCGTTTCTCCCTCGCCAAGGGAGAAGACTCCCGCAGCAGTGCCCTCTTTGTGTTTTTCCTCTCCGGCTGTTCCGACAGCATCCTCTTTCTCCGCAGCTGCTGTTTTCCACTCCTCCTAGACATTCCTTCCCGCTGCTGAGGGGTTGGCCGTTTCCTCCCTGGCTCCGCCCGTCACCGTGTCTGGAGGGGAGGCTCCTCCACGTTCCACTGAGGGGCCCACAACTGCTGAAATCACGGATGGGGCTGATTCCCAACCAGCTGCAGCAGAAGGCATCGCATCCCGGGAACTCAGGCAAGTGTTTTTTCACTCTCATTTATCTAAACATGAATTATCTTGCCTGATTCCCGGTGGTGAGGCTCAGACTAGGAAGTCCTCTGAGTCCTCACCACCTGCTACAGCTTTAGACTGTTTACCTGCTCTCGCTGTGTCTCCTCCCTTTTCCCGGGTCCAGGATTGAGCTGCCGGACGATGGAGGAGCCTGTGGCTCTGGAGGACCTGGTCCCAGCCTCGCAGCCACAGTCTGGAAGGAGGGAAAGCGCTGCGACCGAGCTGAAGCCTGTGTCTCAGGACTGAATCCTGAGTCCTGTCTGCTGCTGGGGCCACCACAGCAGAGTCCGAGCTGGACCTCCAGAGGGCCGGACCTGAGGAGTCATCGTCCAGATCGACGGAGTCCTGGACAGCGGTGGAGCTTGAGATCAGGCAAGTGCTCTCCTTTGTCTTTGTTGTTTCTATTTTGGAGACATCTTGCCTGGCTCTTGCTGGGGAGAGCCAGGTGCAGTCGTTAGCTACACCTGAGCTCACCTCGCCGGGCTCCACTGCCGCCGATGACCCTGACCCTGTTTCTCTGCCTCTCCCATCTGAGCTTTCTCCTCAGGGTCACTGAGGATTGTCCAGCTTTGCCAGAAGTCTCCATGGGTCCAGCCTCACCACCCGAGATCACCGTTGGTCCAGCTCCTCCTGCCGAGGTCGTTGCAGGTGTTCTGTCTGAGCCCGGGGCCTCCCTGGGTGCTGCTCCTCCTCTCGATGAGGTCTTTGTGGGTGCACCGCTCCAGTCTGGGGTTTCCAAGGGTGTTGCTTCTCAGTTTGTTGAGGTCCTCGTGGGTGCTCTGTCCCAGTCCGGGACCTCCGAGGGTGCAGCTCTGTCTCAGTCCAGGACCTCCGAGGATGCAGCTTTGTCCCAGTCCGGGACCACCGTGGGTGCAGCTCTGTCCCAGCCCGGAGCCACTGTGGGTGCAGCTCTGCTCACTGCAGGTGCTGCTTTGCTCCAGCCCGGAACCACCTTGGGTGCTGCTTTGCTCCAGCCTGGAGCCACCATGGGTGCTGCTTTGCTCTAGCCCAGAGCCACCAGTGGGTGCAGTGATGTCCCAGTCTGCGAACACCATGGGTGCCACTTTGCTCCAACCCAGAGCCACCACGGGTGCTGCGTTGTCCCAGTCCAGGACCACCAAGGGTGCTACTGGCCAGCCCGAGGGTGTCGTGGTTTCCCCTCCTCTGCCAGATGCCGTCGTGGTTACCCTCTTCTGCTAGACGCAGTCGTGATTCCCTCTCCTCTGCCCAAGGTCGTCGTGGTTCCCTCTCCTCTGCTCGAGGCTGTCGTGGTTCCGCCTCCTCCGCCTGACGTCATCGTGGTTCCCCCTATTCCTCCATCCTCCTCATCTATGGTCATCCCGGTTGGGCGGCTGCCCCCTTGACCACCTTTTCTGTGTTGGTGGTTAAAGGACTCTGGCCGACCGCCTGACAGACTGCACCATTGGGTTGGGTGGCTCATATTCTCTGGCAGGCCACCCGACTCTCACCACCTTGCTGTCTGCCAGCCCTGGAACTTTGGCCGGTCACCTTAACAGTCTAGCTCCTTGGTCTAGGGGGTCTAGGCCCCTGGTTTTGTTTGGTGTGGATCCTGAGCGGGTTTTTTTGTTTTTTGTTTGCTTCTAGCCTGGGTTTTTCTGTGGTGTGAATCATGGGAGTTCTTATTTTCTCTGGTTTGTTTTGGTCCCTCCATGGCTTGGTACCCCTCCTCCTGCCCGGGGTGGGATTGTTTTCTTGTCTTTGGTGGGGAAGGTTTTTAGTGTGGGTGGGTCCTTGTCTTCTTTTGAGGTTGCCCGGGGTGTCTGGTTCCCACCCTTTGAGGGGGGGGCTCTGTCATGATCTGAGCACGGGGGGATTTCACTGTCCTTTGTCTCTTTTCCTTTTTGTTTTTACTTATTTGTATAATATTGTATTTTGGAGTTACATGCCTGTTATGTTATCTTTAGTTTGTTTCCACATATTCAGTATTGTTTCTTTGTATGATTTATTTTCCTGTTTATGTCAAGTGTAGTTTTGTCATTTACATATTTGTGTTTAATTGTCCTTATTTGTTTCCACTTTATTTTTGTCAGTGTCTTCTCTTTCTTTCTCTCTTGGGTGTTGCAGTGGTCAGGGGCACTTCTGGATTTTTCCCTGGTTGTGGGCGGTGCTCCTGTCAAACTGTCAGCCCCGTCTCCTCTCATGACTCACAGCTGATTGTCATTTTCTCCCCAGCCTGCTTCTGTGATTCACTCCGGTCACTATTTGTGTTTGATTGTTTCTAGCCTTATTTAAGGGCTTGGACTTTTATTTCTCTTTGCCAGAGTCTCAGTTATCATCTCCACCAGAATCCTGGCCCTGTTCTGGTGTGCTGTAAGTTTGCTTTGTATTTCAGTTTGCAATTTCTGTTGATGCACTGTTTGGGACTTTGTGTTCTTGTTAATAAATACTAGTGTATACCTGTGCATGCCCGTGCATACCTGTGCATGCCCATAGAAAGCAAGTGTAAGCAAACATTTCTGCATGGCCATAGAAAGTTACTGTTACCATGGCAACAGCAACCATGGAGAAACCTGGCTTGGATCTTTGACGTCACCACTCATTCACTGATGCCTGCCTTTGAGCTGTGATGCCTGCCTTTGATCTTTGATAATGTCATAGCGAGTGTTATGATCATGAGTAATGCCTGCCTTTGATTTTTGATGATGTCATGGTGAGTCCTATGATCATGAGTGCCGCCTGCCTTTGATCTCATAGCCAGTCCTATGATCTTTAAGCAAGTCTTATGATCGTGACATCATGACATCGTGACAGACAGAGATTTGTTGAATTATATATAGAGTGATATTCCTTGTCTCCAGGGCATGGGTCCCAGCCCACATCCTCGCTTTAAGTTGGGATTTTCTGTATTTCACCTTACTAGTATATACCCGTGCATGCCCATAGAAACCAAGTATAAGGAAGTATTTCTGCATGCCCATTGCTGAAGGGTCTCCTCCTGTCTCAGACGGCTGTGCTGTTCACAGTCATGCCTGCGGCGTACTGCTGGAACCTGAGGTGTTTCATGTTCACGGCATCTTTTCTGGCATGCAGCAGTTCTCCTCATTCTATTGCTCTCCATCTGGTGGGTTTTCTTCTTCTTCGTTCAGACCACTGGTTGGGGGATAGGTGCATTGTAATTCCAGTTCATGGGCAGGATCATGAAAATAGATCTGCGCAAAAAGTGGCTTTCAACCCTGTTCAGGAAGGCCTGTGCATGCCCATAGAAACCAAGAAACTGGAGCACCTGGAGAAAATCAGCGCTTTGCTTGGCATTTTACACATTTGTAGTGTAGACTGCCATTCTTCAAGGTTACACATTTTTACTGTGTCAGCACCTCTTTAAAAACAACATTGCTGAGAAAGTGACGCTTTTGCTTAGTTTCTTCATCTTGAGCAACAATACGAAGACTGCTTGATCTGGCAACTCTGCTCATGGCAATGTAGAATTGGCCATGGCTGCAGAAATCTGTTGTGCAGAAAACACAAACGCGCTGTAAAGACTGGCCCTGTGACTTATTCACCTTGCCAATTTTGAGCCATATGACATCATAAAGACATTAGTCTAGGCATCGTAAGTGATGGTCTATATGACATCATAAAGACACATTTGTCTATGAGCCATATGACACCATAAAGACACATTAGTCTAGGCATTGTGAGTGATGGCCTATAAGACATCATAAAGACACATTTGTCTATGAGCCATATGACATCATAAAGACATTAGTTTAAGCATCATGAGTGATGGTCTATATGACATCATAAAGACACATTTGTCTATGTGCCGTCATATAAACATCATATCTTTTATCAGTATGTCTCCTGCCCAACCAGGCGAAAAAAGACACTGGACCTGTGCTATGGATCCATTGAGAGGGCTTATAAATCACTTCCAATTCCTCCTTTAGGATCCTCAGATCACAACTGTGTACATTTGCTGTCCACATATAAAACTGCTCTCAGAAGAGGCAAGGTGAAGACCAGAGACATAGATGTGTGGACAGAGGATTCAGTGCACTGCCTCCAGGAATGCTTTAACTGTACAGACTGGGAGGTTTTCACACTGTCCTGCGGGGATGATTTGGACTCTTTGGTAGACGTCACATGCTCATACATGGCTTTCTGTAAAAATATGATCGTTCCACTTAAACGTGTCAAAGTATATCCCAACAACAAGCCATGGGTTACAAAATCAGTTAAATCTTGATTACAGAGGAAAGCACTTGCCTTTAAACAGGGGTCTGTTTCTGAGCTACAGGTTGCCACAAAAGAGCTGAATTCCAAAATTTTAAGAGCAAAACAGAATTATTAATCAGAATTGGAAAGCAAGATGGCAACAAAGAAATTTGGTTCAACCTGGGCCAGTATGAAAACTATTGTAGGCCTTCAGAGCACAGAGCGCAGTAATTGTGTGTTTTTAGATGGTTTTAATTCAGACACAGAGCTGGCTAATGCTCTTAATTGTTTTTATGGTTGTTTTGACTCCTTTGATTTTAGCACAGAAACCCAAGATTTGAAACAGAAACTCAAAGACAATCAGCACTTTAATATTGAGGTGCAGGATGTTAAAAGGGAGTTCTGCGCTGTAAAAGTGAACAAAAGTCGGGGCCCTGATAATATATGTGGGCGCTTGGTAAAGTCCTGTGCACATGAACTGAGTCCTGTATTTCATTACATTTTCAATAAGTCTTTACAGACACAACATGTGCTCAAGATCTGGAAAGATGCCGTGGTTGTTCCCGTTCCAAAATCCAGCTGTCCTAAAATGGTAAACGACTTTAGACCAGTTGCTTTGACTTCAATTTTAATGAAAATTTTTGAAAAACTGGTCAGATTTGAGGTCCTAAAGCAGACTGAACATGCATTGGATCCTTTGCAGTTTGCATATAGGCCTCTTAAAGGAATGGAGGACGCCACTGTCACTCTGTTTAACATGCTTTTTAAACATCTGGATTTTAATGGGACACACGCCAGGCTTTTATTTGTGGACTTTTCCTCCGCCTTTAATACAATCCAACCTCATATCTTAGTTGAAAGGCTCCAGCAACAATTTGATTTGAGCAATAATCTGGTGGGTTGGATTCTGGATTTCTTAACCAACAGGACGCAGAGAGTAAGGATCAATGGTACATTGTCTGACCTAAAGTGCTCTTCTACTGGCTCTCCTCAGGGGTGTGTGTTGTCACCACTACTCTTCATCCTGTACACAAACATGTGTCGGAGCAGACATGACAACAGACACATTATAAAGTATGCTGATGATTCAGTTATTGTCAGTCTCCTCCAGGATGGTGAGAGTGGCCACGGCCCAGTAGTTTATGATTTTGTTCACTGGTGTGAGGATTCCTACCTGCAGCTGAATACGACAAAAACTAAAGATATGATTATTGACTTTAGGAAGAAAACTCCCAGGCACAAAGTCACCGTACTAAAAGGCCAGACCACTGAATGTGTACAATCCTACAAATATCTTGGTACGATTATTGATAGTAATTTAAACTTTGAAGAGAACTGTGAAAGGGTGTGCAAAAAGGGTCAGCAACATTTGCATTGTTTGAGGAAACTTCCATGCTTCCAAATTGACCGAACCATAATGACAATGTTTTATTGGGCTTTTATTGAATCTGTTTTATTCTTTTCTTTAGTGTCATGGTTTGGTCAGATAAAACTGAACAGACAAATCCTTGATCAGGTAGGTTAGATGGTCCAGTCGTTTGCTTGGTGAGTCACAAGCTGAGCCTGACATCCTTGTACAGCCAGACATGTACAGAGGATGGCTACCTCCATTTTAATGATGACTCCCACCCTTTGCCACTGCCACTTTCAGCTTCTTCCCTCAAGACGGAGGTTTGCTGTCCAAAAAGTAAAACCCAGCGCTACAAAACAGCTTGTTCCCACTGCTGTCAAGAGTTGAACAAGTTGTAACAATATATTGCACATAATTTAAGGGGCTTTTTCACTAGCCTCGCTTAGCCCTACACCGCACCACTCAGCCCGTGTTTGAGCATTTTCCATTAGCCCCAGCACCGGTTAGCAGGCGCTATTTTAGTACCTGATCCAGGGCAGGGTCTAACCGAGCTGAGTAGGGCTGAGTATGGCTGTGATGTGACTTTAACAGACTGGTCGCCGCTGATTGGTCAGGTCATAACGTCACAAAAGCGACTTTTTCTGCTGAATCTACTACACCACCGCCATTTGTAGTTGTTCAGCCAGTGAACACAGTGCGCCCCCTTAATACAGTATTTTCACACTCTGAAGATGTCTTCTCGTAAGGCTATCCCCTGGTCAAACGAGGAGGTGCGCAATTTTCTTTCTATATTAGCCGACGATCACATCCAGCGAGTTGGACGGATCTACTCGAAATGAAAAAAATATACCAGCAGGTGTCCGAGCAGATGGGTTCCCAAGGGCACATCCGTACTGCCAAACAGTGTCGGGAGAAGCTGAAAAAGCTGAAAAGCGATTACCGAGCAGTGAAGGACCACAACGCTCGAAGTGGAGTGGATCGGAAGGAGTGGAAGTGGTTCGCTGAGAGACATTGGGCTCGCCAAGGCCTTGGAAACCGTGGATGGTGAGTGTTGTTTTGATATTGCGCGTCTTTTCGCCAATTTATCCTTTCTGTGCGAAGCTCACTGTTTTTAAGAAATAGGAAGGTTGTTAGATTGTGGGTAATGGTTGTTACTGAGGCTTGCCTATTGTTTTGCAGCCAACTGCAGATTCACGCTTGCTTTGTGTTAAGTATTAGCGCGAACAAAACACTGAATTACGCTTATTGTATTCCGGTTAAAAACTTTAGAGTGTTGTGTACATGTTGCACTTTGGTGTTAAGTTTTAAATTGTGTGCATTTTCTTTCTAGGATCGTAGTTCATATCACAGGGGTCCACCTCAGTGGACATGGACACACTGGACTCTCCTGCGTCTGCCTCTGCCTCTGCGTCTGGCGGAGCGCCAGCTGGATCGACTCCGATGTCAGCCACATCACCAGCTCCATCTGGATCACGTTCAAGTGCCGGTAAGGCACAATAACCACAATTTTTTTTTTTTGTTGTTGAAACAGGTCCAGCGGAAACCAGGGTCGAAAATCCATCCATCCATCCATCCATCTTCTACCGCTTAATCCTTTACGGGTCGCGGGGGGGCTGGAGCCTAACAAGTTATGTACCAAATTGATTAATGCAATTTCCTGTCGCTGCATATTAATTAATTGAAAATGTCTTTTTAAATGTACAAAAAGGTTATTCTTTGGTCTTCACTTAATCGGTGTTCCACAACCCGGTCCCATTTTTAGGCGTGGTGATTGAAGTGCTGTTGTAACTCCTGTTTTAGAAAAACAAATAAAGCTCATGAACTGCCGTTGAAATCATCATGCTTCATTGAAATGCTTCACGTCTGCTGACTGTATTAACCCATTCAGATTTCTGCGGCCACACTACAAGCAACTATTTTAAACATTACCCATCCATCCATCCATCCATATTCTTAATCTTAATCCTTTTTAGTTTTGCAGGGGGGCTGCAGCCGAAGACAGCACCCTGCGTGTTGCAAAATCCGCTCTACTGAGGGGCAGCAACATGACAGTTCAGCTTATATACAGCAATGAAGCATAATATAATAGTGACATTCCACCACAGACTTTCACCAGTGTAATTCCATAATATATGTCGTGATCCAGCTCTTAACACCATGCCTTTCTGTCTTTCATCTAGGCAAGAGGAAAAGGAAAAACCTCCATTGCTGACCTTCACATCAGCGCATGGTCCAGCTGCATGCCGAAGAGATGCGGCTCTTGGATGGCAACATGACCAGGTGCCAAGAAACACCATCAGTAGGTACATGCAGGCATTTGCGACAGGTCGGCCCGCAGATGTGCGGGCAGATGCGCGTGACGCCCTGGAGCAGGACGCTGTGTTACGAAGGGAAGAGCTCGCAGAGATGTCAGCATTCAACAGAGATTTCCTGACCCCTATTAGGCAGGCTTGTGGACGCATTTAGCAGTCGGCGTGTCTAACCATGTCTCCCACGCCAGGTCAGTTTTTTTGTTTGTAAATTTTGCTTCTGGAAATAAAATTGTATTGTTTGCATCAAAAGTCTGGTTTATCTGTTATGACACCGTATGAGAAAAACCAATAATTACATACACATTCCATTCTCTGTTCACTCCACATGCTGCTGTTCATCAGGTCAGGTGTATAGCCTTCTAATGGTAATTTAATTTTTAACAACACAACGAAACGTAATGTCTTGATAGTTTTTTTTTATTTTAAACAAATTTGCAATGCTGAATCTATTTCTCTTGAACGGGTACATTTTTTATATTATAAGCAGTTGTACAGGTTACTTTAACTTGTACAGTAGACACTGATAACAGGTAAAGTACATGTAAATTGAATGTTGCATCACCAGTCAAAATTTAATAATGATGATATAAATGATGATGATAAAAATGATATTTTAATGTCATCAGACTCTGGCAAATGCTCTGTTTTATTAGATCTTACTGCAGCATTTGATACTATTGATCATTTTATTTTGTTACAAAGGCTAAGAGATTGGGTAGGTATTCTGGAAAAGCTCTGGATTGGTTTTTCTCCTACCATTTCTGGTAGGAGTTTTTCCGTGGCTGTTGGCTCTTATTCATCTACTCTGCTCCTTTAACCTGTGGGGTGCCTCAGGGTTCTATTCTGGGTCCACTTTTATTTGCCCCTATATATGCTGCCACTTGGTTCTATTATCAGCAAATTTAAAGGTGTGTCTTATCACTGCTACGCTGATGATTTACAGCTACTTTTCTCTTTTAAGCCTGACCATGTTGACAATTTAAAAATTATTCATGATTGTCTGTCTGCAATCAAGGACTGGATGTCTAGTAACTTTTTGCAACTTAATGCTGATTTAAAACTGAAGTCCTTATAGTAGCACCTGAATAATCTTACTTCCTAAGTTGGTTAATAGCATTGGTTCATTAAGCTCTAACGTACGGTCTAATCTAAAAAATCTGGTGTCATTTTTGATCAATCGATGAGTTTTGATCAGCATGTCAATCTCTGACCCGGAGTTGTTTTTTCCACCTTAGGAATATATCCAAAATTAGGTCATTGGTTTCCTACACTCAATTAGAAATCATTATTCATGCCTTTGTTTCTTCACGTTTGGACTATTGTAATGCTCTTTTTACATGTCTTAGTAAATCCTCTTTACACCGCCTACAGTTAGTCCAGAACGCTGCTGCAAGATTACTAACTAGGTCCAGTAGATTCTGTCATATCCACTCTGTTTTGGCCTCCTGCATTGGCTTCCTGTAAATTATAGAATTGATTTTAAAGTTCTTGTTCTTACTTACAAAGCCATTCATGAAGAGGCACCTTTTTATATTAGTGACCTGCTCTCTCTACACCAGCCCAGCAGGTCTCTCAGGTCTTCTCATCAGAATCTATTGGTAGTTCCTAGTACTAGGCTCAAAACCAAAGGCGATAGAGCCTTTGCTGCTGTTGCTCCCAGACTGTGGAACTCCTTGCCTTTTGAACTTAGATCTGCACCGTCCATTGGTGTTTTTAAGAAGCAACTAACTAACTAACTAACTAACCTGCACTTATATAGCGCTTTTCTAGTCACAAAGACCACTCAAAGCGCTTTCATTAATACTAACCCTCTATTCTAAGGGCCTATAGGAAACAGATATCTAGGGACAATTTAGAACAGCCAATTAACCTAACATGCATGTTTTTGGCATGTGGGAGGAAACCGGAGAAATCCCGGAGTAAACCCACTAAAGACCCACCTTTTTAGCCTGGCTTTTTAACTATGTGCCGATTGTATTTTTATGTGCTTTTATTGTCTACTTTGTTTTACTGTTTTATGTGTCTGTGTTTTTATTTTGTTTTTTACCATGTTAAGCACTTTGTGACTCTGTCTGTGAAAGGTCCTCTATAAATAAACTTATTATTATTATTAATAAATTAAGAAGGAATCTAGCAAAAATTTGGCACTAATAGCATTAGACACAACTGTGTTTTTGTTGCACACAACTGTTGTTACCAACAAGTTGTGCCAAATTTATATTCCCTTTTCCCAAAAATTAAAAATCAATTTGTAAGTAAAAGTGGGAGATCTTTACATGGGAATATGACATGTATCAGCACATGATTTATAGTTCAATTTGCATTTCCACCTAAGCAAAAGTGGCTTGTCAAGCTGGATTTTTGTGAAGATAGCCTGTGCAGTGTTTCTGCATGTAATTACATACCTGTAAAGTGATACGGTTTCGCCGTATTTTGATACGGGGAAAATGCAATTTTAGCAAATACGGGCGTATTGCCATTTCTGTACGCCAAAAAGAAAAATATATGGGAGAAAAAATTATTGAGAGTGTGGAGGAACACGTCGTGTGTGTGACCCCCACAGCGTACGGGGCTGGCAGAGCGCTCAGCGTAAGCTATTATCACAACAGTGAGAAGTGTGGCCTGATCATTATGCTGATGGCCTCGCACCTTCTCTGTTGTCCTGCGGCTCTGGAACATAGAGGAATCGCTGGATGGATAAAGGCTTCTCCAGAGGGCCCTACACACTCCTTCTGTGTTCCATGTAGGAAGAGCATAAAAGTGACTGCATTGGGGATTTTCGACCTGAAGTCGCACTTCGCTACACAGGGCCACAAAAACTGTGTAGCCAAATTGAAAACGTATCAATCGATGGATGAACATTTTCAGCCAGTGAGAGAACCGACACCTTCCAAATCCAGTGCATCACTAGCAGAAGTGATGGTTTGTCATTTTGTGGCAGAGCACAATCTACCCCCATAGGTGGCAGATCACTTCTGATCTGCCACCTGATCTGATCTGCCACTTCAGAAATGCTACAGTCAGCAAAGGCTGCTACTTGGAACTATAACAAGCAGCATCAGTGAACATTTTCTTGTTTCAAGTTCATCCAAGTGCATTAGTGTAACAAAGCTGACAATTAAAAACTCTTTAATTCCAAGTGTATATACAGTATCTAGCTGACAATTAAGAACTATATTCAGAATAATTCGTATTGTGTACTTTCAAATTAAGCAATCTACCTTGTGCTAATGTAAATTTGAAAAATAGTTATTTATTTATTTTTATTTACTTATTATTAATATCACTTATTTTTTATTTATTCATTTTTATTTTATTTATTTTTTTGTGCTACTTGGCTTATTATTTTCACATTACCAAAAAGTTATGGCTCAAGATTGTGTCCATATAAGTCTACATTTGAATAAATATGTTTGAAATAGTTCATGTTGCAGTTTAGTTTTTTTTTTTTTTTTTTGCTTCAGTTTTCTTTCATCTGCCGATAAATACAGTTTTTAAGTACTCAGTACAGGTGTGAAAGCCCCCCAATAAGGGAAGCATGAGGTATGCCTTGACAGGTATGTAATTACCCGTACCTTAACAGATAAGCGTTATGAACAACAGAGGACAGGTAGATGGAACATGCACAACATTTTATTTATAAAAAACATTTTTGAAATATGTATGCACATAAATGTGGACGAAATTACATTTCTACCTATTGCTAGACAAGTACTGCATTACAGCATCTCGTATATCGGCACCCTGCTCCTCTGCTCCCTGTGCCGCTGCCACCACTGGTTCATCTACTGCATCATCCAATGTAGTGTCATACGTCTCTCCATGACTCTCACACAGATTGTGCAGAGCACAAGTCAGCACTATAGATTTCACCAGTTTCGTGTCACAGTCATTCCTCTCTCCTTCCTCCTTCCTTCTCTCCTCGTCATCAGCCATTTTCTTTGTTGTGGAGGATTCGGTCGCGTGTTTCATGTCACGAGAGTGTGGCGCCGCCTCGCTGTTCAAGAAATCCCTCCCACCGCAGGTGTGCCAGCAGGTGTGCCAGCAGTAATGTTGAAAAGCAACCGAGGCAGAACCGAATCGAAGTGAGTCGAGTCGGGTTTTCTAATCGGGGCTAGTGGAAAAGCGCCTTTAGTTATCTATTTATTAACTCCATTTTATATTTACTGTACTTATTTTTGTAGGATTTTTATTTGGGTTCTAAATCTTTTACTGGGTTTTAGACCTTTGAGTTTTTAACCTCTTTGACTAGTCTTTAACTTTTTAATATGACCCTTCTCTCTTATCTCTGGTTTTTCTCTCATCTCTTTGTCTTTATATCCTGATTGATGGAGCCTTGAGTATTTTTATCATGTTTATAGTCAGCTTCATGTGTGCCTGTGTTTGTGTTTATGTTGAATGTAATTGTGGTTTGTAAATATGGATGTCACCTGACTGCAAAACAAATCTACCTACGGGTACAAATAAAGTAACCTGAACGTGATCTTTATGACGGCATTGCAAGTCCTATGGTGATCAGACAGAGATCACAGGCCGTCGTATGATGTCCCATAAACGTGACAGACACACAGAGATTTCTTGCTTTAATAGAGTATTATTATCCTGGGTTGCTATTATTATTATTATTATTGTGTCTTGCATATTTCTTCATTGGTCTTCCTCTTAGTTTAAGTTTATCAGCATTATTATTATTATTATTATTATTATTATTATTATTATTATTATTATTATTATTGCCTTGGTCTTGTCTCCCCTCTGGTCCCCTGTGTGTGATTATCTGTGCAGCCCCTCCCATCCTGTTTTCTGTAACCATGCCCTGCCGTCTCTGTTTGCCCCTGCTTGTTACTGCTCTGTGTTATGTTGATTACCTGTGTCTATATGTATGTCTTTTAGCGAGTCCTGCGGCCTGTATGATGTCATATAGACATCCTTCAGAGATCGTAGGAACATCAGCCTTACGATTTATCTGACGTCATACAGACTACGGTTTATCTGACGTCATATAGACATCATGTAGACGGTCCTGTGATCGCTGACATCATAGGGACATCATAGGACGTCATGCAGACATCATAGGCGGCCTATGATCGTGACACACAGACACACACACAGACAGAGATTTCTTGAATTCATAGAGTGATCATAAACTGCAGTCCAGGGCGTGGCTCTCTCCTCTCTGCCCTGAAGGGCAGTTCATGACACTGGGAGTGATATCTGCACTGTTGATGCTACCATTATGTCTTTTCCCCACGCTATTTCTTCAGGAAAAAGGAGTTTTTGCTGTGCGGTTCTGCCTCCACTGCTCTGTGAGTGTCTGTGTGGCTGGCTGGTCCCGCCCCTGGCAGTCTCATCTTTCTGAGCATGCAGCTCATTTTCTGCACTTCTTCTCGCTTTGCTAAACTACTGCGATGGCAAGTACTCACTGAAAAAGATGTCTGCACCTTTTAGTGGAGAAGGGTGCACCACTTTTGAGGCCTTTTTCACTCTCTGACAGCACTTTTGACACCATGTTTAATGAGGAGACGGGACACCATGGAGTTGCAGCATGAACCACCATTTATTCTTTCGTTTCTGGTTCATCTTACAAAGCATTATGGGTACTGTAGTCCTACATGCTACAATGGTAAGCTATGACTGTAGCCACAGCTGCCCTGGGGCAGACTGATGGAAATGTGGCTGCCAATCCGCACCAATGGCCTCTTCAGTCACTACTGAGCATTTATACACATTTCATACAGTGTCATGGACACTGGGGGCAAGGTGGGTAACGTGTCTTGCACGGGGACACAACTTCAGGATGGCTGGGTAGAGTGGGATTCAAACCGCCAACCCTCCAGTTATTGGATGACCCGCTCAACCTCCTGAGCCACTGCTGAGGTATATTGCTACTTTTAACTAATCCTATATCCTAAATCCTATATTCCTTAGCTCACAATCAGAGCAAAAATGCCAGCATGTGGGCAAAAGGTGAAACATGTTTGCACTTTACAGATAAGAACAATTGTTTCTGTCATGATCAGGTGAGCGCCCTCCTCCCTTCCTGCGAGAGATTCCCCGGCTCATCACACCTGCGTGAGTGGACGCACCTGCAGTCTCTGCCTTGCCAGCGCTTATAAGGACCAATGAATGTGAATGCTTCAGCACTGGCTCATTGGGTATACTGCCTTCTCAACAAGCAGGTACATTTATATTAAAACTTTGAGGATACTGTGTTTAATTCCTCTTGTTTTCCTCTTCTCAGGTTGCTGCATCTGTGCGGTGTACAGTGATCCCTCGCTACTTCGCGCTTCACCTTTCGCGCCCTCAGTGCATCGCGGATTTTTCAGAAATATTCATCAAAAATTCAAAATTGAGAAATAATGGGCGGGCGCTAGCAGAAGGCAGGGAGACTACATTAGACCATCAGGTGTCAACACGGAGAGCAGCACAACTCTCTGTTCGCTGTTGTCGTGTTGGCTGGGCTCGGAAATCTCGCAAGCTGATTGGCCGAGACGTTTCACCCCGCAAGCTGATTGGCCGAGACGTCTCACCCACCTCCTCTCCCTGCCGAGCACCCATGAAGGGAAGAAAGACCGCATTCATTGCTTTTTATCGCTCGTGTTACTTAGTCTCGCCGCGTGGAACTTTTTGCTGTTCTCTTGTGCCATTTTGTGCGAAATAGTCTTCCCGTTGAGGCACTACGCCGCCTCCTGCAGCTTCAGCTCTATCGGAAGCTGCCCTCGATGATCCTGCGCCTCCAGCACCTCACGATGAGGCGTCACCTGAGGAGCAGTAAAGCTCTCATTAACCTGTGCAGTAAATCATTTTTATCTTGAGTTACGTATCTTATTATAAGAATAAAAGAGTTCTAAAAACATATTTATGTACACTTTGTTTACATCTACGTATGTATGTACACGTACACACACACACACGTATCATATGAGAGTGAGAGAATGAACGTACGTATTGTTTATGGATGACGTCATTGGGGTGACGCTACTTCACGGTTTTTCACTTTTCGCGGTCGGTTCTGGAACCCATTAACCGCGATAAGTGAGGGATCACTGTATCTCCGGGGATCGTTGTGCGCTCACCTGCTCCATCATCCTCATCACCGCTTCAGCTGCCTATCTCCACCAGGTCAGACACCTCACCCAGCTCCACTCCTTCCCTACTCCCTGCCAGCTTCATCCCACTGGTTTGTCTATTCCTGCTGGGTCTCTCTGTCGGGTTCTCTGCTCAGCTCCAGTAAGTGGTAATTTGTCATTCCCCTTTCTCGTCCTCCCTCCTCCTATTAACTCGCTCTCATCTCCTACTTACAGGCTGAATCCT
The DNA here is from genome assembly GCA_020510985.1 of Pholidichthys leucotaenia. Taxonomy (NCBI): domain Eukaryota; kingdom Metazoa; phylum Chordata; class Actinopteri; order Cichliformes; family Pholidichthyidae; genus Pholidichthys; species Pholidichthys leucotaenia. The sequence continues at coordinate 90,682,737 of CM035849.1, read as the reverse complement.
CCTCTGGCGAGTGGCGTCTTTCCTTAACTGTGCTTTCCCTTTTTGGATTAACAAATTGATCAAACGTAGCTTCTCTGTGTCGTATGTGTTTTCTCTGGTGTGGCACCTTACACGTGAGCTGACCATTCTTTCATCATGACAGAACAAGCCAGCCAGAACGTGAGATCAGCGGGGGCTTCATCAGTGGAACACTCTGCTTTACAATGCCTTGATGTCACAGAGAGGCAGGTGGCCATGCTCACGCAGAAGCTGCAGACGATTACACAGCAGCTGAGCACGGTCACCGATCATTTAGCTCACATGTCTCGTCCGGGTCCTTCCTCTCCACCTGCTGCCCCTGCTTCTTCCACCATTCACCAAACAACCTCCGTTCCCTCACCTGCCCCATATGTGGGAGAGGTGGAGAAATGTAAGGGATTTTCTTGTCATGTTCGGCTTTATCTGGGCCAGGTGGGTGGGGAGTATCCGGACAATACATCCAAAATTCATTTCATGACCCTCCTCCTGTGAGATCGAGCCCTTAGTTGGGCTCAGTCCATTCTCAACAGTCCAGAGGGTCCTAGTTATACATTTGATAGAGTCATTGGCAAATTCTCTTGTACATTTGACCAAACAGAGAGCAAGGGCAATATCATGAGCCATCTTACGTCTCTCCGTCAGGGGAGTCAGTCTTCCGTCAACTTTGCTGTGGAGTTTCGGGTCGTTGCGGCAAACCCTGGCTGGAATGACATTGCACTACATAGCATCTTTCTCCAGGGTTTAAATCCCAAACTCCATGACGACCTGGTGGTTCAGGCCATTCCCTCTTCTCTGGACAGTCTAATTGATCACGCTGTCAGTTTGGACAACTGATACCGCGAGCGCGTGAAGGAGTGCAAATCTTCCTCTCACCTGCCCATTGTGCCTGTGCCTCTCCTGGCTATGGACACAGGTGGAGCCAACTCCTCCTCTGAAGCGATGGTACTCGGCCGGGCCCATCTGGCTCCAGAAGAGCACCAGCAACAGAGGAGAGCCGGCGTGTGCATGTACTGTGGCTCTTTAGAGCACAAGCTGAACAACTGCCACCTGAAGCCAAAAAGACACGGCCCGTCAGTAGCCGTGGGGGGTCTGATGGGTGGGACTCTTATTCATCCCCCCAGTAACTTCTCTATTTCGGCCCTCATTCAGTTGCCAGGGGTCAAGAGGAGGGTTATGGCTTTAATTGATTCAGGGGCATAACAAAATTTAATTTCTTCATGACTCGTGCAGGAAATAGGCATTGCATCATCAAATTATCCACTCCGTTAAACGTCACAGCCTTATCTGGCGGTAACGTGGCTTCTATTACTGAATGCACAGCACCGATCACCGTCCTCCTTTCTGGGAACCACCGGGAGACTTTATCGTTCTTTATTCTCCCCAATTCATCCTCCCCAGTGTTTCTGGGGTACCCTTGGCTCCGGAAGCACAACCCCATTATTAATTGGGCACAAAACTCCAATTTGTTTGGCATCCTGTCTCAGCTCGGCCGAGTGTTCACCGTCCTTACCCATCTCCTCCCCTCTGGTGGAGCCGCCAGACCTCAGCCTCGTACCCGAGGTCTATCATGACCTTGGGGAGGTCTTTAACAAGTCGAGAGCACTCTCTTTGCCTCCTCATTACTCGTACGACTGTCCCATCGATCTCCCCCCAGGTGCGCGACTGCCGTCCAGTCGGCTGTATAGTATTTCTGGGCCGGAGTGAGAGGCGATGGAGAGTTATATCAAGGACTCTCTGAACGCCGGTCTCATTCAGCCTTCTTCCGCTCCTCTTGGGGCAGGTTTTTTTTTTGCCGGGAAGAAGGATGGATCTCTGCGTCCATGTATTGACTACCATGAATTGAATGCAATAACCATCAAATATCCTCTACCCCTAATCATCTCCGTGTTTGAGCTCCTTCAGTGCACGCGGATATTCTCCAAATTGGACCTACGCAACGTGTACCATCTGGTCCATATTCGTGAGGAGTCGAATGGAAGACAGCCTTTAAAACACACTTGGGGCAATTTGAATACCTTGTGATGCCCTTTGGACTCACCAACGCCCCCGCCATCTTCCAACACCTCATTAATAACTCCGTAATATGGTAAATCAATTTGTTTTTGTCTACTTGGACAACATTTTCATCTTTTCCCGCACACCAGAGGAGCACTCAGTCCATGTCAGGGCCGTGTTACAGCGGTTCCTGGAAAATCAGCTCTTTGTGAAGGCCGAGAAATGCAAGTTTTCCACCTGCTCCACTTCCATCCTGGGGTATATTGTTGCTGAGGGGGAGCTGAGAGCTGACCCAGCCAAGGTGAAGGCTATGCTGGATTGGCCTACGCCCCATTCCTGCAGGGAGCATCATCGCTTCTTAGGGTTTGTGAACTTTTATCACAGATTCATCAGGAATTACAGTGGGGTAGCACAGCCTCTCACGCAGCTGACCTTGGTCAAGGTGCCTTTCCTCTGGTCCAAGGCAGCCATGCATGCCTTTTCTAAATTAAAGAGCCTGTTCTCCAACACTCCCATCTTGGCCCAGGTCGACCCTCAGCTCCAGTTTATCATGGAGGTGGACGCTTCTGATTCGGGGGTGGGTGCTGTCCTCTCACAGTGCTCGACCTCCTATCAGAAACTCCACCCATGCGGGTATTTGTCTAGGCGGCTTACCCCAGCTGAGAGAAATTAAGACATAGGGGACCGAGAGCTCTTAGCCATTAATTTGACCCTAGAGGAGTGGAGGCACTGGTTGGGGGGAGCAGTACATCCCACCATTGTGTGGACCGACCATAAAAATTTAGAGTATCTTCGGACTGCAGACTTAATGCCAGGCAGGCCCGCTGGGCCTTATTTTTTCTTAGTTTCAATCTTATCATCACCTATAGGCCTGGCTCTCATAACATCAAACCAGACGCTCTCTCCCGCCAGTTCAGCCCTAAACTTCCAGCCTCGCCTTCCCTCTCCCAACCCATTGTGCCATCCTTGTGCATTCTTGGAGCCCTCACCTGGGAGATTGATCAAAGGGTCCAACAGGCCCAGTCCACAGAGCCCAGACCTGAGGGAAGACCTAGTGATAGTCTGTTTGTCCCGGCCGGCCTCCGCAGTGACGTCATCCGGTGGGACCACTCCAGCCACTTTGCCTGCCACCCAGGGGTTTCCCCGATGATAAATCTTATCCAACAAGTGTTATGGTGGCCCACCCTGCAGACGGACGTCCGGGATTACATTAAAGCATGCCAGGTGTGCGCCTCCAACAAATCAGACTTCTCACCTCCTGTTGGCCTGCTTCATCCTCTACCAATTCCCAGCTGACCTTGGTCTCACGTTGCCCTGGATTTTGTCACAGGACTTCCCCCCTCATGAGGTAACACCGTGAGTCTTACCATAGTAGACCGCTTCCCCAAGGCAATCCATCTGGTGCCCCTCCCCAAGCTACCCTCCACTTCTGAGACCGCCGACCTGCTGACTACACACGTCATCCATCCGTATGGGATTCCCTTGGACATTGTGTCTGACTGGGGTCAACAGTTCACCTCCCATGTTTGGAAGTCCTGCCAATCATTGGGCACCACGGTCAGCCTTACGTCCGGATATCATCCACAGAGCAATGGGCAGGCTGAGCGCACCAACCAGTCCTTAGAGGCCACCCTCAGATGCGTGGCATCCTGTAATCCCTCCATGTGGAGCACCCATCTGACCTTGGTGGAGTACGCCCAAAACTTGGCAGTTTCTTCTGCTGCGGGATTCATGCCTTTCAAGGTCTCCATGGGGTAACTCCACCCCCACCCCATTGCCCATAGTGGAGAGGGAAGTCGGTGTGCCATCCGTGGGGGCCCACGCCCGCCGCTACCGTCGGCTCTGGAGAGCCACCCAAGCCGCCCTCCTCCGCTCTACGGAGCAGAATTGCTAGTATGCGGACTGCAGGCAGGTCCTAGCACCCAAATATACAGTCGGGCAGCATGTGTGGCTGTTGGCGGACCAGGTGCCCTTGAAGACGGAGTCCAGAAAGTTATCACCTTGCTTCTTGGGCCCGTTTACCATCTCCCGGATCATCAATGACGTGACGGTCTGCCTGGAGCTTCCACGGATGCTTTGCATCCTCCCCACGTTCCACTTCTCAAAAATCAAACCCCTCTCTGCCAACCCTCTTTGCCCCCCCCCCCCACAAGACCACCCCCTCCTCCCCGGATCCTCAACGGCAAGACCACCTGCACCGTCCAGAGGATTTTGGGTGTTCGCCGTCGGGGCCGGGGCCTGCAATACCTCGTTCACTGGAAGGGCTACGGCCCCAAAGAAACGTTGTGGATTCCCGGATCCTATTTTCACGACAAAGGGATGGTCCGGGCCTTTCACAAAGCCCATCCCAACAAGCCCAGTCACCTGCGTGAGTGGATGCACCTGCTGTCTCTGCCTTGCCAGCACTTATAAGGACCAGTCTGTGAATGTTTCAGTGCTGTCTCATTGGGTATACTGCCTTCTCAACAAGCAAATACTGTACGTTTATATTAATACTTTGAGGATACTGTGTTTCATTCCTCTTCTTTTCCTCTTCTCAGGTTGCTGCATCTGTGCAGTGTGTCTCCGGGGATCATTGTGTGCTCCACCTGTTCCATCATCCTCATCACTGCTTCAGCTGCCTATTTCCACCAGGTCAGACGCCTCACCCAGCTCCATCCCACTGGTTCGTCTATTCTTGCTGGGTCTGTCTGTCAGGTTCTCTGCTCAGCTCCCGTAAGTGGTAATTTGTCATTCCCCTTTCCCGACCTCCCTCCTCCTATTAACTCGCTCTCATCTCCTCCTTACAGGCTGAATCCTCCTCTGGCGAGTGGCGTCTTTCCCTAACTGTGCTTTCCCTTTTTGGATTAATAAATTGGTTAAACATAGCTTCTCTGTGTCGTGTGTGATTTCTCTGGTGTGGCACCCTACACGTGAGCTGACCATTCTTTCATCATGACAGTTTCCCTGTCATTGGATCTGTGTGTGTGCATCTGTGTGTCTGTGTGTGTGTTCATGCATGAATATTGTTCACGCCTTTATGAGGAAGTGTGTCAAACATGTTTGATGTACAGTAAATCGATTGTATTCCATAAGTGCCTTTGTGATGTGTTTTCAATGGTTTCACATGTTGCAAAAACTTCTCATTCAATACAATTTTGTTTTAGTGAGTAGTTAAAGAGAATCCCTGCCTTTTTTTTTTTTTACTTTTTAAAAACTATCTCGGCTGTATCTTTTGTTCTGACATTTTGCTGTTGAAGCAGTGAATACCATGTTAGTTAAATGACATTGTCAGACTGATTCATTATCACACATTTATTAGCTGTCAGATAAAAGGAATGACACTGAGGGAAAGGAATCCTCCCACAAAAATGGTACAAAACTTGGTGCTCTTGTAAGCACATACAGTGGGGCAAAAAAGTATTTAGTCAGCCACCAATTGTGCAAGTTCTCCCACTTAAAAGATGAGAGAGGTCTCCAATTTTCATCATAGGTATACCTCAACTATGAGAGAAAAATGAGAAAAAAAAATCCAGAAAATCACATTGAAGGATTTTTAATGAATTAATTGGTAAATTCCTCGGTAAAATAAGAATTTGGTCAGTAACAAAAGTTCATCTTAATACTTTGTTATATACCCTTTGTTGGCAATGGCAGAGGTCAAACGTTTTCTGTAAGTCTTCACAAGGTTTTCACACACTGTTGCTGGTATTTTGGCCCATTCCTCCATGCAGATCTCCTCTAGAGCAGTGATGTTTTGGGGCTGTCGCTGGGCAACACGGACTTTCAACTCCCTCCAAAGATTTTCTATGGGGTTGAGATCTGGAGACTGGCTAGGCCACTCCAGGACCTTGAAATGCTTCTTACAAAGCCACTCCTTCATTGCCCGGGCGGTGTGTTTGGGATCATTGTCATGTTGAAAGACCCAGCCACGTTTCATCTTCAATGCCCTTGCTGATGGAAGGAGGTTTTCACTCAAAATCTCACGATACATGGCCCCATTCATTCTTTCCTTTACACGGATCAGTCATCCTGGTCCCTTTGCAGAAAAACAGCCCCAAAGCATGATGTTTCCACCCCCATGCTTCACAGTAGGTAAGATAAGATAAGATAAGATAAGATAAGATAAGCCTTTATTAGTCCCACAATGGGGAAATTCCAGGAATGCAACAGCACAGGGATAGCAACACACAGAGCAACAATCAGAAGACAAGAAAAACAAAACAAAACCTTACCTATTGCAGATTCAGTCTTCTCAGCCTGGTGCAGGTCTACAATTTTGTTTCTGGTGTCCTTTGACAGCTCTTTGGTCTTGGCCATAGTGGAGTTTGGAGTCTGACTGTCACGCCTCGCCGCCCATCAGCGGCGCCAGCTGCATGCACACCTGCACCTCGTCAGCGGCAAGGGATTTAAGCCGCCTCGCCCTGGGCTTCGGCCTGAAGCCGTCTGTCTTCATTGGCTTCCCTTGCTGCAAGGAATCTCTACCGCCAAGCAAGCATTCAAGTAAGAATCTCTTACCTCCTTCTTCTCCCAGTCTGCTCCCCTGTGCACAGGTGGATTTCCCGGCGGCGGACTACTCCCCTCTGCCACCGATCCTTCGCTGCTGCATCGGGCTCTTCAGGTCGCTGTCTTCCGGGCTTCGCCCTTGCTGTGCCAGCCACCTGCCATTACCAAGTAAGCCAGTCATCATTATCATATCTCCCGTGTTGGTGTGGTGCCCGTTACCCTTCTCCCTTTGCTTCTCCCATAGGGTTGTCCGGCTGTACGGCCTCCTGCCTCCGTGCCTGACGCAGACGCCACCACCAACACATTTACATCTCGCAGACACACATTCATACACACTTGTTGTTAATAAAGCTATTAGATCTACCCTGAGCCTGCGTATGTGTCTCCTGAGCCGTGCATTATGTCAGTACGGCTTCAGCAGAGCGGCTCGGCAGACGGTGGGCTCACACGCCAACTTTCCACTCTCGAGGCCCGCGTGGACCTAATAGCCCACCAGCAACAGGTGATTTTAAATCAGTTATCCATCATTACTAACCGATTGGACCGTTTGGACCCCCAACAGCCGTTCCCCCCGGCTTGTCAGGGCGGCGCGGCTCCTGCTGCTCCAGCGGCCGTCCAGCCTGCTCCGGCAGCACCGGCTCGGCTCACACCCATTCCGACCCCCGCCCGCTTTAGCGGTAAGCTCGGCGGAGCGCGGGGGTTTATTATGTAATGTAAGTCCGTGTTCCACCATGTGCCCGGAGATTTTCCCTCAGACCATAGCCGAATTGGCTACATAGGGAACCTCCTGGAGGGGCGAGCGTTTACTTGGGCTTACGCCGTTATGGCGAAGCCCAGTTACGCCACCCTCACCTATGGCCAATTCGTGAGACTGTTCCTGGAAGTCTTTGATCATTCTCGAACAGAGAGCGTTCAGGTCGATCGGCTTCTCAGCCTCCAGCAGGGAAGCCGGTTGGCAGCTGATTACGCGATCAACTTCCGGGTAGCGGCGGAGGAGGTTGGCTGGGGAGAACGTTCTCTCTGCGGCATCTTCCTCCGCAGTCTCAGTGCCGGTCTGAGGGACGAATTGGCTGGACGGGACATCCCGGAGACTTTAGCGGAGCTAACGTCTCTAGCCATCAGCCTGGATAACAGGTTGCGCGAGCGTACCTCGGAGCGGAAGTCGTCTTCTTCTCGCCCTCGTGGTGCCTCGCCGCGCCTGTCCCAAGCTCGCCCCCTGGCGTTGCCGTCACCATCGTGCTCCGAGGAGTCGGAGCCGATGGTGACAGGCCGGACAAAGCTCCCTCCTGCGGAGAAACAACGCCACCGTGAGTTGGGTCTCTGTATGTATTGCGGAGACAGCCAACACGCGGTGGAGCTTTGTCCACAGAAGCCACGGGGAGGTCCGCGAGTCACTGTAGGGGGCCTCGCGGACGTCAATCGGTTAAATCCCCTCTCTCAATTGAAGCTGCCCATCCGTTTTTGTCACAACCCCACTGGGCACCTCACCCACGCACTGGTGGATTTGGGCGCGGAGGGCAGCTTTATTTCACAAAGCCTGGCAACCCGATTGGGCATCCGTTGCCAAGTTCTCAAATCTCTTCTCGCCCTGGCCAACCTCTCCCATGTCTCCCTGGGGAGAGTTACACACCAGACCGTCCCTGTCCCTGTGATCATCTCTGGGAACCACCGGGAGGAAACCTCCTTCTACGTCCTCCCCAACTCTGTGTCACCCGTCATCCTGGGGTACCCCTGGCTCCGCCTCCACAACCCCGTCCTGGACTGGAAGTCCGCCAGGGTGTTGGCATGGAGTTCCTTTTGTATGAGCACCTGCCTTCAATCCACTGCCTGCTCCCCGTCCTCTCCTCCAACTCCCAAGGACGCCGCGCCTCTGGATCTCTCCCTGGTGCCATCGGAGTTTCACGACCTGGGTATGGTATTCAACAAGTCCAAGGCGATGTCTCTTCCTCCGCATAGGCCTTACGACTGTGCAATAAACATCCACCAGGGGGCACCCTTACCCTCTGGGCGACTCTACAGCCTGTCTGCACCGGAGAAGGAGGCCATGAACTCCTATCTCAAGGAGTCGCTGAGTGCCGGAATTATCCGTCCCTCGTCATCACCATTAGGCGCTGGATTCTTCTTCGTGGGCAAGAAGGACGGTTCCCTCCGTCCTTGTATTGACTACTGCGCCCTGAATGACATCACGGAGAAGGATCGCTACACCCTGCCACTAATGGACACTGCCTTCCACTCCCTCCAGGGGGCGACTTGGTTCACCAAGCTGGATCTTCGCAGCGCATACCACCTCGTCCGGATCCGGGAGGGAGACGAGTGGAAGACAGCCTTCTGTACCCCGAACGGCCATTTTGAGTACCTGGTGATGCCGTTCGGGTTGACCAATGCTCCAGTCATCTTTCAGCGCCTTATAAATGACGTCCTCTGGGATTTCATCGGCCTGTTTGTGTTCGTCTACCTGGATGACATCCTCATCTTCTCCAGATCCAGGGACGAGCACCGGGTCCATGTGAGGCGGGTCCTCCAAAGGCTGCTGGAGAACCGGTTATATGTCAAGGCAGAAAAGTGTGAATTTTACGCTAAAACCACGTCCTTCCTCAGGTTCGTCATCTCCCACGACCAGGTGCTTCCGGATCCAGTGAAGGTGAAAGCGGTGGTGGAATGGCCCACACCTACATCGAGGAAACAGGTGCAGCAGTTTATTGGGTTTGCCAACTTCTACCGCCGCTTCGTCCCAAATTTTGGTACCGTCGTCGGCCCTCTGACCCGCCTCACGTCCCCTAAGGTCCCATTCCGGTGGACTGAAGAGGCCGCAGCTGCTTTCCAGGCGCTGAAGGCAGAGTTCTCCTCCTCCCGGGCCCTCAGCCAAGTCGATCCCTCGCTGCAATGCATCGTGGAGGTGGACGCTTCGGACACGGGGGTGGGGGCAGTTCTATCTCAGCGGTCACCTGATGATGGAGTCAAACGGCCCTGCGCCTTCTTCTCCCGGCGCTTGTCCCCGGCGGAGCGTAACTACGACGTGGGGGACAGAGAGCTCCTCGCCATCAAGCTCGCGCTGCAGGAGTGGCGTCACTGGCTAGAGGGGGTGGACTTGCCGTTCGTGGTCCTGACTGACCACAAGAACTTGGAATACTTAAGATCTGCCAAGCGTCTGAACGCCCGCCAGGCGCGCTGGTCCTTGTTCTTCGCCAGGTTCCGCTTTAACATCACCTTCAGGCCTGGCTCCAAGAATGGCCTGCCTGATGCCCTCTCTAGGCAATTTGCCCCTGAGGCGTCTGAGGACGTGGTCCACACCATCTTGCCCAGGTCATGCATCGTGGGAGCCGTCACTTGGGACATTGAAAGTAAGATCCGGAAGGCGCAGGAATCGGAACCTGACCCTGGCGGCAGACCGGAGGGGAGGCTTTTTGTGCCGTCCACGGTCCGGGGGGAGGTCATCCACTGGCTGCACACATCTAAGCTCACCTGCCACCCTGGTTCCTCCCGGATGATCGACCTTCTTCAACGGTCCTTCTGGTGGCTGGGCCTGCGGAAGGACGCTGCCCGCTACGCCCAGGCCTGCCCTGTCTGTGCCACCAGCAAATAAGGTAATGCCCCTCCAGCGGGTTTGCTCCAGCCTCTGCCCGTCCCTGGCAGGCCCTGGTCGCATATCGCCCTGGACTTCGTCACCGGACTCCCAGCCTCAAACACCTTCGACACTGTCCTGACCATCGTTGACTGTTTCTCCAAGGCGGCGCACTTCATCCCATTGCGAGGGCTTCCATCTGCCCTGGAGACGGCGGACCTCCTTATCCAACACGTGGTCAGGCTGCACGGGATTCCGGTGGATGTGGTCTTGGACCAGGGGCCCCAATTTTCCTCAGAGGTTTGGAGATCCTTTTGTAACGCCCTGGGAGCCAAGGTAAACCTCTCCTCCGGCCATCACCCCCAAACCAACGGGCAGTGTGAGCGGACCAATCAGGAGCTGGAGGCTGCGCTCCGCTGCGTCACTGCGTCCAAGCCTGCGTCCTGGAGCAACCATCTCGCCTGGGTTGAGTACGCCCACAACACCACCTGCTCTTCTGCCACTGGGATGTCTCCCTTTAAGGCGTCCCTGGGCTACGACCCCCCTCTGTTCCCAGCGCAGGAGAGTGAGGTAACTGTCCCCTCAGTTCGGGCGCACCTCAGGCAGTGCTGTTCCATCTGGGTGTCGGCGCGCAATGCGCTTTTACGCACGGCGGAGCGCAACAAATCCACGGCGGACCGGCACAGAAGACCTGCCCCAGTGTACCAGGTGGGCCAGTGTGTCTACGTGTCAACCCAGGACGTCATTTTAAAGGGTGAGAGGAGGAAGCTGGCACAGCGTTTTATGGGCCCATACCCCATCACCAGGATCATCAACCCGGTGGCTGTGCGTGTAGCTATTCCCCCCTCCCTTCGCATCCATCCCACCTTCCACGTTTCCAAGGTGAAGCTGGCAGTCTCCGACCCCCTTTGCCCTCCTCCTGCTGCGCAGCCCGCGCCCCGGATGATTGATGGTCATCCGGCCTGGCCTGTCTCTTCCATCCTGGACTCCCGGCGCCGGGGTCGTGGGTTGCAGTACTTGGTGGACTGGGAGGGCTATGGGCCTGAACATCGGCAATGGGTACCCTCGTCATTTGTGTTGGACCCGTCTCTCATTACTGAGTTCCACCGAGCGCACCCGGAGAAACCATCGCCAGGAGGTGCTGCTAGAGGGGGGAGTACTGTCACGCCTCGCCGCCCATCAGCGGCGCCAGCTGCATGCACACCTGCACCTCGTCAGCGGCGAGGGATTTAAGCCGCCTCGCCCTGGGCTTCGGCCTGAAGCCGTCTGTCTTCATTGGCTTCCCTTGCTGCAAGGAATCTCTACCGCCAAGCAAGCATTCAAGTAAGAATCTCTTACCTCCTTCTTCTCCCAGTCTGCTCCCCTGTGCACAGGTGGATTTCCCGGCGGCGGACTACTCCCCTCTGCCACCGATCCTTTGCTGCTGCATCGGGCTCTCCAGGTCGCTGTCTTCCGGGCTTCGCCCTTGCTGTGCCAGCCACCTGCCATTACCAAGTAAGCCAGTCATCATTATCATATCTCCCGTGTTGGTGTGGTGCCCGTTACCCTTCTCCCTTTGCTTCTCCCATAGGGTTGTCCGGCTGTATGGCCTCCTGCCTCCGTGCCTGACGCAGACGCCACCACCAACACATTTACATCTCGCAGACACACATTCATACACACTTGTTGTTAATAAAGCTATTAGATCTACCCTGAGCCTGCGTGTGTGTCTCCTGAGCCATGCATTATGTCACTGACTGTTTGAGGTTGTGGACAGGTGTCTTTTATACTGATAAAGAGTTCAAACAGGTGCCATTAATACAGGTAACGAGTGCAGGACAGAGGAGCCTCTTAAAGAAGAAGTTACAGGTCTGTGAGAGCCAGAAATCTTGCTTGTTTGTAGGTGACCAAATACTTATTTTAACGAAGAATTTACCAATTAATTCATTAAAAATCCTTCAATGTGATTTTCTGGATTTTTTTTTCTCATTTTGTCTCTCATAGTTGAGGTATACCTATCATGAAAATTGGAGACCTCTCTCATCTTTTAAGTGGGTGAACTTGCACAACTGGTGGCTGACTAAATACTTTTTTTCCCCACTGTAAAGCAGTTTTTGTGCTTTTGCACATTCCTTGACACATTTCTTCAGCCTGTCCAGAACTATAATAAATGGATGTGAATGTTTTGGCTTCAACAAATACCAGAAAAATCAATCATTACTTTGTGTAAAGCTAATAAGGGTGGGGAATCAGTACAGTGTAGTACTGTGATATTTTATGTTGACGATATTATACCAATTCCGAGAAACAAGTATTGCGATACTTGAATAAAACTTTTTACAAATGTTGCAAATTCAGTTTTTTGGGTACTGGAGTAATAAGAATCAACTGACTTTTCAACCCACTAGATTTTGCTGAATGCTCACCTGGTTAGGTCAGTATAGCAAAGGAGGGACTCCTAGATCTAGCCAGGAGTTGAAAAAGATCGGGATGGGAAAACAAAATATGCTATTGATATATGATCGTGCTAATACAGCATGGTCCAAGTATTGGGATTAATACTGTGTCATGAGGTCTCTGGTGATTCCAACCCCTAAAAGCTACGGTAGCTAAAATATCTGCTGTGTCTTCATGATAATGCACATAGACTAATAATAATTAATGTAAAATGTGACTGTTTTGTTTGACTGCTATTCTGTTAAGATGTGAAGAAAACAATTTCAATTTTCATACAGAACTAACATAGCATAGTGAGTGTCACTTCTTCCATTATGCTGCTAGAGGGAGCTGCAGTACCTGCTCTCAGTCTTCTTTCTACATCAATCTTCCTCCTGTGGAGCAACAAAAAGCCTAAGTGACGACAGAAAAACTGCAAGACACACACACGTACATATGCACGCACACACACATGAACATACGCATGCATGCACGCACGCACTCACACACGCAATCTCTAAAGCTGATGGTGGTGAAGTCTTGATGGCAGCGTAAAAATCCTAACAAGCACATTCATTAACACTTATATCCTTGCTTGTTTTCCCCAGTCCCGAAACAAGGTAGCTATAACATTATGAAGTACCAATCTCAAGATCAAAAACTAAGTAGATCCTCATTACAATAGGCATGTATTTACACATACACACCCTTCTCAGCAAATGCATACTTATGATTTTTTTTGCAAATCACAATTGTAATTAAAGGGGCCACCGACAGAAAAAATGTGTATTTGTAGGCTTTAACTGTCTCAAATGTGTCAACCGGTCATGTAATTAGCCAAAAATGTTCCAAAACGTCAACTATCTGAAAATAAATGTCATGATTACCAATTAAGGACAGTTCACGTGCACAATGCAACAACAAAAGGACAATCAAACACACAAGCACACGTTTGAGAAGTTTATTAAATATCAAAGCACAGCACAGCTTAGGGAAAATGTCACTCACCAGAGGAATCAGCCTGTGGAGAGAGAACGAGAGCTGTGAGTGGAGGAATAGAGACAGGGAAAATGGGCGAGCCAAATTGCCACTTATGTGGGATAATATGGAAAACTGGCAGAACCCCGAACCAGGGTAGAGACGAACCAGCAGGGTGAAGGTGGTGGAGTCGGAGGTGCCTGACCGGGTAGAATATGGTTGCAGCTGAGTGGAGATGATGAGGCAGTGAGCGCACGCAGTCCCCGGAGATGCACCCGCATGATGGCAGCAACCTGGAGAAGAGAGGAGAAGCAGATGAGTGCGAAAACTACACCTTAGGAAATAGCACTAGCAGTATAAGTACTCTGCTACGGCAGTATACCCAGACAAGCCAGTGTCTGTCATATCCGGCTCTAGGGAGCCGGGCAATCAGAGCCAGGGGCAAGCCAGTGAGTCGTGATATTTTATTCAGGGTAAAGGGGAAGGGATGAGGAGAGCACAGATACTCATGCAGACGTACACTCACAGGTTGCACAGCGCAGAGGTAAGCAGCTCGTACCGGACGTGGGGGTAACAAGACGTACATACTCACAGCGGGATACAAACACAGGAATGCTGCAAGAGGAGTATAAGCTGACACCAGACGAAGGGGCTTCAGCTTAGCAATGTGTTTATGTCGCAGCCCCGAGTCATCGAGGCTGCTCCTATTTATCCTCATTGGCAGCGCCCCAGCTGATGAAGACTAATTGGCCCCAGCTGTCCATAATGCTGCCAGCTGGGGGCCAGCTGAGACGCTGCTCAATGGGAAGCAGGGATGAGGGAAAACATGGGCTGAGTGCCGAGACGGCATCTCAACCCATGGTGACAGAGCCCCTCCCTCAAGGTCGGGCTCCTGAACGACCAGGAACATCCCAGCCCCCCCCCCCCCACCACCACCTAGGGTGGGAGGAAGGGAGGCGGACCGGAGGGGAAGAAGCCAAGGGAAGGACAACACCAATGGGGCAATGTAGGGTAGCGGGAAAGAAAAACCCAAATACAATACTGACAAAACAGAATAATTAACCCAGGTACAGATGGGGAGAAGAACTGGGTCAGCACGCCGGTTACATACTACCCAGAGAGTACCAACCATGCGTGACCCAGAGCAAGGAAAAAAGAACCACCAAAAAGGTACAGGGCAAAAATGCTGAGTACGGTTAAATAAAAGGGAACCTATACACAGCGCTAATTTAAGTACATACACACACAGTCACCAAGAAAAGTGAGGGTGACTGGAACAAATAGACAATTACAGAGCATGGTGTTACGAAAAACAAGGCACATGACTCTAATGAACAAACAGGACATAAGAGAAATACTGAGTGCAGGCAAAGAAAAACCCACACACACGAATATATAAATACCCAGTCACCTAAAGAAATGAAAGTGACTGGAATAAATGGATAACTGCAGAGCATGGTGTTACGGAAAACAAAACATAACTCTACAATACAAAAAACGAGGCTAAAAACATGGCACAAAAAGTAAAATGCTGAGCATGAGCGATGGAAAACACAGCACTATAAAAACGAATCCACCAACAGGACAACACATTACACCCGAGTGACCTTAATAACAAAAGAAAAAGTGACACCCGAGGTGAATGGCAGGCAGAGTCCAAAAATGGCCGAGATGGCTCCGGAGATCTCCCCGCCCATTGTCCAGCTGGCGAATCAGGGGAAGAGAAGTGTTCGGACGGCGAACTCTGGACCCAGATCCCAGGAATCCAGTCCACCGGCAGCCGAACCAGGCTGCCCAGAGGGAAACACAGACCAGTGGGGGGAACCAGATCACCGAACCGAAAGTTCTGTGGGTCGGGTCGTCGACCCGCATCACTCAACCACCAGGACCGTTGAGACGGGCGAAGGATCAGAGCGGATCCCGGTGGAAGAGGCTCAGGGGAGAGCCGATGACGAGGGCGGCGGGCGTCAGGCCGCAGGAAAACGGCCACCTCCTCACCGGACCTGGACAATACTGGGGCAGCACCCACGTCGGACCCCGACTGGGTCTCGGGTGAACCCACGTTGAATACTGCACCAGAACCGACCTCCAACGTTGAACCCGGACCCTCCAGCACCACGAGGAACAGCAACTCCTTGCCGGTGACCCTGGAAGAAGGCTCAGAAGAGAAAACAGAACCGGGATCAGGATCACCGGCAGCGCCAGAACCCGGCGAGACGAGCTCAGACGCAGCGGACGGCTGCACCCGGCTCGTCTCCCCTGGAGATAGGCTGAAGTGCTCGGGGATAAAAAGAGAGAAAAGAAAGGAGAGCACTCGCCTGATCTCGGGTTCTGACGCCGTCCAGGACTGCGAAGATCCAGGATCCGTCGTCAGGAGGTCGTTGTCAGGCTCCCATCTAGCCGCGTCGGGCCCCGCAGCCAGCACGATGGTCAGCGCAGCTTGAGATCCCTCCAGCTCAGGTAACCCCGCCGACGATCCACTCGGCGTGAAGCCAGAAGAATCTCGTCCCGCCGGACCGAACCGCTCCTCCGTGGAGACCCAGGGACGCTCAGTCGTCGGCGTAGACTCCACGCAGCAGTCAGTCCCCCTCCTCCGTCCGCAATGTAGCTGCGGAACCACAGGCCCTCTCCATATCCCACCACGTTGACCCGGAGCCGGGGACCGCTCGGCGGAGAGAGACACAGAGGATGCGGGATTAGGCATACAGGTTACAGCAGGTGGGGAGAGTTCAGGGAGCTGCGAACCCTGAACCTCTCCTCCAGGGATGTGACAGAGCAAATCATTAAGCAGGTGTGAAAAAACAATGACTTGCCTGCCCCCTGGAGGTTGAGTATCGCCTGCTGTAGTGGAATCTGCTTCTTCCTCTCCCCGCCCGGCGATAACGGAGGACCCCCCGGGAATTCGTCTGAGGGTCGCTCGCGTTGTCTCCAGCAGAGAGCTCACCAGGCCGGGATTCCAGGCACACACAGCGGTCAGGAAGCGCGTCGAGGAGGAGGGGGAAACAGCCGGGGTGAGCCAGCCCGAATGTCCAGGAATGACAGCGGGGGAACGAGGCTCAGGGGACGAGGCTGTAGAGTCTCCACACTGACGAGGCGAAGGGATGACAGCTGCGTGGGAGGAACGGTCCTGACGATGACCCAGAACTGGATCCGGACGAGGTTCGTGCAGAGGTGACTCGGCGATGTGATGACGACTACTCCCAGGGGACGAAGCGAGGGGGAAACCCAGGATTCGCCGCTCCAGATCGGAGATCGAGACGAGGAAGGCGCCGAGCACGGGAAAGCTTCGTAGCCCTGAAGTCCTCACCATCAATCTCACTGCCGCCGCCACATGCCTGAAGGTGGTGACAGGAAACACAGTAGAGCTCGCGACAGCCACTCGACCCCGGACATAACTGCTGTCAGCTGCGGCTCCTTGAAGGGAATCCCGAGTGACGTGGCGCAGGTCGGGGGAAGTCCTCTGGTTGGCGCGAACTCCCGGACTGGAATAGCGGCAGGAACGGGACTCTGAAGCGGGGAAAGACGTCGCCCACTTCGACTCCCTGCCGGGATTTCCATCCACCCCGTGGAGCTTCTCTCGCTGTGTACCTGCAGCGTCTATCCTGGCACTGTCCTCCAGATGGTACAGAGAGTGAGGGTGACAGTCCAGGAGTTCCTCAGCACGGCCCGGATGCCAGCGTCTCGCGTTGGAGGCGTCGTGCAGGGTGAAGAGCGTCCCGTCGACAGCCTCCGAGATGGACCTCAGCTCGTCGCCCTGGCGCCGGAAGTGACTCCTGGGGAACGGCATGCTAGCAGCGCTGACACCCCGACAGAAAGGTACGTTTCCACAGCGACCCACGGCCGCCGGCAACTCTTCTGGCTGCGACATACTGTCATATCCGGCTCTAGGGAGCCGGGCAATCAGAGCCAGGGACAAGCCAGTGAGTCGTGATATTTTATTCAGGGAAAAGGGGAAGGGATGAGGAGAGCACAGATACTCATGCAGACGTACACTCACAGGTTGCACAGCGCAGAGGTAAGCAGCTCGTACCGGACGTGGGGGTAACAAGACGTACATACTCACAGCGGGATACAAACACAGGAATGCTGCAAGAGGAGTATAAGCTGACACCAGACGAAGGGGCTTCAGCTTAGCAATGTGTTTATGTCGCAGCCCCGAGTCATCGAGGCTGCTCCTATTTATCCTCATTGGCAGCGCCCCAGCTGATGAAGACTAATTGGCCCCAGCTGTCCATAATGCTGCCAGCTGGGGGCCAGCTGAGACGCTGCTCAATGGGAAGCAGGGATGAGGGAAAACATGGGCTGAGTGCCGAGACGGCATCTCAACCCATGGTGACAGTGTCAGCACACTGAAGAGATGCTCCTTATAAATGCAGGTTGATGAAAAGCAGCAGGTGTGTCTCCTCACCCAGGTGTGTTGATGACCTGAGGAGGAAAAGAACAGGAAGGAGGGGGGGAGCGCTCACAGTCATGACAGTGCCCCCCCCCCCACCAGGATGGGCTTGTCAGGATGGGCTTGATGGTAGGCCCGGAGCATCCCCTTGTCCTGGATGTGTGATCTGGAGATCCAGGAATGCTCTTCCAGACCATAGCCCTTCCAATGGATCAAGTATTGAAGACTCCGGCCCCAACGGAGAACATCCAAGATGTGCTGCACAGCGTAGGCAGCCTGGCCATCGATCATCCGGGGAGGAGGTGAGGCGGGGGGGGGGGCAGAGGGGGCTGACCGAGAGGGGCTTGATGTAGGAGACGTGGAAGGGTGGGTTCACCCACAGGGTCCGTGGAAGCTGCAAACGGACCGTGACATCATTGACCACTCCAGAGATGGTATAGGGCCCCAGGAAGTGGGGGGAGAGCTTCTTAGAATCCGTCTTCAGCGGAATCTGGTCCGTCGCCAGCCACACCCGCTGACCAACAGTGTACTTAGGTGCAGGGACCCGCTTCCTGTCCGCCATCTGGCAGTTGCGCTCAGAGGGCGGATGAGGACGGCACAGGTAGATCTCCAAATGCGTCAGCAGCATCAAGCATGGGCAACCATGGATGGCACCGTAACCTCCCTCTTGGCCATAGGAAGTAGAGGTGGGGTGTACCTCAACGAGGCTTCAAAGGGGGTGAGCCCCATAGCTGCAGAAATGGCAGAATTCATAGAGTACTCCACCCAGGTCAGATGTGTGCTCAACAGGGAGGGATTTTCGGCCGCTACGCACCGCAGGATGGCCTCCAAGGACTGGTTGGTGGACTCGGCCTGCCCGTTGGACTGTGGATGATGACTGGAGGAAAGGCTGATGATGGGCCCAAGTGTCGGGCAGAAGGCCCTCCACACCTGACACGTGGATTGTGAACCTCAGTCAGACACAATATCAAGAGGGATGCCATGGACAAGGATGATGTGGGTAGTGAGGAGGTCCACAGTCTCCTTGGCCGAGGGGAGTTTGGGAAGGGCGATGAGGTGAAAGCCTTTGAGAAGCAGTCGATGATCGTTAGGATGACCGACCTGCCACAGGAGAGAGGAAGTCTAGTTACAAAGTCCACTGCGATGTGGGACCAAGGATGGCCAGGGATGGGTAGGAGGTGAAGGAGTCCAGCAGGAGGGCAGGAGTTGGACTTGCCCCGAATACAGGTCTGACAGGCCCGCACATACTCCTGCACATCCCTCCACAGCGTGGGCCACCAGAACACCTGCTGAATCAGGTTAACAGTGCGGGTGATCCCAGGATCGCAGGCAAAATGGCTGGTGTGACCCCAGTGGATTACATCATTGTGGAGACCTGGAGAGACATACGTGCAGTTTCGGGGGCACCCTGCTGGTACAGGCTCCCAGGACTGGGCCTGGTGGACTCTCCACTCAATATCCCAGGTAAGGGCTCCGAGAACGCATGGGGGGGTAGGCTGAGGATGGGTTGGGGGCGCTACTTGCTCGGAATAAAACTAGCGTGATAGCATATTTGGTTTGGTATTCCGAGAACCAGGCCGGTAAGTGATGGTGATGTTGAACCTCTGAAAAAAATAGGACCCAACAAGCCTGCCTGGCATCAAGTCAGCAGGCCGACCGCAAGTACTCTAAGTTCATGTGGTCGGTCCACACGACAACAGGGTGAATAGTCCCCTCTAGCCAATGTCTCCACTCCTCCAATGCCAACTTAATGACAAGAAGCTCTCTGTCCCCTACATCGTAATTTCTCTTGGCTGACGTGAGCCGCCGAGAAAAAAACACGCACGGGTGGAGCTTCTGGTCGGAGGGCGAGCGCTGTGAGAGGACAATGCCTACCCCCGAATCAGAAGCATCCATCTCGAGGACAAACTGAAGCTGCATGTCGACCTGAGAAAAGATGGGTGTTTCCGTGAACAGGCCCTTTAATTTAATAAAGGCCTATTCAGCTGCCTCGGTCCAGCGGAACGGGACCTTAATGGAGGTCAGCTGCGTAAGAGGCAGTGCAATCCCACTGTAGTTCTGAATGAACCTGTGATAAAAGTTCGTAAACCCGAGGAAGCACTGAAGCTCCCTGCGGGAGTGGGGAGTTGGCCAATTAAGCACTGCCTTCATCTTGGCCGGGTCGGCAATCAGTCTCCCCTCAGCCACTATGAAGTTCAAGAAGGTGGTAGATGTGGTGGAGCGCTCACACTTCTTGGCCTTGATGTAGACCTGGTTCTCCAAGAGCTGCTGTAAAACAGCTCTCACATGGACCTCATGTTCCTCTGGCGAGTGGGAGAAAATAAGGATATCATCCAAATAAATGACTATGAACTGAAAAAGCATATCGCGAAGGACATCATTAATGAGCCGCTGGAAAACGGTGGGGGCGTTAGTAAGCCCGAAGGGAATGACCAAATATTCAAACTGCCCCTGATGTGTCCTAAATGCTGTCTTCCACTCATCCCCTTGGTGAATGCAGGTTAGATGGTAAGCGTTCCATAGGGCGGCAGTGGCTCAGGAGGTAGAGCAGGTCGTCTAATAACGGGTCTAATGGGTATGAATGTGTATAAATGTATAAAAATGTTCGGTGGTGGCCGGAAAGGCCGTTAGCGCAGATTGGCTGCAACGTTTCCGTCAGCCTGCCCTAGGGCAGCTGTGGCTGCAGAAGTAGCTTGCCACTACCATTGTCTGTCTGGAGTGAAGGAATAATGTACCTATTTGAAAAGCGTCTTTGAGTATATATGATAAAGCGCTATATAAAATCGATGCATTATTATTATTATAGGTCTAATTTGGTGAACACCCGTGAGCGCTGAAGGAGCTCGAATGCAGAATTGATTAAGGGCAGAGGGTATTTGTCCATAACGGTGATAGCGTTCAGCTCCCAGTAGTCGATACACAGGTGCAATGAGCCATCCTTCTTACCAACAAAGAAGAACCCGGCTCCGAGTAGAGCCAAAGACGGACGAATTAGGCCGGCGTTCAGTGAGTCTTTTACGTATTTCTCCATCATCTCCCTCTCCAGGCCAGAAATGTTACAGAGCCTGCTGGATGGCAGCCTCGCCCCCGGGATGAGGTCCACAGCACGGTTGTAAGAGCGATGAGGCAGAAGCAACAACGCTTTCGACTTGCTGAAAACCTCTCCCAAATCATGATAAGCCCGGGGAACGAGACTGAGGTCCGGCAGCTCAGCCAGAGGGGAGGAGACGGGGAGAGACGGCGAGCACTCAGCTTAACGCAAACAGTGAGGCAAACAAAACAGGCTCCTGGAGGTTATGGAGTTTTGTCCCCACTTTATGATGGGGTTGTGCCTCCGAGGTCTCAGATAACCCAGAACCATCGGGGAAGACAAATCGGGGAGTATCGGGAACGAAAGTTCCTCCCGATGGCTACCGGAAAGAAGGATGGCCATGGTGCCGTGCGTTCGGAGACTACCTCCACCTCACAACCAGATATGGTGGTGATTCTTAGATTACTGGACAATTTTTGAGTGGGAATACCCATGTCCCGCACGAGCCTGGATGAGATGAAATTCTCCTCTGCCCCCGAATCCACAAGTGCCACAGTCCTCCTCTCGACCCCCAGCAATTGCACGAAGGCTGAAATAGAGAAATTGCCAGGGGGAATAAGCTTAGTCCCGCCCGCCGGACCCCCTGCGGTTACTGACAGGCCGGGTCTTTTGGCCCCAGGTGGCAGTCGTCCAGACTGTGCTTCATGGAACCACAGTACATGCATGTGCCCGCCCTCCTCCTCCTCCGACGCTCATCATTGGTCAACTGGAACCGACTGAGCTCCAGTGGCTCGGGAGGAGGACCAGCGCCACCTGTGCCAGTAGCCGCAGCAGGCACCCGCTCAACGGGCAGGCAAGAGGAGGGTTGTCATTCCTTTGCGTGTTCACAATAGCGATTATCCAATCCCACAGCCTGTTCTATGAGACCATCCAGGGTGTTGGGAACAGCATAAACTGCTAGGTTGTCACGGAGGCGTGCATTTAAGCCAAAGAGAAACATGCTGTGTAAGGCAACGTCATTCCACCCTGACTCCTCCGCTTCGACCCGGATCTCCACCGAGTACTGGGCCGCCGACCGAGTGCCCTGGCGTAGTGACAAAAGGTGGCTTATAATGTTCTCTTGGCTCTCGGTATAGTCAAAAGCACGAGTGAACGCGACTACAAATTGCCCAAATGTATATGCAGACTCTTCTGGGCTGTCAATCACGGACTGAGCCCAACTAAGGGCCCAATCCCATAGTAATAGGATCATAAACTGGATTTTAGCTGTGTCCGATGGGTACTCCCCCCTGCCCCCCGACCTGCTCAAAATACATCTGTACATGGAGAAGAAACTCCTTACACTTCCCCACCTCCCCTGCGTACGGGGCAGGTGTGGGAACGGAGGTCGTATGGCGTACAGGAAGTTGAACAACAGGAGCAGGTGGAGGAGGAGGAGCTAGATTGGCCAAATGTTGGGCGACCGTGCTCAATTGCTGCGAGATAGTCTGCAGCTGCTGGGTTAACATGGCCACCTGTTGCTTGGTCGCTTCTTAGCGATCCAGAGCTGATTGCTCCAATGCCGTTGGACCGGCTGAGCTGTAATGATGGCTGGCTCGTTCTGTCATGATTACCAATTAAGGACAGCTCACGCGCACGATGCAACAATAGACGGACAATCAAACACACAAGCACACGTTTGAGAAGTTTATTAAATATCAAAGCACAGCACAGCTTAGGGAAAATGCCACTCACCAGAGGAATCAGCCTGTGGAGAGAGAACGAGAGCTGTGAGTGGAAGAATAGAGACAGGGAAAATGGGCGAGCCAAACTACCATTTACATGGGATAATATGGAGAACTGGCAGGACCCCAAACCAGGGTAGAGACGAACCAGCAGGATGAATGTGGTGGAGTTGGTGGTGCCTGACCGGGTGGAATATGATTGCAGCTGAGTGGAGATGATGGGGCAGTGAGCGCACGCAGTCCCCGGAGATGCACCCACACGATGGCAGCAACCTGGAGAAGAAGGAGAAGCAGGTGAGTGTGAAAACTACACCTTAGGAAATAGCACTAGCAATATAAGTACTCTGCTACGGCAGTATACCCAGACGAGCCAGCATCAGCACACTGAAGAGATGCTCCTTATAAACTCTGGCTGATGAAAGAAATGCCCCGATGGTCACTGCTTCAGTCTCCAACAATCCTCTATCAGCTGCAGAGAAATGGAAAGTTTTTCTCATGAATCTGTGCCTTTTCTCTTTTAAATCTACAACTTTGATTTATTCCTCTTAAATCTTACTCATTTTTGCATAAATTTGCTACTTTTGTGAGGGTTTTTATATTGAAATAAAAATGTTTTAAAATAACTCATTACTTTTTTCTTAATTTTTATATTAAATGTGCAACTTTTTCATACACATTTTTAGTTTTTATGCATACATTAGATAACTATTTGGAAAACTTTAGATTTTTCTCTTAAATATGTTCACATGAGGAAAAAAATATGGTGAACTATTTGATACAAGAGAATATTTTACATTTATAAATATGCCTGTTGTTTTCAGAATATTTTTGATTGGTTTTTGTCACGCCTGGGCGCTGATTGCTATCCGCGCTCAGGTTGTCAAGTTTCGCTCCAGCTCCATCTCATTCCGGGCCTGGTCTTACGGCCTCCTCCGGGGCTCGTAGCTTTGACAGCATCTCAGACTTCCGGCTGTCAAGCCCAGCTGCTCCGGGACAGCTGTCTGTCATTATTATCAATTACCTTTCCCGCTCCTGATTGGGTTCTGTCCCTCATTTAAGGGAGCAGCTGAGAATTGCTCCTCGCTGCGACCTAAACGAGGAAAGACGTACATCGTGTTTCCACGACTGGAGTTCCTACGTCCAACTCCAGTTCCCTTGGTGTTTCTGCTCCTCACCCACCTGTAAGTGTTACTGCTCAGCGTGGGTTTCTTCCCCGCTGCACTTCTTAGCCTCTCACCCTAGTTGGAGTTCTACTTAGTGTATGTGCGTATCTTTGCCCCTCGTGGCTCTTTACTTTGCCATTTGTGTTTTCTGTTCCTTTGTTAATAAAGTTACGCTAACTCACTGGTCACCTATAGCGTCTCCTTTATGGCTCTCGAGAGCCATTCATGACAGTAGGTCGCAGCCAGACTGAGACGGACTTGTTGTCTTACCCTTCTTCTGGGTACTGGTGAGCTGGAGTATGTCATCCTTCAGGAGGCGCGTGCGGCACCCAGACTATGAACTCACAGAAGCCCTGGACTACGTGGATGGGACGCTTTTCACCGTGGTCCTCTATGACACTCCCAGCGATATACGCCGGCACCTGGACCTCGCTGAGGATATTATTAACGGCCTCACTCGCTACTTCCAACATCCCAAAGTTAAGGCGAGGAGGGCAGACATCTCTGCGCTCTGGGAGAAACTCCGTGGGCTTGAGGAAAACCCCGGCAGGAAGCCAAAAACAAGGCACCATCGCTCCTCGCTTCGGGATCCCATTCCAGCCTCCGATCCAGCCCAGGAGTTCGCACCACCCCGGGGTCACCCTCATGAAGCAGTGACGTCAGCCGGGATTCCCCCAGAGAGAATACAGGTGACAGCAATCTGCATTCGGGACCGAGTGGCTGCTGCTTGCTCCGCCGCCCATCCCACTGCTATCATGAAGCACGTGACGGCGGCGGTCAGGCTGGTAGAGAAGAACCCTGAGCTGCATGATTATCCGGAATACACTGACCTGCTTGCTTCAGTTTCTGCGCAGGAGCGACGTTTCCCTAATCTCACATTCGCCTCATCCTCGGCCAGAAGACGTCGCTCCCAACCCTCTCAGACACCTCAGCGTGAACCCCGTCCGGATCCAGCTCCGGGTAGTCGCATGAACTCTATCTCCCTGCCAGCTGTTGCCTCCGTGTCTTGCCGAAGAGGTAAATCAGCTGTTTCCGGGTCATCTCTCCCCGCTGTCCCGTCAGCTTCGGGTTCCCGGTTCGCCTCGTCCGTTTCTCCCTCCTCTTCGACGCTCACTCCAGTTGCTGTGAGGAGCATGAGTCCGTCTCCGGATGCCCCCGGTCCTGATCCAGTGCGAGAGGCTCCTTCTCGTCTTCCCAGGGGGTGCTCCACTTCCATCCAGCAGGGAAAGGGAAGACTCAAGTCCACTGCGGAGGGTTCCACCGGTTCTCTGGGAATCAGGCAAGTGCCTTTTCATTCTCTTCCTCTAATTGATGAATTGCCTTGTTTGATTCCTGGAGGTGGAGTTCGGGGTTCACAGTCCCCTGAGCTCTCTCCACCTGCTGCAGACATAAGATATGAACCTGCACCTTCTGTGTCTCTCCCCCCTGAGCACTCCCCGGTTCTGGGACTGCACCGCCGGATGAGGAGAGAGCCTGCAGCCCTGGGAAGCCTGATTCCAGCCCCGCAACCACGTCGTGGGCAGAGGAGGAGGTCGGACTGCCACTTGGAACCTGCGCCGACGACAAAGCGTCCCCGGGTCTCCATGGTGGAATGGTTCGGCCCAGCAGAACCCAGATCCCCTGCCACCACGCCGTGTGGGCCTTCGATGGGGACTGCGGCGCCAGGTGACCTTCAGACTGTGGTAACCATCATGCCGGCTGCGGAGCCCGTTGCAGTCGAGTGGGAGCCGGATGACGAACTCCTGCATACTGAACCTGGATCGTCGAAGTCCTGGACGGCGTCGGAACCCGAGATCAGGCAAGTGTTCAGCATTGTCTTTGTCTTTTCCATGACTGAGCATTTTTGCCTGTCTCTTGAGGGGGCGAGCCGGGTGCAGCCGTCCACTGCATCCGAGCTTGTCTCACCGGGTTCTGGCGCTTCCGGTGATCCTGATCCCGGTTCCTTTTGTTCCTCTGAGCCTTTCCCCAGGGTCACCGGAGACGAATCCGCTCTGGTTGTCGCCACGGAGATTCCGGTTCTGTGCACAAAGTTCGCCTCTGATGCTGCGCCGGTCCAATCGGGGCCCACCGGGAGTGCTGCGCCGGTCCGGTTAAAGGCCGGTAAGGAAACTGGAGGATCATTTTCCCCGGACGTCAGGCTGATTCCACCCATTGCCTCCGTCTTCTCTCCTCCGGGTGCTGCTGGGGTTCCCCTCATCCGGGTCACTTTCCTCCTGTCCCGTAGATCTGCCTTTTTCCCCTTGGTGAGGAAGCCACACCTAAGCTTCTCCCTCTGCTCTCGGTGGTCTGAGGACGCGGGACGACCGCCCGCAAAACCGTCTGGTTGGTTCGGTGATCTGGGTGGGCCTCCTGAGATACTGTGTTCCCAAGCCTGGGACTTGGGTAGGCAGCCCGAACTGTGGATGTCGCTCCTGGCCAGGTGGAATCCGGGTCTGGGTCGCCCGCCGGACGAACTGTCATCTCTTGCCCCTCTCCACCTGCTGGCATCCCGGGAAGGATTGACTGTTAGTAGTTTTGTGTTTGGATTGTCCTCCTTTATTTGTTTTTATTCGGGACACTGAAGTTTTTTGCAAGCGTTTTTGCTGTGGTTTCAGTCCAGCTAAATTTTCTTTGGAAGAACTATTTTCTATGTCCTATTTTGCCCATAGGACGGACAGTATTTATGCTAATTTAAGTTGGTCCTTAAAGTAGTATTTTTGCTTCATGTTGCCTGGCCTCATTCTGAGTAATTTAGCTTATCTGCATTCATACCCTCCTCCAGACTGATTTATGATGTCTGTAGTGCCGATATGATGTGATTGAGGAGCTGATTTTTTTTTTTTTGTATCAGTATGTCAATTTGCTATACCAGGCTCAATTTTCTGGAGTTACTCCCAAATTGTTTTCTTAGAGTACTGATCTGTCTAGGCCGGGTTTGCATGAGTGGGAACCCACTTTAACCTCAAGTTACAGAATTAGTTTGTTTTCTATGACCTTTGGGACATGAATTTTGTCTTGTCCTCACCCTGAGTTCATTGTGGGTTTTTTTTTTTTCCCTTTTGCCGTGCCTTCTGTGGTTATTTGTATCTACCGTTTGGTCATTGCAGAAGAGGGGGTGATGGTTATTTTTGTCTAAGACTGTCTATATGGCAAACTCTACCATGTTCTGAGTTAGGCCTCCAGGTTTACCTTTTTTTTTTTTCTCTCTGCTGATTGGAAGGATCTGTCTGCCTGCTCTGTAATACGGAATTTTTCTTTTTCCCTTTTCCCAGTGTTATATGGTCTTGAGTATGTCTGTATTTTTGTTGTGACCTGTCGGGCAGCATGTTTCTTATGTCGTTTATTCCATTGTACCTGGGTTTCTCCCTATTTTTTTTTTCCCCTTCCCCTGTCTCATTTCTCTCCCCCCCTGGCCAGTTCCCCCACCACCCTCCCTGGGTCGGCCCTGGTGGCTTTCTGTTTGAGGGAGGGGGTAGGCCTGCGCCAGGAGGCGCGGCTCGGGGGGGGGAGTACTGTCACGCCTGGGCGCTGATTGCTATCCACGCTCAGGTTGTCCAGTTTCGCTCCAGCTCCATCCCATTCCGGGCCTGGTCTTACGGCCTCCTCCGGGGTTCGTAGCTTTGACAGCATCTCAGACTTCCGGCTGTCAAGCCCAGCTGCTCCAGGACAGCTGTCTGTCATTATTATCAATTACCTTTCCCGCTCCTGATTGGGTTCTGTCCCTCATTTAAGGGAGCAGCTGAGAATCGTTCCTCGCTGCGACCTAAACGAGGAAAGACGTACATCGTGTTTCCACGACTGGAGTTCCTACGTCCAACTCCAGTTCCCTCGGTGTTTCTGCTCCTCACCCACCTGTAAATGTTACTGCTCAGCGTGGGTTTCTTCCCCGCTGCACTTCTTAGCCTCTCACCCTAGTTGGAGTTCTACTTAGTGTATGTGCGTATCTTTGCCCCTCGTGGCTCTTTACTTTGCCATTTGTTTTCTGTTCCTTTTTTTTTTTTTTTTTTTTTTTTTTTGTTACTTATTGTACCCGTAGGTAGACTTGGTTGCAGTCTGGTGACAAGCCACCGGCTGCTGGTCGCTGCGTGCGCGAGCGCCCTAAACCTACATGTTTTTGGTATGCGGGAGGAAACCGGAGAAATCCCGGAGTAAACCCACGCAACACGGGGAGAACATGCAAACTCCACACAGCTCACTGTTGGTCGGGGGCTGGGATCGAACCCACGACCTCATGATCCCCGCAATCCCCCGGCCGAGGGTAAAACTGTGCTGCCACAGTGCTAAACCACTGCGCCACCGTGCAGCCCTTTGTTAATAAAGTTACGCAAACTCACTGGTCGCCTATAGCATCTCCTTTATGGCTCACGAGAGCCATTCATGACAGTTTTAGCATTCAGTTCTTGATTTACTGTTAAAATAAACAGACATCATTAACACAACTTCCATTAGTTCTATTCCATTAAGTTGTGGAGATGTGAACTGTTTCCACTTGGTTTACAACTGCATTAAATAATTAAACCTGTCTTCATCCTGAGTACCTTTCTTACCGTGTTTCTCATAAGAGTTTGTTCAAACAAGTATAGACTATTTCAGCAGAATCATAAAATATTAATCCACCTTATTCCTATCCTCCATAATACCTTGCGTGAATTAAGGGTGCAGCTTCCGGTACGACTTTAGAACGTGTGGTTGTCACAGAGACGGGGACACTTTTTCCTTGCTATAAAATGTCACGCCGCGCCGCGCATTAGCGGCGCCACCTGCTCGCACACCTGCACATCATCAGCGGCGAGGGATTTAAGCCGCCTCGCCCTGCGCTTCGGCCTGAAGCCGTCAGACTTCCCTACGCATCGCTGTGTGTTCCTTTTCATTCTCAGCTGATCATTCTGGTAAGAAAGGGTCTTACCTTTTTCTCCTCCAAGTCTGCTCCCCTGTGCACAGGTGGATTTCCCGGCGGCGGACTACTCCTTTCCATCGCCTGTTCCTCGATGCTGCACCGGGCTCTCCAGGTGGCTGTCTACCGGGACTTCGTCCCCTTGCTGTGCCAGTCATCCGTCCTATCCAAGTAAGCTCCTCACTCGCTCATTTATCTCCTGTTTGGTGTGTGCCCGTCACCCTTCTCCCCTGTGCTTTTCCCCATAGGGTTGTCCGGCTGTACGGTCTCCTGCCTCTGTGCCCGAAGCAGACGCCGCCACCAACACATTCACATCCCGCAGACACACATTCATACACTCCTGTTGTTAATAAACTATTTGAACTACTCTGAGCCTGTGTGTGTGCGTCTCCTGAGCTGTGCGTTATGTCAGTATGGCTTCAGCAGAGCGGCTCGGCAGATGGCGGGCTCGCACACCGGCTTACCACTCTCGAGGCTCGAGTGGATCAGATAGCTTATCAGCAACAGGTGATTTTCAATCAGTTGTTTAAATATAACTAACCGATTGGGCCGCTTGACCCCCAACAGCCGTTCCCACCCGGCTCGTCAGGGTGGGCCGGGCTCCTGCTGCTCCAGCGGCCGTCCAGCAGGCTCCGGGCGGGCACCGACTCAGCTCACGCCCATTCCAACCCCCGCCCGCTTTAGCGGAAAGCTCGGCGGAGCGCGGGGGTTCATAATGCAATGTGAGTCCGTGTTTCACCGTGTGCCCGGAGACTTTCCCTCAGATCATAGCCGAATTGGTTATATCGGGAATCTCCTTGAGGGGCGAGCATTAACCTGGACCTACGCCGTAATGGCGAGGCCCAGTTATGCCACCCTCACGTATGACCAATTCGTGAGACGCTTCCTAGAGGTCTTTGACCATTCTCGTACCGAGACGGTCCAGGTCGATCGGCTTCTCGCCCTCCAGCAGGGAAGCCGGTTGGCAGCGGACTACGTGGTCGACTTCCAGGTAGCGGCGGAGGAATTAGGCTGGGAGGAACGCTCCCTCTGTGGCCTTTTCCTCCGCAGTCTCAACGATGATCTGAGGGATGAACTGGCTGGGCGGGATATCCCTGAGACGCTAGCGGAGCTAACATCCCTAGCGATTAGTTTGGACAACAGGCTGCGCGAGCGCTCCTCGGGACGGAAGTCGTCTTCTTCTCGCCCTCGTGGAGTCTCGCCGCGCCTGTTCCAAGCTCGCCCCCTGGCGACGCCGCCACCATCGTGCCCCGAGGAGTCGGAGCCGATGGTGACGGGTTGGACAAAGCTTTCCCCTGCTGAGAGACAACGCCGCCGTGAGTTGGATCTCTGCATGTATTGCGGAGATGACCAACACACGGTGAAGCTTTGCCCACGGAAAGCCAGTCGGCGGGGTCCGCGAGTCACTGTAGGGGGCCTCGCGGACGTCAATCGGTTAAGTTCCCTCACACAATTGAAGCTGCCCATCCGTTTCTGTCACAACTCCACTGGGCATCTCACCCACGCACTGGTGGATTCGGGCGCGGAAGGCAGCTTTATTTCTCAAAGCCTGGCAACCCGATTGGGCATCCGCTGTCAGGCACTAAGGAACCCCATCTCCCTGGTCAACCTCTCTCGTGCCTCCCTTGGGAGAGTTACACACCAGACCATCCCCGTCCCGGTTGTTATCTCTGGAAACCACCGGGAGGAGATAACCTTTTACGTCCTGCCCAACTCTGTGTCGCCCGTCATCCTGGGGTATCCCTGGCTACGCCTCCACAACCCCGTTTTGGATTGGAAGTCCGCCGGGGTGTCGGCATGGAGTACGTTCTGCATGAGCACCTGTCTACAGTCCGCTGCCTGCTCTCCGTCCACTTCTCCCTCACCTACGGATGCTGCGCCCCCGGACCTGTCCCTGGTGCCATTGGAATTTCACGACCTGTGTATGGTATTCAGCAAATCCAAGGCTAAGTCCTCCACTCCTCATAGGCCCTACGACTGTGCAATCAACCTCCGCCAGGGGCACCACTTTACCTCTGGACGACTCTACAGTCTATCGGCGCCGGAGAAGGAGACTATGAACTCATACCTCAAGGAGTCGCTGAGTGCTGGGGATAATCCGCCCGTCGTCATCACCTGTGGGGGCAGGATTCTTCTTCGTCGGTAAGAAGGACGATCCCTCCGTCCTTGCATTGACTATCGTGCCTTAACGACATTACGGAGAAGGATCGCTACACCTGCCCCTCATGGACACCGCTTTCCACTCCCTCCAGGGGGCGACTTGGTTCACCAAGCTGGATCTACGCAGTGCATACCATCCTCGTCCGGATCCGGGAGGGAGATGAGTGGAAGACAGCCTTCTGTACCCCCGAACGGCCACGTCGAGTCCTGGTGATGCCGTTCGGGTTTAGACCAACGCTCCAGCCATCTTCAGCGCCTCATCAATGACGTCCTCCGGGATTTCATCGGCCTTTTTGTGTTCGTCTACCTGGACGACATTCTCATCTTCTCCAAGTCCAGGGACGAGCACCAGGTCCACGTGAGGCGGGTCCTTCAAAGGCTGCTGGAGAACCGGTTGTACGTGAAGGCCGAGAAATGCGAGTTTTACGCGAAGACAACATCCTTCCTCGGGTTCATCATCTCCCACGACCAGGTGCTTCCGGACCCAGAGAAGGTGAAGGCGGTGGTGGAATGGCCCACACCTGCGTCAAGAAAGCAGGTGCAGCAGGTCGTTGGGTTTGCGAACTTCTACCGCCACTTCGTCCCAAATTTTGGCACCATTGTCGGCCCGCTGACCCGCCTCACGTCCCCTAAGGTCCAGTTCCGGTGGACCGAAGAGGCCGCGGCTGCCTTCCAGGCGCTGAAGGCGGAGTTCTCCTCCTCCCGGGTCCTTAGCCAAGTCAACCCTGCGCTGCAGTGCATCGTGGAAGTGGACGCTTCGGACACAGGAGTGGGAGCGGTGCTATCCCAGCGGTCGCCGGATGACGGTATCAAACGGCCCTGCGCCTTCTTCTCCCGGCGCTTGTCCCCCGGCGGAGAGGAATTACGACGTGGGTGACAGAGCTCCTTGCCCCTCAAGCTCGCGCTACAGGAGTGGAGGTCACTGGCTAGAGGGGGCGGACCTGCCCGTTCGTGGTCCTGACGGACTACAAGAACTTGGAGTACCTTAGATCTGCCAAGCACCTGAACGCCCGCCAGGCGCGCTGGTCCCTTGTTCTTCGCCAGGGTTCCAATTTACCATCACCTTCAGGCCTGGCTCATAGAACGGCCTGCCCCGCGCCTCTCTAGGCAATTCGCCCCCTGAGGAGTCGGAGGACACGGTCCACACCATCCTACCCAGGTCGTGCGTCGTGGGAGCCGTCACCTGGGACATTGAGAGCAAGATCCGGAAGGCGCAGGAAGTGGAACCTGACCCTGGCAGCGGACCGGAGGGGAGGCTGTTCGTGCCATCCACGGTTCGGGGGGAGGTCATCCACTGGTTACACACATCCAAGCTCACCTGTCACCCTGGCTCCTCCCGGATGATTGACCTCCTCCAGCGGTCCTTCTGGTGGCCGGGCCTGCAGAGGGACGCTGCCCGCTACGCCCGGGCCTGTCCAGTGTGTGCCACCAACAAATCGGGTAATGCCCCTCCAGCGGGTTTGCTCCAGCCCCTGCCCGTCCCTGGCAGGCCCTGGTCGCATATCGCCCTGGATTTCGTCACCGGACTCCCAGTCTCGAACACCTACGACACCGTCCTGACCATCGTGGACCGCTTCTCCAAGGTGGCACACTTCGTCCCCCTACGAGGTCTTCCAACTGCCCTGGAGACGGCGGACCTCCTAATCCAGCACGTGGTCAGGCTGCATGGGATTCCGGTGGACGTGGTCTCGGACCGAGGGCCCCAATTTTCTTCAGACGTTTGGAGGTTGTTTTGCAATGCCTTAGGAGCCAAGGTGAGCCTCTCCTCCGGCCATCACCCCCAATCCAATGGGCAGTGTGAGCGGACCAACCAGGAGCTGGAGGCTGCGCTCCACTGTGTAACGGCGTCCAAACCAACGTCCTGGAGTAACCACCTCGCCTGGGTTGAATACGCCCACAACACCGCTCGCTCTTCTGCTACAGGGATGTCCCCCTTTAAGGCGTCCCTGGGTTACGACCCCCCGCTGTTCCCGGCGCAGGAGAGTGAGGTAACTGTCCCCTCAGTATGGGCGCATCTCAGGCAGTTCCGCTCCATCTGGGCGTCAGCGCGCAATGCGCTTTTACGCACGGCGGAGCGCAACAGAGCCGTGGCGGACTGGCACAGAAGACCTGCCCCGGTGTACAGAGTTGGTCAGCAAGTCTACGTGTCGACCCAGGACGTGATTTTAAAGGGCGAGAGGAGGAAGCTGGCACAGCGCTTTATGGGCCCATACCCCATCACCAGGATCATCAACCCGGTGGCTGTGCGTGTAGCTATTCCCCCCTCCCTCCGCATCCATCCCACCTTCCACGTGTCCAAGGTGAAGCTGGCAGTCTCCGACCCCTTTTGCCCTCCTCCTGCTGCGCAACCCGCGCCTCGGATGATTGATGGCCATCCGGCCTGGCCCGTCTCCTCCATCCTGGACTCCCGGCGCCGGGGTCGTGGGTTGCAGTACTTGGTGGACTGGGAGGGCTATGGGCCTGAACATCGGCAGTGGGTTCCCTCGTCATTTGTGTTGGACCCATCGCTCATCGCTGATTTCCACCGAGCGCACCCAGAGAAGCCATCGCCAGGAGGCGCTGCTAGAGGGGGGAGTACTGTCACGCCGCGCCGCTCATCAGCGGCGTCACCTGCTCGCACACCTGCACATCATCAGCGGCGAGGGATTTAAGCCGCCTCGCCCTGAGCTTCGGCCTGAAGCCGTCAGACTTCCCTACGCATCGCTGTGAGTTCCTTTTCATTCTCAGCTGATCATTCTGGTAAGAAGGTCTTACCTTTTTCTCCTCCAAGTCTGCTCCCCTGTGCACAGGTGGATTTCCTGGCGGCAGACTACTCCTTTCCATCGCCTGTTCCTCGATGCTGCACCGGGCTCTCCAGGTGGCTGTCTACCGGACTTCGTCCCTTGCTGTGCCAGTCATCCGTCCTATCCAAGTAAGCTCCTCACTCGCTCATTTATCTCCTGTGTTGGTGTGTGCCCGTCACCCTTCTCCCTGTGCTTTTCCCATAGGGTTGTCCGGCTGTACGGTCTCCTGCCTCTGTGCCCGAAGCAGACGCCGCCACCATCACATTCACATCCCGCAGACACACATTCATACACTCCTGTTGTTAATAAACTATTTGAACTACTCTGAGCCTGTGTGTGTGCGTCTCCTGAGCCGTGCGTTATGTCATAAAACAATGACTTCGGCATCAAAAATGCGGGAACACGGCCTTTTACACCTCAAAAACAATAATATTGTGGTGGGATAGGTGGGGGATTCTCCACCCAGAGAAGGCAGCTGGGATAAGGGGGAACAATGGACCGGAGGAGGAAGTGCCACTGGGGGGTCTCAAACAGGACAGGATGGACTATGCACCCCCCGGGAGAGGAGGAACCGCCGGAGCCACTGGAAAAGAGAAACGGGTGAGCAGCGGCACCGGCGTTATGTTATGATAACATGCCACACAGGTCTTTGTTCCAAACAGTGTATTATTGTCGGAAGTTCTGGGTCTCATTGCATGGAATTAAAGGTATAAAAAAGGAATGCACAGAGACCTGGGAGCTCTTTTTACTGTATTGTATGTTGGAGATGGAATAAAGTTCATGTGTCGTCTAGCTCGTTGCCTCGCCTGCTTCCTTTCTCAACATTGGTGACGTGCCATGGAAAGCGAGCCGAGCACCACCCCGGAGACTACCAGGAGGGAGAGCACCAGCGCCACGTGCGCTGTCTCATTCAAGCTCCCAGACTTCTGGCTTCACAACCCGACTGCATGGTTCTTGTACAAAGAAGCCCAGTTCGCACTCCACGAGATAATAATAGACGATACCAAGTATTACTAAGTGGTCACTCCGCTGGATGTGCACGCCACACAACAGGTGACAAGCCTGCTCCAGGAGCTGCCAGCCCAAGGAAAATATGAAGCGCTCAAGAGGATGCTTCTCCAGTGCTATACCCTTTCTGACAGTGGCAGAGAGACTCCTAACGCGTTCGGAGTTTGGTGACAGATCATCAGCTGTAGAGCAGTATGTCTCCGGTTCGTGGTAGCTGCTTATACTTTTCAGTCGGGACTTGCGTAGCAGCGAACACATATACAGCACGTTTGACAGAGAGTTGTTGTCTCAACATCTGGCAATGCGCCATTTCCAATTTTGGCTAGAAGGCCGCGAGTTCACCACATTCGTGGACCACAAGCTGCTGACGTACACAATGTCCAAGGTCTCGGAACCGTGGTCGGCTCAGCGGCAATGGCATTTGGGCCGCGATTCTCGGCGATACAACCGACATTCTACACGTTGCCGGTAAGCTCAACGTCGTGGCCGATTGTCTGTCGCGTGCCTTAGTCTCCCCGGTCTACATGGGAATAGATTTCCCCGCCATGGCTGCGGAGCAAGCTGGGAACGCGGACATTTGCAAGCACCAGTCTGCACGTACTGGGTTAAGGCTGGACAGCAGGGTGGTGCAAGAAGGGTGCCCTCCCTTGCTCTGTAATGTTTTCACCAGTTGCCCATGCCCGGTGGTTCTGAGCTCTTGGCACCGTCGCGTTTTTGAGTCGGTCCACTCCCTTTCACATCCGGGAGTGCACACTTCGGTGAAGCTAGTGGGGGTGAAATTTGTCTGGCTGTGCTTGCACAAGGACATGAAGAAGTGGGCTGCAGCTTGCGTAGCATGCTAGAGGGCCAAAGTGAACAAGCACACCAGAGCCCCCCTCGAGCCATTCCAAATCCCGGCCAGGAGGTTCGACCACGTGGATTTGGTGGGATCCCTCCCACCGTTGCAGGGTTTCACGCAACTTTTAACAATTGTGGGCCGCACCATACACTGGCCTGAAGTGGTCACGCTGGCTTCTACTGTGTCCGCAGAAGTGGCTCATGCCTTTTTGCCGGCTTGGGTAGCACGGTTCAGATCCCCGTCAGACATCACTTCCGACAGGGGCCCACAGTTTGTTTTGAAATTTTTGGTCGGTGATGGCCCAGAGCCTGGGGGTCAAAATTCACTGCACTACCATGTACAACCCTCAAGCTAACGGGTCATGTAAGCGTTTTCATAGGTTGCTTAAAGCAGCACTCTGTCATGTTTGCCCCTTTCAGAGCATAAACGAGGTGCCAGATGCCAACAGAAAGTTTGCTTGTTTATTAAAGAAGACACAAAATAATGAGCTACGTGGGGCAAAACACAAAACACTAAACTTAGGCACAAATAAAGAGTACTAGCACAAATACAAGAAGGTAGTGAGGGCGGAACCTGATGCTATGGAATAAACACTTACGGGTACAAAGTAGCGAGGAGGGACACTGGAGCCGGGCATAGGGACTCCAGTCTATGTGGTTGTAGGTCGCAGTGAGGAGTGAGCCCCAGCTGCTCCCTTAAATACTGAAGGCAAAAGGACATGAAACAAACAGGCGAGAAGGACACGTAATTGCAAATCACGATCAGCTGTGACAGTGCTGGCTAGACTTTGACAGCCGGAAGTTCAGCTGTAGTGCTGTCATAGTAAAAGCCCTGAGAAAACCCAATTACAACTGAGCAGAAGTAATGGAGAAAAAAGGGAGAATACCGAGTGGCCCGGGCGCAGAAAACTCAGCGCTCGGATCACCACAGTACCCCCCGTTCAAAGGACGCATTCCAGGCGTCCAAAGTAACATCCAAAGAGCCCCCCCCCCAACCAGAAGGCTAACAAGACCGACCTCGGGGGGGAGGAAGGGGAAACAGGCTAGGAGGGAGAGAAACCAGAAAAAAAAAAACAAGCACCAAAATATCTAACAGCGACATACAGAGAGAGAGAGAGAGAGAGAAAGAGAGAAAGAAAAAACACAAGGATCGGATAATAACAAGGGTCAAACAAAATAGTGCAGCTAATACACGCATACAACACGAATAACAACACAGAATGTCCAAAACCAGATAAACAAGTGAAAACAAAAATACATCATACACTTCAACTTAGAAAATGCTCAAGTACAGCAGAATAGGTGGACACAAAAAACATATGTACAGTACTACTCAGATCTCATGGCAAGGAAAAGAAAAATCTCTTTAGCAATACACAAGAGGGGGAAAAAAACACCACAAAAACACAAGTATGGGGATACCGGCAGGTAGAGAGAGAAGAAAAAAAAAAAGTTGTTCAGGTGGCCTACCAGCATCCAGACTCCACATCAGGAAAAAAGAAAAAAAGCAGTTCGGGTGGCCTACCCAAGTCCCAACACTGGGGAAACAGTACCTCCGGCGGTCAGCCTAGGTCGCCGAACCAGCAGAACAGTCCGTCAGGTGGCCGATCCAGGACGCAGAACTGGTGGAGCAGTGCGTCAGGCGGCTGGCCTGCGTCCTTAGACCACCAGGACCGGAGGGGGGGAGCTTGGAGGCGGCCTCCCAACTGAGATGCACAATTAGGGGACGCTGAACCAAATGAAAGGGATCCCAGTGGCTTCTGGTGGTGGAGAATGGGGGGGAAGGGGGGGAACGGGGAACCAGTCCGGTGCCAGGCGGAAGGGGATCTGCAGCTCCCTCACCGACCTTGAACCGGGCCAGTGCAGCACCCTTGGTGGACCCCGACCGGGCCAGCGCAGCACCTGGGGTGACCTCCAAACAAGAACCCAGAGCCTCAAGGAACACAACCGGAGCTGACTCATCTCTGGTGACCCTGAGAGAAGGCTCGGA
Organism: Pholidichthys leucotaenia; assembly: GCA_020510985.1. Taxonomy (NCBI): domain Eukaryota; kingdom Metazoa; phylum Chordata; class Actinopteri; order Cichliformes; family Pholidichthyidae; genus Pholidichthys; species Pholidichthys leucotaenia. The sequence goes on along the minus strand of CM035849.1, from coordinate 90,645,322 downwards.
CAAAGAGGAAGAACAGGGGTTAGGGTCACTGGCAGCAGCAGAGCCCAGCGAGATGAGCTTGGATGCAGTGGTCGGCTGCACCCAGCTCTTCTCTCCAAGAGACAGGCAAGAATGCTCCAAGACAGAAAGTAAGAAGACAAAATAGAGCACTTGCTTGAGCTTGAGCTCCACCATCGTCCAGGACTCCGACGATCCAGGCTCAACGATCTGGAGGTCCTTTTCCGGTTCCCACTCGACTGCGGTGGCCTTCGCAGCCGGCATATGGTCTCCACAGTCTGAGAACCACCTGGCGTTGAAACCCACGCCGATGGCCCACTCGGCATGGTGGCAGGGGATCTATAACCTGCTGGAGCTGACTGCTGCTCCACGGAGACCCGGGGACACTTTATCATCGGCGCAGGCTCCAAATAACAGTCAGCCCTCCTCCTCTGCCCATGGTGTGGCTGCGGGGCTGGAACCAGGCTCTCCAGGGCCGCAGGCTCCTCCTCCATCTGGCAGTCTACTCCTGGTACCAGAGGACGCTTGGAGAGAAGGGGAGGAAACACAGAGGAGGCAGGTTCAGTTTTAACGGCTGCAGCAGGTGGTGGGAGCTCAGTGGACTGTGAACCCTGAGCTCCACCCCCAGGAATCAGACAAGGTAATTCATCAGACAGAGATTTAGAATGAAAAACACCTGCTTTCCCGGGGAACGATGGTGACTGCTGCAGCGGGCTTGTTTCTTCCTTTTCCCTTGGGGATGGTGATAGGTGGAGCCAGAGCAGGACTCGCTGGTCTCACAGCAGCTGAAGGGAGCGCCGGGGAGGAGGAAGGAGCAGTTGAGGCAGTCCGTGGACGTGGAGCTGACGGAACAGTGGGAAAAGAAAATCCGGAGGCTGAGGCTGCTGTCTTCACCTTCAGTCATGATGCAGGGGAAACAGCTGGCTGGGAGGTGGAGCTTCTTTGGCGGCCCGGGACAGGATCCAGACGGGAATCTCGCCGTGGATTGGCCCGGACAGGAGACTCCCTCCCCGTCGGAACAGCCGTGTCCCGGGGAGGAGATAGATCACGGGCAGAGCAGCGATGTCTTCTGGCTGGGGGCGAGGCTAAATTCAGGTCAGGAAAGTGCCGCTGCTGTGCAGAAACTGAAGTCAGCAGCCCAGCGTGCTCAGGATAATTACTTAGTTCAGGATTAGCCTCCACCAGTCTAACTGCCACCACAACGTTCTTTAAGATTCTGCTGGGATGGAAGGAAGATGATGAGCTCAGCTGCCCACTGTTCCTCTTCACTGGGGACCCCAGATGCCCTCTTCCTCTGCTGCGTTAGGAGACAGCTCTTCAGTGACGCAGAATCTGGGGCTGGACGTAGCAGCGTAGCAGGAACCCAATCCCGGGGCGAGGAGCGGGGATGCCTTACCGTCTGCTCCGACTTGGGCCTCCTGCTGGGACTCTTCACCAGCCCATGATTCTTCTACTGAAGTGCTGCAAGTTTGGCCATCCTTTCCCTGCCCTCGGCATGCTCGGCCAGGTGAGGATGGCGCTTTACTGCCGCCTCTGCGAGGTCGAGGTACCAGTGCGCATTTATGGAGGTGGTGAACATACGAGCATTGGAAAGGAGGCCATCAATCTCCATTAGAGCCTGGACAAGCGCGAAGCCCAGGCTCATAGGATACCCAGTCCTTGATGATGCCATCTCTCCAAATAAAAACTGGCACCCAGAATAGAGGAGAAAGTCAAGCCAAAAAAAAACCAACAAACTTACTGAGGCTGGCACCTCTCTTGGCTGCGACCTACTGTCATGTTTGCCCCTTTCAGGGCATAAATGAAGTGCCAGATGCCAACAGAAAGTTTGCTTGTTTATTAAAGAAGACACAAAATAATGAGCCACGTGGGGAAAAACACAAAACACTAAACTCAGGCACAAATAAAGAGTACTAGCACAAATACAAGAAGGTAGCGAGAGCGGAACCTGATGCTATGGAATAAACACTTACGGATACAAAGTAGCGAGGAGGGAAACTGGAGCCGGGCGTAGGGACTCCAGTCTATGTGGGTGTAGGTCGCAGCGAGGAGTGAGCCCCAGCTGCTCCTTTAAATACTGAAGGCAAAAGGACATGAAACAAACAGACGAGGAGGAAACGTAATTGCAAAGCACGATCAGCTGTGACAGTGCCGGCTAGGCTTTGACAGCCGGAAGTTCGGCCGCGGTGCTGTCACAGTAAAAGCCCTGAGAAAACCCAATAATAACTGAGCAGAAGTAAGTTCTTCACATCTGTTCATGCCATGTCATGCTGCACATTATCAGTGTGTGTCTGTTAGTGCGTTTATGCACAAATGTAAGTCAAGCGTCTTCTTACTTACTTCTTACTTACTTCTTACTAAGATTTATCCATATGTCTGCCAACAGTGTTAGCGGTAGATTTGTTATCAGTCTTTGCAGTGTGTTTGGTCTGTTTCTGGTTTAAAGTTCTGTGAAGGTTAAGAAGTACCATAATAGCTTCCATAGGTAATTTTATAGTTTTGGGCCTTTGTTGGAGTCGCTCCCTGTGTGATGGGCATATATTAATCAGAATTCCTGTGATTTGACCGTGTTTTATCCGTTAATTGGTGCATAATCATGTGGCCCTTTGAGCTTTGCCGCTGCTCTGGCATCTGGTGCTGCATTGCCCCATTTCGCCAGCAGTGGGCACTGTTGACTACAGTTATTTAATCATCCAAGTGATTGATCTGATCTGATGTACTTTCATTGTTATGCTGTACCTGTTGTCATTCTTATGCATGAATGAGCCAATTTAAGTTACCTGGACGATTTTATTCAGCCCTTTGGCTCCGATTAATATATTATAGGCTCATGCATAACATTTTTGTAAACTGCCTAATTTTGTATTTTCTTTTCTCTTGTTTGTTGTTTCTTTTAGGAACCACACACAGACACACACCCACTCACTACGCACCCCTTCACATCAATGTCCCACCACAACTTCAATAAATATCCTTAGTGTGATTGGAATCTGTCTCTCTGAGCCCTCACTCTCTGACCGGAGTCCCTGTCTTCAACAGTAATTATCAAGCCAGCACCCCAGAGATACCCAATCTCTATCACAACAACAGTGTAACTCTCTAGAACCCACTGTTGTTAGTACTTTCTCATGATCAATACTTTCATCAGTTAAAAGAGACACAAGACTGTCTTGCACTATAATCTTGTATAAAACTGCTATAACAAACTAGTGTAAAACATTAATTGCACTTTATACTATAGCCTATGATTCAAGGGGGCCACCAAGTCTAGAGTCTGATGCAGAGAAGCTGAAACACTATCCACCATGTTATCAATTACAGAAGGAGCAAGCTGTCTATAGCTTATTTCCGTTGTGTTGACACATGGCATAGAGGAAACAATCTGCATAAATTTGGAAAACAGCATCATCTGAGAGGCATCTACTGTAATAATATTTTTCTTTAGGAGCCAAATAGTCAGAAATAGTAAAATCAAAGGTTAACAGACAATGGTCTGACAGTACAGGGTTATGAGGAGACACTACAAGATTTTCTATTTCTATGCCATATGTCAGAACAAGGTCCAATGTATGGTGGAGGTAATGAGTAGAATTTCCTACTTTCTGAGAAAACCCAATCGAGTCTAATATTGAATTAAAAGCCACATTAAGGCAGTCACTATCTACATCCACATGTATATTAAAGTCCCCTACTATAATTATTCTATCAGATTTCAGCACTAAATCAGCTAAGAAATCAGCAAATTCGGATAAAAATTCTGAGTAGGTTGATGGGGGACGATAAACTATGGCAAATAAAATTGGGTTTAACCTAAAATTGCTAAAGTGCCCAATACTGAGGACCAGGCCCTCAAAGGATTATAACATGTTTTTTGCTTTACATTAACTAGTAATTTGGAATGGTAAATTGTTGCTACTCCTCCTCCACGACCAGAACTTCTGGGATTTTGACAGTTTAAATAACCAGAGGGAGTTGATTCATTCAAACCAACATAATCCTCTTTCCCTAACCAAGTCTCTGTAAGGGAAATTAAATCAATCTGATGATCAATTAACAGATCATGGACTAACAGAGACTTGGGAGTTAGAGACCTAATATTTTATAAACCACATTTAATTTTTAAATTATGAGGAGGAACAGAGGCCAAATCATTCAATTTAGAGGCTTTATGTTTAATTTGAGTTTTACCAGTGTTTTGCTTTATCACTTTGGGATGCTTATACATTATATTTTTATTCACTTTGGAGGGAGCAGACAACGATTCTCTGATTGGGAAGTCAGGGGCTAAGCTGAGGGATGGCGGATGAAGAGGAGCTGCAGAGAGGCGTGTAAGACTGCGACTCTGCTTCCTGGTCCCAACTCTGAGTAGTCAAGGTTTTGGAAATTTGGATAAAAAAGATGCCAGATTGTTAGATAAATGAGAAGCACCATCCAAATTGGGATGAATGCTGTCTCGTCTCATAAGACCAGGTTTTCCCCAAAAAGAGCACCAATTGTCAATGTAGCCCACGTCATTTTTAGGACACCACACAGACAGCCAGCGGTTCAAGGATGACGAGCGACTAAACATGTCATCACTGGTCAGATTGGGGAGGGGCCCAGAGAATACTACAGTGGCAGACATCGTTTTTGCAAAGTCACACACCGATTCTACATCAAGTTTGGTGACTTCCGACTGCCGGAGACGGATGTCATTAATGCCGGCGTGAATAACAATTGTGGAGTATTTACAGTTACTTTTAGCCAGCATTTTCAAATTTGACTCGATGTCTCCTGCTCTGGCCCCAGGAATGCATTTGACTATGGCCGCTGGAGTCTCTAGGTTCACGTTTCTGACTACAGAGTCGCCAATGATCAGAGTTTTTTCCTCAGCGGGTGTGTCGCTGAGCGGGGAAAAACGATTAGAGACGTGAACAGGTTGGTGGTGAACCGGGGCTTTGCGACTAGGCTTCCTTCTCACCGTCCCCCACCCAGTCTCCTCGCTGCTGAGGAGAGCCGGGGGACCGCTGACAGGGGGGCCTACGCTAGCTAGCTCCGCTACAGCTAATGGGCGTCCGTCGAGATTAACTGGCGCAGACGGTGTTTCAATGCAGCGGAGCCGGGATTCCAAATCAGACAACCTCGCCTCGAGCGCCTCAAAAAGACAACATTTATTACATTTACCGTTATCACTAAAAGAGGCAGAGGTGTAGCTAAACATCTGACAGAGAGAGCACACCAGAGGAGGAGAGGAAGGAGAGCTAGTAGCCATAGCTAATAGCTGGAGAGCAACCACACAGGCAAACCACACAGGCAGACAGCAAAACAGGAAGGGACGATACGTTACGTTACCACAAGGAAGTGACAATCCTCAGTTCCTCAGAAGTCTGGGGACTTCTGAGGAACTATGAATTGTTACAATGTTCATATCATAAAGTACAGCATAAATTTGACACAAGTACTCTGAAAATATGTTGGAATTACAGCATAACTGCAGTACTTATGTAAAATAAGTATGAGGGTGTGGGCTGTATTCATCCTTGCTTTTGATCAGACATAAGTATGGTATAAGTACAGCGCGGTTAAACCCCATGCAACGAAGTGGAAAAGGGTATAATGTTTTTTGACCCATCCGTCCGTCCGTCCATCCATCTGTCCATTTGACATTTTATGTTGTCGCTGTGGTATATATTACTCATATATTCCATACCTGCATACGTTAGAGCATGTGGAAATGTTTGGAGCAACATATGCAAAGGAACTTCACACCTCCGAAAGGACAAAGGAATCTCACCGCCGTGTGAAGACCAACGACGTCACAGGACGCGGCGGCGACAGACTTGACACCTTCACCCCCTAAGGCGAGGAGAAGTTTTCCCATCACCTCCCAAGACGAAGGGAGGAGTTGACAGGATAATGGGGGGATTAAGATACGGGGATGTCGGCTTGTGTTTTGCATGTCTTTGATGTGTGCCTGTATTTAACCAGCGAGCTGGGCAGAAATCTCTCTCTTTTGCCTTCTGCCAAGCTCTGCACCAGATGAGACAAGATAGAAGAGTTGTTCATTAAAGACTCTGTTTTTGATACAAAACCGCCTCATCATTTCCAGCTCTTCTACACTGGTGACCCCGACGTGATATTTCGTCTACCTCGATGACATGCTGGTAGCCAGCTCATCTGAGGAAGAGCACGAGCAGCATCTCACTACCGTTTTTCAGAGGCTAGAAGAGCACGGATTAATAATTAATCCAGCCAAATGCAAATTCGGCGTATCGCAAATTGATTTTTTGGGACATAGAGTCTCCCCGAAAGGGGCAGTTCCGCTTCCAGACAAAATTCATGCGATAGAAGGTTTTCCACGGCCCCAAACGGTCAAATCGCTACAGGAATTTTTGGGGATGGTTAATTTTTACAACCGTTTCCTCCCTCATGCAGCTCAGCTCATGCAGCCCCTGTATGACGCGCTCAAAAAAAAGAAAGCTTCCAACGCGGTCGAATGGACCCCGGAACGCGAACGCGCTTTTGCGGAAGTTAAAAACGCCCTAGCTAACGCCACAATGTTAGTCCATCCAGATCCCTCGGCCCGCATTGCTCTAACCACAGATGCTTCAGACTTGGCCATAGGGGCAGTTGTAGAACAACTTGTCAAGGGGGTCTGGCAACCTTTAGCATTTTTTAGCAAATCGCTAAACCCGACGGAACGCAAATACAGTGATCCCTCGCTACTTCGCGCTTCACCTTTCACGCCCTCAGTGCATCGCGGATTTTTCAAAAATATTCATCAAAAATTCAAAATTGAGAAATAATGGGCGGGCGCTAGCAGAAGGCAGGGAGACTACATTAGACCATCAGGTGTCAACACGGAGAGCCGCACAACTCTCTGTTCGCTATTCTCATGTTGGCTCGGCTCGGAAATCTCGCAAGCTGATTGGCCGAGACGTTTCACCCCGAAAGCTGATTGGCCGAGACGTTTCACCCACCTCCTCTCCCTGCCGAGCACTCATGAAGGGAAGGAAGACCGCATTCATTGCTTTTTATCGCTCGTGTTACTTAGTCTCGCTGCGTGGAACTTTTTGCTGTTCTCTTGTGCCATTTTGTGCGAAATAGTCTTCCCGTCGAGCCACTACGCCGCCTCCTGCAGCTTCAGCTCTATCGGAAGCTGCCCTCGATGATCCTGCGCCTCCAGCACCTCTCGATGAGGCGTCACCTGAGGAGCAGTAAAGCTCTCATTAACCTGTGCAGTAAATCATTTTCATCTTGAGTTACGTATCTTGTTATAAGAATAAAAGAGTTCTAAAAACATATTTATGTACACTTTGTTTACATCTACGTATGTATGTACACGTACACACACACACACACATATAATATGAGAGAGAGAGTGAGAGAATGAACGTACGTATTATTTATGGATGACGTCATTGGGGTGACGCTACTTCGCGGTTTTTCACTTTTCGCGGTCGGTTCTGGAACCCATTAACCGCGATAAGTGAGGGATCACTGTACAGCACTTTTGACAGGGAGCTGCTGGCGCTCCATTTATCCATCCGCCACTTCCAGTTTTGGTTAGAAGGGCGGAGTTTCACGGCTTTTGTGGACCATAAACCGCTCACTTTCGCTATGGCTAAAATTTCAGAACCTTGGTCGGGCAGACAACAAAGACAGCTAGCTGCGGTTTCAGAGTTCACCACAGACATTCGACATGTAGCGGGCAAACTTAACGTAGTAGCGGACTGTCTCTCTCGCGCTGTGGCACCGCCAGAGCACGAGGAGACAGATTACACTGCTTCAGCAGCTGAGCTTTTCTCTAACGCAAACACATATGCAGCACCTATCCATGAAGGGATAGATTATGCAGCCATGGCGGAAGAACAAGGTAGTGATGCGGACGTGCGCGCGCTCCTGTCTGGACCAACAGGGTTAAGGCTGGAGAAAAAAGGGTTGCGCGACGCCGTGCCCCCCCTAATATGCGATGTTTCAACCGGCCGACCTCGCCCGTTAGTACCGGCTGCTTGGCGGCGCCGTATTTTCGACGCAATTCACTCCCTCGCGCACCCAGGTGTGTGCGCCTCGGTCAAAATGGTTGCCGAAAAGTTTGTGTGGCCAGGCCTGCGCAAAAACATAAAAGAATGGGCAAAAACTTGCATTCCTTGTCAGCGCGCCAAAGTACACAAACACACAAAAGCCCCTCTGGAGCCTTTTCCCATCCCTGCTAGAAGGTTCGACCACATTCATGTCGACCTCGTGGGGCCGCTGCCTTCCTCCCAGGGTTTCACACACCTGCTAACAATGATAGACTGCACCACGCGCTGGCCAGAGGCAGTCCCTCTAGCGGCAACTACAGCGGAGGAAGTCTCTCGCGTTTTTCTAACAAATTGGGTGGCACATTTCGGCGTCCCATCAGACATCACGTCAGATAGGGGGCCTCAATTTGTCTCAGAGCTCTGGTCAGCCATGTCCAACAGTTTAGGGGCAACAATTCGCCGTACCACCGCTTATCACCCTCAGGCTAATGGGTTATGCGAGCGTTTTCACAGGTCCTTAAAGGCCGCCCTCAGAGCCTCATTAACGGACACAAATTGGGTAAATAAACTTCCCTGGGTTTTATTGGGGTTGCGTGCGGCACCTAAAGAGGATTTAGACGCTTCCCCTGCAGAATTAGTCTTTGCTCAGCCTATCAGACTACCAGGTGAATTTTTACCAGAAAACCCGGAACCAGGGCACCTCCCAGTCCCAAGGTTTTTAGGCAGTAACGGTCCAGCTCATCACTCCTTTCCACGAGTTTTTGTTCCTCAAACTTTAAAAAACGCCGAGTTTGTTTTTGTTAAGCATGAAGCCCTTAAACCAACATTACGCCCAGTATACGAGGGCCCGTTCAGAGTGCTGGAAAATGGTGACAAACACTTTGTGCTTGATTATGGGGATAGAAATGAAACGGTCAGCATTGACAGACTCAAACCTGCCTTCTTGTTGAGAGACGAACCTGCACAGTTGGCGCGAGCACCTCAGCGAGGCAGACCCCCCAAGGAAAAAGACTCAGCCCCCAGGCAGGGAACAAATAATCTCTCTCCTTCCCACACTGCAGATTCCTCACAACAAGGTCCCAGCAGGACGCCTAAACCAACCTACAGCAGCTTTGGGAGAAGATTGAAACCCAGACTGCACAGGGACTGATTACACCACTCTGCAATTTTTCGCTAATTGTGCCGCAACAGTTTAGGACTGACTTATGATTATACTATGCTGTTATGTTTTCACTGAACTCTCTTAGGAGCATGGCTACTTAAAAGTTTCTTCTGTGGCAACAGCTGTAACACGTAGTATGTCTTAGTAATTACCCAAGACTGTGAATCTTTCTGTGTCCTTTTCTAGTTGTTTGGGGGGCCTGTGGTATATATTACTCATATATTCCATACCTGCATACGTTAGAGCATGTGGAAATGTTTGGAGCAACATATGCAAAGGAACTTCACACCTCCGAAAGGACAAAGGAATCTCACAGCCGTGTGAAGACCAACGACGTCACAGGACGCGGCGGTGACAGACTTGACACCTTCACCCCCCTAAGGCGAGGAGAAGTTTTCCCATCACCTCCCAAGACGAAGGGAGGAGTTAACAGGACAATGGGGGGATTAAGATACGGGGATGTCGGCTTGTGTTTTGCATGTCTTTGATGTGTGCCTGTATTTAACCAGCGAGCTGGGCAGAAATCTCTCTCTTTTGCCTTCTGCCAAGCTCTGCACCAGATGAGACAAGATAGAAGAGTTGTTCATTAAAGACTCTGTTTTTGATACAAAACCGCCTCATCATTTCCAGCTCTTCTACAGTCGCCACCATAGCTTCTACATTTCTCATCAAATTGACGTCAAACTTATACCGAAGCTTTAACTCATCAATATCTTGGATGATTTCAGTTTTGACATGCATCTAACGAGGGGTAAACCTACATGGTTAAACAACTAAAAGGACTTGAATATTAACTTGTTTTCTTTTGAAAAATACACTAATTCCTTTGGCTATAGGCCAGGTTTATACACAGATTTGCAAAAATCTCAACTTTTTTCACATTGTCATTATGGGGTATTGTGTGTAGAATTTTGAGGGAAAAAATGAATTTAATCCCTTTTAGAATAAGGCTGTAACATAATATGTGGAAAAAGTGAAGTGCTGTGAATACTTGACGGATGCACTGTAAAAAGTCAATGTAAAGATGCAAATACACTCAAATTTTCTTCCAAGCAAGTAGTAAAGCTTTGCAGGGAGGTGGAGTTGCCTTCATACAGTATCTCACAAAAGTGAGTACACCCCTCACATTTTTGTAAATATCAATCAATCTTTATTTGGATAGATTAAAAGTACAGATTAAAAGAAACAGAATAATATAACAAAGGGGGAAAGAAAATCCAACGAGGTCAAATTAGACAAAAACTCCTCTGATTATACAGTTCAACATAAGTTATCCGAAATGGGTGATGGCTGAAGCCGCAGCTTATATTGCCCACCCATATTCCATCCAAGAATTCAAAAGAAAAACAAACAAGCGCGATTACAATTCAGAACAAAGCTAAGACAAAATGTGACAAGAAAAACTAAGCAACAACACAACGCAGGCTGGATATGACAATCCTTATGTGATTTTATATGTCATCTTGTATATATGTTCGGAGTATTTCTCCCTTTAGTTTTTGTTTAAATTGTGCAAGCGTTGTACATGATTTTAATTCAGGTCCAAAATCGTTCCATAATCTGACTCCTTGCACTGAAACACAGTGTTGCTTGGTGGTAGTTCTCACTGAAGGTTTTTGAAATATACATGTTCCTATGAAATGGTATTGTTTCTCCCTTATTTGGAACAACTTTTGGATATTTGCGGGCAGTGAGAGATTCTTCACTTTAAACATTATTACTGGAGTTTTAAAGTCAACCAGATCTTTCAACTTGAGAGCTTTTAATTTAAGAAAAAGTGGGTTTGTTGGTTCCCTGTAAGCAGCTTTGTTTATTATTCTAATAGCTCTCTTCTGAAGCATAAAGACTGGATATATGTTTGTTTTATATGCATTTCCCCATACTTCAGTACAATATGTCATGTATGGAAGTATTAATGAATGATACAAGGTATATAGTGTGGGTTGATTCAGCAAATATTTCACTCTGTGTAGTATTCCAATTGATTTGGATATTTTACCTTTAATATAATTAATATGTGACTTCCAACACAGTTTATTATCAATTATTACACCAAGAAATTTAGTTTCGGATACCCTTTCAATCTCTACACCATTTACACTGAGTTTAGACACTAAGTTGTTGTGATGGTTGTTAAATACTATAAATTTTGTCTTACTTAAATTGAGTGTTAATTTGTTTGAATCAAACCACAGTTTAAGCTTTCCTAATTCCTTTCCGAGTGTATCCAAAAGTTGTTCCAAATTGCTTCCACTGCATAATAAATTAGTGTCATCGGCAAACAATATTAAATCCATTTTTTCTGAAACTTTACATATATCATTTATATACATATTGAATAACAATGGCCCCAAAACTGAACCCTGTGGGACTCCACAAGTAACCTTCAGTAACTGTGAGTTTTTGTTACCAACACATACATACTGATATCTATTCTTTAAGTAACTACATAACCAGGACAGTGCTACTCCCCTAATACCACAATTTTGTAGTTTCTTTAATAATAAATTATGATCTACTGTATCAAATGCTTGTTTAAGATCCAGGAATACCCCAAATGAATACTCTTTATTTTCAACGGCAGTTGATATTTTTTCTATAAATTCCATTAGAGCAAATGCAGTTGTCCTCTTGTGTCTGAACCCATATTGCTGCTCACACAATAAATTATTCTTCAGTATGAAGTTGTCAATTCTCTCATTGAATATTTTTTCAAGTATCTTGGAAAATTGCGGCAATAGTGAAATAGGTCTATAGTTTGAAAGTTTCCCTCTGTCACCCGTCTTATAGATCGGAATTACTTTAGCTATTTTCATTGCATTGGGAAATATAAACTGTTTGGAGAGACAGGTTACAGATATATGTCAGTGGTTTCACTAAGCATTCAATAATAGTTTTGACTAAGAGCATGTCAATACCATCACAGTCCGTAGATGTTTTACTTTTAAACGATTTAACAATTTCAATGACCTCTCTCTCGTCTGTGTTCTTTATGAAAATGGAGTCTTTTATAGCAGTGTTTTTGCTTATTGTATCACCTGTGGGTGCCGTAATGGGTATTTCTTGAGCCAAATTAGGACCAATGTTAACAAAAAAGTTATTAAATTCATCTGCAGGTGAAGCTGCATTCACACTCTGAGTCGTTTTATTATTTTTTGAAAAATCGGTTGGGTAGCTTGTATTTCTGTTTTTATTTCCAAGAATATTGTTAAGTATTGTCCATGTATTTTTAATATTGTCTTTGTTTTTCTCCAGTTCTTTACTGTAATAGTCTCTTTTACTACATCTTATTATATATGTTAACTTATTTTTGTATGTTTTATACCGCTGCTCTGCTTCTTTTGTCCTTTTCTTTAGAAAAGCATTATATAATAAATTTTTCTTTTTACACGCCTTTTGTAATCCTTTGGTTAACCATGGCTTGTCGGCAAATTTATGTTTAAGCTTTTTCTTTACTAATGGACAATTTTTTTCATAAAGAGTGGCTACAATGTTTATAAATGTGTCATAGGCTTCATTTACATCTGATACATAGACTTTTGTCCAGTCTTGCTTCAGTAAGTCTTCTTTAAAAGAACTGATTGCATTTTGTAATTTGTATCTGAATGATTTTAAAAAAAAAATTCTGTATTGGCCCCCGTGTGGCCATGGATAAGTGCAAAGGTTGGCAAATGATCACTTATATCATTTATCAATAATCCACTTTCTATTTTCTTATCAATAATATTAACAAACAGGTTGTCAATAAGTGTAGCAGTGTGAACTGTGATTCTACTGGGATGTGTTATTGTGGGATATAGACTCATGCTGTACATAGAATTCATGAACTCTGTAATTACATTTTGTTGATATGGATTTAGTAAATCAATATTGAAATCTCCACAAATTACTACCATTTTCTTACTAGTAATATTATTGTACAGCTCGACTAATTTATGTCTGAATGTCTCAATGCAAGTTCCCGGCGTTCTATATATACAACTTATAATTAGATTTTTCGTTTTATCTTGGTCAATCTCAACAGTAACACATTCCAAAATCCCTGGTAGTGCAAAGGACATTCCATTTACAAGCTTACACCTATACAGGTCATCAATATACAGTGCAACACCACCACCCTTTTTTTTGAGATCTGTTAATATGAAACATCTGATATCCCTCTATTGCCATCAGGGGAGCCTGCGCTTCATTAAGCCAAGTTTCAGAGACTGCGATAGCTGTAAATTTTCTGTCTAGTTGTTTTAAATAGTCCTGAATCTGTGGAAAGTTTTTGTTAAGACTTCTGCTATTGACGTGTATTATTGATAGTTTACCATCTAGTTGCACTTGACTTTTGAATTGCTTTTCGGTGTAATATTCACAATGATTATGAATATTATTGAAAAAGTGCTTATAAGATAAGATAAGATAAGATAAGATAAGCCTTTATTAGTCCCACAAAGGGGAAATTCCAGGATTGCAACAGCACAGGGATAGCAACACTCAGAGCAACAATCAGAAGGCAAGAAAAAACAAGCAAGCAAGAGCAGCTAATATACATATGTACATATTACTATAAAATATATATATACACACACACACACACACACAGACACACAGTGCAGAGCATTGTAGCTGGATGGAATAAATATATGAATATATGAACACACAGTGCAGAGCATTGTAGCTAGATGGAATAAATATGTAAATATATAAACACCCACAGTATGGAGCATTGCAGCTAGGTGGAATAAATATGCAAGTATATAAACACACACAGTGTGGAGCAATGTAGCTAGATGGAATAATATGTAGATATATAAAAACACAGTGCGGAGCATTGTAGCTAGCAGCACAGTGGTGCAGTGGTTAGCACTGTTGCCTTACAGCTAGAAGGTTTCTGGTTCAAATCCCCAGGGTGGCAGGGGTTGGAACCTTTCTGTGTGGAGTTTGCATGTTCTCCCTGTGCTGCGTGGGTTTACTCCGGGGGCTCCGGTTTCCTCCCACAATCCAAAGACATGCATGTTAGGTTAATTGGCTGTTCTAAATTGTCCCTAGATATCTGTTTCCTATAGGCCCTTAGAATAGAGGGTTAGTACTAGTGAAAGCGCTTTGAGTGGTCTTTGTGACTAGAAAAGCGCTATATAAGTGCAGGTTAGTTAGTTAGTTAGTTAGATGGAATAAATATATAGATATATAAATATAAACACACCCAGTGCAGAGCATTGTAGCTAGATGGAATAAATATGTAAATATATAAACACACACAGTGCAGAGCATTGTTGCTAGGTGGGATGAAACAGCATAACCGTCTATTTAGTTATCCTACATGGTATGATTATGTGCCCATACATATTCTCACCCTCCATAGCGACCGGTATGTTCCTAGTTGTATGCCGGAGAGGACCATTGTGTAAGTCTATTGCATCTTTTGCATTAAAAAAAAAACAAAACAAAAAAAAAAAAAACTATTAGTTTGTTACGTCTTTTTGCTATCTCTGCGAGCAGCCCTGCTTAGGTTGTACAGTCTGACAGCCGTTGGTAGGAAGGACCTACGAAACCTCTCGGTTGTGCACCTGGGATGATGTAGTCTGCTGCTAAATGAGCTCCTCAGTGCATCCAGTATGTCCTGCATAGGGTGGAACTCGGACTCCAGCAGAGATGACAGTTTAGCCACCGTCCTTCTCTCTCCTATCTCCTCCATCGGATCAAGGCGTTGCCCCAGGACAGAGCTAGCTTTCTTAATCAGTTTGTTCAGTCTCTTCCTATCGGCTGCAGTAATGCCACTGCCCCAGCAGACCACTCCAAAAGTGATGGCTGATGCCACCACCGTGTCATAGAATGACTTCAGCAGCGCCCCTTGTACACCAAAAGACCTGAGTCTCCTCAGCAGGAACAGCCTGCGCTGTCCCTTCTTGTAGAGTGCGTCAGTATTGTGTGACCAGTCTAGTTTATTGTTCAGATGAATACCCAGGTACTTGTAGGATGTCACCATCTCGATGTCTGTTCCCTGTATATTTACTGGTGCTGTGAGGGGCTGCCCATGCCTGCGGCAGTCCACCACCAGCTCCTTAGTTTTCCTCGCGTTGATCTGGAGGCAGTTCCGATGGCACCAGTCCACAAAGTCCTGGATAAGCCCTCTGTACTCAGCTTCATCTCCGCTGGAGATGAGACCAACGATCGCAGAGTCATCAGAGAACTTCTGTAGATGGCAATGTGTTGTGTTGTGTGAGAAGTCCGCAGTATAAAGAGTGAACAAGAAGGGAGCCAGCACCGTTCCCTGGGGGGCCCCCGTGCTACTGATGATCGTGTCGGAAACACAGTCCCGGGTTCTCACAAACTGAGGCCGGTTCGTGAGGTAGTCCAGGATCCATGATGACAGGTGCTGGTCCACCCCTGCGCGCAGCAGCTTGTCCTTCAGGATCATCGGTTGGATGGTGTTGAAAGCACTGGAGAAGTCAAAGAACATGATCCTCACCATATTCCCGGGCTTCTCCAGGTGGGACAGAGAACGGTGAAGGAGGAAGATCACCGCATCCTCCACCCCAATGCCATGCTGGTAGGCGAACTGGAGTGGATCCATCGCTGGTTCCACCAGGGGGCGGAGATGAGCAAGGAGCAGTCTCTCCAGGGTCTTCATCAAGTGGGACGTCAAGGCCACCGGTCTGAAGCTGTTCAGGTCTTTGGGGTGGGAAGTTTTTGGTACAGGTACCACACAAGATGTTTTCCACAGCTGTGGTACCCTCCCCAGTTTCAGGCTCATGTTGAAGATATACGTCACAATCCCACACAGCTGGTCTGCACAGGACTTGAGGAGCTTTGCGCTGATGCCGTCCGGTCCCGACGCCTTCCTCGCCTTGATCTTCCTCAGCTCCGTCCTCACCTGGGTCTTGGTCAGGGTCAGGATGGGGGGCTGTGTGTTGGGAGTGGGGGGGGTGTCGGTGGAGTGGGGAGTGGGTAGCAGGACTTGATTTCTTAGAGGCAGCAGTGGTTGTTGTGCAGACAGGGGGGAGGGCGGTTGGTCAAATCTATTGAAAAACAGATTCAGGTTGTTCGCCCACTCCCTGCCCCCCGTGGCCTGGGGGGAGGTATTCTGGAGCCCCGAGATGGTTTTGAGGTTTCTCCAGACCCCGCTGATGTCGCTCTGTTGCAGCTTGTCCTCCATCTTCTTCCTGAAGCTGTCCTTGCCTTCTCTGATCTTTCTCCTCAGCTCCCTCTGTACGGACTTCAGCATCTCCCTGTTCCCCGACCTGAAGATCCTCTTCTTCTCTCTCAGAAGTGTTTTTATCTCAGGGTTGATCCAGGGTTTGTTGTTTGAGTGACGCCGTATGGTCTTGGTGGGAACGGATTTGTCCACACAGAAGCTGAGGTAGCCCGTGAAGGTGTGAATGAGGCCATCGATGTCCTCACCATGTGGATCGCAGAGCTGCTTCCAGGCAGTGGCTTCAAAACAGTCCTTTAGAGTGTCCATTGTCTCTTCAGACCATAACTCCACAGTGTGCATGGCCGGAGGTTGTCTGTGCACTAGGGGTTTGTACACCGGTCGGAGATGAACCAAGTTGTGATCCGATCTCCCAAGTGGGGGGAGTTGTGATGAGGTGTACGCCTCCTTAGTGTTTGCGTAGAACAAATCCAGTGTTTTATTGTCTCTAGTGTGGCATGTGACATACTGGGTGAAAGTGGGCAGAATGGGAGACAGTGAAACGTGGTTGAAATCGCCTGAGATGAGGAGAAGAGCATCTGGGTGTTCTGTCTGCAGCCTGCTGGTTACTGAATGGATGACGTCACGTGCTGTCCCAGCGTTCGCCGTCGGATTTGCATAAACAACAATGCAGATCACGTGTGAGTGTTCTCTCGGGAGATATGTAGGCCTCATGCTAACAGCTAGCAACTCAATGTCTTTGCTGCAGTGTCGTTGTTTAACAGTGATATGTCCCGGTCTGCACCAGTTGTTGTTAACATACATGATCACTCCACCGCCCCTAGCCTTGCCACTGTCTGGTGTTCGGTCAGCTCGTATCATGTGAAAACCCTCCAGCTCAATGTTAGCATCTGCTGCTAGTTCAGTTAGCCACGTCTCAGTAAACAAAAGGAGAGAGCACTCCCGGTAAGTGCTATCATAACGGGAGATAGCCGCTAGCTCATCTAACTTTCCCAGTATCGACCGTACATTTCCCATGACAACAGATGGAAGGGAGGGTCTGTACCTTATATTTTTTGTCCTCCGCCTTACTCCAGCCCGGCAGCCGCGGCGTTTTCACCTCAGTTCTCTCGGTATGTCGAGTTTTTCCAGTGGGACCGGGTGGCGGTTAAATGCTAGCAGCTCTTCCCTGTTATATCGTATCCTGCTATAAACAGTGCAGATCACGTGTGAGTGTTCTCTCGGGAGATATGTAGGCCTCATGCTAACAGCTAGCAACTCAATGTCTTTGCTGCAGTGTCGTTGTTTAACAGTGATATGTCCCGGTCTGCACCAGTTGTTGTTAACATACATGATCACTCCACCGCCCCTAGTTTTGCCACTCTCTGGTGTTCGGTCAGCTCGTATCGTGTGAAAACCCTCCAGCTCAATGTTAGCATCTGCTGCTAGTTCAGTTAGCCACGTCTCAGTAAACAAAAGGAGAGAGCACTCCCGGTAAGTGCTATCATAACGGGAGATAGCCGCTAGCTCATCTAACTTTCCCAGTATCGACCGTACATTTCCCATGACAACAGATGGAAGGGAGGGTCTGTACCTTATATTTTTTGTCCTCCGCCTTACTCCAGCCCGGCAGCCGCGGCGTTTTCACCTCAGTTCTCTCGGTATGTCGAGTTTTTCCAGTGGGACCGGGTGGCGGTTAAATGCTAGCAGCTCTTCCCTGTTATATCGTATCCTGCTATAAACAGTGGCTCCGTCCACCGGCTCAGGAGACATTTGGGATGATCTGTGTGTCCGTGATATAAGTGGGGTGAAAAAAAAAAGTGATCAAAAGAGAGAGGAAGGGAAAAAAAACTCGGAATCGAGCCGCTGTTGCAAAAGGCAGCCGACTGGTGTGGCGCCGAGAGGAGAAAAAAAAAAAAAAAAAAAAAAAAAAAAAAAAATCAGGATCAATATCATTTTCCATCTCTTGTAGTTTATGTTCAGCATAATGGCATATTTTCAGAGTTTGAATTTCCTCACTCTGTGTCAAATGACTTCCTCCAGCTGGGGATTATTGATGTCTACTCAAGTCAGTCATAAATTATTTTTTTTTGTTTTGCTTATTTTTTTTTATTATTATTTTTTTAAAAGTACATTGACATGGCATGTCAAAAGAACTATTCTTGCCGTGTGTGTGGATATGGATTTTTATAGTCTCTGAATTTTCTTAATCAGTGTTAACTGTATTTATTTAAGTCAGTAACATCCCTGATTATTATACTCTTTGCTTCCTCAGGTGTTTCATTTAGTTTGATCCAAACTCTACAATTTCTTGTCTATGTTGCCTGTATCTTATTTTGTCTTTTCAGCATCCGTGCTTGCCGTGCTATTTCAGCATTAGTTTTTGTTAGATGTTCATTTAGGTAAAATTCTGTTCCCTGTAGCTTTCTGGCCTGCCTCAGTATGTCATTCTTTACCCTTCTGTTCACAAAGCGCATCACAATTGATTTCTTTGTTTTATTATCTTTTCTGGGTAAAGCATGACAGGCTGAAATTGCATTTGCTTCGACCTTTATATCTCTACTATCAAGGAACTGAAGCACCTGGTTTTCCAGGGAGACTGATTCACTCAGGAGAACATCCTCTCTTCTCAATCCTGCTGTAGCATGAGCATATGATTGATATTTAATGTCTAGTCCACTTATAATTAGATCATCCATATGAGAACATTATTCAAGATCCTCGACACGTCACGCCAAGTCTGTAATTTTTTTGTCTTTTTCCTTAATTGTTAATTTTAATTCTCGGACTTCTTCCATTAGCTCTATTATTTTGGCCTGCTGACTAACCACTTTGGTCAGTTCTTCTGACAAGAAGTTCAGGGATTTTTTGATCTCTTCCATTTCCTCCTTCTTTGGTGGCATTTTTACTGACCTGTGGATAGTAAAACAATCTCTGCTGGTGTCTCCGGTATCCGATCCGACCGACCTCAAATCCAGCTGGGCCTCAGCTAGCCCCCTCCGCTGCTAGTCCCGCTGCTTACCGCCGCCGTAACAGAGCTCCTGTCCAGCCGGGGTACCGGAAGCTCCTCCACCGAGTCTCGCCGCACACCGCCACTGTAGCCGAGCTCCGATCCTGCTTCTGTCCAGCTGGGGTCCCGGTAGATCCTCCGCTGAGCCCCGCCACCTACCGCCGTCTGCCTCAGTAGTTCCTCCGCCGAGCCCCGCCGCTGCAACTGGGCTCCGACTCCGGCTGGGGCCCCGGCGGTCCTTCATTGGTCCCCGTCTCCCACCACCACTGCAGTTGAACTCCGATCCGGCTCCCGTCCAACTGCTGCCTTGGCTTGTTCCTCCGGCGAGCCCCAATCACCAGTATTTTATTAAAATTTTTAAATCACCCTTATTGTCGTTCAACTGTACAACCAATCATGTACAGTAGAACGAGATTGTGCTTTACCTATCTACAGTGTCAATCACACACACCCCAAGTGCAGAATCAGAGGGCCGCTGCCATGTAAGGCGCCGCCACAGATTTCCCTCCTCCATTCCATTATTGCTGAGCACCAAGCTGGATGGCAGGAAGTTCCACTTTTATATGGTCTTTGGCATGACCCGGCCGGGATTTGAACCCCTGCCTCCCGGGTGTGGGGCGGATGCTCTACCAACTGAGCCACCACTCCGGTATTATATCTTTTCATGGGACAACACTGAAGATATGACACTTTGATACAATGTAAAGTAGTCAGTGTACAGCTTGTATAGCAGTGTAAATTTGCTGTCCTCTCAAAATAACTCAACACACAGCTATTAGGCTGTGTGTCCACCAAACACTTTATTGTCACCTGACCGCCCTGAATGTCTTTCAGCACTTGTGCGCTGCGCACTGGAGAAAAAAGTCTGTGCTCTGTATCCCAGCAACAGCTTGTCACTCACAGCTCAGCACTTCCACTTTTCCTATGGTCATACTTTCTATTTATTTTTAATAGCAGTCTCTAAATAACAATGGACAAGAAACATATTCTAGCATTGGTAGCAGCTCTGGATGCAAAATATGATGACACAGAAAGCAGGAGTCTGAGTACAGACTGTACCAAATCATAAATTAATTAAAAAAAAACCCAATCCTGTCAGAATAAATGTGTTAATCACAACAACTGATTAATAACAAAATAAAATGAGTTAAGAATAATGGTGATTAAGCCTCACTCAGCAGCTAGATTAACCTCAGTTAATGCTGATTGCACTGTTAAGATGCTATTGAGCGGGAAGAAGAGGTAAAGAATATTTCACATTTTTCCAAGTTTTTGGCATTGGAAAATCTAGCATGAATTACATCCTCCAAAATTGTCCATAAATTACCTCTTTTAAACCATTTGAACATTAGTTGAGCTTTTTTTTTATATTCCCCGACCTGCTCCAGGTATATTTGAACTTTAATAAGAAACCCCTTACATTTCCCGACCTCCCCCGTGTACGGGGAAGGTGTGGGAACGGAGGTAGTGCAGCACACCATAGTGTGCAGAGTAGGCCGAGGGGGAGAGGCCGGAGGAAGCGCTATAGACCAAAGCGTCAACATATTCGACACCTGTTGCGTCAGCACAGTGAGCTGGTGCTTGGTCGCCGCTAGGTGATCCATAGCTGACAGCTCCTGTGGTGAGGCACCGGCTGAGCTACTGTCCTGGCTGGCTCGTTCTGTCATAACTAATTAAGATTGACAGCTCACACGTACGATGCCAAAGCACAGGAAGGAACCACACATAGGGGCACATTTGAAAGTTTTATTAAATAGCAAAAACCAAAGTGCACAGCTGCAGAAACAGTCACTCGCCAGAGGAATAGCCCTGTGGAGAGAAGACGAGAGCCGTGAGCAGAGGAATGGAGTAAGGGGAAATGGGCGAGCCAAATTGCCACTTGCCAAATTGCCAAAATCCAGGGAGAACCGGCAGAAACCCAGCGAGGAATAGAAGAAGATGAGCTGATGGTGTCTGACCGGATGGAGTGGAAGCTGAGGTACGGTGAGATGTGGCAGAAGAGCGTGCGCAGTCCTAGAGATGCACCTACACAGTGGCAGCAACCTGAGAAAAGAGGAGAAATAAGGTTAATGGCATGTCAACACTTATAACTTAACTTAACTTATAACTTAACTTTTGCATGCCTAATCACGGGCAGTATACCCAGACGAGCCAGCGTTAACTGCGCGGAGAGAGCCTCCTTAAGTATGCTGGCTGATGAGCAGGTGCAGGTGTGTCTTCTGTCTCAGGTGCAGTGATGAGTTGGTGAATGTGAGGCAGGATAGGAGGGGCGTGCTCTCGCTGCCCATGACAGTTTTCTTTTCTTTAAAGTTCACTTTTTCCTTATTTTAATCCTTTTCTTTAAATTACCGTGTAAGAAGATTTTGTTTGATTTTTTTCTAAGCTTAAACCAACTCATTCAAGCCACATACATCGGAAGAAATGGATCTGTGGCATGTTTTTGCCCCAATTTCACTTTCTGATCGGACCTTGTACAATAAACAGAGTCCTTCTTCAGTGCATAAGAGAGACCTCACAGCCAGCCCGCTGAAGAACCAGCCCCTTTGTGATCTCGGGAGTAGGCCATAACCATGGTGAAGAGCCTGTCTGCCAGTCTTCCAACAGAACCCACGCCGGTTCAGTTGAAACAGAATCCAATGGACCGCCTGCTACCCACTGAGACGCAATGATTCTGCTTGGCTGATGGTCTGATGTTTAATTTAAACTTAATTCTTCTAAATATTCCTGGTGTAAATTCTTTAAAGCTAATTTCCTGCAGCTCCAATCAGAATTTCAAAATACATCTTGTCCTTTCATTAATTTACGTTCCTTTTCAGAGTAACACCAATTTTTCATTTTTATAGTTAACTCATCATTTTCTTCATATAATTGCATCCACTTTTCTTGACCAATGCTATTTTATGGTTTTCCAATTTCCAGTATATCGCCAAGTTAATCTAGGGTTCTTTGGTTGCACAAATGTTTGATTCATATGTGATGCTCAGTAAATCAAGAACAGTCTATGATGCCCATAGTACATGTTGAATTCTCTGTTTTCAAGTTATCCAAATGTGTTAACCTATTCTGACATTTCTTATTAAACTATTGAAAGACATAGGGGAGTTATTGTTTGAGTTCATGTCTATCTTCTTGATTATAAGCGGACAAGAACTCACAAGGGTTTTTTTTTTGTTTGTTTGTTTGTTTTTTTAGACTGATTCATAATTGGTTCAAATAAAGAAATGTTAATAAAATTGACCATTATCTGGACTGGTGCCCTACGAGGATATGAATGTATAATGAAAGGAAATTTTAATTCCTACTCACATTCATATTTACATTAATACTTGTACCAACAGTAAAACACCTATAAACCCCATCCATCCATCCATCCATCCATCTTCTTCTGCTTAATCCTTTTTGGGCCGCGGGGGGGCTGGAGCCTATACCAGCATCTTTGGGCAAGAGGCAGGGTACACCCTGGACAGATCGCCAGTCCATCAAAGGGCCAACACAGAGAGACAGACAACCATTCACTCACACATCCATACCTAAGGACAATTTAGAATCCCCAGTTGATGCCAATTAACCTGCCTTGCATGTTTTTTGGCATGTGGGAGGAAACCGGAGAAATCCCAGAGTAAACCCACATAGACACGGGGAGAACATGCAAACTCCACACAGATCACTGTTGGTCGGGGGCTGGGATCGAACCCAGGATCCCCCGGCCAACGGCGAGTTGCTGAGCTGCCGCAGTGCTAACCACTCCGCCATCGCGCTGCCCTGTAAACCCCATTAATCTAAATCCACTACAGGGTCAGATCTTTTAAATAAAAAGGGGCCTGATAATTTAGAGCTTTGTAAGTGAGAAGAAGGATTTTAAACTTAATTATAAATTCTATGGGAAGCTAATGAGGGGAGGCCAGAACCGGAGAGATGTGATCTCGCTTTCTAGTACCTGTTAAAACTCTTGCTGCAGCATTTTGGATCAGCTGAAGACTTTTTTAAACATATTTTCGGACAGCCTGATAATAAAGAGTTACAATAATCTAATCTAAAG
Source organism: Pholidichthys leucotaenia (assembly GCA_020510985.1). Lineage (NCBI taxonomy): Eukaryota > Metazoa > Chordata > Actinopteri > Cichliformes > Pholidichthyidae > Pholidichthys > Pholidichthys leucotaenia. The sequence goes on along the minus strand of CM035849.1, from coordinate 90,621,991 downwards.
CTAACAAAACCGTGGATTAGTTTCTCAGCGTCCCTCTGAGACAAGATGCTCCTAATCTTGGCAATATTATACAAATGATAGAAGGCAGTCTTAGAAACAAGTTTAATATGTGAATTAAAAAACAGATCTTGATCAAAAATAACTCCAAGGTTCTTCACAGAACTATTAAGAGAAAGAGTAACCGCATCCAAACTAAGAGTTTGACTTGGAAAGGTATTTTAAAGGTTTTTTGGACCAACTAGAATGACTTCAGTCTTAATCTGAATTTAATATCAAGAAATTACAAGTCATCCAAGCTTTGATTTCCTTAAGACAAGCCTCTAATTTGGTGAATTGATTACTGTCATCTGGCTTTATTGACAGGTATAATTGTGTGTCATCTCTATAACAATGAAAATGTATACAGTGCTTTCTAATAATGTTGCCTAGCAGAAGTATATATAAACTAAAAAGAATAGGGCCTAGCACAGATACCTGTGGAACTCCTTGACTGAGCTTTGAGTTAAAAGAAAACAGATAAATAAGATCTAAACCACTGCAACAAAGTTCCATTAATTCCAACAAGGTGTTCTAGTCTATCAAGTAAAATATGATCGATAGTATCAAAAACTGCACTAAGGTCCAAAAGGACAAGTACAGAAACAAGTCCATTATCAGATGCAATAAGGAGGTCATTAGTCAACTTCACTAAAGCTGTTTCAGTACTATGGTGGATTCTAAACCTAGACTGAATCTCTTCAAATAAACCATTTCCCTGCAAGTTGTCAAGTAATTGTGTAGCAACAACTCTTTCTAAAATTTTTGAAATGAAAGGCAGATCAGATATTGGTCTATAATAAGCTAAAACTCCTGGATCTAGCATTGGCTTTTTAAGTAAGGGTTTAATTACAGCAGTTTTAAAAGCCTGCGGTACATGGCCTAATGTTAATGAAGAATTGATTATTTAACGGTAAAGGTAACTTTATTGTCATTCAATCCATACAGCCAATCATGTACAGTAGAACAAAATTTTGTTTGTCCTATCTACAATGTTAGTCACATCTAGAATCAGAGGGGTCGCTGTCATGCAAGGCACCGCCACAAATTTCCTTCCTCCATTCCATTATTGCTGAGCACCAAGATGGACAGCGGGAAGTTCCGCTTTTATATGGTCTTCGGCATGACCCGGCTGGCATTTGAACCCCTGTCTCCCAGGTGTGGGGTGGATGATCTACCAACTGAGCCGAATAGAGCTACCAATAAATGAGAAGACTTCTTTAAATAACCTGGTAGGAATAGGGTCTAAAAGACAAGTTGAAGGCTTGGCTGAGGAAATTATTTCATCTAACTCTAAAAGGTCAACTGGAGTAAACTCATCTAAACAGATATCAGTTGAAGGAGTTGTAGTAGTTACTGTATTAAGTTAACGGTGGGAAGAATCTGACTGATTTTATCTCTGATAGATGAAATTTTATTATTGAAGAAGTTCATAAAGTCCTGACTAGCAAGCTCTAAAGGATTGCTAGGTTTGACAGTCCTGACTCTTTGTCAGCCTGGTTACAGTGCTGAAAAGAAACCTGTGATTATTCTTGTTCTCTTCTATTAATGTGGAATAATAACTTTGTTCTTGCTTTCCTAAGAGATTTTTTATGAATTAGAAGTTGATTTCTCCAAGCTAAATCGATTTCATCTATTTTAGTGGAGCGCCATTTTCTTTCTAATTGACAAGTCTTCTGTTTTAAGCGATGAGTTTCTGCGTTGAACCAAGGAGATAGAAATCTCTGATTAGACTTTTTCTTTTTTAAAGGGGCCACCATATCTAGAGTCTAATACAGAGAAGCTGTAACACTATCTATCATGCTATTAATTACAGAAGGAGTAACCTCTCAACTAATTGAGCTACTGACTACAAGGCCACTTCTTAAGGTCATCTTCTCACAGTGTTGTGGCGTCTGCCACACGGTGACAGACGACAGCTAAGCATGATGTTGTAGCATACATCTGTTCTAAGATAAATTTGATTATGTCCAACATATTTTAACAAAATGCAACCAACATTATTGCGGTTGAGACATTGATATATCTCAAAGCTTTTATTTGTTTACAGCATTAGCATCTTAGCAACAGAGCTAACTAACAGAGCTACTGTCTGCGAGGCCACTTTAAGTTCATCTTCTCATCCCACCATAGTCGTGGGAAGTGGTATGATTATATTACTCTTTTTGATGTGCAAAAGGCTGTGTTCCCGCATTTTTGATGCCAAAGTCATTACTTTTTAACAAGGAAAAGTGTCCCGTTTCCGTGACAACTCCATGTTCTAAACTAGTACTGGAAGTTGCACGCATAATTCATGCAAGGCATCACGGGGCCTAGGAATAAGGTGCATACACAAGTAATTACATTGTCTTGACCTTCTGTCTGTGTTTAGCATGCTGGAGATCTGGTGGATAAAGTTTAAACTTTGCACATTTGTTTAAAAGGCAGAGGCTTTTATACTGACATCTTTGAAAATGGATTCAGGAGCTTTGGTCTGAATGAACAAAACAAAGTGAGTGAGACTAGTCAGCCATATTTGGTCCTCCCATATAGACACTGTCCGGAAAAAGGCCCAGCAGAGGTTGTTTTTTCTGCGTCGGCTCAAGAAGTTTGATTTGCCTCAGGAGCTGCTGGTTGTCTTCTACACCGCCATCATCCAATCTGTCCTCTGCTTTTCCATCACTGTCTGGTTTGGATCTGCCACTAAACAGGACAAGACCAGACTGCAGTGGATCGTTAAGTCTACGGAGAGGATCATTGGTACCGACCTACCCTCCATTGAGAACTTATATCGGTCCATAACCAGGAAACGGGCGGGAAACATCTGTGCTGACCCATCACACCCCGGCCACAAACTGTTTGAACTTCTATCTTCTGGTCGTCGTTACAGATCACTGAAGGTCAAAACCACTCGTCACAGGAACAGTTTCTTTCCTCAAGCCATCACTCTGATGAACTCCTAACATTCACCTAGTCCTACCTGTTTCTGTACTCATGACTTTTCATCCATTATTACATTGCACATAACTCTCACACTGCTTTTTACTTCATTCACATTATATCACTGAATCTGAGTTCACATTGAAATACTGTGTGACTGTATATTTTTTCATTTATTTCTGCAAAGTGTGGTTAGTCTGAGTAAATAACTGCATATATTCCTGTATATATTTGCATCCTTTTATAGAAACGTGGACAGACTGTAATTTACTGTACATACTCTGTTGTCATTGAATCCTTATTTAAATCCTCCACCTGAACAACGAGAGCAAGTTTTTAGCCAAAGTCAAATTCCTTGTATGTGTTGTGCATACTTGGCCAATAAAGCTGATTCTGATTCTGATTCTGATTCTGATTCTGATATTTCATTAGTTTGTTCAAAAATGAAAGTGGAGAAAACAATTGGCAAGAACAGAAGAACAGAGCAGATTTGATGGCCACATACATGCACTGCATATCAACAGTAGTGAAACATGGACTGTTTATATGCATTTCTGTTTTATATACTGTATATCTTCTACTCAGAGTACTCATTTTAAATCAAGCATTGAAAAAACAATCAATGAATTTTGGTGGTTTTGGCATTCAAAGTTTTGAAACAAGATAATCTTTTTTTTTCCTTTTACCATTTTTTTGTATAGTAAAAAAAAAACAAAAACAAAACAGATTATCCAGAGGTACCCAGACCAGTTAATGAGGGATCTAACCATAACTGGTATAATTTTATTGACTAAAGTTGAGAGTTTATCAAAATTAATTTATCCCTGTCAATCTTTGGGTAACAGAGTAAGTAAAAATAGTTGGTATGCTTAGAGTGAAGTGGATTAAACAATTTCTGTCTCAACCTGATTCCACATACCTCAAAACCTGTTTAAAAATGTTGGATGTTTGGAATTTCCGCTGAAATGTGACTTTGAAATTTCAAAAATACCTTTCAAGTTGTAAGAGTTCAATAAACTAGTCCTGTATTACTGGAAAATGGATCCACCTTGTGGAACAACTGAGTAATTACATTTAACAGGAAACCATTCAAAGAGTGGGTGAACAAAAAAGATAAGATAAGCCTTTATTCGTTCCACAATGGGAAAATTCCAGAAGATATTATATGTAATTCATCTGATGGATAAAGCTGTTTGTGGATTAATTTAATTTGGATTGTTAAAGAGAATATAACTCAATTTGTAAAGCAATTTCACATTTTGACCCGAGTCATACAGTTTAAAGGCGATGCTACCAAATACTGTATGTACAGGTACATCTCAAAAAATTAGAATATCATGAAAAAGTTCAATATTTTTTGTCACTCATTTCAGAAAGTGAAACACATATATAGATTCATTACACAGAGTTATATATTTCAAGTGTTTATTTATTTAAATTTTGATAATTATGGCTTACAGTGGATGAAAATCCCAAATTCAGTTTCTCAAAAAATTAGAATATTACATAAAATTAATTTTAAAAAATAGTTTTTTAATAGAAATGTTGGCCGCCTGAATAGTATGTCCATGTACACACTCAGTACTTGGTTGGGGATCGTTTTGGATTAACCCCTTGCACTCTGGCCAATTTCCCTAAAAACGCCTAAAAATAACATACCCAAAGTAAATCAAAAGCTGTTCTTCAACCCTTTGCAGCATCTTCATGGGGTTGGTCTCATTTAAAAGAAAACACTTTGAATTTTTTGGCAAAACAGTCATAATCTCTCTAAGTGCTCCTGCGACTGAGTAACAGTCATCTAAACATACTGAATCTGAAGAAAATAAAGTTCGCCTGGGTGTTTTTTTAGATATAAATGCATGCAAATAACATGCAGCTGTCAGATACTGGCTGGAAAATGCAACAGAAATGTAGAACCAAGTGTTATCCAGCTGAGGTCAAAATTTTGTAACAATACCACAAAAAATGAATATATTACACAGCTTTTTTCTCAGGTTATTCCCAGGCGTTTTTGAACTGTGCCAAATTGTGCCAAATGGCACAGTTTGGAAAAAATGTCTATAACTTTTGAATGCTTCAACATAGAAGCTTCATCTTGGGCTCTAATGAAAGGTGACACTTAGGGCTGTGTGTGTGTGTGTGGGAGGGGGGTTGTTTGTTCATTCATGAATGAATGAATGAACAAACAAGCCCCCCTCACACAAAGAAGCATGCCACGTAAAAAATGTGTGGCCTTTTTCTACAAGAAAAAATAACCTACAGTGCAATAAAAATTATACTAAAATATCTGCAATGTAGAGGATAACAACTCCCCCCCCCCCCCCCACCGCTACAGAGGAGCTCGGCGCACAAAAAAAACGATCCATTAACGGTCCGTCATGTGGCCATAATGCACCGTTGTAATTACCGATCGGTCAAAAGTCATTTTTATTACTATTTTCATTGATAAAGAATAATTTTGCTTATAACACTTACCTGTCCACAACAGCAGTGTCGTTGACGAACATCTGTTCCTCATTGTCAGACGAACATGAAGCTGGTCCGCTTGTTACAGACTTGTGGTTCTGGTCACCCAACCCTGTCAAACCATGATTCCATTATTGCGGTTTTGCGCTTCCATGATTGCGGTTTTGGCGAACGATTTTTCAAAACAAATAAGAACAGGAGTAATAAAAAAAAGACTGGCGAACGCTACCGTTACACACAGGTCTCAGTGTGTGTCACCCAGCGGCTTAGACGAAACAGATTTTACGCACAGGATGCACGCGTTTCAATCGTCAAACTTCTCTGCTTCAATTGGCTCTTTGTATTCGCGGTCGTTGGTAGGCAGGTCCTTCTTGCTAGGTTTTCAGTCATTGGTTCTTCAAGGTTTCAGAAACCCAATTCAAGGCTCTTATTAGTCGAATGAGAGGCCAATCAAATCTAAACCAATCAAAACACTCCTTTGGCTTTCTGTTCGCGGCTGTGTCTGTACTGGAAGAACGGAAATGCAGCTTTTTTTTTTCAGTGCGCACTGAGACGCACAGTGCACACTGAAACGCACTAGGACGCAGAGACGTGACCGCCGACGGTATCCTGGAGTGCAACAGGTTAATTACTGTATCAATGTGGCATGGCATGGAGGTGATCAGCCTGTGGCACTACTGAGGTGTTATGAAGGTCCAGGTTGCTTTGATCGTGACCTTCAGCTCGTCTGCATTGTTGGGTCTAGTGTCTGTCATCTTCCTCTTGACAATACACCATAGATTCTCTATGGGGTTTAGGTCAGGAGAGTTTGCTGGCCAATCAAACACAGTGATGCCATGATCATTAAACCATATTTTTGGCAGTGTGTGTGTGTGTGTGTGTGTGTGTGTGTGTGTGTGTGTGTGTGTGTGTGTGTGTGTGTGTGTGTGTGTGTGTTGGGGGGGGGTGTGCCAGGTCCTTCTGGAAAATGAAATCAGTTTCTCCATAGAGCTTGTCAGCAGAGGGACACATGAAGTGCTCTAAAATTTCCTGGTAGATGACTGCGCTGACTTTGGTCTTGATAAAACAGTGGACAAACACCAGTAGATGACCTCTGTGCAGATAAAAGTAAATTTTGCATTTCATTTGGAAATCAAAGTCCCAGAGTTTGGAGAAAGAGTGGAGAGGCACAGAATCGTAGTTGTTTGAGGTTTAGTGTGAAGTTTCCACAGTCAGTGATGATTTGAGGAACCAGGTCATCTGCTGGTGTTGGTCAACTGTGTTTTATCAAGACCAAAGTCAGCGCAGTCGTCTACCAGGAAATTTCAGAGCACTTCATGCTTCCCTCTACTGACAAGCTTTATGGAGAAGCTGATTTCATTTTCCAGAAGGACTTGGCACCCCCCCCCCCCCACACACACACACACACTGCCAAAAGTATCAAAACCTGGTTTAATGACCATGGCATCACTGTGTTTGATTGGCCAGCAAACTCTTCTGACCTAAACCCCATAGAGAATTTATGGAGCATTGTCAACAAAATCAAAATCACATCAAAGAGGAAGATGAGAGACACCAGACCCAACAATGCAGACGAGCTGAAGGTCACTATCAAAGCAACCTGGACCTTCATAACACCTCACCAGTGCCACAGGCTGATCACCTCCATGCCACACCACATTGATACAGTAATTAATCCAAAAGGAGCCCCGACCAAGTATTGAGTGTGTACATGGACATACTTTTCAGTCGGCCAACATTTCTATTAAAAAAACTATTTTTTAAAAATTAATTTTATGTAATATTCTAATTTTTTGAGAAACTGAATTTGGGGTTTTCATGGGCTGTAAGCCATAATCATCAAAATTAAAATAAACACTTGAAATATTTCACTCTCCGTGTAATGAATCTATATAATATATGGGTTTCACTTTCTGATATGAGTGACAAAAAATATTGAACTTTTTCATGATATTCCAGTTTTTTGAGATGTACCTGCAAACTTACGACTTTGAAGAAAGTAATAATAAAATTATCCAAAAAAATTTAGCAAATAGAAAAATATTTAGCAAATAGAAAAATTATTTAGCAAACGGAAATAATTTTGGTAATCCTAACTGACCTAAACAGGTAAAGTTTAGTCTGATTAAATGTCAAAAGAACAACAAAAAGGTGATGTGTCTTTTTATATAGTGTATGTAAACTTATTGTTTCAACTGGATACAGTATATGGCCTATATTTTTCCTTTAAAAAAACCCCTGAACAACAAGAATGAGTGAGCCATTCATAAATAAATATCCACCCATGTGTTGGGGAACAAAACAAAAAAATCTCTTACTGACACTAGTCATAAGCTGGTTTGAATATTTGAATAAGCTGGCGGAATCTTCAGTTATAACTTTTAGAAACTAATTAGAGGTGAAAAAAGGTGACTTGATGTCAGATTGAGGAGCAGCACCCCGCATTTTTATCCCCCCCCCCCAGTCAAATCCAAACAGGTCGAAGAAGAGGATTACGTTATGGGTCCGTCCGTTTGTCTGTCCGTCCGTCCTCCGTCCGTCTGTCCCACTTTTGTGAAATCAACTCCTCCTACAGCGGGGGTGTCCAATCATGTGTCATGGAGGGCCAAGACCCTGCAGGTTTTCTCTTCTACCTAGTCTCTTCAGCAGGTGTTTTCACTGATCAGCAATCGGTGGGAAGAAATTCAGTGGAATCTGCTGTTGAAGACCCTGGTTGGAGGTAAAGCCTGCAGGGTCTTGACCCTCCATAGCACATGATTGGACACCCCTGTCCTACAGTTTTGGTCCGATTGTTTTGAAACTCAGCACCATGGTTTGATGTACACTGATAATGCGCATATTGCAATTTGCTTCTGTTCGGATGATTTTTGCAGGAATTGTAGCCCCTGTCCTATGATCTCCTGTTTCAGCTCACTTCATAGACAGTAATTGTCTTGTGAAATCAACTCCTCCTACAGTTTTGCTCCAATTGTTTTGAAACTTGGTACCATTGTTTGATATACTCTGATGATGTGCACGCTGCAATTTCACTCTCATCGGACGACTCTCAGGTCAGATTTTTCTCTTAATCTTCTAAACACAATAACTACTGAAAGAAATGATGTAGGCTTTTCAAATCGATACAGTAGTTGTATCTAATACACATCTTGGATGACTTACACCCTTACCCAACTATGGGTTTGGGGTCAAGGGGTCAAAGTTCAAAGTTAACATTGCAGTTGCACTATGGTAAATGCTACATTTACTATTACTATAAAATGAGTAAAGCTAGGGCCACCAAACCTGGTACACAGGTTTATCTTGGGATCCTGACCTCTGACTATGGGTTTGGGGTCAAAAGGTCAAAGGTCAAGGTTAACATTCCCTATGTCTTATTACTGTACAATGAGTAAAGCTAGGGTTACCAAACCTGGTACACAGGTTCACTTTGAGACCATAACCTCTGACTACAGGTTTGGTGTGAAAAGGTCAATGGTCAAGGTTGGCACTCCCTATACTCTCTTACTGTATAATGCAGTGGTGGCCTAATGGTTAGGGATGTGGACTGGTAAGCGGAGGGCCGCGGGTTTGACCCCTGGACCAGTAGGATCAGATCTGGGTGGGACAGATAACATAGCAGTGTTGCCCCCCCCCCCCATCCCCACTGTGGTGCCCTTGAGCAAGGCCCTTACCCCCAGCTGCTCCAGTGAAGCCGCTCAATGGCCACAGGTCAGTCTGTGGTTGTACTGAGCAGCTTTAAAGTGTGAATGTGTGATTGTGAACAGGGTATCCTTGAAAAAGAGAGGCTGCCTCTCAATGGAACTGCCCTGTATAAAAAAACGACTATAGAACGTGTAAAGCTCTCTAGGGTCACCATACTTGCTACACAGGCTCACCTTGGGACCCTGACCTACAACTATGGGTTGTATACTTTGTTGTATAGTCATGGATGATGGGCTTATCATAATTTGGTTCTGCCACAGTAATTATATTGAAAAGTTGAAAACTGCTGTCCGTCAGTAAGTATTGGGATCTTCAAAGAAAATGGAGACTGGGGATATTCCACTCGTCTCGGATTGCTCTTGTTTAAATTGAAACGATGTAAACACAGGCTCCGTAGGGTATGTAAATGAATTACAATATTGCAGCAAACATTAATGCATATCCCATAAGAAATAAAAATACACATTGAGAAATTAGTAAAGCATGGGCACCCTGCACACTTAATTAAATACACAATTTAAAAAAATCACAAAACATGCTATTTGTCAAGGTGCAAACATTTTTTAGATGTGACAATATTTAATACTAAAACTGAGTGGAGTTATAATTAAATGAGACTGATGTGAGGATTTAAGGGAACACAGCAGTGTTGGATCTTGCTCTGCTAAACCGAAAAACCCAGACGTGCAGAAGTTGCTCCAAGAGCCTGAAAATGGGGAAATGCTGAAAGTGGAGAGTTTCTTTTTGAATCATTTTCATTTCGTGATTAATAACATGACAATGTACAGCACCAGGTGCATTCATAGATGTGTTGTCTGTTACTGACTAGATTTAGAAATGAGCTGTTACATCAGTAAAAGTTTGTATAGCACTATTTTTTAAATAACATAGTTTATATTTTGTCATTGCTGAGATTCAGAGAATAAATGATATACTGTACATATTGTGACATAAGACCCAGTTTTGCTGAAGCTGGTATGTGGTAGAGGAGCAGAATCACAGAGCAGTGTGCTCAGAAACTTCCTGAAATGTTGTTGCACAAGAAGGGAAGAAACAGAAAAATGAGGAGAGCAAATGTGACTCCAGAGTCAGCAGCACTGTGGGAGAGTGAACAAGTCACACAAGGTAAACCTTCAACATTTTTACCGGTGAAAGCTGTTATCTTCACATTTTGTCCTTTTAAATAACACTAGTAATAGCTGATTGTGTCTACAGTAATAAACAAGAGCAGGAGGTGATCTAAACATGACTATCAAAGCTGGAGCATTCATTAAAAGATAGCATGCTAAAAAAAATGCTGGTTTAGCTTTATGTTTAGTGGTAAAGTTCATTAACTTTTTTCAAAAACAAGTGATACAAAACTCTTTTAAAAATAGGGTAGTTTCAGTGATTGGTAAAGAGTGGACACAATGCAACTAGGGAATAACCAAGTGTGCAACATCCTGTATTGAGATGTGTGAGGCCAACTGTGGGCTTTCTTTAAGCTCAGTTTTTACATGTTTTCTTCATCTGTTGCAGCAGCTTGTCCTGAGGAGGAGAAACTGGAGTTTTGGGATGTTTGTTCTAATCTGGGCAACATTTCTGTTTTTCTCTGTGAGGAGCAGCGATGCTGACACAGGTTTGCCTCTTTTGAATTAACTCATTAAATATTAATTTGTTCTAAAACTTTGTTTTTCTGATATGCTTCTAAATTTAATGTTATTCCTCATACTGAATTAGTAATTATAATGTTTAAATGCTGATCGATTATTAAATTAATCCTTGTCTTATTCAAATACATGTAATTTGATTTAAAATTTCTTAGTAAAACAGCAAAAATAATAACAGTAGCCTCTTAGATCACTTATTAGCCATGTTTTTATTCATAAATATCAAATATTGCCTATTTTGTTCTCTTCTTGCATTAACAGCTTCACCAAAGCAACATTGTTTCAGTGGATACTGTGTCACTTTTAGGGAGGAAGAACTAACAGCACAAGCTGGACTCTGTGTGACCATCCCGTGCACTTTCATTACTCCTTCCTCTTTTAGACCCACAGCTATAGTTTGGTTAAAATGTAAGCCATCTAACCAAGAATGTGATGATACTGAAATGATCTTCAACAGCAACAACAACAGATATGTTGACCCATCCTATAAAGGACGAGTGTCACTCTTGGAGCCTGATGTGGGACAGAAGAACTGCAGCATCATCATTAATGATCTCAAGGAGTCGGATTCAGGATTGTATCAGTTGAGAGTAAATGGTGTCCTGAACTGGCAGTATGACAGATTTAGATTTACTCCAAAAGTGTCAATCTCCGTTAAAGGTAATGAAAAAAAAATTATTTGTCAACCACAGATTGCTTGATTATTCATGCCCAGCTCAAATGAATCACAACAATTAACCTGTCCTGATTCCACTAATATTCTGTGTTCCCTTTAGGTCTAACTCAGAAGCCCACAGTGATGATTCCCCCACTGAAGGAGGGGCAGGAGGCCTCTCTGAGCTGCACAGCTCCTGGTCTCTGTTCTGGTTCTTTTCCTGAAATCACCTGGATGTGGAGTGGGACAGGAGAAGATGATTATAACATCAGAGGAAACATCACTACATTTAAGACTGAGGATGTGACTGCAGCGACACAGAGCCACAGCTCTACTCTGACGTTTAACGCTTCAGCTGAACACCACGGCACCAACATCACCTGTATGATCAGCTTCACTGGCGGCACAACTATTGAGGAGACTCTAGCCTTGAACGTGAGCTGTGAGTACTTCATTGCCTAAAAATGATTGTTTCATACATTTCAGAATATTTTTCAAACCTTGCAGCTTCTGCACAGAAAGTTGCAGGAAATTTAGGGAAGTGCATCATGTAATTGTGTGTTATTTTGGTTTACTTAGATGTGAAGGATGTTAAAATCAGTGGTGACACAAGTGTGAAGGAGGGCAGCATTCTGAATTTGAGCTGCAGTGTTGAAAGTTTCCCTCCATCCTTTGTCACACTGGCAAAGCTTTCTGACAAAAACCAACAAAATGGAACAGAAACTAACTTGCAGAACAACAGTTTAAGTGACCTGCAGAATGACACCAAAACTAACCCCCAGGAAGAAAGTGAGAAAAGCTCTTTTATTATTTCCAGTGTTACAGTAGAAGATTCTGGAGAGTATGTCTGCACCGTAAAATACCTGAACACCACCCTGAAAGAAAAGGTCAATGTGATAGTGATATGTAAGTACACAGCATTTATAATCATGTTCGGCTTTTTTCTCACCATCGGGTAACCTTGACTGAATTTATTGTTGGTTTGGAGATTTCCACACTGTCAGAATCAGAATCAGAATCAGGTTTATTGCCATTGTTCATGTAGTACACAACTAGGAATTTGTCTCGGTACAATGCTGCAACATTAAACATGATAAGATAAGAGAAATAAACTATACATGTAATAAAGTGTAGGATAAGATTAAGTGATACTGGTCAACAGTTAAAATATATATTAGCCAGCAGCAGATACTGTGGAGAACTATATAGTGCAGTCGGTAATGCAGGAAGAAAACAGTGATGATTGACATGAGTCTGGTTGAGCTGCTGTACATGGTGCACGAGAGTCAATAAGTCACTTAGTGTTCAGCAGTCTAATGGCAGAGGGGAAGAAGCTGTTCATGTGACGGGAGGTTTTAGTCTGGATGGACCGAAGTCTTCTACCAGAGGGGAGGGGGGCAAACAGTACGTGACCAGGGTGTGAGGGATCGGCTATGATCCGGCCAGCACGCCTCCGGGTCCTGGAGATGTACAGATCCTGGAGAGATGGGAGCTTGCAGCCGATCACCTTCTCAGCAGTGCGCACGACGTGCTGCAGCCTTAGTCTGTCCCTGGCAGTGGCTCCTGCGTACCACACGGTTATGGAGGTGGTGAGGATGGACTCGATGATGGCTGTGTAGAACTGCACTAACATCTTGGTGGGTAGCTTGAGCTTCCTCAGCTGCCGCAGGAAGAACATCCTCTGCTGGGCTTTTTTGATGAGTGAGCTGATGGTCAGCTCCCATTTGAGGTCCCTGGTGATGGTAGTGCCTAGGAAGCGGAAGGAATCAGCAGTGGTGATGGGAGAGCCTGAGAGGGTGAGGGGGGGCAGAGGAGTAGTGACTTTCCTGAAGTCTACAATCATCTCCACTGTCTTCAGAGCGTTCAGCTGCAGGTTGTTATTGCTGCACCAGGACGCCAGCTGGGCCACCTCTCTCCTGTAGGCGGACTCGTCGCCGTTGGAGATGAGCCCGATGAGGGTGGTGTCGTCCGCAAACTTGATCAACTTGACAGACTGGTGGCTGGAGGTGCAGGAGTTGGTGTAAAGGGAGAAGAGTAGGGGGGAAAGTACACAGCCCTGGGGTGATCCGGTGCTGATGCTAGTATAGTCTGAGACAGTCTTTCCCAGCCGCACATGCTGCCTCCGGTCCGTCAGGAAGTCGATGATCCACCTGCAGAGGGAGTCAGGCACGTTGAGCAGGGACAGCTTGTCCCGGAGCAGAGCGGGGCGGATGGTGTTGAATGCGGAGCTGAAGTCCACAAACAGGATCCTGGCGTAGGTTCCCGGGGAGTCCAGGTGCTGCAGGATGGAGTGGAGGGCCAGGTTGACTGCATCGTCTACAGACCTGTTGGCTCGGTAGGCAAACTGCAGCGGGTCCAGGAGAGGGGAGGTGATGGACTTGAGGTGGGACAGGACCAGGCGCTCAAAGGACTTCATGACTACAGAGGTGAGCGCTACAGGTCTGTAGTCATTAAGTCCAGTGATCCGTGGCTTCTTGGGGACAGGGATGATGGTGGAGGATTTGAGGCAGGACGGCACGTGGCATAACTTAAGGGAGGTGTTAAAAATGTCTGTGAATACAGGAGCCAGCTGTTTCGCACAGAGTCTCAGGGTGGAGGGAGACACGCCGTCCGGGCCGGGGGCCTTGCGCGGGTCTTGATCTCACTTTGAATCAGTTTAATAATAAAAATGGCAAAACAAAAAGTTGGTAGACCTTTATGCATGTTGCAGAATAAACCTGCCAAAGTGGATTTAAATTTTAGCAGGCCTTGTGGAGGTTAGGTTTTAATTATTTACATAAATTCTAGATAACACATTGTACAGGGTAGCTTCATTATAGCTGTTTGTTTTGTTTTTGTTTTTTTTTAATCGGCTCTCTTTTGACCTCAAAGAATGGGGAAGTACTGTACTTCTCAGTGAAAGTGGTCCTCTTGAGTTAAAAAAAAAAATAAAATGCAGAATCTATGGTTGTGTCATGACCCTGAGCACAAATGGGCGCCGGGCTGAGTCTCCAGCTTTGAGTTTAGCCTTTTCCTGTTTGTTTATTTCCTTGTTCATTTTTATCTGTTGTATTTGGTCTCCATTTACTCATAGTTACCTCCGCCAGGCCGAAAGGCCAGGAGGAGGTAATGTTTTTGCCGGGGTTTGTCTGTGTGTTTGTCTGTGTGTTTGTCTGTTTGTCTGTCTGTCTGTCTGTCTGTTTGTCTGTTGGTTAGCAAGATAACTCAAAAACTTTTGGACGGATTTCAATGAAACTTTCAGGCATTGTTGGAAATGGTACAAGGAAGAACTGATTAAATTTTGGGGATGATCCGCATCACCGTCTGCATACAGGAATTTTTTAAAGCATTTTTTTCCACACTGTGACATACGGCCATTTTCAACATGTGCGCAGGCTCAATGGAGGGCGCTGGGCGTCGTGTCTGACCAACACAAACTCCGCCTTCTTCAACGTTTTAGCCACAAAAGCATGCGGAAAACACTGGTGGCCTGGGCCCGCCAGCGTGCCTGTGCCAGCCATAGGCGCTGTGCACATTGCGCTGGCCGTCGTGTATGACCAACACAAACTCCGCGTTCTTCAACGTTTTAGGCACAAAAGCACGCGGAAAACACTGCTGGCCTGGGCCCGCCAGCGTGCCTGTTTTTGCGCCACGCTGCAAAACCTGACACGGCCACCTGTCCGCCACCCGATTATTTGCCACAAATTCCCCGCCCAGCTATAGGCGCTGCGTAAAAACGACCTCTCTGCCGGGGAAGATTCTAAATTCTGTTTTGCCGCGGAGCGCAACCCCAATATAATATAAAATCCACGGCAACCTGTCTAACCAATCTGCATCCGTCAGTGGAGGAGATGGACACACCAACACTTCAGTTTATTACCTCCGCCAAGGAGGCAATGCTTTTACTACCGTAAAACGGGGCTATAAGGGACGGCGGGGTAATATGGGACACTTTTCTAAATGTAATTCTGCTTTTTTAATTTTGCTTCCGCCTAGATTTGATGAAGGATTCATGGATATTTGACAATAACAACACAACTCAGCGTCCTGCTCAAAATAAAAAAAGCAGAATTACATTTAAAACATTTCCCAGAAAAGTGTCCCTTATTAACCCGCCGTCCCTTATAGCCCCGTTTTACACTACTGAACCACTAATCCTATCACTATCACATTGATTGTCAT
Source organism: Pholidichthys leucotaenia (assembly GCA_020510985.1). Classification (NCBI taxonomy): domain Eukaryota; kingdom Metazoa; phylum Chordata; class Actinopteri; order Cichliformes; family Pholidichthyidae; genus Pholidichthys; species Pholidichthys leucotaenia. The sequence goes on along the minus strand of CM035849.1, from coordinate 90,606,403 downwards.
TCATTAATTGTCTGTTTATTGCACTGTCCATGTCAAATAAACAAATAATCATTGTGAATCCAATTGCTAGTCATATCTTTTCATGCTCAGGGAATCTGAAAACGTGCACACAAACACTGTATGGGGGGAACTGTGCCACTTGGCGGAGGTCTGCGCTCTCCGAGTGCTTTTCTAGTTGTCTATATTCTTAGTCTCATCTTTATTGTCCTGTTTATTTATTGTGTCATTTTGTATCTACAGTATTATTTACTTCTTGGGGTTGTGTTATCGTATTGTTGTATCATTATGGTTTCCAGTTTGTGTTTTATTTTGACAGCGCTGTGCAGCTTCCGGCTGTCAAACTGGTTTGGAGGCTGCACAGCTGTCACCGATTCTGTTACTTTCTCCACTCATGTATCCACACTTGTCATGCATCAAGGAACGGTATTTAAGGGCACGACAACCTTTCCCAACGTTGTCGTGTCCTACTGTTTCTCTCCTCAATGTTCCCTGCCAAGACACTGAGCATATTCCTGGGTTGCCGTTGAGGTGAACGTTGAGCTCCAACCAGATATTTGTCCTTTTCCCTTTATTCCCTCAGCCCTGAGCCCCGCGGCTCTTTGGGTGTGCTCTGGCTGCATTGTCTCTGTTCTGTCCTGTTCCGTCCTGGTCATGAGCTCCGCTTTCCTCCGGCGCCTTCTCCCTGTTGTGTGTGAGTTTAGTGTTTTGTGTTACATTTGTCATTATATTAATAAATGTGCAGAAACCACAGTGAGCATTTGGTGTCCTTCCGTAGTCCTTAAAAATGGCAGTTTATGACAGGTTCAAACAGAAATAATTACAAAAAGGAAAGACTCTGATGCAAACTTGGGACTCCACTGTTTTTTAGTTCCTCCATCCACCTCCATATGAGGATTTAAAGGTCCCATTCACTGCATTTTTTCCACATATTGACAACTCCCACAGGTCTTACTGAAATGTCTGTGACAGATTCATGTCAAATGGCCGTTAAATATTTAATTACTGCAGCATCGTTGTGAATCATGTTTTGCAGCCTTTCTCAGAATGGCTCATATCAGTGCATGTTTCTTCAGTGCTCTTCAAATGAGAATAAAGTCTCAAATGTAGGATTGTCATAAATTTATGAGGATAAAAAGCTAATTTAAAAGTAAAAAACTTTGCAAATTTATGAATAAAAATTAGCAAAATTACATGGTAAAAATAACAAATTTGTGTAGAGAAAGTTGATGAGGAAAAGGTTTTACATTCAGAAGAATAAGATCCTAAATTATGAGGGGAAAAAACTTGCAGATGTAAAGAAATCAGAGGAAAAAACACTCTTAAAGCAGGACTTTATATTGTAATGTTTTTAGTGGATCCAAATTAGAGTCAGTAATTGGTTTAAACACATTAGCATGAAAACAGAAATTCATATTATAGCCATGAAAAATAGAACGTTACTACACTAATGATCAGGAAAGTTTCTCTATACAAACAATTAATTGGCCAAATACTATAAATAAATGTGATACTTTAAATATTGTTCTACTTCATCTTATTTTTACCCACTTTCAGTAGCTTAAACACTAAGTGTGTTAAGCCTATACAAACCAATTTCAAACTACATATCATCTCTTCTTACAGCTCCTAATCTGTGCCCACAGAAAGTGATTCTGGTGACCATCGCTGTTGTATCACTCTTGGCTAACATCATCCTCATGATCTACATTGTCTTCTTTCGGTGAGTTTCTGTATCTTGTTTTGTGTTTTAAAGTTTCTGTTAGTTAATTTAAAATATTATTTCTAATAAAAATCATGATTCCCTTCCAAAGGAAATCAAGAAAAATGGAGACACCAAACCAAGAGGACAGGATGTACACAACTCTGCAGAAAAGAGAAGAATCACCTGAATATGATGTTATTGGACAGTCTATGGATTAGGAAGCGAAACAGAGTTTGTTACTTTTATGTTTTATTTTGAGGACACACAATGATAAATCCTATTTTTAATATACATGTATTTTTCTGTACTTTTTATCTCAGTTTTCTATTCAAGAATGTGGGACAGATGATGAAGTTTTGCATGTTTCCTAGTAATCAAATGCCCTCATTTACAAAAATGTAAAAGGAAATACAGTGGTGTGAAAAAGTGTTTGCTCACTTCCTGATTTCTCATTTTTACCTCCGCCAAGGAGGTTATGTTTTTACCGGGGTTTGTCTGTCTGTCTGTTTGTCTGCCTGTTACCAACATAACTCAAAAAGTTATGAACAGATTTTGACCAAATTTTCAGGAAAAGTCCGAAATGGGACAAGGAAGAAATGATTAGATTTTGGGAGTGATCCGGATCACCATCTGGATCCAGGAATTTTTAAAAGGATTCTTTATCATTGCGAGATAGGGCCATTTTTAGCATACGTGTATATAACTCCACAATAAATGGTCAGGACGCTTGCCAAAAAAATACAGGATAAGATCCCAATAGGTTCTAGGAAATATCAAAGACTGATCCGGATCCTGCAAAAAATCTGAATACTGTGATCCAGAACAGCAAATAATAGGGGATCTTTGGAATTTTCATCACTGTAAGGTAATAAATTAAGATATAAGCATACAACAAACACCAAAATATAGCCAAGACACTGTGGAATCAGTAACGTATGTACTAATGGATTTGTTGTATCTTCAAAAAGCTATGGAGCTAGATCCAGAAGAAAACCGCCATTACCGAAAAAGTGCTTTTTGTCAATAACTACTGAACTAATATCAACGTGAATCAATTGCTAAAGGTATGTTTTGATGGTCAAGGAATCTGAAAATATAGATAAAATAAATGTAGGACTTTTCAAAATCCAGCAATTACATTTTTGAGTAGATCACAGCATGGGGATTGGGCTGCCTTGGCGGAGGTCTGCGCTCTCTGAGTGCTTTTCTAGTTTTGTATGTTTGTCACACTTAAATGTTTCAGATCAAACAAATTTAAATATTAGACAAAGATAACACAAGTAAACACAAAATGCAGTTTTTAAATGAAGGTGTTTATTATTAAGGGTAAAAAAAATCCAAATCTACATGGCCCTGTGTGAAAAAGTGATTGCCCCCCCCCCTGTTAAAACATAAATAATTTACTGTGGTTTATCACATTTTTGGAAAGCTGAGTTCTGTTTCTCTAGCCACACCCAGGCGTGATTACTGCCACACCTGTTCTCAATCAAGAAATCACTTAAATAGGACCTGCCTGACAAAGTGAAGTAGACCAAAATATCCTCAAAAGCTCGACATCATGCTGCGATCCAAAGAAATTCAAGAATACATGAGAAACAAAGAAACTGAGATCTATCAGTCTGGAAAAGTGTCATGCGGTGACCCTCGCGGGCCACCATAAGACACCAAAAGTCGCCAGTGAGCTTTGCATAGATGTTTTATTCACAAGACAAGATGAGACAAGGCTGTGAGCCACTGAGGGCAAGACACACACACACTATAGAATACAAGGGATCGTAGGGCTAACCCCAGCTACTACGATCTTAACTATGAACAAGGATAAGCATGAACCTGACATGACGAGGACCAGGAATGACGATAGGAATGACGATACTCCAGCATCAATCAGCTGTCAGCGCCTGCTAATAAAGCTGGCGCTAACGAGCTGTGATGCCGAACAGCTGATCGATCTTGACAGCCGGAAACCCCACCAAGCGCTGTCACAATAACAGCCCGGTCGAGCCAGAATGTAATCCACAGCTGTCAATGCCGGCAGAGATGATGCATAGCCCGAGCGCAGACGAGATCGGCGCTCGGGTCATGACAGTAACCTCTCTCTGAGGGCGGGCTCCTGACCGCCCATAGACATCCAATCCCACCCCCCCACCCCCACCCCCTCCAGGGTGGGTGGATGGGGCAGGAGAGGATCAAGCCACAGAGAGAACCAGAGTACAGACAGGAAAAAAAAAAAGACTCAAAATACATGAAACAGTCACACCGACACAAAATAACCGAAAAGAGAAAAAAAAAACTCCCTACAGTACAGAACATGATGACAAATCAAAACTCCCAAAATGCACAAATGGCAACTACAAGAAACAAAACACAGGACAGCGAAAAGAACAGAACAATTACAGGACCAGACTACATTCCAAAATACATGAAACAATTAACCAGGCACGGAAACAAAAATACCACACTCTCAGGTCAAAAAGCAAATACAACACAGGACAGAAAAAAAAACAACTGAACAATTACAGAACCAGACTATATTGCAAGATGCGTGAACCCAATTACCCTGGCACAAAAACAAAAATACCAAATTTTCAGGTCAAGAAGCAAATACAACACAGGTCAGAAAAAAAAACAAAACAAAAAACAGAACAATTTCAGGGCTAGACTACCGTCCATAATAAATGAACACAATTTCCCAGACCTGAAAACAAAAATACCACGCTCTCAAGTCAAAAAAGCAGACACAACACAGGACTGGAAAAAAAAAAAAAAACAGAACAATTTCAGGGCTAGACAACCACAAAGGAATGACCTCTAACCCCCCCGTCCCGACAGTTCATGCCGAGCGGTGGAGACCAAGCGCCACAGGAACAGTTCAGGCGGTCTCCCTGCGTCCAACGGCCGACAGGTGGTCATAGGGGTGGAACCTGACCGGGCGGCTTACCACAGTCCCCGGCCTGGAAAGTCCACTCCTCCAGTGGCTGAACCAGATCGCCCAGTGAAACACACAAGTTGGGTGGCCGACCCGAGGCGCCGAACCGGCGAAACAGTTCGTCAGGCAGCTGACCCGCGTCCCTCAGCCACCAGTACCGGGGGAAAACAGCCCGCGGCGGCCTCCCTGGCAAGGACAAATGAGAGCCGGGACGAGCAAAAAGGGACCCCCACGGCCCCCGGCGATGATGCGCAGGGGCGATGACTTTGTAGAGGGGACAGAAAGCAAGGATGAGCCCGAACTGGGTCAGGCGGCGAAGGGTCTGCAGCTCCTCCACCGTCCGTGGACCACACCGGCGCTGCACCTCCGCTGGACCCTGATTGGGTCCCGGCTGCACCCACGTCGGACCCTGATTGGGCCAGAACAGTACCTGCTGTGGACCCCAATTGGACCTCGGGCGCACCCATGTCGGACCACGATTGGGCCAAAGCAGCTCCCGCGATGGACCCCGATTGGGTCTCGGGCGCACCCACGTTGGACCCCAATTGGGCCACAGCAGCCTCCACAACGGACCCCGACTGGGTCGGTGCAGCTCCGCTGACGGTTTCCTCCCACATGCCAAAAACATGCAGGTTAGGTTAGGTTAACTGGAGACTCTAAAGTGGCCCTAGGTGTGAATGTGTGTGTGAATGGTTAAGGGATAGCGCCGTAGCGTGGCTGCTCATCCATCCAGGTGGTGGATACCCTCAATTTCCCCTCTGGGGATCAATAAAGTATACTAAATCTAAAAAAAAAAAAAAAAACACCTCACGGTGAAAAGGTGTCTCAGTGTGGCGTCTCCATTTAGACGACTGGGCTGGAGTATACTGTCATGCGGTGACCCTCGCGGGCCGCCAAGAGTCACCAGTGAGCTTTGCATAGATGTTTTATTCACAAGACAAAATGAGACAAGGCTGTGAGCCGCTGAGGGCAAGACACACACACATTATAGAATACAAGGGATCATAGGGCTAACCCCAGCTGCTATGACCTTAACTATGAACAAGGATAAGCACGAACCTGACATGACGAGGACCAGGAATGATTGACGATACTCCAGCATCAATCAGCAGTCAGCACCCGCTAATAAAGCCGGCGCTAACGAGCTGTGATGCCGAACAGCTGATCAATCTTGACAGCCGGAAACCCCACCGAGCGCTGTCACAATAAGAGCCCGGTAGAGCCAGAATGTAATCCACAGCTGTCAATGCCAGCAGAGATGATGCATAGCCCGAGCGCAGATGAGATCGGCGCTTGGGTCATGACAAAAAGGTTATAAAGCCATTTCTAAAGCTTTGGGACTCCAGTGAACCACAGTGAGAACCTTCATCCACAAATGGCAAAAACATGGAACAGTGGTGAACCTTCCTAGGAGTGGCCGGATGACCAAAATTAACTCAAGAGCGCAGTGACGATTCATCCAAGAGGTCACAAAAGACCCCACAACAGCATCCAAAGAACTGCTGGCCTCACTTGCCTTTGATAAGGTCAGTGTTCATGACTCCACCATAAGAAAGAGACTGGGCAAAAATGGCCTGCATGGCAGAGTTCCAAGACGAGAACCACTGCTGAGCAAAAAGAACATAAAGGTTCATCTCAGTTTTGCCAGAAAATATTGTGATAATCCCCAAAACTTTTGGGAAAATACTCTGTGGACTGATGAGAAAAAAGTTGAACTTTTTGGAAGGTGTGTGTCCCATTACGTGGCATAAAAGTAACATGGCATTTCAGAGAAGGAACATCATACCAACAGTAAAATATGGTGGTGGTAGTGTGATGGTCTGGGGCTGTTTTGCTGCTTCAAGACCTGGAAGTGTCATGAATTGCCCCTCGGGGAGGAGAGAAGAGAGGCTGGACTGCCAGTGTGTGAAATTTATTAAGAAAACAAAGCACAATGTCCAAAACAGTGCCCAAACACAAAAACCAAACTGACATACAAAGTTAACTCACGACCCAGAACAAAGGCTGGGTTCTGGTGGAGATGAGGGAAGTGTACTTAAGACTCCAGCAAAGAGAAATGAAAATAACAGCCCTTAAATAGTGTCAGAAACAATCAAACACAAATAGTAACCGATGTGAATCACATGAGTGGGCTGGGGAGAAAATAACAATCAGCTGTGAGTCATGCAGAGAGGAGACGGGGCTGACAGCTTGACGGGCACTGCCCACAGCCAGGGAAAAACTCGGAAGTGCCCCTGACAACTGCAACCTCCAGAGATAGAAAGAAAGAGAAGACAACTGGCAAATATAATGTGGGAACAAATAAAGACAAATAAATGTAAATATGGGGCAGCGCGGTGGTGGAGTGATTAGCACTGCACCAGCACAGCAACTCACCCTTGGCCGGGGGATCCTGGGTTCGATCCCAGCCCCCGACCAACAGTGATCTGTGTGGAGTTTGCGTGTTCTCCCCGTGTCTGCGTGGGTTTACTCCGTGATTTCTCCGGTTTCCTCCCACATGACACTGACAGGCGCCTTGTATGGCGCCGCGTCATTGGATGCGCCTAATGTGCGCGTCCAATGTCAAGTCAAATTCCTCGTATGTTTACTTGTAAATATACTTGGCAATAAAGCTGATTCTGACATGCCAAAAAAACATGCAAGTTAGGTTAATTGGCATTAAAAAACTGGGGATTCTAAATTGTCCTTAGATATGGATGTGAGAGTGAATGGTTGTCTGTCTCTCTGTGTTGGCCCTGTGATGGACTGGCGATCTGTCCAGGGTGTACCCTGCCTCTCGCCCAAAGATGCTGGGATAGGCTCCAGCCCCCCCACGACCTGAAAAGGATTAAGCGGAAGAAGATGGATGGATGGAAACGTAAATATGTAAATAACAAAACTACAGTGAACATAAACAGGAAAATAAATCATACAAAAAAACAATACAGAATATGTGAAAACAAACTAAAGATAACATAACCGGCATAGAACTCAAAAATACAACATTATACAAATCAGGAAAAAACAAAAGGCAAAGAGAGCACGGTGGAATCCCCCCATGCTCAGATCATGACGGGAAGGCTTGCTGGGGTAAATGGAACCATGAATTCTGCTGTCTACCAAAAAATCCTGAAGGAGAATGGCCAGCCATTTGTTCATGACCTCAAGCTGAAGCGCACTTGGGTTCTGCAGCAGGACAATGATCCAAAACACACTAGCAAGTCCACCTCTGAATGGCTTAAGAAAAGCAAAATGAAGACTTTGGAGTGGCCTAGTCAAAGTCCTCACCTGAATCTGATTGAGATGCCGTGGCATGACCTTAAAAAGGTGGTTCATGCTCGAAAATCCTCTAATGTGGCTGAATTACAACAATTCTGCAAAGATGAGTGGGCCAAAGTTCCTCCACAGCGCTGTAAAAGACTCTGCCAGTTATCGCAAACGCTTGATTGCAGTTGTTGCTGCTAAGGGTGGCCCAACCAGTTATTAGGTTTAGGGGGCAATCACTTTTTCACACAGGGCCACGTAGGTTTGGATTTTTTCTCTCTTAATAATAAACATCTTCATATATAAACTGCATTTTGTGTTTACTTGTGTTATCTTTGTCTAATATTTAAATTTGTTTGATGATCTGAAACATTTAAGTGTAACAAACACAAAAAATGAGAAATCAGGAAGGTGGCAAACATTTTTTTCACACCACTGTATCTAGTGTGTATTTGTATATATTAAACATGTGGCTCACTGGTTTCATGGTTTCTCGAAAGAATTTTTTCTCTAAACACACTTTTCTTCTTATTTCATAATATAAAGAATCTGTTCAGGGAATAAACATGGAAATCACAGTGAAGAGCAGAAAAAACATAAAATACAACAATTATGGTGTCATTTAAAGTAGAGTAAATGAATTAAAATTGAATAATGAATGTTTCTTCTGGCACTAAAATGTTTTTCCAAACACACAATATTGTTGCAGACAAGTAACATCAGATTGTGCATGAAAAAAAGATGTATTTTACATTAAGCTGTTTTTCATTTGAGTTGGAGTATATTGTTGGAGCTCAGCAGGTTTGCGCTGGATTTGATCACATTACCATTATACCTGAACAGAACAAATTTCATAAAGAGGAACACTTCTCATAAAGCATAACTCAAGTTGAACAAAAACATGAACTCTCTATAGCTACTGCACTTTCAAAGTTTGTCCACTGGAGGGAGACATTCATTCAGGATAATCCATTATGTGATAAATGACCAAAGACAAGTTTATTTGTGTAGCACATTTTGATGCTTTACATAAAACATAAAAGCATTACAGTAATTTACAAAAAGAAATACATAAGAATTTAAAAAAAGAGAAACAGAAACAAGCTAAAATAGAATAAGACAGATAAAGTACAAGAAATAAAAGTTACAGTGCATAAAAACCTAATAACTTGCTCTTAAAAAGTCTATTAGCACATTAAATGTGTGATTTTGGTTGTACTCATCATTTTTTTAGCTTTGTTTTGCTTTGTTTGTTTTGTCTTGTTCTGTTTTCTTATTTACTACTATTTTTGACATTTCCAATATACGGTATGTAAAATTATAATTTTGGTATAAAGCTAACACCTGGTTACACATTCAAAATAAAACGAATTGATTTGAACTGAATTAATATGGACCAAAATATCTGAGGAATATTTCCAGCATCTTGATGAATCTGTGCAATGAAGAATTAAGGGAGTTCTGAAGGAATAGGGATCCACCCCAGTAATAGAAAGGTGTACCTATTAAAGTGGCCACTGAGTGTGTACAGAATTAAAATGGATGGATTTCTGTTGTTAATGGCAGTAAAGTCATCACAGTGGCCTTTAAATAACTTATGAATCAAGTGTTTTATTCCCAAAATCCTAAATATTGTCTCTCTTGTCTTGCCTCTCATTAACAGGCTTACCAGTTTGGGTAGAACCCTACTGTTACAACAGATACTGTGTCACACTTAATGGAGAAGAGCTAACAGTAGAATCTGGATTGTGTGTGTTGATCCCATGCTTTCTCTACCCATTATTTTACACCTGCACAGTTTGGTTAAAACGAAAGCCATATATAATCAATATTTATTGCATGCACATTGAAACATTTCAAGTCTTTTTGATTTTATTTTGATGATTATGGTTAGTTCATCCATCCATCCATCTTCTTCCGCTTAATCTTTTTCGGTCTGTGGGGGGGCTGGAGCCTATCCCAGCATCTTTGGGCAAGAGGCAGGGTACGCCCTGGACAGATCGCCAATCCATCGCAGGGCCAACACAGAGAGACAGTTTTTAAAATCAAATTACAAATGATAACATTCTAATTTAGTGAGAAGCACTGCAACACCTCTCACCCTCTGCCATCTTAAGGCACTATTTTGACAGTCATCAGCTGACTTTTCCTCCAGACTTTCCACCATACGCCAGTGTTTTTGTTAGTTTCTGTTATTATATTGTCTGTTTTTCATGCTTTGCGTCATGCCATCTAATTGCCAGTAGATGGTGCGCCTGCTTTGCGCCGAGAGGTGGAGGCTCATTTCAAAGAAGTGTGGCAGCACGCAATCTAATGTGCATTATTATTATAGTGTATGTCATGACAATCCACTTTTGATCAGGAAAAAGGAGGTCTGTTGTCAGAAGAGCATTGTTTAATGCTATTTCAGTGGCGTGTTTTGAAATAGCGCAGCTCTGGAGCTCATGAGGAAATGGCATGGGATCTTCTTTCATTTTAATGGAGAGAGTTGTAACAGTCATGATATAATTGTCTGTCATTTTAATTACATGATAACACACTAGTTTGTTTTGTTTTTTTTATTCCATCCATACTCTCATTTTAACTGCAGACTTTGGAGTCCATTGGAATCTATAGATTAGGCATTAATGTATGATTTTATTTTTTTTAAGTGAATAAATGAATGAACAAGGAGTGTGCAGTGTTTCACTTTTCACTAACTCCCCAGAGAGATGGGAGCTGCATCCACATCTGCCTCGGCCACACGCTCTGGGTTTCGGGCTGAGGTCGCCTACACCGCGCCTAGGGTTGTGGGTTTCCCCCAGAAAGCTCCCTGACTGCCACCCATCAGCCCCTGGCAGAGGCTGCAAAGAGCGGGCTCGCTTCGTGGAGGGGGTCAGCGGCAGACTGGAAGCTGCGCCAGATCTTTTCTCCTCCTCCTGCCTGGGAGAGACTAAGACGGAGAGCCGCAAACCTTGGCAGATGCCCGCACAAAATGGGGGAGACCCCATGGACCCCAGAGAGTCGAAAGCAACAGGAGACAGCAACAGGTGGCCCATCTACCCACGGGCCAGGAGCAACTTCCACACCATCGTTAATGAAAGTTTATGAAAGTTTGCACAGGCAGCATCCTCTTTTCCTGAAGTTTCAAACCCATTCATATCTGTGTGTTGCATCTGTGTACACTACATTAAACCATTCAGCTGATTTTTCAGCTCAGCATTCTTCCCCCTTTTGTTCTCTCTAAAATAACTATCTGAGCATCAACTGTAATTGATGTCTTCCTTATTATCAAGCAGCCTTACTACCAAGTGCATTTTGGCTCACACGCATGGGCTTTGGTCAGCACAAAACCTGTCTTAAAATCTCATGATCAGAGTTCACTTTTTTTTTTTTTTTTTTTTTTTTTTTTTTTTTTCTCTCGGCGCCACACGAGTCGGCTGCCTTTTGCAACAGCGGCTCGATTCCGAGTCTTTTTCCCTTCCTCTCTCTTTTGATCCGTCTTTTTTTTTCACCCCACTTATATCACGGACACACAGATCGTCCTAAATGTCTCCTGAGCCGGTGGACGGAGCCACTGTCTATAGCAGGATACGATACAGCAGAGAACAGCTGCTAGCATTCAACCGCCACCCGGTCCCATTGGAAAAACTCGACATACCGAGTGAACTGAGGCGAAAACGCCGCGGCTGCCGGGCTGGAGTAAGGCGGAGGACAAAAAATATAAGGTACAGACCCTCCCTTCCATCTGTTGTCATGGGAAATGTACGGTCGATACTGGGAAAGTTAGATGAGCTAGCGGCTATCTCCCGTTATGATAGCACATACCGGGAGTGCTCTCTCCTTTTGTTTACTGAGACGTGGCTAACTGAACTAGCAGCAGATGCTAACATTGAGCTGGAGGGTTTTCACATGATACGAGCTGACCGAACACCAGACAGTGGCAAGGCTAGGGGCGGTGGAGTGATCATGTATGTTAACAACAACTGGTGCAGACCGGGACATATCACTGTTAAACAACGACACTGCAGCAAAGACATTGAGTTGCTAGCTGTTAGCATGAGGCCTACATATCTCCCGAGAGAACACTCACACGTGATCTGCATTGTTGTTTATGCAAATCCGACGGCGAACGCTGGGACAGCACGTGACGTCATCCATTCAGTAACCAGCAGGCTGCAGACAGAACACCCAGATGCTCTTCTCCTCATCTCAGGCGATTTCAACCATGTTTCACTGTCTCCCATTCTACCCACGTTCACCCAGTATGTCACATGCCACACTAGAGACAATAAAACACTGGATTTATTCTACGCAAACACTAAGGAGGCGTACACCTCATCACAACTACCCCCACTCGGGAGATCGGATCACAACTTGGTTCATCTCCGGCCGGTGTACAAACCCCTAGTGCACAGACAACCTCCGGCCATGCACACTGTGGAGTTATGGTCTGAGGAGACAATGGACACCCTAAAGGGCTGTTTTGAAGCCACCGCCTGGAAGCAGCTCTGCGATCCACATGGTGAGGACATCGATGGCCTCATTCACACCTTCACGGGCTACCTCAGCTTCTGTGTGGACAAATCCGTTCCCACCAAGACCATACGGCGTCACTCAAACAACAAACCCTGGATCAACCCTGAGATAAAAACACTTCTGAGAGAGAAGAAGAGGATCTTCAGGTCGGGGAACAGGGAGATGCTGAAGTCCGTACAGAGGGAGCTGAGGAGAAAGATCAGAGAAGGCAAGGACAGCTTCAGGAAGAAGATGGAGGACAAGCTGCAACAGAGCGACATCAGCGGGGTCTGGAGAAACCTCAAAACCATCTCGGGGCTCCAGAATACCTCCCCCCAGGCCACAGGGGGCAGGGAGTGGGCGAACAACCTGAATCTGTTTTTCAATAGATTTGACCAACCGCCCTCCCCCCTGACTGCACAACAACCACTGCTGCCTCTAAAGAAATCAAGTCCTGCTGCCCACTCCCCACTCTACCAACACCCCCCCACTCCCAACACACAGCCCCCCATCCTGACCCTGACCAGGACCCAGGTGAGGACGGAGCTGAGGAAGATCAAGGCGAGGAAGGCGCCGGGACCGGACGGCATCAGCGCAAAGCTCCTCAAGTCCTGTGCAGACCAGCTGTGTGGGATTGTGACGTATATCTTCAACATGAGCCTGAAACTGGGGAGGGTACCACAGCTGTGGAAAACATCTTGTGTGGTACCTGTACCAAAAACTTCCCACCCCAAAGACCTGAACAGCTACAGACCGGTGGCCTTGACGTCCCACTTGATGAAGACCCTGGAGAGACTGCTCCTTGCTCACCTCCGCCCCCTGGTGGAACCAGCGATGGATCCACTCCAGTTCGCCTACCAGCATGGCATTGGGGTGGAGGATGCGGTGATCTTCCTCCTTCACCGTTCTCTGTCCCACCTGGAGAAGCCCGGGAATATGGTGAGGATCATGTTCTTTGACTTCTCCAGTGCTTTCAACACCATCCAACCGATGATCCTGAAGGACAAGCTGCTGCGCGCAGGGGTGGACCAGCACCTGTCATCATGGATCCTGGACTACCTCACGAACCGGCCTCAGTTTGTGAGAACCCGGGACTGTGTGTCCGACACGATCATCAGTAGCACGGGGGCCCCCCAGGGAACGGTGCTGGCTCCCTTCCTGTTCACTCTTTATACTGCGGACTTCTCACACAACACAACACACTGCCATCTACAGAAGTTCTCTGATGACTCTGCGATCGTTGGCCTCATCTCCAATGGAGATGAAGCTGAGTACAGAGGGCTTATCCAGGACTTCGTGGACTGGTGCCATCGGAACTGCCTCCAGATCAACGCGAGGAAAACTAAGGAGCTGGTGGTGGACTGCCGCAGGCATGGGCAGCCCCTCACAGTACCAGTAAATATACAGGGAACAGACATCGAGATGGTGACATCCTATAAGTACCTGGGTATTCATCTGAACAATAAACTAGACTGGTCACACAATACTGATGCACTCTACAAGAAGGGACAGCGCAGGCTGTTCCTGCTGAGGAGACTCAGGTCTTTTGGTGTACAAGGGGCGCTGCTGAAGTCATTCTATGACACGGTGGTGGCATCAGCCATCACTTTTGGAGTGGTCTGCTGGGGCAGTGGCATTACTGCAGCCGATAGGAAGAGACTGAACAAACTGATTAAGAAAGCTAGCTCTGTCCTGGGGCAGCGCCTTGATCCGATGGAGGAGATAGGAGAGAGAAGGACGGTGGCTAAACTGTCATCTCTGCTGGAGTCCGAGTTCCACCCTATGCAGGACATACTGAATGCACTGAGGAGCTCATTTAGCAGCAGACTACATCATCCCAGGTGCACAACCGAGAGGTTTCGTAGGTCCTTCCTACCAACGGCTGTCAGACTGTACAACCTAAGCAGGGCTGCTCGCAGAGATAGCAAAAAGACGTAACAAACTAATAGTTTTTTGAATGCAAAAGATGCAATAGACTTACACAATGGTCCTCTCCGGCATACAACTAGGAACATACCGGTCGCTATGGAGGGTGAGAATATGTATGGGCACATAATCATACCATGTAGGATAACTAAGTAGACGGTTATGCTGTTTCATTCCATCTAGCAACAATGCTCTGCACTGTGTGTGTTTATATATTTGCATATTTATTCCATCTAGCTACAATGCTCCGTACTGTGGGTGTTTATATATTTATATATCTACATATTATTCCATCTAGCTACATTGCTCCGCACTGTGTGTGTTTATATACTTGCATATTTATTCCACCTAGCTGCAATGCTCCGTACTGTGGGTGTTTATATATTTACATATTTATTCCATCTAGCTACAATGCTCTGCACTGTGTGTTCATATATTCATATATTTATTCCATCCAGCTACAATGCTCTGCACTGTGTGTCTGTGTGTGTGTGTATATATATATATTTTATAGTAATACGTACATATGTTTATTAGCTGCTCTTGCTTGCTTGTTTTTTTTCTTGCCTTCTGATTGTTGCTCTGAGTGTTGCTATCCCTGTGCTGTTGCAATCCTGGAATTTCCCCGTTGTGGGACTAATAAAGGCTTATCTTATCTTATCTTATCTTATCTTAGATAATGCACCTCTTTGCATTAAAGGGATGGGCAGGAGTGCTTAGGATAGGATAATTAGACTGGTTAATTAGTCTGGCCTCTTTGCATCCTGCACCCAGTGGAAAGTTCATTTCTACACTGTTGTGATAAGGAAATTAATTCGGAAACGCCCATAAACAGGTTCTGCATCAGTGACAACTGACTGACCGACCGCGTTGTTGTAATACGACCTCAGTGTGGCTTGGCATTTAAACCTTAATTTGGTGTTTTGATGTTGTTGATGAAGAGCATTACAGAGTGAAATAAACCAAAATCATAACAGCATGATCCCATATTGGTTAGAAGTTGAAGATTTATTTTCTTTTGTCATTCATCTTATTTTATTTCAAACTCTCTGATTAATTTTCAACCCTCATTCACTGAAATAAAGCAAAATTCTGAAATGTCCTCAAAAGATAAAAGGGAACTTCAGATCAGTGGCAAAACAACTGTTCAGACTGGAGATGTTCTGAATTTGACCTGCAGCACAGAAAGTTTCCCTCTTTCTGTTATTGTGTGGAAAATATACAACACAGACATTCACAATAGAACTTATACAGACCAGGGGCCTCATGTACAAAGACTTGTGTGGATTTCCTGCTGAAAGATGACATTGTGGAGCGTGTAAATAACGAGGCGGATTTGGCTCAGACAGTTTATTACACATCTCACACAAGAAGCATAGACAGAATGACAACTCAGCAGAGACTCTTCTCTTAAATAGCATGGCATTCCTCTAGAAGCTTCTAACACACAAAAGGTCACATTGCATTCACTTCCTTAATCCTTTATCATTCCTCTAGAAGTTTCTAACACACAAAAGGTCACACTGCATTCATCCTTCACACCTCCCTGTTATCTCTCAGGGAACCTCTGCTCTTTGTTCTTGTCTAAGATGTTATACAATTATGCACTCCCCATGTGGCTCCATAACATACGTTTAAATCAAGAAAATGCCGTAAGCAAAAAAAAAATAAAAAATAAATATATATATATATATATATATACTGTATATATATATATATATATATATATATATATATATATATATATATATATATATATATATATATATATATATACTGTATATATACAGTATATACTGCTCAAAAAAATAAAGGGAACACTTTGAAAACACATCAGCTTTTAATGGGAAAAAAGAAGCTGGATATCTACACTGATATGGACTGGATAATGTGTTAAGAATGAAAAGATGCCACATCTTTTGATGGAAATGAAAATTATCAACCTACAACCTACAGAGGGCTGAATTCAAAACACTCCAAAACTTACTCAGATTAAAAAGTGTTTCTTTTATTTTTTTGAGCAGTATATATGGATGTATGAAACTGCGTACGCAGGAATCCAAGCAAATTTCCTTTGTCTATCCCAATCTACTTAAAATTGAACGCACATGAGGAAATACCGGACTCCTCCCTTGACACGCCTCCATTTGAATATGCAATTACATGCAAATAGATATATACAAGCACTGCACGTTTGATTCTCCTTTATCCATGATAAAAAAAATGGATTTAATGGAATTTCATGGACTGAGTTGGAGGCGCTCCTGAATGAGATAGAGGTGCGTAAAAACATTTTGTTTGGTACGCTGTCCTCTGGCATTACAGCCAGATACAGGTAATTCAATCACCTGCTCACAGCCCTATAAGATTAGTTTACTGCTTTTCTTTATTCAGACAGGGATAAGAAGATGTTTATTTAACCTTGACATATTTCCACTGACGTCTGCAGTCGTCCTCAGAAGCGTCAGCTGATCGCTGTGATTTGTGACCAGCCAAGTGGATCAGCTGGTTGAATAAAGGAAAATGAAAAAGAAGACAATATGAACCTATTTAGTGGGTAGCCACGGTCACCTGTCAGTTAAAAGCAGATCATATTAGACTCAACAAGTACATATTTTATGTCCAAAATGCAAATCTCATCCTTTATAGTTATATACAAATTACATAGATTACACACACTACTATTGTAAATTAATGAAGTGTGCCAAGGAAAGGGTGAGACTGTTGCATTTCAAAATTTATGCATATGTTTATTGACATAACAACTGTACACAGAAGCATTTGGGGCCTTGGTAGAATGCTGTGAAACTGCAGTTTAATCAGCAACAAAAGGAAGTCTCTTACTCGACCCACTGACTTGTAATGAAACCTTGAAGACAGGGTGACACTTGTGGGCATACAGGCACATTACACATGAGGTGGGTTATTATTAGGACAATTACTGTACATGAATTTACTCCAGTGTGTGAGTGTGTCTGTGGATGGGTGGATGGCAGGATCTGTAAAGTGCTTTGGTCATCAAGAGATGAGAATAAAAGCGCTATTAAGTGAATGCCATTTACCATTTACTCACCAAGAAGCCACTCATCAGTGCCAGCTTGTAGATTGTTCCCAACAATGCTGCTCAATAGAATCATTAGGAAATCCGGCTCTCGCTGCAAATTGCGCTTTGATGTAGGCCTGTTCAACTGCATTGTATAATGTACAGTGCGTCCGGAAAGTATTAACAGCGCTTCACTTTTTCCACATTTTGTTATGTTACAGCCTTATTCCAAAAGGGATTAAATTCATTTTTTTTCCTCAAAGTTCTACACACAATACCCCATAATGACAACATGAAAAAAGGTTGTTTTTTTTGAGATTTTCCAAATTTATTAAAAATAAAAAAACTAAGAAATCACATGTACATAAGTATTCACAGCCTTTGCTCAATACTTCATTGATGCACATTTGGCAGCAATTACAGCCTTCAGTCTTTTTGAATATGATGCCACAAGCTTGACACACCTATCTTTGGGCAGTTTCACACATTCCTCTTTGCAGCACCTCTCAAGCTCAATCAGGTTGGATGGGAAGGCCTGTAGCCTTCTCTGGCTCTCCTTTTCTTGCCTTTACGCTGACAAAAAGCCAGCGAACAGCAGGCTCGCCTCAATATACTCAATATACATATTACAGTATTTAATCTAACCTACATAAATATAACCTTATGTTTGTTGGGATCAGTGCTGTTGTAAAATAAAGCCCCACTATAGCAAATTCAAAAATGTAAAAAAACAAACAAAAAACAAGATAGCCTACACAAAAATATATTTGCATTGTTTATTAGACATACCTGTAACAAATAATCTTTTATCTATAGTGTTATGTCTGTAATTAATGAGACGGGAGTCATCTTGTACCAAACATCCAATTGAACTTTATTGAGCGAACACAGAAATATATACACTGGCCGCAGCCCATCTGATGTCATCCCGCAGGGCGGCTACTGCAAGCCCCAAGGGCCGAACACACACACAACATTCTCCCACCCTTTAGAAAAGTACAAAACCACACACACACAATTGAACCCCCCCCCCCCCAAATTTGGAACCCGAATCATGCACTAAAACAGTGGAACTAATGTACTAGAATTGGCCTAACACATTCGCACAAAACAACTAAAATAGACTTAGTGGGTGGACTGCCACACAGCCCGCTTGGCACAGTGCATTATTCTGCCACTGGCAAACTAAAGGAGAAAAAGTCCATTAACAAACTACAATTGCTGCCGTGTTCCTAAATTAAATAACAATACATAAAATCACAACATAAACATATAAATATTAGAACTTTTCCCAAAACACATGCAAACATACTGTATAAACATACCCATTATTATTACTCTAACACCACATATATATATACACTGTGGAGAGCGTGAAATGAAGAGGCTGAATTTATTTCTCAATTCAGGTTTATTAAACATCACGTGTCTCCAACATCTTCTCAAACAGAAAGAGAACTAACTTCCCACATCTACCCTTTTTATACCCGGGACATCAGAGTACAGAATCACATTGTCATTCACTCCCCAGAGACAATACATCACCCCCCAGATCCTCTCTTCTCCACCTAAACTCTGGTGGTCAGGAAGTCTTCTCAGAGCCATTTCTAAAGACACATTTCACACCCTCCTGTCATCCCCAGGAGGTCCAGACTTATTGTTCCTTCTAAGACGTGAGGTAACAGTGATATACATATGCAGCTTAAGCATCTCAAATATGTGAGCACATAACCCCCCCCCCCCCCCCAAACGTCAAAGATGAAACAATACAACATGATAAAATCACAACATCAGTCCATATGCTGTCTAGGCTTCAACCTTCTTCCGAACTTGCTGTAGGCGGGTTTTGCCTCTCCCGTGGCGCCATCCTGCAGTGAATCTGCTATCTGAGGATGAGAACTGTTAGTCAGTCCCTGAGAGGGCTCTGGGGCCTGCTCCCTGGGGGTGTCTGCCGTGTCGAGGAGCCCTCGCCACTTGCACAGTTTCACCAGCCATCACAAAAGCAGGTTTAAGTCTGTCTATAGCAATTGTTTCCCTCCTGTCCCCTAAATCTAGCAAAAAATGCTTATCACCTGTTTCCAGCACTCTATACGGGCCGTCATAAGGTGGTCGCAGGGTTGGGCGCTGAGCCTCGTGCCTGACAAAAACAAACTCGGCGTTTTTTATAGATTTAGGTACAAAAACACGCGGAAAAGTGTGATGAACCGTGCCCGGAAGCATGTCCGCTCCCGTGTCGTTCAGTGACCGCTGAGCAGGGGGACGCTCTGGTGCCGGGTTATCAGAAAGAAACTCCCCTGGCAGACAGCGTGGTTGTGTAAACACCAACTCAGCCGGGGAGGCTTTTAAGTTCTCTTTAGGTGCGGAATGCAACCCTAATAAAACCCATGGTAGTCTGTTTACCCAATTTGCATCCGTCAGCGATGCTCTGAGGGCTGCTTTCAATGACCTATGAAAACGCTCGCATAAACCATTAGCCTGGGGGTGGTACGCGGTAGTGCGGTGGATTGTTATCCCCAGGCTGTGGGAGATCGCTGACCAAAGCTCAGAAACAAATTGAGGCCCCCTGTCGGACGTAATATCCGACGGGACCCCAAAATGCGCTACCCAAGTCATTAAAAATGCGCGGGCCACCTCTGCGGCTGTGGTTGATGCCAGTGGGACCACTTCAGGCCATCGCGTGGTGCGGTCCACCATTGTCAAAAGATGTGTGTACCCCTGCGACGAGGGTAGGGGGCCTACGAGGTCGACATGCACAGGATCGAACCTCTTGGCCGGGATGTGAAACGGCTCTAAGGGGGCTTTTGTGTGTTTGTGTATTTTGGCCCGCTGGCAAGCCATGCAGGCTCTTGCCCACTCCTTAACGTGCTTGCGCAGGCTCGGCCAAACAAACTTCTCTCCTACCATTTTTACCGACGCGCGCACCCCCGGGTGCATCAGAGAGTGAATCGAGTCAAAAACACGATGGCGCCACGCGGCCGGCACTACCGGACGCGGTCGTCCTGTAGAGACATCGCAGATTAGGGGGGGCATGCCATCTTGCAGCCTCCTGCTCTCCAGCCTTAACCCTGTTGGTCCAGACTGGAGCGCGCACACGTCCGCGTCACTACTTTGATCCGCAGCCATGGCTGCGTAATCTATCCCCACGTGGACTGGGGCTGCATACGCTTCCGCGCTGCTATTTTGCTCTGCGGCCGCGGTAGTATAATCTACCTCTGCATGGACTGGAGCGGTTACGGCGCGAGAGAGGCAGTCTGCCACCACATTAAGTTTACCCGCTACATGTTGAATATCAGTAGTAAATTCTGAAATTGCAGCCAGCTGCCTCTGCTGCCGGCCCGACCATGGTTCCAAAACTTTGGCCAACACAAAAGTGAGCGGTTTGTGGTCGACAAATGCGGTGAAACGCCGACCTTCCAGCCAGAACTGGAAGTGACGAATGGCTAAGTGGAGCGCTAACAACTCCCTGTCGAACGTGCTGTATTTTCGCTCGGTCTCGCACAAGGTCCTGCTGAAAAAGGCCAGCGGCTGCCAAGCCCCGGCAACCTGTTGCTCCACTACCGCCCCTAAAGCCACGTCTGACGCATCAGTGGTGAGCGCTATGCGGGCCGTTGGGTCTAGGTGAGCCAACAACGCAGCGTCCTCCAGAGCTTTTTTTACCTCCGAGAATGCGCGCTCCCGCTCCGGGGACCATTCGATTGCATTTGAGGGTTTTTGTTTTTTAAGCATGGCATACAATGGTTGCATGAGCTGCGCTGCGCGGGGGAGGAAACGGTTATAAAAATTCACCATTCCCAAAAACTCCTGTAGTGATTTGACCGTTTGTGGCTGGGGAAAATCTGCTACTGCGCGCATTTTGTCCGGCAGCGGAACTGCTCCCTCTGCGGAGACGCGGTGCCCCAAAAAATCAATCTGCGCCACCCCGAACTGGCACTTCGCTGGGTTGATTATTAATCCATGCTCCCCCAACCTCCAGAAAACTGCCGTGAGGTGCTTTTCGTGTTCTTCTTCGGACGCGCTGGCTACCAAAATGTCGTCCAGGTAGATGAACACAAAAGGGAGATTGCGTAACACCGCATCCATCATGCGCTGGTAAGTTTGCGTGGCGCCTTTAAGCCCAAACGGCATGCGCAAAAACTCAAAAAGTCCGAACGGAGTTATTACAGCTGTTTTGGGAATGTCCTCAGCGCATACTGGGACTTGATGATAGCCGCGGACTAAGTCTATTTTAGAAAAAATGCGCGCCCCCGCCAGATGAACTGAAAAATCCTGAATATGGGGGATTGGGTAGTGGTCGTGCGCTGTGGCGTTGTTCAACCTGCGAAAATCACCGCAAGGTCGCCACGAGCCGTCAGCCTTAGGGACCATGTGGAGCGGGGAAGCCCATGGGCTATTCGAATGCCGAATGATGCCCTACCTTTCCAGGTTGGCGAACTCCTCGCGCGCTATGGCCAGTTTAGCTGCATCCAAGCGCCGAGCTTTTGCAAAAACGGGGGGACCAGCGGTAGTGATAAAGTGCTCCACCCCGTGTTTTGCAACGGCTGCTGAAAAAGTAGGAACCATTAGTGCTGGAAACTGAGTGAGGAGTGTGTGAAACTTACCGCCTGCTGTGGCGACGTTGGCTTGTGCTGTGGGCGGCGACACTCGAGCTGCACAAGGGATAGAGTATAACGAGAGTGCATTAACCAAGCGTCTATTGGGGAGATCAACCAACAACCCACGTGAGCACAGAAAATCAGCACCTAACATGTTGAAACTCACCGCCGCTATAATAAAAGTCCACTCATATGTGCGGCCGTGCAGGGACAGAAGTAGGGTCCTTTCACCAAAGGTCTTAATGCTCGAGCCGTTCGTCGCTGATGCCCCGTGACTCCCGGGGCCCGCCAGCCGGTCAGCGTAGGTTGGCATGATGAAACTCACTTGGGAGCCTGTGTCCACGAGGAATTGCCTCCCAGAACGCAAATCCATCAGGTAGAGCAGCTTGTTCTGTTCACCGAGGGCCGCAGCTGCTACCAACTCCCGGTCCTGGCGTTTCTCGAGCTCTGGAACTGACATGGCGGTATACACTTGCGTGCCCTCTCTGCGAAGCGACGATGGTAAAAACTGAGGTCGCCTCCTCCGCGGTGTCGGGGCTTCGCCGCCGCCATTGTTGGTGTATCTGCCTCCGTCGCCTCTGGCCCTTTGCTGTTCCCGGTCGTCGCGCCGAGATCTGCTGCTGCTGCGGTGGCCGTGTGCCATCCGCTGGCGTTGAGGATCCGCTGCGCCTCCTGGGCTAGCGCGCGGAAGTCCCGCTGGGTCACAAACTGGGAGCCCGCCAGGGTCGCCTTCGTCTGCGACGGTAGAGTTTGCAGGAAGATGTGAGTGAAGAGGAAATTGTCGTTGTCTGAGCCACTCAACTTCAGCATGTCTTCCATCAGGTCAACAGGCGTGCTTTTTCCCAAGTCGTGCAGGGCCAGGAGTCTCTCAGCTCTCTCCTGGGCTGAGGGAGTGAAACGATGGATGAGGGCAGCTTTCAACCCGCTGTATTTGTCACCAGCGGGTGGGCGCTGCACCAGGCTCCGCACATGTTGAGCTGTGCGGCTGTCGAGTTTGGCGATGACGTGGTAGAACTTTGTGTCATCTGCTGTTATTCCCCCGAGAGCGAACTGGGCTTCGGCCAGGAGGAACCATGAGTCCGGGTTGTCCTGCCAGAATTATGGTAGCTTGACTGAGACTGCGCTTGCCCGGCTGGTCCCTGGTGAGTCTGGTTCGGGGGAATCGTCTCTGCCCATAATACGTCTTAAGGTCACCAGTGTGGAGAGCGTGAAATGAAGAGGCTGAATTTATTTCTCAATTCAGGTTTATTAAACATCACGTGTCTCCAACATCTTCTCAAACAGAAAGAGAACTAACTTCCCACATCTCCCCTTTTTATACCTGGGACATCAGAGTACAGAATCACATTGTCATTCACTCCCCAGAGACAATACATCACCCCCCAGATCCTCTCTTCTCCACCTAAATCCTGGTGGTCAGGAAGTCTTCTCAGAGCCATTTCTAAAGACACATTTCACACCCTCCTGTCATCCCCAGGAGGTCCAGACTTATTGTTCCTTCTAAGACGTGAGGTAACAGTGATATACATATGCAGCCTAAGCATCTCAAAGGTAATATACATATGCAGCTTAAGCATCTCAAATATGTGAGCCACATACACTACCGTTCAAAAGTTTGGGGTCACTTAGAAATTTCCTTATTTTTGAAAGAAAAGCACTGTTTTTTTCAATGTAGATAACTTTAAACTAATCAGAAATACACTCTAATATCTAATATACATTGCTAATGTGATAAATGACTATTCTAGCTGCAAATGTCTGGTTTTTGGTGCAATATCTACATAGGTGTATAGAGGCCCATTTCCAGCAACTATCACTCCAGTGTTCTAATGGTACAATGTGTTTGCTCATTGCGTCAGAAGGCTAATGGACGATTAGAAAACCCTTGTGCAATCATGTTAGCACAGCTGAAAACAGTTTAGCTGGTTAGAGAAGCTATAAAACTGACCTTCCTTTGAGCATGTTGAGTATCTGGAAAAAATAATTATTTCAAATACAAATCATTATTTCTAACCTTGTCAATGCCTTGACTATATTTTCTATTCATTTTACAACTCATGGTGGTAAATAAGTGTGAGTTTTCATGGAAAACACAAAATAATTGTCTGGGTGACCCCAAACTTTTGAACGGTATTGTGTATATATATATATATATATATATATATATATGAACATTAGAATTTTTCTACCACTGTCCTCAGGCAGAAAAGGGTAGAACCGGCTCGGGGGCCCAAGGCAGCCCCTCGGTAGGCACACCTCTGGAAGCAGCCTGCCCCTGGGGTTGTAACTGAACTCACAGACGAAAGTCCCTCTTCTCCTCACCATCGACCACCTCTCTTGTCCGGACCCACCATCCGAAGCCTTCTCCCGGACACGCCACACCTCGTTGGCGTGCCTCCTCGAGCCGTCCGACAGCTGGGAATAAACTCTGCCCAGCTTAGCCACGATGTGCAGCCGCTCCTGGTGTTCCTTCAGCTGTTGTCCGGCCAACATCCACCATGGACATTCGTTCCCTTTAGCCCGAACTACTGTAAGTCCATAACTCTGAAAGGGGTCTTGCTTGGCTTGCAGTGTTGCTGCTTGGCACACGGTTTCTCCGTGCCTGTCAGTCTGCCCCCAACCATTTTCAAAACCGCTGCAGCTGTGGCCATTGTAGCCCCAGATTCACTGGCCCCCTGTAGCCAAGCTCTGGGGAAAACTGGAGCTAGCTTGTCGGCCTCGTTCAACGACGCAGGCATTTCGCCATAATGGCCAATACCCTCATCAAAGGCATCTTAGGCTCCAGCACTGAGGTGTTCCTCTGTCGACCCTGAGTGAGGCTGGTCCTGCTCTACCTCCGTGGTGCCCGGTAAATCTTCGTACTGCTCGCTCCCAGTGTCCGTCTCTGTGCCCGGCTATCACTGCTGTTTCTCGGGGTTGTCAGCATGACCCCCCCCCCCCCCCCGCTGCTCCAACCTTAGCTGCAAGGAAAACTGAGCCTAGTCTGGTCGCTGCTCTCCCCCCGTACCATCTTTGCTCACCGCCCTTTGTTCACCTCCAGTGCTGCGGTCACTCACCATGCTGTGCTTTTTGGCTGGCTTGTCATCTTTGGTGGACGCAGGCTCCCTCTTCTGTGGCTCCAACTTCATCGTGAAAACTAGTTTATAGCTTTTAGCTAATGTTTGGTGCCCACTTAGCTCCTTGGCTAACTTCGCCGTTGCCACTGGCTGAGCTGTTAGCTTCCCCAAGCTAGCTAGCTTAGCTGCTTTTAGCACCAACAGCCTTTCCACCCACAGCTTCATGCTCCTTGTGTGTTCCGCAAAGTATTCAGCCATCCGTCCAACAGCATCTGTATAAGACTCCATCTCCCCCAACTTGTGGAAAATTTTCCAACCTTCTACGTCGAGATGGTGGATGAGAAGTGCTCATCTCCACATTCCATCCAGTCTACTCAGGCCCAACACCGCGATGCACCCCTCTGTTAGAATAATTTTGAGCTTAAATTATTCAAAGTCAAAAATCAGGCAGAAAGTTGGATTTATGTACATTTATTACAAACATATAAGGAGTCACCCCAGAGGCCACCTTGAGGGAGAGGTTGCAACACATGACATTCAGACACACCTAGAATCTCTAAAGAATCCATTCTTCTAAGTCTGATATATATAGGTAGGGGAGGATGGGATGAGAGGAGGAAAGGAGAGGGACAGACAGAAAGTCCTGATAACTGAGCTTATTCAGGCGGACGTCACAGACACTCTGGAAACATGGGGTCATGGAGATATGAGATCCATAAAACTAACAGAATGTTCATAAAACACTAATCTATGTAAGCTGAGGAGTTCCTGTGCATTCCTGTGACCCAAAACAGGACATGTCAGAGAGATTATAAAAGTTGCTTAGAAGAATGGATCCTTTAGAGCTGAGGAGTTTCTGTGAGCAATTTCAGAGTTCAGACTGGAGATCAGTACAGGGTCATTACATGCGTAAGGAATGATCTAAGCCACTTTTATAGTGTTTTATGAACATTCTGTTAGTTTTATGGATCTCATGTCTCCATGACCCCATGTCTCCAGAATGTCTGTGACGTCTGCCTGGATAAGCTCAGTTATCAGGACTGTCTGTCTGTCTGTCTGTCTCCATTCTTCCTTTCATCCCATCCTCCCCTACCTATATATATCAGACTTAGAAGAATGGATCCTTTAGAGATTCTAGGTGTGTCTGAATGTCATGCTTTGTAATCTCTCCCCCAAGGTGGCCATTGGGGTGACTCCTTATATTTTTGTAATAAATGTACATAAATCCAACTTTCCGCCTGATTTTTGACTTTGAATAATTTAAGCTCAAAATTATTCTAACACCCTCAAACATGGCCAACCAGTTAGGCCGCAGGATCGCTGGCTGTCCCGGATACTGTAGAAATGGTGGTGGAGGTGGCCCATACGTCTCCATAGTTTCTCCTCGTTGCCAAAATGTTATGTCTGTAATTAATGAGACAGGAGTCGTCTTATACCAAACATCCCACTGAACTTTATTGAGCAAACACAGAAAGTGTTTGCTCAAGTGTTTGCTGCGCCACCGTGCAGCCCGGGGGCTGCACGGTGGCGCAGTGGTTTAGCACTGTGGCAGCACAGTTTTACCCTCGGCCGGGGGACCGCGGGGATCATGAGATCGTGGGTTCGATCCCAGCCCCCGACCAACAGTGAGCTGTGTGGAGTTTGCATGTTCTCCCCGTGTTGCACGGGTTTACTCCGGGATTTCTCCGGTTTCCTCCCGCACACCAAAAAAAAACATGTAGGTTTAGGGCGCTCGCGCACGCAGCGACCAGCAGCTGGTGGCTTGTCACCAGACTGCAAACCAAGTCTACCTATGGGTACAAATAAGTAACAAAAAAAATAAAATAAATAAAAATATATATTTATACAGTGGGTAAAAAAGTATTTAGTCAGCCACCAATTGTGCAAGTTCTCCCACTTAAAAGATGAGAGAGGTCTCAAATTTCCGTCATAGGTATACTTCAACTATGAGAGACAAAATGAGAAAAAAAAAAATCCAGAAAATCACATTGTCTGATTTTTAAAAAAAAATATTTGCAAATTATGGTGGAAAATAAGTATTTGGTCACCTACAAACAAGCAAGATTTCTGGCTCTCACAGACCTGTAACTTCTTCTTTAAGAGGCTCCTCTGTCCTCCACTTGTTACCTGCATTAATGGCACCTGTTTGAACTCGTTATCAGTATAAAAGACACTTGTCCACAACCTCAAACAGTCAGACTCCAAACTCCACTATGGCCAAGACCAAAGAGCTGTCAAAGGAAACCAGAAACAAAACTGTAGACCTGCACCAGGCTGGGAAGACTGAATCTGCAATAGGTAAGCAGCTTGGTGTGAAGAAATCAACTGTGGGAGCAATTATTAGAAAATGGAAGACATACAAGACCACTGATAATCTCCCTCGATCTGTGGATCCACGCAAGATTTCACCCCGTGGGGTCAAAATGATCACGAGAACGGTGAGCAAAAATCACAGAACCACACGGGGGGACCTAGTCAATTTTTTTTTTTTTTTTTTTTTTTTTTTGTTACTTATTTGTACCCGTAGGTAGACTTGGTTTGCAGTCTGGTGACAAGTCACTGGCTGCTGGTCGCTGCGTGCGCGAGCGCCCTAAACCTACATGTTTTTGGTGTGCGGGAGGAAACCGGAGAAATCCCGGAGTAAACCCGCGCAACACGGAGAGAACATGCAAACTCCACACAGCTCACTGTTGGTCGGGGGCTGGGATCGAACCCACGATCTCATGATCCCCGCGATCCCCGGCCGAGGGTAAAACTGTGCTGCCACAGTGCTAAACCACTGCGCCACCATGCAGCCAGGACCTAGTCAATGACCTGCAGAGAGCTGGGACCAAAGTAACAAAGGCTACCATCAGTAACACACTACGCTGCCAGGGACTCAAATCCTGCAGTGCCAGACGTGTCCCCCTGCTTAAGCCAGTACATGTCCAGGCCCGTCTGAAGTTTGCTAGAGAGCATTTGGATGATCCAGAAGAGGATTGGGAGAATGTCATATGGTCAGATGAAACCAAAATAGAACTTTTTGGTAAAAACTCAACTTGTCGTGTTTGGAGGAGAAAGAATGCTGAGTTGCATCCAAAGAACACCATACCTACTGTGAAGCATGGGGGTGCAAACATCATGCTTTGGGGCTGTTTTTCTGCAAAGGGACCAGGACGACTGATCTGTGTAAAGGAAAGAATGAATGGGGCCATGTATCATGAGATTTTGAGTGAAAACCTCCTTCCATCAGCAAGGGCGTTGAAGATGAAATGTAGCTGGGTCTTTCAGCATGACAATGATCCCAAACACACCGCCCGGGCAACGAAGGAGTGGCTTCGTAAGAAGCATTTCAAGGTCCTGGAGTGGCCTAGCCAGTCTCCAGATCTCAACCCCATAGAAAATCTTTGGAGGGAGTTGAAAGTCTGTGTTGCCCAGCGACAGCCCCAAAACATCAGTGCTCTAGAGGAGATCTGCATGGAGGAATGGGCCAAAATACCAGCAACAGTGTGTGAAAACCTTGTGAAGACTTACAGGAAACGTTTGACCTCTGTCATTGCCAACAAAGGGTATATAACAAAGTATTGAGATGAACTTTTGTTATTGACCAAATACTTATTTTCCACCTTAATTTGCAAATAAATTCTTTAAAAATCAGACAATGTGATTTTCTGAATTTTTTTTCTCATTTTGTCTCTCATAGTTGAGGTATACCTATGATGAAAATTGGAGACCTCTCTCATCTTTTAAGTGGGAGAACTTGCACAATTGGTGGCTGACTAAATACTTTTTTACCCCACTGTACACTGGCTGTAGCCCGCCTGACGTCATCCCACAGGGTGGCTACGGCAAGCCCCGAGGGCCAAACACAGACACAACATATGGGCTACTGTGTAAAATGTGTCTAGAGAATTTTTCAAAAAAGTGACACGTGATAGACTATCATTTAGTAGATTTAAAATACTTAAGAATATGTAAACAGAATTTACCTTGGGAAATAAATTAGGCCACCATAAATTAGTGATTTTAATTTAGTCTACACTCTTGAAAGTTTTTCAGTTCCTCCCCCCCGCCAGGTGTGGTGGCACGTGCCTGTAATCCCAGTTTCCGGGAGGCTGAGTCTGGAGGATCGTTTGAGCTCAGGAGCTCTGAGCTGCAGTGGACTGTGTTGATCGGGTGTCCACACTAAGTTCGATATGGTGCTCTTGGGGGAGCTCGGGACCACCAGGTCGTCTAAGGAGGGGTGCACCGGTCCAGGTCGGAAACGGAGCAGGTCAAAGCCCTCGTGTCGCTCAGTAGTGGGATCGCGCCTGTGAATGGAGTTTTTGCGTAGGCTCATAAAATTCACGTGACTCGCGGGGGTAAACATAAACACGCCGTAGGTGCCGCCATCTTGGATGGCAAGAGCAGCAGTTGCACTGTGACAACCCAGGCGTAACTTGTACTGTTTAGCAATCAGAATGAGTGAGGAGAACACACAGTCAGAGTCTGACATAATAACATCCCTATCATCCTCTTCAACAACTGACACTGTGGCCTCTGACACTGTGTCTGCGATGTCTGTGTCAGATTCAGTGGAGTCATTGTCAGCAGTCATAACAGCAGACAAGTATTTTTAATCTTGCTCCCGTGCGCTCCTCTGGTGTGCCGAAATGCCTCAGTTGAACGGAGGTGGCGGGTGTGGGGTAACCCCCACAGCCACGGACAAGCAGAGCGCACAGCTGGAGCAATTAGCAGAACAATGACTGCCAGTAATCTGCTCAGCGGGGATGATTTGGGGGCAAACGATGAGATGATATCTTTCAAAGACGAAGGGGAGCAGGAGGAAAAGATGTCGGAAAACGTGTCAGCGGAAAGGGATCTGGATGATGTGAAGTCTTCGCTGGTGAACGAGTCGGAAAACAACAGCAGCTCGTCGGACTCGGAGGTGAGTGAAGCGCGCTGCGTGTTTTTTTTTTTTTTAAAGGATCTCCACGGCGCGCCGTGTTAAAACGTACCTGATTTTATGCACATTTACAATATTTTTCCCCCCTTTCATGTGTGCATTGTCCTTTGTAGCAAGCAGAGAGGCGCCCCCAAACCAGACCCGACTCAGAAAGTTTTTTTTTTTTTTTTTTTTTACTTATTTGTACCCATAGGTAGATTTGGTTTGCAGTCTGGTGACAAGCCACCGGCTGCCGGTCGCTGCGTGCGCGAGCGCCCTAAACCTACATGTTTTTGGTATGCAGGAGGAAACCGGAGAAATCCCGGAGTAAACCCACAGGCAACACGGGGAGAACATGCAAACTCCACACAGCTCACTGTTGGTCGGGGGCTGGGATCGAGCCCACGGTCTCATGATCCCCGCGATCCCCCGGCCGAGGGTAAACTGTGCTGCCACAGTGCTAAACCACTGCGCCACCGTGCAGCCCGTTATGAGAAAGCGAGAGATTACGTCAGTGAAGGTAATTATTCAAAAATCCAACTTTTTTTTTTTTTTTTTGCATTTCACACTGGCCATTTAATTCCCCGCTTATCCCCTTATCAGGGGGAACAACAGGAGCACACCATTTTGCCGAGTTTGTAGGTACACGTGAGCTATGTTGTTTGTTTCACCCTGCTGCTGCTGTTGTTTCTTGCCATCCAATATGGCGGCACACTCTGGCTGGGCCAGTGCAGCACGCCCCCTGACGTCATATGCAAAAACTCCATAGACACTGTGGTGCAGCCTGAGTGACAGAGCGAGACACAGACTTTTATACTCTCTCCGTCCTCTAAAATAAAATACCCAGACAACACATACACTGATATTATAACTTTATATGAAACAACAGATTCACCACCAATTCATATCTTCTATTTTCTAATAAACCAGTTCTGATTGTTGGTCCTACAGCGGCTCCATCTGGACAAAGACAACAATAACCAGCAGGCACAGCTGTTACCTGAAGAAGAGCAGGAACCTTTATTTCCCTGTCATTGTATGTGTGTGTGTGTGTGTGTGTGTGTGTGTGTGTGTGTGTGTGTGTGTGTTTGCAGAGTGATCAGAGGTTAGCTCTGTGATTGATTCTCCCCTTCACATGTGGCCCGCACACATTCTATCTGACTTAAATAAGACTTTTTGCATGAGACACTAGAGGTAGAGATGAGGCAACACTGATGTGGCATTTTAAAAAAAAAATTGTGGTTGTCAAGTTGAAATTAGGATAGAGTGTTGAGTCATTTCAACAAGCTCAAATGATGGCTCATATCCCACGTGATACTGTGGTTAATGATAGGAAATAGTTAAACCTTTCTAAGCAAAAATGTATGATACAATAGATAAATTCAAACAACAGCTTCACAATACACTGTATTTAGCAATACACCAGGCTGGTCTTGTAATTGGTCTCAGGCTGGAGACCTTTGAAAATGTGGTGGAGGTTAGGACACTGAACAAACCGTTATCCATCATGGACAATCCTGATCACGCCCTCCACCGCACACTGGACAGACAGCAGGGCACTTCATGTCATTTCACTGAACAATAACCCACTATGATGAATTTTGGTCATAACAATGCTGCCATACTGCACCTTGCAGTCTAATTGGTACCTCACATTGCACCCTGCGCCTGATAGTCCTGTATTGTACTGTGAGTACGATGTATCTATCTGTACAGGTCATCATTTGCGATGTATATAAAGTTATCTAGGCAGGTTTACTTTCCTGGGTAATTCCTTTTACTATTATGCTGTGTGTGTTTCTGTCATTTTGGTCATCTACTGTCATGCTGCTGTTACACTGTAATTTCCCAGTTTGCAATCAATAAAGTACATCTATCTATCTATCTATCTATCTATCTATCTATCTTAGCCAAGCCCACACTTGAAGATTTTTAAAATTTTAACATATTTTGAAAATATGAGAGAATCCACATGAGAGCTGAGCAGTTTTGTCTCTATAGTTAAAGCACACACTGCCTCAGTCAGTGTTGCTATATTTTGGGCAACATACAAGGCACTTTATCTATGAAAACAAGCCCACAAAATAAGACTTGTATACACTTTAAGGCTGGCTAAACAGGGGGATTTCAAGCCTGAATTTTGTCCCCCCTTGTCCCCCACACTGATCAGGAGGATGTGGCCAGGTTTGAGAGTCGTCACAGTGATTATCAATAAATGTGTGGTATCAGTTCAATTTTTTTTTTACTGCTCTTGCTGAAGAAACTCTTCAAACTCCTGTGATTTGGAATCATAAATATCAAACATGTTTGGTATTTTACGATTTCTACCTCTGACAGAAAACCAACAGAGCCAGTGGGTTGATCTGGAAGCTTCACCAATCATATGTTGCGTGCTAGGGTGAATAACTGTAAAAAAAGAAAAGAAACTGGCACTCAGGACACATAACTGATGCAATCTTGCTCATGTAAGTTTTTTTTTTTCGGATTTCAGCTCTCCCTGTTGTGTGCGTGTGTATATGAGAGCATTCATGTACTGTCCCTTTAAAATGTCTCCTGTGTGCATGGTCATGTCACTCCGCAATCCAGAAGCAATGCAGTCATATTACAGAGCAATGCTCAGAAGCAGGAGAATACAGTGGAAAAAAATTAAAGTGGCTTGCACTGAACAGAAATACGGTGTCCATTCACAGTGTATGCGATAATTGACTCTTCATTTCATCTGAAAATGCCAAGAAAAAGTGAGCGTAGTGTGCAGAAACTAACACGGAAGTGCATCAAAGCTAAATTGCTGTTAGACTCTAACTGCTATCCGCATTAACTTGATCATTTTACAATGGATGACAAAATAGACAAGCTAAAGTTGGATTTACCATCCCGATGAGAGATTTCTAATAACATAATCATCGCTCTGTAAAGGACTCCCTCAATGCAGCTAACAAGCTAACTAGCTGCCAGCGCAGGTAACATGGCCCACAAAATCTCAACAGGTATATTAATACTGACTTTTGCACTGGACAGTATTTAATTTGGTTACGTGTGTGTGTGTGTGTGTGTGTGTGTGTGATGACAATAGGCTTATTCTTTTTTATATTATGCTCATTTATTACTGAGTTGTCTCCCCAACAGCACACATACGTCAAGCCAACGTTGTCAAGTTTACATTGGGAATCTAGAGATTGGTTGCACATTGGCAAGACATTGGCCAGATGTCTAGCCAATGTTTGGTGTGTGGCAGGCTGTAGAAAACCTTTGCAAGATTTTTATTCTATTTTGCTATTTTTCAAATGCAAACCCCTGTATAAATATTCAATGTAATGCCTATGTACATACTCAGTTCGTGGTTGGGGCTCCTTTTGCATGAATTATTGTATCGATGTGGCATGGCATGAAGGCGATCAGCCTGTGGCACTACTGAGGTGTTATGAAAGCCCAGGGTGCTTTGATAGCGGCCTTGAAAACACCTGCTGAAGACCCTGGGTGGAAATAAAACATGCAGGGTCTTGGCTCTCCATGGGATGCGCTTGACACCACTGTTTTAAGTAATTTGATGTGCATATGTGTCTCTTCACAATATGAGTCAAAGATGGTATCACTGCAGACGAAAAACAAACAAACAAAAAATAAAGAGATGATGCTACCCCAGCACTGCAACGAAAAAGGAAAAATACTGATCACCCCAATTCAAAAACTCATCAGGTACTAGAAATCCTGCAGAAGAGTCACACACTGATATGTGCATATGTATGAAGAAGAAGCTCACTGATACACATATAAAATAAATAAGAGGATAAAGCTACAGCCCTCAGGGGAGGATGACAATGAGAGCTTATTGGACAGGGTTACATTAACCCAGACCCTCTGGGATCTTTGTTAT
Source organism: Pholidichthys leucotaenia (assembly GCA_020510985.1). NCBI lineage: Eukaryota > Metazoa > Chordata > Actinopteri > Cichliformes > Pholidichthyidae > Pholidichthys > Pholidichthys leucotaenia. The sequence goes on along the minus strand of CM035849.1, from coordinate 90,572,641 downwards.
AAAGGCAGTAAGCCAACCGACTGTACTAAAATCCATATTAAAATTTAAATAGGAGCCTGTGTGCTACAAGAACTTGTGGCTGAATACAATTAAAATCAGAAGAAAAGTGAACTAGAAGTGACACTGGCACATTCTAACTGTATTTTCTGGATTATATTTCCTCTGTTGATGAGCATTTAGTTGCAAGGGAGGTTTAAATTGGTAATGAGGTTTGTTATTTAACTAAACTGAAGTAATTCAAGATCAAATAACTTATTTCTTCACTGAGAGGATATACTGTAAATAATTTATTTTAGTGAAAGCTCTCTATATTATATAATGCCAGAAAAGACAAAAGGACCCCGTTTCCTCACAGGGAATGTTTTATCTTATTTTGAGTCTTTTGTTGCAGCAGCAAAGGAGAAGAAAGAAATTAAAAACACAATAAATGCAAAAAGAAATTAATTCTGGCTACATACAATAAGCAACAGTCTTACACAAAAAGAATGCAGGTTTGAAGATTTAAGAGAATTGCAAGACAAAGTAAACTATTTTGGGCACCCCTTGTCTCAGGAGAAAAACTTCAAGGAGAACTTGGGGGTTTTCATCCACCACTAGATGATGCACTAGAGCTCCGCTGTAGACCAAAACAAAGCTGAAGCTCTCCACACCTCCTAACATTGTCTGTCACCACATCCTCTTTCACTTTCACTCTGCCAGCAGAATCAATGGAAATGGTTAACCGCAACTTTGTCAGCAGTGGACTGGCTCCTTGTGCTTTTCTGTTGCCTTTCACCGATCAAGGTCTTCCATCTCCTGGCGAATCTTTCGTGGTTCTGTGGCACACCTAAAGGAATGTGACCACAATAATAGATAACATTTGGAAGTGATGATTTGGCCAAATATTTTCGGAATTATTATCCTTTACATATCTATATTTATGTGGAAAAAGTAGGAGGTAACATTAAACAAAACTCCCATATACAGTAAATTTTCTGGTGTTAATTTGAGGTCTTGTTTTGTTAAAATAGTGTATGTTCAGTAAGGTGGAATGTTTGTGCTCACTACAGTCGCTTGCAGGAGTTCATCCGGGCGTGCTCAAGCAGCATCCCTCAGATGCAGGCTGGAGTAGTGATGGTGAAACTGAAGTCTTATGAAACAATGAACAACTTTGAGACAATTGTTTCATGATCAACACAGTGTTATGAAACATTTAATAAAGAGTGCCATCTGCTGACTGATTGTCAGAATGGCATCTGAGTGGAAGACCTGAAAAAATCTCATTACTTGCTTTTTTTTTTTTTTTAGCATTGGGCCATTCGAGGTCTATTCAAGATTCGATGGCAGGAACAAACAATACAAAGCAAACAAAGAAAACCCTAATTCCAATAGAACCCTCTCAAATTTCCCGCGAGCCCTCAAGTCACGTGATGTGACCAACATAACGAGGCCTCACTTGCTATGGTCACGTGATTCTGGGCATGCTGAAACAAGCGCTTGATGCACTGCTCATAATACTTCCGCTTTATATTGCTCAAATCAGTGTTGAGTGGGTGGTGTCGAGTGTAACATAGGATGGAGAGACACAGAGAAACTTCACGTCTTCATTGTTGCTACTTTCACCTGCTTTATACAGGTCGGTAAACCATGAGTAGGTCACAATTATTAACTTAAACCTAGGCTCATCACTTTGAGAGCCTGGTGAAAGTGTGGCAACGTTTAGTGTGTGAATTACACCTACACCTACACCTGGATCCTCGGCGCTCGATTATGTCTCACACTGATGTGTGTGTGTATGTCTGTCTGCTTGTACGAGGTTGGGTGGGTGAAGGGGTGGGGTGGGAAGGAGCGTAATTTGTGTTTTTAATTTGTAAAGCACTTTGTGCTGATTTTAGATATAAGTGCAGGTTAGTTAGTAGTTAGTTTTTTTGAATGAAAAGTGCTATATAAATAAAGTTTTGATTGACTGATTGATTGATTGATTGAATTGACGTGAAAAGATTTATCGTGGTCAAAAGTTTCCCACTGTGAAGACTCACGCTGCCAGTAATTAGTCTGGTCCCTTTGGTTAGAGCAGGGGTTCCCAAACTTTTCAGCCCACGACCCCCAAAATAACGCTAACAGAGACTGGTGACCCCCACTATCCCCGGAGGTGACTGAAGCATAAAAAAACATACACACAGGACTCACGCACTAATAAGCATAAACAAACATGAGCATAACAACACAAAAGAACAGAACAGCCTGACAACCATGATATGATTTTACATATAACAATTTACTAAACGATTAAAGCAGAATACATTAAAGTAATTTCCATGTAATTTGGGAGTGAACATTGTTGCTGTTGTGCAAACTTAATTTTGACACAATGCCTTCATTTCCATGTTAGCAGAACAATCAGTCAAAGTAATAGCCATAAACTGTAGCATTGTGTAAACATGTGAACATTGTTACGGTGCAAATGTATATTTTGGCAAACTATGTTTCAGCGTTAATCTCACCTAATGAGATGGATGGGCAATATGCATGGAGCACGAGTCAATTCTGGGTTTAATTTTGGAGATGGCCACTCGGAGAGCATCCTCCACATTTAGATGCGATCTATATTTACTTTTAATATATGTCAGTGCTGAGAAAGTCTTTTCGCACAGGTATGTAGAGCCAAATGGCATCAGTACATCCATCATGGCCCTGGATAGCTGTGGATATTCTCTCTCGACTGAAATCCAGAACTCAGCAAGCATTTTTGAATGAAAAGATGTCTTTTAGGTGTGGTCACTTGACAGCTCAATCAGTGCGTCCTCCATGTCGGATGGCAGATGACTTGCTGCCGTTACAGTGAATGGTGATCTTATCCAGTCATATTTTTCCGGAGTTGTTTCCTCGGGCAAAAACTTGTTCAAGTGTTCCAGGAGGGCTTGAAGGTGGGAAGTGATGGACTTCTTCACAGTGTTAACACTCAGATTATTTTCTTCCATGATCTCCTCCAGCTCAGGAAACATATCAGTCCTGCCCATCTCAACTCTTGCAGTCCAGCAAGCCATTTTCCTTTTGAATGTGCGGATTTTATCATTCAACGACATGATGCTTGTGTTTTCACCGTGCAATGACATGTTAAGTCCGTTCAGTCTGTCAAATATGCAGGACAAATACGCTAGCCTTGTCAACCAGTTAGGGTCAGTCAGGTGGTCGGCGAGCTGGGACCCGTTCTTCATCAGAAATAAGCGCACCTCATCGCACCGTTCATACAGGCGGCTGAGGACATTTCCTCACGAAAGCCACCTGACCTCTGTGTGGAACAGCAGGCCCTGATGCTCCAATCCCAGTTCATCGCGGAGAGTAGCGAACAGCCTGGTGTTGAGTGGGCGTGATTTTATGTTGTTGACAATTTTTATGGTAGTCTCAAGAATACTCTTAAGATCTGGGTCAAGCGTTTTACTCGCAAGAGCTTCTCTGTGAATAATACAGTGTGTAAAGTTTACGTGGGGTGCCACTTTTAAGACTCTTGCTTTTAATCCTTTCTTTTTGCCCAGCATTGCTGCAGCACCGTCTGTACACACACCGATGCACTCATCCCAAGACAGTCCCTCTTCTTTTAGCTTGTTGTTAAGTTTTATGAAAATGTCCTCACCTGTGCACTTTACATCCAGCGGGGTGCAAAACAGCACGTCCTCGTTAAGTTTCCATCAAAACTGTATCTGACGAAAACAAGCACCTTTGCTGAGTTTGATATATCTGTGGATTCATCTAACTGCAAAGCATATTTCCCTTTCTTCACTCTATTAATCAGCTGACACCTTATGTCCTGGGCCATGTCTGTGATGCACCGGGATATGGTTCCGTCAGACAGCGGTACTGCTTCCAGTTCACGCGCCTGTTTATCCCCATGCATTGCCCGACTCATAGCTATAGCAGCAGGTTTTATTAGGGTTTCTCTGATTGTGTGTGGCTTTTTTGCCTGTGCAATTAAATATGCCACCTCATATGATACCTTTTGAGCTTTGGTTGTGGATGTTTGGTTAGCTATGACTTTCTTTTGGCCTTGCAATTCTCTCTCCTTTCGGTGAAAAAAAATCTGCTGGTTTAGCGGCAAGAGATGTGTGCTTAGTTTTCAAGTGTCTGAGCATTTTTACGGGCTTTAAACTCTCATGTGCAAGCACCTTGGTGCACACTACACATTGGGGATGTTGTACTTCATTGATAACGATGCATGTGAATCCATACTGAATATATATACTCTTGATACTTGCAACACTTGGAGGAAGGTTGGTTTGACTGCTGGAGCCCTTTACGCTTACGGTGCTCTCCTCCTCCTCCTCCTCCCCCCCGCACCAGACGTCGGCCTTTCTGGCGGCATGTCTCCACTCTCCTCTTCTGCCGTCTCTGTTGGCCTTGCTGCATTGTCTTTGGTTGGTGTTAACCAACGTTTCATTTTTAAAAAATAATATCCTGGGCTTAAAGCGTAGTGTTGTGGAGGATTAAAGCAGGCGAGACATGAGCTGATGACACAGAGGTTTATTTTTCCTGCAACACAGAACAGACTAACTCTGAGTGCCAAAGCGATCTGCTTTATACATTTTCTCCCCGCCTCTGGCACTCAGGTCAAACACATTTACATACCTGTTACCAAGTGTGAACACACATCAGCATACACAGATTAACACATTCACACCCCTGCATCCTCAGCTGTGAGCCTGGCACAGCAGGGGCGAAAGGCACATCTTTATTTACCACATATCCTCCGGTGCTCTGGCGCCCCTGGCTAGCACCCCCAACACCCCGAAGTACTGGGTGGAGTGTCATCTCATTTGTGTCACCACAGTGTGTTGATTTGAGCTGTTCAGATGAAATCTACTTGTGACGTTTACTGTGGCGCAGTTAAAGTTACATGTCACCTGAGTAATCACCTAAGGATTCTGAAAATCATCTCGCAACACCCCCCCTCAGCATCTTGGGACCCCCCCGGGGGGTCGCAACCCCCACTTTGGGAACCTCTGGATTCCAGTATAGTAGACCTGAGGCTCCTGTACACTAATTTCTGTTAACTTTAAAGTGTTTTCTTGAAACATGCACATGTAAATTAAAGTTAAATAGCAAGTTACAGTAAAGTAAGAAAGTTAAGGTTTAAGCAATAAGTTGTGATTTATTGAAAATACTTTGTGTTGCACAAGCACTCCCTTGTTATTCTATTTGAAGGTTTTGTGACTACGCAGATTCATGTCATTTAAACATATTTAAATGACATTTATAGGTGGTGTGGTGCTTCTAAGCACAGGGTACTTAGTATGTAGTGCTGTAGCATAGTGTTGTGTCTGCCTGCTTCTGCATGTCTCTCGCTTCCAGCTGCAGCCGCCATCTAGCTCTTTGGAGTGAAAAGGAGGCAGAGTGCGTAAGTCCTCTCTGATGGTTTTTATATCTCTATGCATCAAGACTCTCACGGAGCCTTCCAGCGGTACACCACGTTAACTGGATCCTTGCGGTTCCAGGACAGAACAGTGAGGGATCTCGGAGCAGGTTGGAGCCCCAGAGGTACAGTGTGCAGGCCCACTGGCGTGTGGATATGCCCTAACACTTACCAATCCAACCACCTGCTGCCTTGTAGGATGTGCCTCTTTAGGCAAAGGCCAGGAGTAGGTGACTCTGAATTCAAATCCATCTGCTGCCTTGCAGATTTGTCTCCACACCGGAGAAAGGCTGCACCCATGCATGCCGCTCATCTTGTGGCAACCTTTGCACCAGGTGGCATATGACATGCATTGGACAAGAGAGTGGGACTGGGAGTGCACAAACCTCTCTCACTTAAATCCATTCATGTGCAGGTCATCTTGCAAATCACATCACATCTATTACTTCAAGTCCTGGGACGATGGCCACGTGGCGACAGGAACAGGCATAGGATGATGCTGGAAGTTCTTACCTACAAACCTGCACTCAGGCGGCTCATGTGTGACGGTTCTTTGTCGTATACTGGGGTAAATGTGGCACTCGTATCCTGCATGAGTGACAGAGCAGCCTTCTTCAGGGACAGCACTGTTCTCCCCAGATGGGGAAGGGTACTGAAAAGGGATCCTAAACATTGCTTACTCCACTAAGAACCTGCCAGGCAGCCGCACCTGACTGGTCATCCAATACTGCGGCCGAAGACCAACACGAAAACACCAAATGATCTTTGCCTCATGGAATGAGAACCCTTTTAGACTGTGACAACAGACCAGCGCGCCGTACTGCAATACTGGCAAAGATGCTGGGACAGTACAGCATTGATATTGCAGCCCTCAGTGAGACCAGACTCGCTGGTGAATCTAGTCTGGAGGAGGTTGGTACAGGCTACACCTTCTACTGGAGAGGCAAGCCAGAGGGAGAACCCAGAATTGGAGGTGTGGGCTTTGCTATACGAACATCTATTGCTCAGAAGGTCGACAGACTACCTACTGCCATCAGCGACAGAATTATGTGCATGCATATTGGTCTCCACAAGGGACGCCACTTGACCATTCTCAGTGTATATACTCCCACCATGACATACAGCGACGAGGAGAAGGAAGCTTTCTACAGTGACCTTGACCAAGCCATCAGGTCAACTCCCTCTAGCGATAAGCTCGTAATCCTTGGAGACTTCAACGCCCGGGTAGGCTGCGACAATGACTCCTGGAAAGGTGTTATTGGCAAACATGGTATAGGGAAGCTCAACTCAAATGGCCAGCTCCTTTTTGGAAAAATGCAGTGAGCACCAACTCACAATCACTAACACCATCTTTCAGCAAGCCAACAAGTATAAGACAACCTGGATGCACCCTCGTTCAAAGTTGTGGCATCTCATAGACTACATCATTGTCAGACAGCGAGATGCCAGAGATGTCAAACTTACCAGAGCCATGCGTGGAACCGAATGCTGGTCTGACCACAGGCTGGTCAGAAGCAAGATGGCACTCCACATCAGGCCCAAGATACAAACCAGGAGAGTAAAACCACCAGCCAAACTTCAAGTCTCCTGCATTAAGGACTCCCATATCCAAGAGGATCTGCAGAGGAAACTTCAGGAAACCAACGTACCTGAAAATCTCGAGGGTACGGAGGTCGAGGCAGCCTGGAAGCAGTTCAAGGATGCCACCTACTCTGCTAGTGCAGATGTCCTTGGATTCGTCAAACGCAAACACCAGGATTGGTTTGATGAAAATGACCCGGAAATCTCACAGCTTCTGCACACGATGCACAAAGCTCACAGGAACTACACTGACGACAAATCATCACCAGCCAAAGGATCGCTCTACTTGAACGCAAGGCACACCTTGCAGAGAAAACTCCGCCAGATGAAGGAGTCATGGTGGGACAGTAAAGCCACAGAGCTTCAGCAAGCAGCTGATAAGCATAACAGTAAGCTCTTCCATGAAGGGCTGAGAGCGGTGTATGGTCCTAAGACCACTGGTAGCGCACTCATCCGATCGTCTGACGGAAATAACCTCCATACTGACAAATCAGAAATACTACAACGCTGGGCTGAACACTTCAACACCCTGCTCAATAGGCCATCATCAATGTGTGAGGAAACCCTGGACGCCACTCCCAGAGGCAGATACTGGCCGAGCTGGACCTCCCTCCTTCACTGGATGAAGTCAGGCGTGCCATAAAACAGACATCTGCGGGAAAGTCTCCAGGTGCCGATGGCATCCCTGCTGAGACTTTCAAAAACGGCGGCGTGCATCTGCAGAACAAACTCCTACAGTTATTTATACTTATCTGGCAGTATGGCACAGCCCCACAAGAGTTTAAGGATGCTTCTATTGTACATCTCTACAAGCATAAAGGAGACCGCTCTGTCTGTGATAACCACAGAGGTATTTCCCTCCTGTCAGTTGCCGGGAAAATACTGGCACACATTGTCCTCAACAGGATGTCATGCTGTCTCACTGCTACGGTCTACCCAGAATCTCAGTGTGGATTCAGACCTGGAAGAGGTACAGTGAACATGATCTTCACAATGCAACAGATACAGGAGAAATGTAGGGAACAGAACATGGACCTCTACATGGTGTTTGTCGATCTCAGCAAGGCATTCGACACGGTAAATAGACCTGGCCTTTGGAAGATACTTCACAAAGTTGGTTGCCCTGACAAGTTCATTTCCATCATAAGGTCTTTCCATGAGGGAATGCAAGCAAACGTCCAAGGGAATGGAGATACCGCTGACCCATTTCCAGTGACAAATGGTACCAAGCAAGGCTGGGTCCTGGCCCCAACACTCTTCTCCATTGCCTTTTCTTTCATACTCATGGAGGCTTTTCACGACCTGGATAAAGGAGTGCACATTCAGTTTAGAACAGATGGTGGCCTTTTCGATCTGAGACGTTTACAAGCTCGGACGAAGACCATGTCAATGCTAGTCAGAGACCTTCTGTTCGCTGATGACTGTGCCTTAGTTGCACACACACTGGAAAATATTCAGCTCATCACTGACAAATTTGCCACGGCATCAGAGAAATATGGTTTTACCATCAGTATTAAGAAGACGGAGGTCATGTACCAGCCAGCCCCCAGAAAATGCCATGTTCACCCTGTGGTAACTATCAACAACAGCCCGCTCAAGTCCGTAGAGAAGTTCTATTACCTTGGAAGGTAATAGAACTTCACTAGGTCACTTCCGCCCTCCCAAGAGAGTAGACGCTTTTTTCTTCTCTCCTGCTCTGACTTTTTCCTCCCCTCCTAACTACTGGATCCCAGCTTGCTGTTGTCTGTCTGCGTCCAACTGCGACCGCCGAAAAGAAATTATGGAGTTAATAAGCTGGGCTTTGAACACAATTGACACTATTTTTTCAACAAGGAAAAGTGCTCCGGGGGAAGCTGTCTGCCCCACTGGAACGGCTCCAGTGGGCTATTTACGTGACACAGGTAATTGGAAAATGCTGTGTCTCTCTAATCTCTCTATCGAAGATATTGAAGATTTGTTTATCTTCGTAATCTTGGTGATTGGGATAATTCTGATTGGGACGGGAATTGTCTTGGTTTACCGCAAATTGCTGAAGATGGATTCAACCTATCAAAATGCTGGCCAGGCGAGGTGCATCCAACAAATTGAAAAACTGGAGAAGACCCTGATAGTGACTAATGGAGAACTGTCTCGTAAGGTGGATTACATCATGGGTTCGCTCAGGTCTTTCCACGACGAATTCAAAGCTGCGCAATGAAGGATTAATGTACTGAATCTACAGAAGAAATACAAGTCTTCTCTGTGATCAGTCCTATTTGGCATTATTATTCCCCATGAAAATTCCTCCTGGCTGTCTGCAGACTGTGTTTTTTCAAAATCATGAGCACAAGGCCTTGGACAGCCAGCTGCAGCGCCAGATAAGACTGGCGCCAGACAGACAAAACATCTTCTGCCAAGGGTCCTTGGGTCTCTCTTATTATCATCAACACTGCTCAACACCGCACACACATTGATCCATGAACTGAATAAAGATAACACTGCTCTCTTGTGTCCTGTGAATTCTGTGTGTAGCGAATATATGTGCATGAGCTTTTTTTTCCCTTGAACTCTTAATATTGATTAAGTATGTAACCAGTATTTTGAATCAATGATTTTTTTGCTCCTTCCTATTGTATCATCTTTATGCGACCTGTACCCTCCTGCTGATAGGCGCGTTGCAGATGCGCCGCGGCACGGAAATGCAGGTTCATTACTGTGTCAAGTCAAATTCTCTCGTATGTTATCAGTGATCTGTTAATGTACTTGGCAATAAATCTTTTTCTGATTCTGATTCTGAAGCACCCTCTCTTACTCTGCAACCCTTGACGAAGAGATCAACCAGCAATTAGCCAAGGCAAGTGGTTCCTTTGGCATGCTTAGAAGGAGGTTGTGGGATGAACGTGGTATCAAGCTCTACACCAAGATTAAAGTGTTCAAGGCTGTTGTTCTTGCCTCCCTCCTGTATGGTTGTGAGACGTGGACACCATATCGCCGACATATCAAGCTTCTTGAACAGTTCCAACTGCGATGCCTGAGATCCATATGCGGAATCAAGTGGCAGGATAGAGTGACCAATACAGAGGTTTTGGACAAATGCAAGTTACCCAGCATTGAAAGCCTGATCATCAAGGCCCAGCTGTGTTGGACTGGACATCTGGCCAGGATGGAGGACATTAGGATCCCAAAAGCAATGTTCTTCAGCCAACTGCAGCAAGGAAAGAGCTCAGTCGGCAGACCCCGTCTCCGTTACAAAGACATCTTCAAAGCTACCCTTAAATCCTGTGACATGGATATCAACTCTTGGCAACATAATGCCCAAGATCGACTCACATGGCACCATCTGTGTATGCAGGGCGTCAAGCACTTTGAACAGTCCAGGACTACACACTTAATCGAGAAGAGAGCTCGAAGGAAGGCTTCAGCTATGCCATCCTCCAGCAGTAACACAACTCTCATCTGCAGTGTCTGCAACAGAGTTTGTTTGTCCAAGATTGGACTCATCTCCCACCAGAAGACACACCGGTCAACTATACTTCGCAAGATACTCATGCATCGCCAGCGACGCGAGACTCCATCATCATCATCAAAGGTGGAATGTACCTTCTTTTGAAAATGTACTTGAAATGTGCCAGGGTGTTAAAAACAGTCATATACTGTGAGAAAATGGTTTGTTTACCTGTTTAACTGAACATAAGGTTAAGGAAATGTGTTCATTTTATAACAAAACCCAGATGATCAAACAGAAATGTGTGTTTTGTAAATTGTAAGTGATGTGACAAGAGAATGGACTTCAACTACCATACTGTGGTACCATACACGTGAAAACTTGAAAAATTGACTTTTAGAAAAAATGTTTAGTGCTTTTGATTATTATTTGTTGTTCAATAAACTGCGAGACACAGGCTGGAGAAACACAGAGAAACATCACATCTTCATTGTTCCTGCTTTCACCTGCTTTATACAGGTAACATAATTGCTTCCCTGGCCTTCAATCGGAGGACGGTAACAGTTCCTTTGTGGACTCCAGTGAGTGGATTGGAATGGGCATCCATTAGAAGAGCCTCCAAGAGCAATTAAAACCCAACATGCTATATTTGAAACTGAGAGCATATGTTTTTGCACTTTTGAATTGGTCCTTTGACACTCTGGCCACTACAATGTAAGCCACTGATGGGTAATTCCCACTTTTAAAAGGCCACAGTGTCCTTATAAGGATCCTCAAAAGGTGGTGGTGGTTTAGGTCAGTGTTTTTCAACCAAGGGGCTGTATGGAGTGTGTGTGTGTGTGTGTGTGGGGGGGGGGGGGGTTGCCATGTTCTTTTTAGAATAGCAGGGACAGCTCAACCGCTTTTGGTTCCGATAGGGCACTCAGCTCTCACCAGTGGCTCCTCATAGCTGTTAGCATGCAACAGTGGCCACAATCCAAGCAACTGCTTTGGCAGACCAAAAGAACCTGGTGAGGGTAGCTGACGGTTTTTATATACTCTTAGTGAGTTAGGTTTTTGTCCACCCTAGCATGTTAAGACTAGACCCGGTGGACTGGGCGGAAGAGATCATTTGATTTGATCCAACAGTCACAAAGACGGTAACAGCAGGTATTGTGGAGCACCAAGAGCGCAGCAAGACATGGAAGGTGTAGTGGTCATCTACTACAGCCGAAGATGTCTCTAGTCATGACGATACTTTATACCACTGGAAATTGACTTTCTAGGTTGAGAGAGTGGGATTGCTTGAGTGAAATAACCCTCCCACTATAAATAAACTCCAGCACCAGTCTCTATGTGATAAAGTCCTGCGGCAATGGGAAAGGGGCGAAGAAACAGGTGGAGGTATCCACTGGGAGTTGTAGTTCCAACCTTGCATGTAGGTGGCCTGGAAATAAGAGTCGCTCTCTCTCTCTGACCCTGGAACAACAGAGGAGTTTGGCGTTTTCCCAGGTGACTGAGTAGTGCTGTTCAGGATAGCACTGCTCACACTTAGACAAGGGAGGGGACTAGAAAAGGTGTCTCAAACATTGCTTGTTTTATTACTCACTGGCCAGTTTACTGCAACTGGCAGTGTTACTTCCTCTGCGGTTGAAATACAAAGAAAGGCAAAAAGATGATCTTTGGAGCATGGAACATCCAAACACTTATGGACAGGGAGACCTCAACAAGACCTGAGGGGAGAACAGCCCTCATCGCAAAAGAACTGTTACACTGCAGCGCTGATGTTGCTGCACTCAGTGAAACCAGACTGGCAGATGAAGCATTTTGTTGAGCCTAAAGGTGGCTACACTTTCTTCTGGAAAGGCAAAGCCCAAGACAATGAAAAGATCCATGGAATAGGACTAGCAATCAAGTCATCGCTTCTCAAGTAGCTATCAGACCTCACTACTGCCATCAAAGAACGACTAATCAATCAATCAGTCAATCAATCAAGTGTAGAAGATTTATGGGCTTGATAGGTGTTTTATTGTTGGTACAAGTATTAATGTAAATATGAATGTGAGTAGGAAGGAAGATTTCTTTTCATTACTCTCATATACTTAAAGGGCACCAGTCCAGATAATGGACAATTTTATTAACAATTCTTTATTTGTACCAATTATGAATCAGTCTCAAAAACACCCTTGTGAGTTCTTGTCTGCTGATAATCAAGAAGATGGACACGAAATCAAACAATAACTCCCATATGTCTTTCAGTGGTTTAATAAGAAATGTCAGAATAGGTTAACATATACGGATAACTTTAAAACAGAGAATTCAACATGTATTATGAGCATCTTAGACTGTTATTGAGTTACTGAGTGTAACCTGTGAATCAAACATTTTTGGAACCAAATAAAGTACAGTTTAACTTGGCGATACACTGGAAATTGGAAAACCATAAAATAGCATTGGGTAAGAAAAGTGGATGCTGTTTTATGAAGAAAATGATGAGTAAACTATTTATAAAAAATAGAAAATTTGTGTTACTCTGAAAAAGAACGTAAATTAATGGAAGGACAAAATGCATTTTCAATTATGATGGGGGTTTGCATGAAATCAAATTTAAAGAACCTATACCAGGAATATTCTCAAGAATTACATTTAAATTAAACAACAGACCATCAGCCAAGCAGAATCATTGCGTCCCTGGTGGCAGCAGGGCTCCCATGTGCCAACCTTGATTCAGCTGGATGTCCACGGATTCTGTTGATGGAGAGGTTGATAGATTTTCCCACAAGGCCGTGCTCCTGAGATTGCAATCGGGCTGTTCTTCAGCAAGCTGGGTGAGGTCTCCTCTTAAGCACTGAAAAGGAATTTGTTTATTATACAAAGTCCCATCAGAAATTCAAACTGGGACAAGAACACGCCACAGATCTGTTTCTTTCAATGTATTGTGGCTGGAATGAGTTGGTTTAAGCTTAAAAAAAATTCAAACAAAATCTTCTTGCACGGAAATTTAAAGAAAAAGATTAAAATAAGAAAAGTGAACTTTAAAGAAAAAAAATTTCACAGAGCATGACAGACTCTGGGCCTACTTGAAGATAGGAAAAATAATGGAAGCACAGAGATGTCTGCTCCTTACAGCTTGACCAACACCTCAAAAGCTGAGCAAAGGAAGCAAAAAGCAAGTTTTTCTCAGGTGTGTCAGGATGGTTCTAATTTTCATGAAACCTGAGCTGGCCCAATTACATTGCTTCTTTTTCCAGCAGAAGTCATAAACTCGACCTAAAAAGGGAAATGCAAGGGAGCCTGGAGCTCTATTGGTCAGTTAAAGTCCAGCTATGGTCTCCCAAAGAGCAGAGAGAGAGAGAAATTTGATATGAAGAGTGAAATCCTCCTAAAGGATGTATGCTGCCTATGAAAGTGTTACGTCCCCGTGCGCTATTACACAGTGCATGGAGGAGAGGAGAAGAAAACCCACATGCAGAGTATATTGTGTGCAATTTATTGAACAGAAATAATAAGCTCAGTCCAGCAAAAACAATTACAACGAGCACTGCAGGATGAGGAAACAGTCATGGAGGGCTCTGGGAGAACAGGGACGCCTTTAGGACACTCAACAGCCCAAGGGAGAGAATGCCTAGTGCCACAGATTAGCTGAATGGCACGGAGAGAAAGGCAAATGAGACTTTCAGGCTGGAGCAGACCGGGGCAGTCCGTGCCTCCCAAAGTGCAGGAAAACAGGAACAGCTGCTATCATCAGCCAACAAACAGACATCAGGTAATGAAGACGAAGACTAAACAGTCAGGCTGAATATACAATGCTGGGAGTGGAAAATAAAGATGCACGTCACCTAGTGTGAAGCAGTACCGAAAAAAACTAGGCAGGGCTTCTAGACATAGGTGGTGGTAACAAACACAGAAGGAAACAGCAACTGTGTAGATTCACAATGATCCGGCAATCTCTTTCCACAAATACAGAGCTTAAGTAATGACAATACTAATGAGGAAAGAGATCACCGGTGTGCATAAGGAGGAGTAATCAGAAGAAGTGCGTGGGCTGGACCGAATGGAAAACAGGTGTGCATGAGTGAGTGTCTGAGCATGTGAGTGAAGACGGATGGAAGCGCGTGTGTGTATGTGTGCAAGAGTGTGCATGAGAAAGAATGTAAACACACTAAATGAGAAACAGCTGATCACACTGACAAGAGGAAGAGGTGTGGCTGAGCTGTCAGGGAGCAAAGGACCCAAGAGGCTCCCAGACAGCACCTGATGGAAAATAACAGCACAAAGGGCAAAATAGCCACAGCATCATAGAACTGGGTTTGGAACACCAAGCCCAAGTTCATGACAGAAAGCATAAATTCTTTAAACTTTAGTGACTAAGATATTCTACTCAATAATAAGGGAACATACAATGTCTCTACATTGTAACAGTAATTAATTTGTAATAGTAAGCGTGCAAAAAATAATTTCTTCCTTAAAATAAAGCAACACATTAAATCATATCAATAATAATATTTGAAACCACATTGTCCATCCCAAGAGTTCAACCATGTCTTCAGTAGTGGACACTGTCTTGAGAGAAAGAAAATGAATTAATTTATTTGTCTATAATGCATAAATTCCACTGCAAAGAGAAAAAAAAAATATTTCTGATTCATCCACCAGATGGCACTGTGAAACTGTCTGGTTGTTTACTGGAGAATCTTGACTCCAAAGTCTTGATTATATCAACCATTAACCTGTCGATTGAAATTTCTTCAGCAAAGAATCATTTTAGAGATTGGAACTCAAGGTCAACGCTACACAGTCAAACTTTATTTGTATAGCACTTTTCAAACATTGAATGCTGTGCAAAGTGCTTTATATAGATAAAAACAGTAGACAAATTTAGTTACAAATATTTACATGACACATCCTGCCCCTTCCAACCGTCCCATACACACACACACAAAACACACACACACATACAGGCAGATGCACCACTCCTGACTTCTCTCACACACATATAAAATAAAAGAGACATATAAAACAAAAGAGACATAGCTCGGCACCGAGGCACCATGAGAAGGAACAACCATCCTGTTGTTGATAAAATGACTTGATTTCTCTCTCTCTCTCTCTCTCTCTCTCTCTCTCTCTCTCTCTCTCTCTCTCTCACTTCTTTATCTGCTTGCTCTACATGCTACACTGCAGAGTTTAGATTACACCCCATAATTCATTCGTTGAAATCAGTTAGAATCAGCTCTGTACACAGCTGAGCTGACACATAAGTTTAAAATATGTTACAGATACAATGAGGTAAAAACCCCTCCCTCTTGCATGAGGGGGGTGGTCAGGCTATAAAAACCATAGGGATCCATTCTGGGGTGGCACACTCTCTCGAGGAATTGCCTAAGAGGTGTGTCCCAGCGCTGTTGTAATTCCATATCTCACTTTCAGTAAATCCAGTGAAAATGTACTTCATCTCTCAGCCTGGTTATTTGGCCGTCGTATCAAAGAACTGGGGTTTAAGGTAGTTTAGACTCAACAATTTGGTGTTTCCGCCCTGTTACGAGGCTAAATTTTAGTTCTAGTTTTGTAAACGGTGTGAGGATTTTTTTCTCTACAGACTGGCGGCCGCAACATAAGAGATGAGCAGAAAACCTTTTTCAATAAATTTCTGACTGTCCCTTTGGGGACAGCCCTTTCTGTAGAGATTAAATACTCATGCACGTGTGATTTTATTTGTGGAATGAAACTGAGATATGGTCTTGAATTTATATGTTGTTTTAAGAGATATATTTACTGAGTTTGATGAAATCTCCCATTGGTTTAAACCCCGTGGAAGTAGTTATACGCGTTAAAACTGTTCCAGAAAGTAGAGTTGGAGAGAGCTTGGGCAAGAGGTTTAAACCCCGGGGTGGCTGAAATAGGGCCATTGAAAAAGAAGTGTTGTCCCGTTACGCATTGCATAGTCCGGGTAAAAGGTTTTAACCCCGAGGCAACTGATATAGGGTTGCCGAAAAAGGAGTGTTACTCGGCTGATGCATAGCTTTGCCAAAAGGTTTTAACCCCTTAGAATGATTGCTTGATTTCAAAAAGTAGAGTTGGCACCCCTAGCATATTTTAGCTCAGACCAAAAAAGGTTGAAACTCCCAGAGAAACTGCAACGAGCGCGTTTCTAAAAAACAGTTGGTCTTACTGCAAAAAAAAAAAAAAAAAAAAAGGTTTTAAAATTGTGGAAAAGTTGGTGTGAAAGAGTGGAAATAAATAAGATCATAATAATAACTACATTTTATGTTATTAGATATTGATATTAGACTATAGCATTTAAAGACAGTCAGATTAAATGGCAACAGAACCGGATAACGTTAAAATGGACAATGAGAAACACAGTTATTTTGTGTGTGTGTGTGTGTGTGTGTGTGTGTGTGTGTGTGTGTGTGTGTGTGTGTGTGTGTGTGTGTGAGTCTTAGATAGAGGCAGCTGCAGTTTGGTTGTATTGTCTTTCTGAAAGGTTCCTACTTCGACCTTGTGGAGATAGGAGAAAAGAAGCAATTCTGTGTTTGTGTGTGTGTTAGTGTTTTAGAAAAAAGGGAAAAGCAGACTATGTGGGAGAGGAATAATCTAAATATGGGTATTTTTACAAAGTTTTGGGGTTTTACCTTTTCAATCTAATTTTGCGGGTTTTTAACTAATGTTGCGTACGTGATAAATTATTTACATTTTTTAAAGCAATTTTTGACGTATTACTGACCTTTTTTCTTTGACTGAGGCATAACAGTGCCCTTTACAGGAAGAAGGACTGACGTGTGACGACGTGACTACAGGCCCATAGGATATTAAATTAAGTATAACTGTTTACATCTTAATCAATGGTACCAGCATGACAATGATGAAATTAATTGAATATTACAACATCATGATGTCACTTAATAATGCCTAATCACTGAAGGTTCTATGTATACCCTATATTACATGATTTAAAGCATAGAGGGTCAAAAGAGAATGATAATTAATGTGTTTGTGCATATGATTTGCCAGAGGCTATGGATTATCAAACAAAGGCCTTAGTAATTGTATGTTATATTGTTGCTTTGTTTAAATAATACTATACTCACCTTTCAATAAATGACATAGGCAATCTTATTTACATTTCAACCTTAGGCCTGACTTTTTCCCTCCTGGAGAAAATAGCAATATGAGGATGAAGTTTTTATTATTGGGAGATGGTAAATTTATGAACAGAAAAGACAGAAATATCACAAGAATTTTGATAGATACTGAGACTGATTAGTGGGTTGTGTCAGTCTGACCTAGATAAGAATAGACAGAATCAGCCTTCAAAAAAACACAGGCCACAGACTGTGGCTCTGTGTCATAAATTCTTGAAAACAGAGATTAGGTTTATATCTACAGTTATTCATTCTAAAATGCAACACTGGTCAAAGGCTTTTAATATAGGATATTGTTTTGTTTGAATATAATCTTAAACTAAGTGATTACCCATGTCAATTGGTAAAACCTTAATTGATTCACAGAATATTTAGTGAATACTTGTTGTGAGTAGTGAACTCACATTCAAATTGTGAAAGCTTTAGATATGATTTAAAGGTTTTTCAGCTATTCCTTATTCTTTGTTTTTCAAAAGGAAAGGGAAAAACATTAAAAAAAATAGCTTTTACTAGGAATTAGATTTGCCAAATTAACAAGGAATCATAACATCATCATTACTGTTAGATCAAAAATGAATTGATTGAGACTGAATTAATAATCAATAGGCGGTTTTCCAAGTTCTGAGCCATTTATTCTCTTTCTGATCAGAAAGGAGGCAATCGGTTACATCAAAATGTAAAGGATCCCTGACTTTATCTAAGCTAGACTGGATGGAGCCATCCCTCCAAGAGACTGCTTCTAATCTATGGCCAGCACTGAACATTCTGCTATGATCATTGCATGACCTGGTCAAGCTAAGTCACCCTAACTTCAGGCATACAGTACAGTATAGCTTGGTATGATAAAACAATGAAGCTTTCGTCATTATTTACTATCTTGCTCAACCTAATCTTAAACTGAAAAATAGACAGTCTTTTCAAGCTCTGAGACAATGGAAAAACACAGTGAATCAGACACTGGCTCATTATATGCACCAAATACAATTATAATATAAAATAGAATAATATAGCATTAAAATCATATAGAATAATCAATGAAACCTGAAAATATCCTATCAATTACCTTTTAATTTAATACATCTTTGGTGACATATGCAATATGTCACCATAGTCCATCACCACCCCTCTCCTGGACCCGCTGCAGTTTGCCTACCAAGCCAACAGGTCTGTAGACGATGCAGTCAACCTGGCCCTCCACTCCATCCTGCAGCACCTGGACTCCCCGGGAACCTACGCCAGGATCCTGTTTGTGGACTTCAGCTCCGCATTCAACACCATCCGCCCCGCTCTGCTCCGGGACAAGCTGTCCCTGCTCAACGTGCCTGACTCCCTCTGCAGGTGGATCATCGACTTCCTGACGGACCGGAGGCAGCATGTGCGGCTGGGAAAGACTGTCTCAGACTATACTAGCATCAGCACCGGATCACCCCAGGGCTGTGTACTTTCCCCCCTACTCTTCTCCCTTTACACCAACTCCTGCACCTCCAGCCACCAGTCTGTCAAGTTGATCAAGTTTGCGGACGACACCACCCTCATCGGGCTCATCTCCAACGGCGACGAGTCCGCCTACAGGAGAGAGGTGGCCCAGCTGGCGTCCTGGTGCAGCAATAACAACCTGCAGCTGAACGCTCTGAAGACAGTGGAGATGATTGTAGACTTCAGGAAAGTCACTACTCCTCTGCCCCCCCTCACCCTCTCAGGCTCTCCCATCACCACTGCTGATTCCTTCCGCTTCCTAGGCACTACCATCACCAGGGACCTCAAATGGGAGCTGACCATCAGCTCACTCATCAAAAAAGCCCAGCAGAGGATGTTCTTCCTGCGGCAGCTGAGGAAGCTCAAGCTACCCACCAAGATGTTAGTGCAGTTCTACACAGCCATCATCGAGTCCATCCTCACCACCTCCATAACCGTGTGGTACGCAGGAGCCACTGCCAGGGACAGACTAAGGCTGCAGCGCGTCGTGCGCACTGCTGAGAAGGTGATCGGCTGCAAGCTCCCATCTCTCCAGGATCTGTACATCTCCAGGACCCGGAGGCGTGCTGGCCGGATCATAGCCGATCCCTCACACCCTGGTCACGTACTGTTTGCCCCCCTCCCCTCTGGTAGAAGACTTCGGCCCATCCAGACTAAAACCTCCCGTCACATGAACAGCTTCTTCCCCTCTGCCATTAGACTGCTGAACACTAAGTGACTCTCGTGCACCATGTACAGCAGCTCAACCAGACTCATGTCAATCATCACTGTTTTCTTCCTGCATTACCGACTGCACTATATAGTTCTCCACAGTATCTGCTGCTGGCTAATATATATTTTAACTGTTGACCAGTATCACTTAATCTTATCCTACACTTTATTACATGTATAGTTTATTTCTCTTATCTTATCATGTTTAATGTTGCAGCATTGTACCGAGACAAATTCCTAGTTTGTGTACTACATGAACAATGGCAATAAACCTGATTCTGATTCTGATTCTGATTCTGAATATGTAATAAAATGATAAAAATAATAACTGACATTCATTGACATTGACATTGACTGACCACAGGAGAAAGGACCCCTAAATTGATAAGCATTTTTTGAAGCTAGGTATGACTTTGTATGACATTGTAAATGACATAAGGTATACTGATTTAAATGACTCTGACTTTACAAATGTAATGTTTATATGATTTTGCACTGCAGGACACATTTTGATGTTACTCACCACATAATGGTGTGACAGCAACATATTTCAGAAATGTGACAGTAATAAGGAATGTGTTTTCCTGATGCTCAGCCGTGGCCAAGCTGGGCCTCGGGACAACATTCCACCCCATAATTTACCAAGGAATGTATAAAATGAGGCATTCCTTGTATAAAATTAAACCAAATTCTAATTAGGCAAAATGTCCACTTTTCCATTGACTGAAAGAGTGTGACGAAATTTTTATTCATTTATACAAATTCAACCTATCTGTGTTCAATTGGACAAACTGACCTTATTAATCAATGCTAAATTATATCAAATCGGCACAGATAGCTATTTTGTTTTTCTTAAATGGAATTTGTAAATTAGTTCAAGAGACGTCACAAAAGAAGCCATGATTATTGAAATTTCATTTTGAAGGAGCTGTACTACCCACAAATTTTCATCTAAATTAAAGGTGGTAACACACTTCCTTTCAGTAAAAGAATCAAGCAAATACCCTGTAACTTTGCTGCATGTGCATCTCCATGCTTCAAAAAAGGGGGTATCAAAGAAATTAATTAGCAAAATCATTGGCAATCCTCAGAAAAATAGATAATACATAAAAATTATCAATAGATGATCAATAATGAATTCAATTTAATTCAATTCAACTTTATTTGTATAGCGCTATCTCACAACAACAGTCATCTCATAGCACTTTCAACTGTAGGGTGAACCCCCACAGTTGCAGAAAGACCCCAGCAATCAGGCGATAGAGTCCTGACAGCCTGGTTACAGTGCTGAAAAGAAACCTGGGATTATTCTTGTTCTGTTCTATTAATGCGGAATAATAACTTGCTCTAGCTTTTCTAAGACAATTTTTATAGATTAAAGATGATTTCTCCAAACTAAATAGGTTTCATCTAAATCAGGTGGAGCACCATTTTCTTTCTAATTGACAAGTTTTCTGTTCTAAGCTACGAGTTTTTGTGTTGAACTAAGGAGTTACAAATCTTTGATTAGACTTTTTCTTTTTTAAGGGGGCCACAAAGTCTGGAGTCTGATGCAGAGAAGCTGTAATACTATCTACCATGCTATCAATTACAGAAGGAGCAAGCTCTCCATAGCTTATTTCTGTTGTGTTGACACATGGCATAGAGGAAACAATCTGCATAAATTTGGTAACAACATCATCTGAGAGGCATCTACTGTACTAATATTTTTTCTTTAGGAGCCAAATAGTCAGAAATAGTAAAATCAAAGGTTAACAGACAATGGTCTGACAGTACAGGGTTATGAGGAGACACTACCAGATTTTCTATTTCTATGCCATATGTCAGAACAAGGTCTAAAGTATGGTGGGGATAATGAGTAGAATTTCCTACTTTCTGGGAAAACCCAATCGAGTCTAATATTGAATTAAATGCCACATTAAGGCAGTCACTATTTATATCTACATGTATATTAAAGCCCCCTACTATAATTATTCTGATTTCAGCACTAAATCAACTAAGAATTCAGCAAATTTGGATAAAAATTCTGAGTAGGTTGTGTCACAACTCGTTCTCGCCTGTCTCCTGCTCCAGCTGCGCGCACACCTGCACCTCATCAAGCTCGGGCTATTTAGTCCGCTCCGCCTGGAGCCTCGGTCTGGAGCCGTCTGCTCACCAATGCTCGTGCATTCCAGCACTCGTCTACTCCTTTCTGCCTATGCTTCTCAGAGTCCTTCCTCGCCAATCAAGTAAGCCATCATCATCATTCTTACATTCTCTCCAGCCTCTCTCCCCTGTGCACAGGTGGATTCCCTGGCGGAGGATTTCTCTCTCCTCATTGCCACCTCCACTTGCCCCACGCCGAGCGCGCACTGGAGCACTGTCTTCAAGGCAGGAGACCTTCGGTTAAGCCAACGCCAGCCACCAAACCACCTGCAAGTAATCACCAGTCAAAGTGTAAATCCCACTGAGTGTTCTCCAGCCTTTAACCCTTGTGTTTGCTCTGCCCTTAGGGTTGTATGGCTGTACGGCGCACTGCTTCGCCCTCGGCGCATCCCGTCCTCCAACAATACATTCACACCCCACACTCACGCACTCATTCACCAATTGTTGTTTAATAAAATCATTGAATCTTGCTCAAGCCTGCGTGTTCCCTGGGTCCGAACTTATGACAGTAGGGCTCCAGCAGAGCGGCCCAGCGGACAGCGGGCTCGCACACTGGCTAAACATCATTGAGGCTCGAGTGGATCAGATCACTCATCAGCAACAGGTGATTTTAAATCAACTTACCCAAATTACCCGCCGGCTGGACTGTTTAGATCCCCAGAAGGCGTTCCCTCCAGCTCCTCACGGCGTGTCGGCTACCGTCGGTCCTCCTGCTAGTCAGGCTAGCCCGGGGCCGCCAACCCGGCTCACCCCAATTCCCACGCCCACGCGCTTCAACAGTAAGCTCGGTGAAGCTCGGGGGTTTCTCCTCCAGTGTGAGTCGGTCTTCTAGCGCATCCCCGGGGACTTCCCAACTGATCACAGCCGAATTGGTTATATTGCTAACCTCTTGAAAGGGCGAGTGTTAGCGTGGGTCTACGCCATAATGGCGAGACCCAGCTACGCGAACCTGACCTATGCTCAGTTCGTGCATGACTTCAACAAAGTTTTTGATCATTCGGACCGTGACAGTGTGCTAACCACCCGGCTGCTAAACCTTTGCCAGCATAGCCGGTCGGCCGCCGTCTACGCTGTCGACTTCCGGGTGGTAGCAGCGGAAGTTGGGTGGGGAGATGCTGCTCTCTGCAGCATTTTCACCCGTAGCCTGAATTCAAGTCTCCGGGATGAGCTGGCCAGCCGGGACCTGCTGGAGCGGCTCTCTGAATTAATCTCCCTCACTATTAGTCTCGATAAAAGGTTGAGAGAACGGGCCTCCGAGCAGAAGTCGTCTAGCCACTCGGGCGGTGTGTTCCCCTCTACCTCTCAACCTCGCCCCCTGGCGTTGCCAGCACCAGAGTCTGCCAACGAGTCGGAGGCGATGCTGACTGGCTGGGCCAAGCTTCCACTAGCGGAGAAACAGCGCCGCAGGGAGCTGGGTCTCTGCATGTATTGCGGAGACGACCAGCACGCCATGGAGTCTTGCCCGGTGAAGCCAAAAGGGGGAGTCCGTGAGTCACTGTAGGGGGCCTCGCAGACACATCCCAATCTAACACCCTATCAAAGTGTCTTTTACCGATCAGATTCTGCCATAACTCCACTGAACACCTCACACATGCACTGGTGGACTCGGGGGCGGAGCAGAGCTTTATTTCTAGGAGCCTGGCAACCCGCCTGGGCATCCCATGCCAACCCCTGCCGGCTCCTCTTAGCCTCGTCACTCTCTCTGCTACTCCCCTGGAGAAAGTTACACACCAGACTGTCCCGGTCCCTGTCATCACCTCCGGAAATCACCGAGAGGATCTCAGCCTGTTCGTGCTGACCACCTCTGTGGCCTCTGTTATTCTGGGTTACCCCTGGTTGCACCTGCACAACCCGGCTTTTGACTGGCGGTCTGGAAGTGTTCTCTCCTGGAGCACCTTCTGCTTGGGCGCCTGCCTCCAGTCCGCTGCCTGTGCCCCGTCGCTTCCTCCTTCCTCCTCTGACTCACTTCGGACCTCTCCATGGTGCCTCTGGAGTTCCACGACCTGGGAACCGTTTTCAGTAAGTCCAAAGCGCTGTCCCCCACCCCCCCCATCGCCCCTATGACTGCGCCATCAACCTCCGCCCAGGGGCGCCCTTACCTTCCAGTCGGCTGTACAGCTTGTCAGCGCCGGAACATGAAGCCATGGACACCTACATCAAGGAGTCGCTCAGCGCCGGCATCATTCACCCCTCCTCGTCTCCGGTCGGGGCAGGGTTTTTTTTCATCGACAAGAAGGATGGGTCCCTTCGGCCTTGCATTGACTTCCGGGCGCTGAATGACATCACGATCAAGGACAAGTATACACTGCCGTTGATGGACTCTGCATTCGACTCGCTCCAGGGGGCTTCCTGGTTTACGAAGCTGGACCTCCGCAGCGCATATCATTTCATTCGGATCCGTGAGGGTGACGAGTGGAAGATGGGGTTCCGGATGCCCAGCGGCCATTTCGAGTACCTGGTCATGCCGTTTGGGCTCACCAATGCTCCTGCCGTCTTCCAGCGACTAATTAATGACGTCCTTCACGACTTCCTGGGGGTATTCGTCTTCGTCTACCTGGACGACATCCTGATCTTCTCCCAGTCT
The DNA here is from genome assembly GCA_020510985.1 of Pholidichthys leucotaenia. Lineage (NCBI taxonomy): Eukaryota > Metazoa > Chordata > Actinopteri > Cichliformes > Pholidichthyidae > Pholidichthys > Pholidichthys leucotaenia. Next base: position 90,548,210 of record CM035849.1, on the reverse strand, counting down.
CGGGAGGAGCATCAGGTTCACGTGAGGTGGGTCCTCCAACGTCTCCTGGAGAACAGACTCTACGTGAAGGCGGAGAAGTGTGAGTTCTATGCGGACAAGACCTCCTTCTTGGGCTTTATCGTTTCCCACAACCAGATCATCCCCGACCCGGCCAAGGTCAAGGCGGTAGTCGAGTGGCCCCTCCCCTCATCCAGGAAATAGGTCCAGCAATTTCTGGGGTTTGCCAACTTCTACCGTCGCTTTGTCCCGAAGTATAGTGCTATCGCTTCTCCCCTGACCCGCCTCACCTCCCCCAAGGTGCCGTTCCGGTGGACTGAGGAAGCCGCAGCTGCCTTCGCTCCTCTGAAGACAGAATTTTCCTCCTCCCGGGTCCTGTCTCAGGTGGACCCCGTGCTGCAATGCCTCGTGGAGGTGGACGCCTCCGATACAGGGGTGGGGGCGGTGTTGTCTCAGCGCTCTCCAGTGGAGGGGGTGATTCGTCCCTGTGCCTTCTTCTCCCAGCGCCTGTCCGTGGTGGACAGGAATTATGATGTCGGCGACAGAGAACTCCTGGCGGTCAAGCTCGCGCTGCAGGAGTGCCATCACTGGCTCGAGGGGGCAGCTCAGCCTTTTGTGGTCCGGACAGACCATAAGAACCTGGAGGACTTGAGGATGGCTAAGCGCCTGAATGCCCACCAGGCCCGTTGGTCCTTGTTCTTTGGCTGCTTCAGGTTTACCATCACCTACCGCCCCGGCTCCAAGAACGGGAAGCCGGACGCTCTGTCCAGGCAGTTTGCCCCAGAAGCCCCCGAAGACCAGGATCACACCATCCTGCCGGCCTCGTGCGTTGTGGGCGCTGTCTCATGGTCCATCAGGGACAAGGTACGGAGGGCACAGGAAACCGAACCCGATCCTGGCGGTGGTCCAGCTGGGAGGCTGTTTGTGCCATCGGCGGTGCAGGGTGATGTCATCCATTGGGCTCACACCTCTAAGCTTGCCTGTCATATCTCCCGGCTGGTTGAGCTTCTCCAGAGGTCCTTTTAGTGGCCTGGCCTCCAGGACGACGTTGCCAATTACGTCCATGCCTGCCCCCAATGTGCGACTGGTAAGACGTTGACCTCTCCCCCTGCGGGGCTCCTCCGCCCCCTGCCGGTCCCTGGAAGACCCTGGTCCCATGTAGCCTTAGATTTCGTCACCAGTCTCCCGACGTCCAACTCTTTTGACACCATCCTGACCATCGTGGACCAGTTCTCGAAGGCTGCCCACTTCGTGCCACTCCACAGCCATCCTACGGTGCGGGAGACAGCGGATTTGTTGGTCCAACGCGTTGTGAGGCTGCATGGGATTCCGATGGATGTCGTCTCTGACTGGGGGCCTCATTTCATATCCAGGGTCTGGAAGTGTTTCTGTAACGCCTTGGAGGCTACGGTGAGCTTGTCGTCCGGTCACCACCCCCAGTCTAACAGGCAGTGCGAGCGGACAAATCAGAAGCTGGAAGCTGCACTGCGCTGCGTCACCTCCTCCAACCCCTCCTCCTGGAGCACCCATCTGCCCTGGATAGAGTACGCGTATAATTCCACCTTGTCTTCAGCCATCGGGATGTCTCCCTTCCGGGCGTCTCTGGGTTATGACCCTCCGCTGTTCCCTGAAGAGGAGGGGGATGTGGCAGTACCATCCGTCCGGGCTCATCTCAGGCGCTGTCGGCGCTTTTGGACCACTACCCGCCAGGCGCTTTTACACACGGCGGCGCGCAACACTGGAACGGCTAATCGTCACAGGAGGGCCGCTCCCTGTTATCAGGTGGGTCAGCAGGTTTGGCTTTCCACACAGAGCATCAACCTGAAGGCCTAGAAGAGGAAGCTGGCCCAGCGCTTCATTGGATCGTACCCCATCACTAAGATAATCAATCCGGTGGCTGTGCGTCTGGCTGTCCCCCCCCCCCCCCCTCTGCGTCTGTCCGACGTTCCACATCTCCCAAATTATGCCTCTGGTGTCTAACCCTCTTCGTCCTCCTCCTAGGGCTCCACCCCCTCCCGTGATGATCGACGGCGACCCAGCGTGGAGGGTCAACTCCATCCTGGACTCCCGCCGCCGGGGTTGCGGACTGCAATACCTGGTGGACTGGGAGGGGTATGGCCCTGATTGGAGATCCTGGGTGCGCCCGTCATTTGTGCTGGACGAGCGCCTCATCACGGAGTTCCACTGGACGCACCCAGATAAGCCAGTGCCGGGAGGCGCTGCTCGGTGGGGGAGTACTGTCACAACTCACTCTCGCCTGTCTCCCGTTCCAGCTGCTCGCACACCTGCACCTCATCAAGCTCGGGCTATTTAGCCCGCTCCTCCTGGAGCCTCGGTCTGGAGCTGTCTGTTCACCAATGCTCGTGCATTCCAGCACTCGTCTACTCCTTTCTGCCTACGCTTCTCAGAGTTCTTCCTCACCAATCAAGTAAGCCATCATCATCATTCTTTCTTTCTCTCCAGTCTCTCTCCCCTGTGCACAGGTGGATTCCCTGGCGGCGGATTTCTCCCTCCTCATCGCCGAGGCGTGCACTGGAGCACTGTCTTCTAGGCAGGAGACCTTCGGTTAAGCCAACGACAGCCACCAAACCACCCCGCACTCATGCACTCATTCACCAGTTGTTGTTTAATAAAATCATTGAATCTTGCTCGAGCCTGTGTGCATGTTCCTTGGGTCCGAACTTATGACAGGTTGATGGAGGATGATAAACTATGGCAAATAAAATTGGGTTTAGCCTAAAATTGCTAAAGTGCCCAATACTGAGGACCAGGCCCTCAAAGGAATTACAACATGTTTTTTGCTTTACATTAACTAGTAATTTGGAATGGTAAATTGTTGCTACTCCTCCTCCACGATCAGAACTTCTGGGATTTTGACAGTTTAAATAACCAGAGGGAGTTGATTCATTTAACCCAACATAATCCTCTTGCCCTAACCAAGTCTCTGTAAGGGATATTAAATCAATCTGATGATCAATTAACAGATCATGGACAAACAGAGACTTAGGAGTTAGAGACCTAATATTTAATAAACCACATTTAATTTTAAATTATGAGGAGGAAGAGAGGCCAAATCATTCAATTTAGAGGCTTCATGTTTACTTTGAGTTTTACCAGGTTTTTGTTTAATCACTTTGGGATGCTTATACATTATATTTTTATTTAAGATGAGCTCCCCAAAATGAGCTCCAATTGTCAATGTAGCCCACGTTGTTTGCAGGACACCACACAGACAAAGATAATGAAGAGAAAAATATAAATGAAGCCATTTGGTAATGAAATCACAACATTCAATAGGAGAAGTTAAAAGTTACATCAATAAATTTCCAGATGTTTAAGGAAATATCTGTAGATTGTTGTAAAGGAAATACACTACCGTTCAAAAGTTTGGGGTCACCCAGACAATTTTGTGTTTTCCATGAAAAGTCACACTTTTATTTACCACCATGAGTTGTAAAATGAATAGAAAATATAGTCAAGACATTGACAAGGTTAGAAATAATGATTTGTATTTGAAATAATAATTTTTTCCTTCAAACTTTGCTTTCGTCAAAGAATGCTCCATTTGCAGCAATTACAGCATTGCAGACCTTTGGCATTCTAGCTGTTAACTTGTTGAGGTAATCTGGAGAATTCTGACACAATGAGCAAACACATTGTACCATTAGAACACTGGAGTCATAGTTGCTGGAAATGGGCCTCTATACACCTATGTAGATATTGCACCAAAAACCAGACATTTGCAGCTAGAATAGTCATTTACCACATTAGCAATGTATAGAGTGTATTTCTGATTAGTTTAAAGTTATCTTCATTGAAAAAACCAGTGCTTTTCTTTCAAAAATAAGGAAATTTCTAAGTGACCCCAAGCTTTTGAACGGTAGTGTATGTCTATAAGGAACAAGGTGAACTGATAAGGAAGAAAACCATGCAAATCTATGAGAAAAGTTCCAAATGTTTAAGGAAAGATCAACTTGTGCTGAATTTGTTTACTGTGGGACATGATTTAGAATTTGCTACAAAGACAATACAGATTTTTACATTTATTAAAATTGCTTTACAAAATTTAAGTGGGTACTGGCACAGGTCCCACTGTATCAAATGCAATGTGCCTCCAGGAACTCGGACACTGGCAGAAGTCTGTGATTCTTTGTGATCTTTGTAACGCTAAAGTTCTAATCAGATGCAAAAGATGCAAAAAGACATATGATAGCATAAACATATACTTCATAAATTTTTTGAAATTCAAATATAATTATTATAATAAGGATTAGAGAAAGGGAGGAATTAGATAAATTTAAATTTTGTGTGCTTTTTTTCTTTAGTGTTTCTTCTTTTTTCTTCCTTTTCCTTATTTAATAATGGAAGTGTGTTAGGGTAAATTGAAGCTGAAACCTTTGTCAATACTGAACAGCAACCACAAGACATTTTAGGAGATACTGACCCAGACAATAACTATTTTAATCATATTAACAATAAGTGTGCTTATTATGATGAACAATTAAATAGAATTATGAATTTGGATCAGACATTGACAATAATACATATTAACAGTAGGAGTCTCTGTGCAAACTAGGATAGTACTAAGGAGTTTTAACTCAATTTAACACCCCATTTAGGATTATTGCAATAAGTGAAATATGGATTAATGAAGAAAAAGATATAGATTTTGAATTATATGATATGAGATGTACACACAAAAATAGGAAATGTAAAAGTGGTGGTGGGGTCAAAAGTGGACACAACTGACATTTTTTTCAAAAATTTACAACCTCTGCCCCATTTGGCTGCTTCTCAGGGACAACATTTGTTGGCCATTGGGAGCAGACAAGAGGGGGAGGGAAGAGGAAAATATGCAAACATTGCCAGTGCATGCTATGAGTTTAAAGACATAACAGGCCTTTAAAGAATGATTACCACACTGGAATGTTTGGAGTAATGAGAGAGCCATATGAGGATGGAAACTTTATCTTGGAACACAAAATACAATAGACATATCAAACAGCTTGTAAATATAGCATATTAAAACAGTTCATATATGGATAAAAGTTAGTTATTTGTTGTAACACACACACTTATAAAATATGTGATTTTAACATAAATGCATGATTAGTGAATTTCTATTACAAAGTAATATTAGATGATAAAAGTAGTTGCAAAAATATTGTAATTATAAATAAAATTAAGACAAATCACTTTATATCTCGTATTGCTCATTGATACTTCCATACTTGACCTATTGTATAGAGGCCTGGGGAAACAATTATAAAAGTATACTTAATTTATTGCTAACATTACAAAAAGAGCTGTCCATGTTATACACAAAATTGGGTATCCTGAACACACTAATTTATTGTATTGTAGAGGAGCTGGAAATGATGAGGCGATTTTGTATTAAAAACAGAGTCTTTAATGAACAGCTCTTCTATCTAGTCTCATCTGGTGCAGAGCTTGGCAGAAGGCAAAGAGAGAGATTTCTGCCCAGCTCGCTGGCGCACATCAAAGACATGCATCACACAAGCCGACATCCCCTGTTATCTTAATCCCCCCATTGTTCTGTTATCTCCTCTCTTCGTCTTGGGAGGTGATGGGAACTCCTCTCCTCGCCATGGGGGGCGAAGGTGTCTAGTCTGTCTCTGCCGCCGCGTCCTGGGACGTGTTTGTTCTTCACACGGCGGGTGAGATTCCTTTGTCCTTTCCAAGGTGTGAAGTTCCTTACATATGCTGTCACAAAACATTTCCACTTGCTCTAACATATGTAGGTATGGAATATATGAGTAATATATACCACAGGCCCCCCAAACAACTAGGAAAGGACACAGAAAGGTTCAAAGTCTAGGGTAATTACTACAACATACTACGTGTTACAGCTGTTGCCACAGAAGAAACTTTCAAGCAGCCATTCTCCTAAGAGAGTTCAGTGGTAAACATAACAGCATAGTACAATCATAAGTCAGTCCTAAACTGTTGTAGCACAATTAATGAATAATTGCGGAGTGGTTAATATCAGTCCCTGTGCTGTCTGGGTTTTAATCTTCTCCCAAAACTGCTGTAGGTTGGTTTAGGCGTCCTGCTGGGACCTTCTTGTGAGGAATCTGCAGTGTGGGAAGGAGAGAGATTATTTGTTCCCTGCCTGGGGGCTGAGACTTTTCCCTTGGGGGGTCTACCTCGCCGAGGTGCTCGAGCCAGCTGTGCAGGTTCGTCTCTCAACAAGAAGGCAGGTTTGAGTCTGTCAATGCTGACCGTTTCATTTCTATCCCCATAATCAAGCACAAAGTGTTTGTCACCATTTTCCAGCACTCTGTACGAGCCATCGTATACTGGGCGTAACGTTGGTTTTAGAGCTTCATGCTTAACAAAAACAAACTCAGCGTTTTTTAAAGTTTGAGGAACAAAAACTCGTGGAAAGGAGTGATGAGCTGGACCGTGGAGAGAGTCCGGTCCGTTACTGCCTAAAAACCTTGGGACTGGGAGGTGCCCTGGTTCCGGGTTTTCTGGTAAAAATTCACCTGGTAGTCTGATAGGCTGAGCAAAGACTAATTCTGCAGGGGAAGTGTCTAAATCCTCTTTAGGTGCCGCACGCAACCCCAATAAAACCCAGGGAAGTTTATTTACCCAATTTGTGTCCGTTAATGAGGCTCTCAGGGCGGCCTTTAAGGACCTGTGAAAACGCTCGCATAACCCATTAGCCTGAGGGTGATAAGCGGTGGTACGGTGAATTGTTGCCCCTAAACTGTTGGACATGGCTGACCAGAGCTCTGAGACAAATTGAGGCCCCCTATCTGACGTGATGTCTGATGGGATGCCGAAACGTGCCACCCAATTTGTTAGAAAAACGCGAGCGACTTCCTCCGCTGTAGTTGCCGCTAGAGGGACTGCCTCTGGCCAGCGCGTGGTGCGGTCTATCATTGTTAGCAGGTGTGTGAAACCTTGGGAGGAAGGTAGTGGCCCCACGAGGTCGACATGAATGTGGTCGAACCTTCTAGCAGGGATTGGAAAAGGCTCCAGAGGGGCTTTTGTGTGTCTGTGTATTTTGGCGTGTTGACAAGGAATGCAAGTTTTTGCCCATTCTTTTACGTTTTTGCGCAGGCCTGGCCACACAAACTTTTCGGCAACCATTTTGACCGAGGCGGGCACACCTGGGTGCGCGAGGGAGTGAATTGCGTCGAAAATGCGGCGGCGCCAAGCAGCTGGTACTAACGGGCGAGGTCGGCCGGTTGAAACATCGCATATTAGGGGGGGCACGCCGTCGCGCAACCCTTTTTTCTCCAGCCTTAACCCTGTTGGTCCAGACAGGAGCGCGCGCACGTCTGCATCACTGCTTTGTTCTTCCGCCATGGCTGCATAATCTATCCCTTCATGGATAGGTGCTGCATATGTGTCTGCGTTAGTGAAGAGTTCCGCTGCTGAGGCAGTGTAATCTGTCTCCTCGCGCTGTGGCACCGCCAGAGCGCGAGAGAGACAGTCCGCTACTACGTTAAGTTTGCCTGCTACGTGTCGAATGTCTGTGGTGAACTCTGAAATCGCAGCTAGCTGTCTCTGTTGTCTGCCAGACCATGGTTCTGAAATTTTAGCCATAGCAAAAGTGAGCGGCTTATGGTCCACAAAAGCCGTGAAACTCCGCCCTTCTAACCAAAACTGGAAGTGGCGGATGGACAAATGAAGCGCCAGCAGCTCTCTGTCAAAAGTGCTGTATTTGCGTTCAGTTGGGTTTAGCGATTTGCTAAAGAATGCTAAAGGTTGCCAGACCCCGCTGACAAGTTGTTCTACAACTGCCCCTATGGCCAGGTCTGAAGCATCTGTGGTTAGTGCAATGCGGGCCGCGGGATCTGGGTGGACTAACATTGTGGCGTTAGCTAGGGCGTTTTTTACTTCCGCGAAAGCGCGTTCGCGCTCCGGGGTCCATTCGACCGCGTTGGAAGCCTTCTTTTTTTTAAGCGCGTCATATAAGGGCTGCATGAGCTGAGCTGCGTGGGGGAGGAAGCGGTTGTAAAAATTAACCATCCCCAAAAATTCCTGTAGCGATTTGACCGTTTGGGGCCGTGGAAAACCTACTATCGCATGAACTTTGTCTGGAAGCGGAAATGCCCCTGTCGGGGAGACCCTATGTCCCAAAAAATCAATTTGCGATACGCCGAATGTGCATTTGGCTGGATTGATTATTAGTCCATGCTCTTCCAGCCTCTGAAAAACGGTAGTGAGGTGCTGCTCGTGTTCTTCCTCGGACGGGCTGGCTACCAGCATGTCGTCGAGGTAGACGAAAACAAAGGGGAGGTCGCGTAGGACTGCGTCCATCATACGTTGAAAAGTTTGAGCAGCGCCTTTGAGGCCGAAAGGCATTCGCAGGAATTCAAAAAGGCCAAAAGGGGTTATAACCGCTGTTTTAGGAATGTCTCCAGCTCGGACTGGGACTTGGTGATAATCGCGGACTAAGTCTATCTTTGAAAAAATGCGCGCACCCGCTAGATGCAGTGAAAAGTCCTGAATGTGAGGGATGGGGTAGCGGTCATGCGCTGTAGCGTTGTTTAATCTATGGTAATCTCCGCACGGTCTCCAAGAACCGTCGGATTTCGGAACCATGTGAAGTGGTGAAGCCCAGGGGCTCTTCGAACGTCTAACAATGCCCAGTTTTTCGAGAGTTGTAAACTCGTCCCATGCTATGTTGAGCTTGGCCGCGTCTAAGCGGCGAGCTTTGGCAAAAACGGGAGGTCCCGTTGTCGGAATGAAGTGTTTAACCCCGTGTTTGGCTACAGTGGCTGAGAATTTGGGGGTTGTGAGTGCTGGAAATTGGGTGAGGAGTTGCTCAAACTTACCTCCTGCCGTGGTGACGTTGGCCTGCACAGGTGGTGGAGAAACTCGAGCTGAGCATGGAATAGAAGCAAAAGATAGTGCATTAACCAGGCGTCTATTTGCTAGATCCACTAATAACCCGTGTGCACACAGAAAATTTGCGCCTAACAAGTTAAAACTCACCGCCGCTACAACAAATGTCCATCTGTAGCTGCGACCGTGAATGAGGAGGTGCAGGCTCTTTTCCCCGAACGTGTCAATGTCAGAGCCGTTGGCTGCCACTGCTCCGTTGCCCCGGGTGCCCATGGCTCGATCTGCGTGGGAGGGCATGAGGAAAATCAGCTGAGCTCCCGTGTCGATGAGGAACTGCTTGCCTGTGTGTCCATCCGTCACGTATAACAGCTTATTTTTCTCGCCGAGAACCGCTGCTGTTAACGGCCCTCGGCTTTGGCGTTTCCCGACAACGTAAACTTGCAGGGGGGAACACATTTTCGGGCTTTCTCGGCGAAGCGGTGGTGATAATAACAGACGTCATTCTGTTTGTTGCGCTTGGGCCGCACCGCTGTCACCGTGGGTTGAGTCTGCTCCATGGGTTGTGGCTCTCCAAGGCTCGGGGCGTCAGTTTTGAGGTCTGCGGATGCCACTGCGGGTGTCAGTTCTCTGCAGGCGTTGACGAGCCGATAAGCCTCGTTGGCCAGTGTGCGGAAGTCCTGATGATTGTTGCACTTCATACTGGCGAGTGTCCCTCTCATGTGTGGTGGTAGCGTGCTGAGGAAAATAAATTGGAAAAGGAAATTATCATTGTCCTCCTCCTTGAGCTGCAGCAAATCCTCCATGAGGGTCTTTGGATTGCCCTCTCTGTGGCCGTAGACCGCCAGGATTTTCTCAGCTCTTTCCTCCGCTGACGGGACGTAATTCGCCACGATGGTCGCCTTGAGTGTCTCATACTTGTCCCGGGCCGGTGGTCGCTGGATCAAGCTCCGCACACACCTCGAAGTGGCGGAGTCGAGTTTGGAGACGATATGGTAGAATTTAGTATTATCTGCCGTGATGCCCGCCAGTATGAACTGGGCTTCAGCTTGATGAAACCAAGAGGCTGGGTCTTCTCGCCAGAAATCTGGCAGTTTGACAGCGACGGCGTTCGTGCACATCATCACTGTTGTGCCCGCCTGGTGAGAGTGCCTTGCCTCGGCTCTCACGGCGGTGCTGGAGCTCGGTTGAGCTCTCTCGGTACCCTCTGCCGGGGGAAACAGCCATCCGCTTGTTCCCTCGTCTGCGTCGTCGTTGGCGTATGCAAGAGTCGCCACGGATGAGTCGCTTGAAGAACGCCTCAGGTCCATACTCGCGTCAAGGTCACCAGTGTAGAGGAGCTGGAAATGATGAGGTGATTTTGTATTAAAAACAGAGTCTTTAATGAACAGCTCTTCTATCTAGTCTCATCTGGTGCAGAGCTTGGCAGAAGGCAAAGAGAGAGATTTCTGCCCAGCTCGCTGGCACACATCAAAGACATGCATCACACAAGCCGACATCCCCTGTTATCTTAATCCCCCCATTGTTCTGTTTTCTCCTCTCTTCGTCTTGGGAGGTGATGGGAACTCCTCTCCTCGCCATGGGGGGCGAAGGTGTCTAGTCCGTCTCTGCCGCCGCGTCCTGGGACGTGTTTGTTCTTCACACGGCGGGTGAGATTCCTTTGTCCTTTCCAAGGTGTGAAGTTCCTTACATATGCTGTCACAAAACATTTCCACTTGCTCTAACATATGTAGGTATGGAATATATGAGTAATATATACCACAGTATACACATTAAAAGTTATTGAAATTGCGGGATCTGGTTGATTATCATATAGCACAATTAATGTTTATAAAAAGAAAAACCTTTTGCATAATTAATCAATCAATTTACTAAAATAGTTAAAAAAATCCATAAGTTGCATATCTTTAAAATATAGCTTAAATTTTAGAAAAATGAAAATCTTTATAAGAGCTAAAGGCTCAATAAAGCTTAATCTGGCATTGATAATCTTGTAGGTAGTTGGGTTAATAATATGTATTTGGCAAATGGTGAAAAATAATTCAAAGAGCCCTTATAAGTATAATTATTAGTTTATTGATCTTAGTTTTTGTGGATGTTGTTGTATTCCCATGACTAAAGAATAAAAATTAAAAGAAAAATAAAATAAAAATAAAAAATAAAAGAAAGGTCTATTTTAGTGGCCTTCTCTCCAAGGACCGCCCCCAGATCAAGGGGACCCACCTGCCCACCTATTGCCAGGACGATGACGAGGTTGTGCCACAACTGATGGGGATCCAGAAGATGCCGATGAGGTAGTTTAGGGTCTACTATAGGGTCTACAATGTACATTCACATGGTGTTAGATTTTGCTTTGCATTGCTGCTGCCCCACAGGTTTCCTTCGCGATAAATGATTAATGAAAGAATAGATGCATGTATATGAATGTATTTGTATATATATATACAGTATATATATATATATATATATATATATATATATATATATATATATATATATATGTATATATATATATATATATATATATATATATATATATATATATATATATATATATATATATATATATATATATATATATATATATATACAATATGCATGCATGTACACATTTTCACATATATTCATATCTATGCATAGATGAGGATAGTTTAGTTTTGAATATATTTTACACATATACTGTAGGATTGTTAGTTATATTAACTCATGATGTCTGCACCACACCCGATGTCCTCTGGAGAGATGGCGACCTGAGGGGGGCAGGTCTATGTGAATGCTGGAAGGAGGACATCACGCACATATAGAACTTTAGAAACACTATACACATAGGGGGTAGACTAGGGTTATGAGATGGGTATTAGACCCATCTCAACAGGGGGAGATGCAAAAACGTAGGTTTAGATGGATGGATAGATAGGTAGATAGATAGTTAGTGAGGTGCCCTGATAGGACACCTCAACAGGGGGTATTGTTGATAAAATGACTTGATTTCTCTGTCTCTCTCGCTCTCACACTTCATCTGCTTGCTTTACACGCTACACTGCAGAGTTTAGATTACACCCTATAATTCATTCGTTGAAATCAGTTAGATTCAGCTCTGTACACAGCTGAGCTGACACGTAAGTTTAAAATATGTTACAGATACAGTAAGGTAAAAACCTCTCCCTCTTGCATGAGGGGGGTGGTCAGGCTATAAAAACCATAGGGCTCCATTTTGGGGTGGCACACTCTCTCGAGGAATTGCCTAAAGAGGTGTGTCCCAGCGCTGCTTGTAACCATATCTCACTTTCAGTAAAAAAAAAAGGAAAATATACTTCATCTCTCAGCCTGGTTATTTGGCTGTCGTATCAAAGAACTGGGATTTAAGGTATGTTAGACTCAACACTGTGGAGTCCCCACACCTGGAGACCACACAGCCCATGACCACAGGGTGTGCCACAGGGGCCACCCTGATCAGGACAGGCCAGGGCCCACACCACAGCTGTAGGCAATGGTATAACTTCGTCACTTCCTGTGTTTCTGGCTGTCTGTGTGGTTTGTGGTTAGCTCTCCTCACTCTCCTAAGGATTATTGCCTTTAATTGTATTTTAATCACTTTTTTCCATCTACGGTCACCTCTCACTTCTGTTTAACAAGCCTCTTGCACTTGTGTGCGCACTCAGTGTCACTTTAGCCTTCTGTTCACCTTTCATCTGTGTTTGTGTTAGCTTTGGGTTAGCCACTAGCTTCAAGACTAGTGGCTAAGACTAATGGCTTCAAAGCTATACGGGGGTACAGAGACGTGAAAACCAGCAGGAAAAAGAGAGGAGGAGGAGTGGCACTTCTTTTTAATGAACGATGGTGTCATCCTGGACATACAGTATTTATGTGAAGGAAAAGTGCTGCAGCCCGGACATTGAACTGCTGGCTGTGAGTATGAGACTTAATTATATGCCACGAGAAATGAAGTGCGCTTTAATTATTATCATCTACGTCCCTCCGTCAGCTGACACAGCTGTAGCCTGTGACATCATCAGCTCCACTGCAGCCACATTACTGGAGAAGCACCCGGATGCATTCATGGCCATCACAGGTGATTTTAATCATATCTCAGTGGGAAAAACACTACCAAACTTTCACCAGTTTGTTGACTGTCCCACCAGAGAAAAAAAAACAACACTGGATTTTCTGTATGCCAATGTCAGAGATGCATATAGTGCCACAGCTCTACCCCCCATTGGTAAATCAGATCACTGCATGGTCATGTTAACTCCCAAGTACGTTCTCCTTGTGCAAAGGCAGCCTGCTTATACACGGACTGTGAGGAGGTGGACACAGGAGGCTGCTGATGCACTACAGGACTGCTTCGAGATGACGGACTGGAGCGTACTCTGTGAACCACATGGGGTGGACATAGACAATATGACTGACTGCATCACAGAATACATTAGATTCTGTGAAGACATGACCATGCCAGCTCAGACTGTACACTGCTTCTCCAACAACAAACCTTGGGTCACGAGCGACCTGAAAGCACTTCTGAACAAAAAGAAGAGAGCTTTTAGGGCTGGAGACAAGGAGAAGCTGAGGGGAGTGCAGCATGAGCTGAGAGAGATGCTGAGGAGGTGCAAGGACAATTATAAGAGGAAGTTGGAAGATAAACTTAGGCAAAATAACACTAAAGATGTGTGGGAGGGAATGAAGAAAATAACTGGGTGCAAGGGGAGAGTCGGGCAGCCATCTGGGAGCCAGGAGAGAGCTGAGAGCTTAATAGGTTCAACTCACAGTCTGTCACCCCAGCAACACAACCAGACCCCCACGCACCCCTCCCCACCCACCCTCCTGTGCAGAACCTCTTTCCATCTCCCCCCTCCTCCTCCTCAGGGGGCACCAGGACCCTCCCTCACTTCACGGTGACTACAGACCAGGTGGAGAAACAGCTGGAGAGACTCCATCAGCGGAAGGCGGCGGGGCCTGATGGCATCTCCGCAAGGACCCTGAGGACCTGTGCCAACCAACTAGCTCTGGTACTGAAACACCTGTACAATCTGAGCCTGAGTCTGGAGAGAGTACCGGTGCTGTGGAAGACATCCTGCCTGGTTCCTGTCCCCAAGAAGTCATCTCCATCGGATCTGAATGACTATCAACCAGTTGCCCTCACATCTCGTGTGATGAGGGTCCTAGAGAGACTGGTCTTAGCCCACCTGAGGCCGCAGGTGAAGACGTGGCTAGATGCTCTGCAGTTTGCATATCAGCCCCATTTAGGAGTTGAAGATGCTGTCATCTACCTGCTGCAATGAGCCCATCTGCACTTGAATGGTGGAGGAGATACTGTGAGAATCACTTTTTTGATTTCTCCAGTGCCTTTCACACCATCCAGCCACTGCTGCTGGGTGAGAACCTGCAAATGATGGGGGTTGACAGCTCTGTGATCTCCTGGATTACTGACTACCTGACAGGCAGACCACAGTTTGTCCGGCTGGGCAATGTCTTGTCTGGAGTGGTGGCTAGTGATACGAGAGCTCCACAGGGGTCTGTGCTCTCTCCTTTTCTTTTTACCTTATACACCACTGACTTTCAGTACAACACTGAGTCATGCCACCTGCAAAAATTCTCTGATGATTCAGCTGTTGTGGGGTGTATAAGAGGAGGAGAGGAGGGGGAGTACAGGGCACTGGTAGACAGATTTGTGGAGTGGACGGAGAAGAATCACCTGAGGTTGAATGTCAGCAAGACCAGAGAGATGGTGATTGACTTCAGGAAGAGGAAGATGCCTTCTCAGCCACCGCAGATTAGGGGGGAGGATGTGGGAGTGGTTGAGGACTACAAATATCTGGGTGTCAGAATCAGCAGCAGGTTGGGCTGGAGATCCAACACCAATGCTGCGCACAAGAAGGGGATGAGCAAACTCTACTTCCTGAGGAAGCTGAGATCCTTCAATGTGTGCAGCAGGATGCTGGAGCTTTTCTACCAGACCGTTGTTGCCAGCGCCATCTTCTTTGCTGCTGTCTGTTGGGGTAGCAGTACCAGGGCCAGAGACACCAACAGACTTGACAAGATTATCAAGAGGGCTGGCTCTGTAATTGGTCTCAGACCAGAGACCTTTGACGACAGTGGTGGAGAGGAGAACACTAAATAAACTGCGATCCATCATGGACAATTCTGATCACCCTCTCCACCACACACTAGACAGACAGTGAAGCACTTTCTCCAGTAGACTAGTACAGCTTCGCTGTCGAACGGCCAGGTACAGGAAATCTTTCCTGCCACATGCAATTTCACTGTACAATAACTCACTATGATGTGGTATTCTGGTCATAGCTATGCTGCCACACTGCACCTTACAGACTAACTGGCACCTCACATTTTCACTCTGCTCCTGATAGGCCTTCTTTGTGCACTGGGATGATTCATGTGTTTATACAGGTCATCATATATTAAGCTATGATGTATATAGGTTTTTTTATAGTTGTGTCAGTTTTGCTTTCCATGGGTAATCCCTTTGTCTGTCATGTGTGTGTTTCTGTTGTTTGGTTGTCTACTGTCATGCTGCTGTTACACTGTAATTTCCCATTTTGGGATCAATAAAGTACATCTATCTATCTAGCTATCTAGCTAGCTAGCTAGCTAGCTAGCTAGCTATCAGATAAGATATGATAAGATAAGCCTTTATTAGTCCCACAATGGGGAAATTCCAGGATTGCAACAGCACAGGGACAGCAACACTCAGAGCAATGATTTAGAAGATAAGAAAATAAGAGCAGTGAATATACATGTGTACACATAAATATATATACACAATGCGGAGCATTGTAGCTAGATGGAATAAACAGCATAACAGTCTATTTAGTTACCCCACATAGTATGAATATGTACCCATACATATTGTCACCCTCCGTAGCAACTGATATTGTCCTAGTTGTATACTGGAGGGGACCATTTGTGTAAGTCTCTTGCGTCTTTTGCATTCAATACTAATAGGTTGTCACATTTTTTTGCTATCTCTGCGAGCATCCCTGCTTAGGTTATAAAGTCTGACAGCCGTAGGTAGGAAGGACCTGCGAAACCTCTCCCTAGGATGATGTAGCCTACTGCTAAATGAGCTCCTCAGTGCATTCAGTATGTCCTGCATAGGGTGGGACTCGGACTCCAGCAGAGATGACAGTTTAGCCACCATCCTTCTCTCTCCTATCTCCTCCACTGGATCAAGGCGTTGCCCCAGGACAGAGCTATCTTTCTTGATTGGTTTGTTCAGTCTCTTCCTATCGGCTGCTGTAATGCCACTGCCCCAGCAGACCACTCCAAAAGTGATGACTGATGCCACCACTGTGTCATAGAATGTCTTCAGGAGCACCCCTTGTACACCAAAAGACCTGAGTCTCCTCAGTAGGAACAGCCTGCACTGTCCCTTCTTGTAGAGTGCGTCGGCATTGTGTGACCAGTCTAGTTTATTGTTCAGATGAACACCCAGGCACTTGTAGGATGTCACCAACTCAATGTCTGTTCCCTGGATGTTTACTGGTGCTATGAGGGGTTGTCCTTGCCTGTAGCAGTCCACCACCAGCTCCTTAGTTTTCCTCGCGTTGATCTGGAGGCAGTTCCGATGGCACCAGTCCACGAAGTCCTGGATAAGTCCTCTGTACTCAGCTTCATCTCTGTTGGAGATGAGGCCAACAATCGCAGAGTCATGAGAACTTCTGTAGATGGCAGTGTGCTGTGTTGTGTGAGAAGTCCGCAGTATAAAGGGTGAACAGGAAGGGAGCCAAAACCGTTCCCTGGGGGGCCCCTGTGCTGCCGATGATCACGTCGGACACACAATCCCGGGTTCTCACAAACTGTGGCCGGTTTGTGAGGTAGTCCAGGATCCATGATGACAGGTGCTGGTCCACCCCTGCGCACAGCAGCTTGTCCCTCAGGATCATCGGTTGGATGGTGTTGAAAGCACTGGAGAAGTCAAAGAACATGATCCTCACTGCGTTCCCAGGCTTCTCCAGGTGGTACAGGGAACGGTGAAGGAGGAAAATCACTGCATCCTCCACCCCGATGCCATGCTGGTAGGCAAACTGGAGTGGATCCATCGCTGGTCCCACCAGGGGGCGGAGGTGAGTAAGGAGCAGTCTCTCCAGGGTCTTCATCATGTGAGACGTCAGGGCCACTGGTCTGTAGCTGTTCAGGTCTCTGGGGTGGGAAGTCTTTGGTACGGGTACCACACAAGATGTTTTCCACAACTGTGGTACCCTCCCCAGCTTCAGGCTCAGGTTAAAGATGTGCTCCACAATCCCACACAGCTGGTCTGCGCAGGAATTGAGGAGCTTTGCGCTGATGCCGTCCAGTCCTGAGGCCTTCCTTGCCTTGATCTTCCTCAGCTCCGTCCTCACCTGGGTGTTAGTGAGGGTCAGGTTGGGGGGCTGTGTGCTGGGAGTGGGGGGGGTTGTTGGTGGAGTGGGGTGTGGACAGCAGGTCTCGATGACTTTAGAGGCGGCAGTGTTTGGTGTGCAGGCGGGGGTGGGGGGGTGGTTGGTCAAACCTATTAAAAAACAGGTTCAGATTGTTCGCCCACTCCATGCCCCCCGTGGCCTGGGAGGAGGTGTTCTGGAGCCCAGAGATGGTTTTGAGGTTTCTCCAGATCCCGCCGATGTCGCTCTGTTGCAGCTTGTCCTCCATCTTCTTCCTGAAGCTGTCCTTGCCTTCTCTGATCTTCCTCCTCAGCTCCCTCTGTACGGACTTCAGCATCTCCCTGTTTCCCGACCTGAAGATCCTCTTCTTCTCTCTCAGAAGTGTTTTTATCTCAGGGTTGATCCAGGGTTTGTTGTTCAAGCAACACCATATGGTCTTGGTGGGTACGGTGTTGTCCACACAGAAGTTGATGTAGTCCGTGATGGTGTGAGTGAGGCCGTCAATGTCCTCACCATGTGGATCGTAGAGCTGCTCCCAGGCAGTGATTTCAAAACAGTCCTTTAGAGCGTCCATTGCCTCCTCAGACCATATCTTCACCGTGTGCATGACTGGAGGCTGTCTGTGTACTAGGGGTTTGTACACCGGCAGGAGATGAACCAAGTTGTGATCCGATCTCCCGAGTGGGGGGAGTGGTGATGAGGTTGTACGCCTCCTTAGTGTTTGCATAGAATAAGTCCAGTGTTTTATTGTCTCTAGTGTGGTATGTGACATACTGGGTGAATGTGGGCAGAATGGGGGACAGTGAAATATGGTTGAAATCACCGGAGATGAGGAGAAGAGCATCTGGGTGTTCTGTCAGCAGCCTGCCAGTTACTGATTGAATGGCGTCACATGATCTATCTATCTATCTATCTATCTATCTATCTATCTATGGCTACGAGCTCTCCTTACACTTCTCCTCTGGTGTGCTCTCTGTGTCAGATGTTTAGCCTCTTTTAGTGATCATGGTAAATGTAATAAATGTTGTCTTTTTGTGCAGGTTAGTTAGTTAGTTAGTTAGTTAGTTAGTTTTTGAGGTGCTCGAGGCGAGGTTGCTTGATTTGGAATCCTGGCTCTGCTGCATTGAAACACCGTCAGCGCCAGTTAATAATGACGGACTCCCCTTAGCTGCAGCAGAGCACCCTAGCTTATGGCAGCCTGTTAGCTGTCCTCCGGCTTCCACTTCTCCTGAGCAGCCAGGAGAGAATGGGTGGGTGACGGTGAGAAAGAAACATAGTTGTAAGCCCCTGGTTCACCACCAACCTGTTTATGTTTCTAATCGTTTTTCCCCACTCAGCAACACACCCGCTGAAGAAAAAAGTCTGATCACTGATGATTCTATAGTCAGAAATGTGAACCTAGAGACTCCAGCAGAATCAGAATCAGAATCAGAATCAGAATCAGGTTTATTGCCATTGTTCATGTAGTACACAAACTAGGAATTTGTCTCGGTACAATGCTGCAACATTAAACATGATAAGATAAAAGAAATAAACTATACATGTAATAAAGTGTAGAATAAGATTAAGTGATACTGGTCAACAGTTAAAATATATTAGCGAGCAGCAGATACTGTGGAGAACTATATAGTGCAGTCGGTAATGCAGGAAAAAAACAGTGATGATTGACATGAGTCTGGTTGAGCTGCTGTACATGGTGCACGAGAGTCAATAAGTCACTTAGTGTTCAGCAGTCTGATGGCAGAGGGGAAGAAGCTGTTCATGTGACGGGAGGTTTTAGTCTGGATGGACCGAAGTCTTCTACCAGAGGGGAGGGGGGCAAACAGTACGTGACCAGGGTGTGAGGGATCGGCTATGATCCGGCCAGCACGCCTCCGGGTCCTGGAGATGTACAGATCCAGGAGAGATGGGAGCTTGCAGCCGATCACCTTCTCAGCAGTGCGCACGACGCGCTGCAGCCTTAGTCTGTCCCTGGCAGTGGCTCCTGCGTACCACACGGTTATGGAGGTGGTGAGGATGGACTCGATGATGGCTGTGTAGAACTGCACTAACATCTTGGTGGGTAGCTTGAGCTTCCTCAGCTGCCGCAGGAAGAACATCCTCTGCTGGGCTTTTTTGATGAGTGAGCTGATGGTCAGCTCCCATTTGAGGTCCCTGGTGATGGTAGTGCCTAGGAAGCGGAAGGAATCAGCAGTGGTGATGGGAGAGCCTGAGAGGGTGAGGGGGGGCAGAGGGGTAGTGACTTTCCTGAAGTCTACAATCATTTCCACTGTCTTCAGCGCGTTCAGCTGCAGGTTGTTATTGTTGCACCAGGACGCCAGCTGGGCCACCTCTCTCCTGTAGGCGGACTCGTCGCCGTTGGAGATGAGCCCGATGAGGGTGGTGTCGTCCGCAAACTTGATCAACTTGACAGACTGGTGGCTGGAGGTGCAGGAGTTGGTGTAAAGGGAGAAGAGTAGGGGGGAAAGTACACAGCCCTGGGGTGATCCGGTGCTGATGCTAGTATAGTCTGAGACAGTCTTTCCCAGCCGCACATGCTGCCTCCGGTCCGTCAGGAAGTTGGTGATCCACCTGCAGAGGGAGTCAGGCATGTTGAGCAGGGACAGCTTGTCCCGGAGCAGAGCGGGGCGGATGGTGTTGAATGTGGAGCTGAAGTCCACAAACAGGATCCTGGCGTAGGTTCCCGGGGAGTCCAGGTGCTGCAGGATGGAGTGGAGGGCCAGGTTGACTGCGTCGTCTACAGACCTGTTGGCTCGGTAGGCACCATAGTCAAATGCATTCCCGCGGCCAGAGCAGGTGACATCGAGTCAAATTTGAAAATGCTGGCTAAAAGTAACTGTAAATAATCCACAATTGCTATCCACGTTGGCATTAACAACATCCGACTCTGGCAGTCAGAAGTTACAAAACTTAGTGTGAAATCGGTGTGTAGCTTTGCCAAAACAATGTCTGCCTCTGTAGTATTCTCTGGGCCCCTCCCCAACTTGACCAGTGATGACATGTTTAGCCGCATCTCATCCTTCAACCGCTGGCTGGCTGGCTGTTTGTGTGGTGTCCTACAAACAATGTGGGCTACATAGACAATTGGAACTCATTTTGGGGAAAACCTGGTCTTATTAGACAAGATGGCATCCATCCCACTTTGGATGGTGTTTTGTCTTAAAATGAGGGAGTCGGAGGCGACACTTCATGCAACATAGAACTCTCTACTTTATTAACACATCTGGGGTTTATATACAGAGGGTCTGTGCCAACCTCACGTCACCCTAGGGGGCAGGCACTGCCACACATACACACACATATACATCCAACATTCCCTCCCCCCTTAGAAAATGGGAAATCACACACACCATTGAAAACCACCCAAATTTAGAACCCGAGTCCCGTACTAAGAACAAGGGGAATAATATATTGCATTAGAACAAACCTATTACATTCACACAAAATAATTCAAAATCGGACCATGTCTCTATAAAATGTATAAAATAACCCCATATTATACATACATACATTCGCTCACATGCACACAAGCAAACAATATATACAAAACACATATTCCCATATATATTTACATAGGAAAAATTATTCAGGTAACCCCAATGTCCCTGGGCAGCCACCATCTCCTACCCTGCCACGGAGGACCTGGGCGGCCCAATGGCATATGTGCCCCTAGCCATTGTCTCCCTCCAGGATCGAAGCCCCCCTCCCTGGCAAAGATGTCTCTAACCGGAGACCCAGGACAGCCCCATGGCGTCTGTACACCCGGCTGCCGTCTGACCCCCAGGATCAAAGTCCCCCTCCTTGGCAAAAATATCTTTATCCGCCATAAGGAGCTTCTTCCTTCTGGGCCCACCATCCTGCTGTTCAGTGCACCATCTCGACGAGCTGCTCCCAACTGCCTTATGCACCGCCGTCATGGCTCCATACACCTCAGCCCCCAGCAGCTGCACTTTGAGGAGAACCGGAGCCTGTTCAGCGGTGTCATCCGCTGCCTCGGGCGCCTCACTGTACCGCCCAGTGCCCTCGTCCAAGGCGCATGGAGCTCCAGCACTGAGGCACTGCCCAATCTCCATGGTGCACGGCTGCTGCTGCTCACTCCCGGTGTTCACCATGACGTCGTCATCAATGTTGTTCTCTGACCCCGGCTGCGGCTGTTGTCCCTTGGGGCTCTCGTTGACGCACCCATCGGCCCTATCTTCTGACCCGGGTATCTCATCACAGTTCTCAGCATCCTCCTCCAGGGCGCTCCGCTGCGCTATCCCTGCATCCTGCGGCTGCTGCTCTTCCCTGGGGCTTTCAGCCTGCATGGTCTTGCTCACCCACTGTGTAGCTTCCAGCAGTGGGGTTGACTCCTGCTGCACCTCCTCTCTGCTGTCCTCATGCACTGTGCCATCCAACCCGTCAGTGCTGTCGCCCTGCGACAAGCTGGGTTCCATGGCGGGCTTGCCATCCTCAGTGACCGGGGACTTTTCCTCACTTTGTCCCGGCCCCTCTTTGGCTTCTAGCTTGGCACCCTTAGCATCATTTTGGCATGCATTGGCGCAAAACCGGTAGCTAGCCTCCTGAAGCTAACTAGCTCGCTCGACCCTGGCACCAAAAGCTCCATCACCCGTAGCCCACAGGTCCACGTATGCTGAGCAAAGTGGCCGGCCATCCGCTTGATGGCATCCTCATAGCCCTCGTTCACGCCCATAACTTGAGGATTCTCCGATCCTCCGCACCGAGGTTATGGGCCAGGAGAGCCCGGCGCCGTCTCCCGTCAAGCCCATGGAGACCCATTGCTCCGATGTATTCCTCAAAGTCCTGTCTCCACTTCGGCCACAGAATAACTGACTCACCCGCACGCTCCAGAAATGGCAGCAGTGGAGGAGGTAGCCAGCACACTTCCATTTTTCTCCTCATTGCCAAATGTTATGTCTTAAAATGAGGGAGTCAGAGGCGAGACTTCATGCAACATAAAACTCTTTACTTTATTAACACAACTGGGGTTTATATACAGAGGGGCTGTGCCAACCTCACACCACCCTAGGGGTGGGCACTGTCACACATGCACACACATACACATCCAACAGATGGTGCATCTCTTTTATCTAACAATCTGGCATTATTTTTATCCAAATTTCCAAAACCTTGACAACTCAGAGTTGGGACCAGGACGCAGAGTCGCAGTCTTACACACCTGTCTGCAGCTCGTCTTCAAGAGGATTATGTTGGTTTAAATGAATCAACTCCCTCTGGTTATTTAAACTGTCAAAATCCCAGAAGTTCTAGTCATGGAGTAGGAGTAGCAACAATTTACCATTCCAAATTACTAGTTAATGTAAAGCAAAAAAACATGTTATAATTCCTTTGAGGGCCTGGACCTCAATATTGGGCATGTTAGCAATTTTAGGTTAAACCCAATTTTATTTGCCATAGTTTATCATCCTCCCTCAGCCTATTCAAAGTTTTTATCCAAATTTGACAAATTCTTAGCGGATTTATTGCTGAAATCAAATAGAATAATAATAGTAGGGGACTTACATGTAGATGTAGATAGTGATTGCCATAATATGGCATTTAATTCAATATTAGAGTCAATGGGGTTTTCTCAGAAAGTATGAAATTCTACCCATTATCTCCACCACATGTTGGACCTTGTTCTGACATATGGCATAGAAATAGAAAATCTGGTAGTAGTGTCTCCTCATAACCCTGTACTGTCAGACCATTATCTTTTAACTTTTGATTTTACCATTTCTGACTATTTGGCTCCTAAAGAAAAATATTCCTACAGTAGATGCCTCTTAGATGATGTTGTAACCAAATTTATGCAGATTGTTTCCTCAATGCCATGTGTCAACATAATGGAGATAAGCTATGGAGAGCTTGCTCCTTCTGTAATTGATAGCATGGTAGATAGTGTTACATCTTCTCTGCATCAGACTCTAGACATGGTGGCCCATTTAAAAAAAGAAAGTCTAATCAGAGATTTCTAACTCATTGGTTCAACACAGAAACTTGTGGCTTGAAACAGAAAACTCATCAATTAGAAAGAAAATGGCACTTCACTAAATTAGATGAAATCTATTTTGCTTGGAGAAATCATCTTCTAATTTATAAAAAATCTCATAGGAAAGCTAGAACAAGTTATTATTCCGCATTAATAGAAGAGAACAAGAATAATCACAGGTTTCTTTTCAGCACTGTAGCCAAGCTGACAAAGATTCAGGACACTTTCAAACCTAGCATTCCCTTAGAGCTTACTAGTCAGGACTTTATGAACTTTTTCAATAATAAAATTTCATCAATCAATAAAATCAGTCAGATTCTTCCCAACATTAACTTAAATAGCTGTGTATATAGAACACCTGGATCAAACACTGACTTGTTTAAGGACTGGATGGAAAAAATGTCTGCAAAACTAACTCATAAAGTTATGTTCATCTGTGGGGATTTCAATATAGATCTTATGAATTCAAAACAACATAGTTTGACAGAAGAATTTATCAACACAATGTATAGTATGGGCTTACATCCAACAATTACCAGACCGAGCAGAATCACGTCACACAGTGCCACACTAATAGATAACATATTCACAAACATTATGGAAAATAATATCATGAGTGGGCTTTTATTGAATGATATCAGTGACCACCTGCCGATTTTTGTTGTCTATCAATGTGATTATAGGAAGAAAAAGTATACCAAAAATATTAAATATAAAAGAATAAGAACTGAAGAATCTATGTATTTACTGGCAAAGGAATTATTAATACAAGACTGGAAGATAGTTTGTGATGAAAATGATATAAATGAAGCATATGATAATTTTTTACAAATATTTCAATCATTGTACAATAAAAACTGTCCTATACAGTGACAGACATCAAAACAAAAATATTCCATGGGTCACCAAGGGGATACTAAATGCATGTAAAAAGAAGAATACATTATATAAACAATTCATTAAGTGCAGAACAGAAGAGGCTGAGATCAAATATAAAAGATATAAAAACAAGTTTACTAATATAATGAGGAATTGTAAGAAAGAATATTAGAACAGAATATTAGAGGATAATAAAAATAACTTAAAAGGAATATGGCAAGTACTCAATGGGATTATTAGTAACCAACCTAAGAATGTTAATTATCCAGAATATTTTATTGAAAATGACAATTTGATAAATAATATGGAGGATGTGGTTAGTGGTTTCAATAATTTTTTTGTAAACATTGGTCCTGAATTAGCAAAATCAATAATTCAATTTAATTCAATTCAACTTTATTTATATAGCGCCATTTCACAACAACAGTCATTTCATAGCACTATCAACTGTAGGGGGAACCCCCACAGTTGCAGAAAGACCCCAGCAATCAGGCGATCCCCTGTGAGCAAGCACTTGGCGACGGTGGAGAGGAAAAACTCCCTTTTAACAGGAAGAAACCTCCAGCAGAACAAGGCTCAGGGAGGGGCAGTCATCTGCTGCGACTGGCTGGGGGGTGACGGGATAGAGAAGAAGAAAAGAACAGACATGTAGCGAGCAAACAGCACGATGGGGACTCAATCTATGGGAGAGAACAAACAAATGTTAATGACCAGCAAAAAAAATATTTCATTGAGAGTGAGAAAAGGAGTGAGGCCCAGTGCATTACTGGAGGTCCCCCGGCTGACTAAACCTATTAGCAGCATAACTAAGGGAGGGTTCAGAAACACATGATCCCTCCCTAATTGTAGGCTATATCAAAAAGGAAGGTTTTAGCCCTATTCTTAAAAACAGAGATCGAGTCTGACTCCCGAATCCAGATTGGCAGCTGATTCCACAGGAGAGGAGCTTGATAACTGAAGGCTCTGCCTCCCATTGTACTTTTGGAGATTCTAGGTATTACAAGTAATCCTGCATTTTGGGAGCGTAGTGCTCTGTTAGGATAATACGGTAGTATCAGATCTTTTAAATAAAAAGGAGCCTGATTGTTTAGAGCTTTGTAAGTAAGAAGAAGGATTTTAAACTTAATTCTAAACTCTATGGGAAGCCAATGAAGGGAGGCCAGAACTGGAGAGATATGATCTCTCTTTCTAGTACCTGTTAAAACTCTTGCTGCAGCATTTTGGATCAGCTGAAGACTTTTTAAAGATGTTTTAGGACAGCCTGATAATGAAGAATTACAATAATCTAATCTCGAGCTAACAAAAGCGTGGATCAGTTTCTTAGCATCACTCTGAGACAAGATGCTCCTAATCTTGGCAATATTACGCAAATGATAGAAGGCAGTCTTAGAAACAAATTTAATATGTGAATTGAAGGACAAATCCTGATAAAAATAACTCCAAGGTTCCTCACAGAGCTATTAAGAGAAAGAGTAACCGCATCCAAACTGAAAGTTTGATTTGGAAAGGAATTTCTAAGGTTTTTTGGACCAACAAGAATGACTTCAGTCTTATATGAATTTAATAGCAGGAAATTACAAGTCATCCAAGCTTTGATTTCCTTAAGACGGCTTCTAACTTGGCTAATTGATTACTATCATCTGGCTTCATTGACAGGTATAATTGTGTGTCATCAGCATAACAATGAAAATGTATACAGTGCTTTCTAATAATGTTGCCTAACGGAAGCATATATAAACTAAAAAGAGTAGGGCCTAGCACAGATCCCTGTGGAACTCCATGACAGCTTTGAGTTGAAAGTAAACTCATTATTTACATGAACAAACTGGAACCTATCAGATACATAAGATCTAAACCACTGCAACGAAGTTCCATTAAGTCCAACATAGTGTTCTAATCTATCAAGTAGAATATTATGATAGATAGTATCAAAAGCTGCACTAAGGTCTAAAAGGACAAGTACAGAAACTAGTCCATTATCAGATGCAATGAGGAGGTCGTTAGTGACCTTCGCTAAGGCTGTTTCAGTACTATGATGGATTCTAAACCCAGACTGAAACTCTTCAAGTAAACCATTTCCCTGTAGGTGGTCAAATAATTGCGTAGCAACAGCTCTTTCTAAGATTTTTGAAATGAAAGGGAGATTAGAGATTGGTCTATAGTTAGCTAAAGCTCCTGGATCTAGCGTTGGCTTTTTGAGTAAGGGTTTAATTACAGCCGTTTTAAAAGCCTGCGGCACATGGCCTAAAGTTAATGAAGAATTGATTATATGAAGAATAAGGCTACCAATAAGTGGGAAGACTTCTTTAAATAACCTGGTAGGAATAGGGTCTAAAAGACAAGTTGAAGGTTTGGATGAGGAAACTATTTTGTCTAACTCACAAAGGTCGATTGGAGTAAACTCATTAAGACAGACATCAATAGAAGGAGTTGTAGTAGTTACAGTATTTAAGTTAACTGTGGGAAGAATCTGATTGATTTTATCTCTGATGGATGAAATTTTATTATTGAAAAAGTTCATAAAGTCCTGACTAGTAAGCTCTAAGGGAATGCTAGGATTGACAGAGTCCTGACTCTTTGTCAACCTGGCTACAGTACTGAAAAGAAACCTGGGATTATTCTTGTTCTCTTCTATTAATGCAGAGTAATAACTCGTTCTAGCTTTTCTAAGAGATTTTTTATAAATTAAAAGATGATTTCTCCAAGCTAAATAGATTTCATCTAAATTAGTGGAGCACCATTTTCTTTCTAATTGACGAGTCTTCTGTTTTAAGCTACGAGTTTCTGTGTTGAACCAAGGAGTTAGAAATCTCTGATTAGACTTTTTCTTTTTTAAGGGGGCCACCAAGTCTAGAGTCTGATGCAGAGAAGCTGAAACACTATCCACCATGTTATCAATTACAGAAGGAGCAAGCTGTCTATAGCTTATTTCCGTTGTGTTGACACATGGCATAGAGGAAACAATCTGCATAAATTTGGTAACAACATCATCTGAGAGGCATCTACTGTAATAATATTTTTCTTTAGGAGCCAAATAGTCAGAAATAGTAAAATCAAAGGTTAACAGACAATGGTCTGACAGTACAGGGTTATGAGGAGACACTACCAGATTTTCTATTTCTATGCCATATGTCAGAACAAGGTCCAATGTATGGTGGAGGTAATGAGTAGAATTTCCAACTTTCTGAGAAAACCCAATCGAGTCTAATATTGAATTAAATGCCACATTAAGGCAGTCACTATCTACATCCACATGTATATTAAAGTCCCCTACTATAATTATTCTATCAGATTTCAGCACTAAATCAGCTAAGAAATCAGCAAATTCGGATAAAAATTCTGAGTAGGTTGATGGGGGACGATAAACTATGGCAAATAAAATTGGGTTTAACCTAAAATTGCTGAAGTGCTCAATACTGAGGACCAGGCCCTCAAAGGAATTATAACATGTTTTTTGCTTTACATTAACTAGTAATTTGGAATGGTAAATTGTTGCTACTCCTCCTCCACGACCAGAATTTCTGGGATTTTGACAGTTTAAATAACCAGAGGGAGTTGATTCATTTAAACCAACATAATCCTCTTGCCCTAACCAAGTCTCTGTAAGGGAAATTAAATCAATCTGATGATCAATTAACAGATCATGGACTAACAGAGACTTGGGAGTTAGAGACCTAATATTTAATAAACCACATTTAATTTTTAAATTATGAGGAGGAACAGAGGCCAATTCATTCAATTTAGAGGCTTTATGTTTAATTTGAGTTTTACCAATATTTTGCTTTATCACTTTGGGATGCTTATGTATTATATTTTTATTTACTTTGGAGGGAGCAGACAACAATTCTCTGATGGGGAAGACAGGGGCTAAGCTGAGGGATGGCGGATGAAGAGGAGCTGCAGAGAGGCATGTAAGACTGCGACTCTGCTTCCTGGTCCCAACTCTGAGTAGTCAAGGTTTTGGAAATTTGGATAAAAAAGATGCCAGATTGTTAGATAAATGAGAAGCACCATCCAAAGTGGGATGAATGCGGTCTCGTCTCATAAGACCAGGTTTTCCCCAAAAAGAGCTCCAATTGTCAATGTAGTCCACGTCATTTGCAGGACACCACACAGACAGCCAGCGGTTCAAGGATGACGAGCGGCTAAACATGTCATCACTGGTCAGGTTGGGGGGAGCACCAGAAATAGTGACACCAGAAACAAACAACAGTGATTCTGTAAATGAAATAGAAGATAGAAATCCAAACACAATCTTTTTGGGTGCAGTTACTGAAAAGGAAATTATCGAGACTGTGAGTAAATTTAAGAACAAAAAATCAACTGACTGGAATGAAATTGACGTGACAATAGTGAAAAAAGTAATTGAAGGAATTGTTAAACCACTCACCCAGATCTGTAACCTGTCATTTCAAACTGGTAAATTTCCAAACAAAATGAAAATAGCAAAAGTAATACCACTATATAAAACAGGAGACAGTCATTATTTCACAAATTACAGGCCGGTCTCTTTACTCTCACAATTCTCCAAAATACTTGAAAAAATCTTCACTAAGAGACTGGATGATTTCATTGAAAAACACAACCTCCTTACAGACAGCCAGTATGGTTTTAGAGCAGATAAATCAACATCTTTGGCACTGATCGAACTTATAGAAGAAATTACTAGTTGTATAGATAAAAAAAAGTTTGCTGTAGGAGTATTTATAGATTTAAAGAAAGCTTTTGACACCATTGACCACAGAATTCTACTGAGGAAATTGGAAAGGTATAGGATAAGAGGCGTTGGACTGAGTTGAGTGGAAAGTTATTTAAGTAACAGACAACAATTTGTACAAAATGGTGAGCACAAATCACCCTTCATGGACATCACTTATGGTGTACCCCAGGGGTCAGTTTTGGGACCCAAACTCTTTATCTTGTATATAAATGACATATGCCAAGTATCAAAAATTCTGAAATTTATTTTGTTTGCAGATGATACAAATATCCTTTGCACTGGTGAGAATTTGCAGCAGGTTTTAGAGGTGGTCACAACTGAAATGAAAAGGTTAACACAGTGGTTCACCAAAAATAAATTGTCTCTAAATTTGAAAAAAAAACCCCAAAGATTATGTTGTTTGGAAATTATAAAATAAATCATGAAATAATGGTAACAATAGATGATACCAGAATAGAAACAGTACAGGAAAATAAGTTTCTGGGGGTGACGCTAGACAATAAAATCTGCTGGAAACCTCACATCAGTCACATCCGGGCCAAGTTTGCAAAATGTATAGGGATACTGGGGAAGACAAGACACATCTTGGACTATAAATTATTGTTCTTACTGTACAATTCACTATTTCTATCTTATCTTAACTACTGTGTAGAAGTCTGGGGAAACACCTACAAGACCAACCTACAGACAATATGCACATTACAAAAAAAGCTATAAGGATAATAAATAATGTAGGATATAGAGACCATACCAATTCGTTGTTTTTGAATGAATGAATGAATGAATGAATGAATGAATTTATTTTGGATAATACAGTACAGGTTAAAAGAAACTGTATAACAACAAGGTCAAATTAGACAAAGACTCCTTCTACTAAACAATTCCACGTGAGTTATCCGAAATGGGTGATGGCTGAAGCCGCAGCTTATATTGCTCACCCATATTCCATCCAAGAATTCAAAAGAAAAAGAGTAAACAAGACAAGAGTGATTACAATTTAGAACAAAGCTAAGACAAAGTGTGACTGAGAGAAAAAAAAGGAAAACTAAGCTAAGCTAAGTTGAGCGGTTACCATTCAAGACAAATCTAAGACAGAATGTCACAGAGAGAGAAAAAAAAAAAAACTAAGCTACAACACAACACAGGCTGGATATGTCAATCCTTATGTGAGTTTACATGTCGTCTTGTAAATATGTTTGGAGTATTTCTTCCTTTAGTTTTTGTTTAAATTGTCCAAGCGTTGTACATGATTTTAATTCAGGTCCATAATCGTTCCATAATCTGACTCCTTGCACTGAATACAGTGTTGCTTGGTGGTTGTTCTCACTGTAGTCTTTTGAAATATACATGTTCCTCTGAAGTGATATCGTTTCTCCCTTGTTTGGAACAACTTTTGGATATTTGCGGGCAGTGATAAATTCTTCACTTTGAACATTATTATTGCGGTTTTGAAGTCAACCAGATCTTTCAACTTGAGAGTTTTTTGTTTAAGAAAAAGTGGGTTTGTTGGTTCCCTGTAAGCTGCTTTGTTTATTATTCTAATAGCTCTCTTTTGAAGCATAAAGAGTGGATATATGTTTGTTTTGTATGTATTTCCCCATACTTCATTACAATATGTCATGTATGGGAGTATTAATGAATGATACAAGGTGTATAGTGTGGGTTGATTCAGCAAATATTTCACTCTGTGTAATATTGCAATTGATTTGGAAACTTTACCTTTAATATAATTAATATGTGACTTCCAACACAGTTTGTTATCAATTATTACTCCAAGGAATTTAGTTTCAGATACCCTTTCAATCTCTACACCATTTACACTGAGTTTGGGTACTGGATTGTTGTGATGGTTGTTAAAGACTATAAATTTTGTCTTACTTAAATTGAGCGTCAATTTGTTTGAATCAAACCACAGTTTAAGCTTTTCTAATTCCTTCCCGAGTGTATCCATAAGTTGTTCCAAATTGTTTCCACTGCATAGCAAATTAGTGTCATCGGCAAACAATATTAAGTCCATTTTTTCTGAAACTTTACATATATCGTTTATATACATATTGAATAATAATGGTCCCAAAACTGAACCCTGTGGGACTCCACAGGTGACCTTCAGCAACTCTGAGTTTTTGTTGCTAACACATACATACTGATATCTATTCTTTAAGTAACTACTTAACCAGGACAGTGCTACCCCTCTAATACCAGAATTTTGTAGTTTCTTTAATAATAAATTATGATCTACTGTATCAAATGCTTTTTTAAGATCTAGGAATACTCCAACTGAATACTCTTTATTTTCAATGGCTGTTGATATTTTTTAAAGTTAATATTTTGTTAATATTTTTTAAAGATATATTTGTTAGATATATTAAGATATAAGATAAGATATATTTGTTAAGATATAAGATAAGATATATTTGTTAATATTTTTTGAAGATATATTTTTAAAGTCACATGTCATAAAGTTCATGGATTTAGTTAAATTTAAGACAGCACAAGTCATGTACAGGGCAATTAATAATCAACTCCCAACTGATATACAAAAAAATATTCAAAAAAAGAGACAATGATTATAATTTGAGAAGAGACTTAAACTTTACAAAACCTAAGATACGAACAACTAAGAAAAGTATGTGCATATCTGTCTGTGGGGTGGATTTGTGGAACAGTCTGGAGCTGGAACTGAAACTATGTACAAACAGAAATCAATTCAAAAATAGGTATAAACATTATTTGCTTAAAGAATATATGTTAGAAGGGTAGTATTTATATGTACGATTCACCATGCTCACTCTGGGACACTATGGAATGGTGGGTGGGACAGTACTGTGTATATCTGTGTTGTTTGGGGCTGGTTTTGATGTATGGACTGTATGTATGTTGGGATGGATGGGTGTAAATGTTGAAATGTACAAAATATAGTTAATTGTTTACTTGGGGGTCTTAAATGTGGTAAATTGAATATATTTCACATGGGTTGTATTTATTGAAAAGAGGAGTTGGAGTTAATAAGTGTTCACTTCTTCCTTCTCCCTTTCGAGCACTGTATACTGTCACTTTGTCACACTTGTCATTTGTTTTGTTTTTTTTGTTTTTTTTTTTACTTTTTTGTTTGAAATAAAGTATCTATCTATCTATCTATCTATCTATCTATCTATCTATCTATCTATCTATCTATCTATCTATCTATCTATCTATCTATCTATCTATCTATCTATATACACTAAGTACTACAACTCCTTCAACTGATATCTGTTTGGATGAGTTTACTCCAAATGACCTTTTAGAGTTAGATAAAATAATTTCCTCATCCAAGTCTTCAATTTTAATTTCAATTTCAATCTTTTAGACCCTATTCCTACCAGGTAATTTAAAGAAGACTTCCCATTTATTGGTAGCTCTATTCTTCAAATAATCAATTCTTCATTTACATTTGGCCATGTACCGCAGGCTTTTAAAACTGTTGTAACTAAACCCTTACTCAAAAAACCAACACTGGATCCAGCAGTTTTAGCAAACTATAGACCAATCTCTAATTTGCCTTTCATTTCAAAAATCTTAGGAGTTGTTGCTATGCAATTATTTGACCACTTGCAGGGAAATGGCTTATTTGAAGAGTTTCAATCTGGGTTTAGAATCCATTATAGTCCTGAAACAGCTTTAGTGAAGGTCACTAATGACCTCATCACATCTGATAATGGACTTGTGTCTGTACTTGTCCTTTTAGACCTTAGTGCAGCTTTTGATACTATCAATCATAATATTTTACTTGATAGATTAGAACACCATTAACATCACTTAATAGAACTTTGTTGCAGTGGTTTAGATCTTATTTATCTGATAGATTTCAGTTTGTCCGTGTCAGTAATGAGTTTTCTTCAAACTCAAATCTCAGTCACGGAGTTCCACAGGGATCTGTGCTAGGCCCTATTATTTTTAGTTTATATATGCTTCCGCCCCCTCATGGATCATCACCTTATCGTGGTGGGGGGTTTGCGTGCCCCAATGATCCCAGGAGCTATGTTGTCTGGGGCAATCTGCCTCTGATAGGGTCACCCAAGACAAACTGGTCCTGGGTGAAGGGCCAGACTAAGAACAATCCAACAGACTCTCATGATAAATTCTATATCAAGGATTCAGTGTACCCCGCCCGGTATGGGGTTACCGGGGCCCCACCCTGGATCCAGGCCTGGGGGAGGAGCTCGATGGCTAGCGTCTGGTGGCCGGGTTTCCACCCATGGGACCCGGTCAGGCTCAGACCGAAGGAGCTGCATGGGTCCGCCCTCCAGTGGGCTCACCACCTGCAGGAGGGATCATGGGGGTCCGGTGCTATGTGGATTAGGTGGCAGTCAAAGGCGGAGACCTTGGCGGACTGATCCCAAGCTTTCTAAACTGGCTTTTGGTACGTGGAATGTCACCTCTCTGGTGGGGAAGGAGCCTGAGCTGGTGTACAAGGTTGAGAGATACCGGCTAGATATAGTCTGCCTCACCTCAACACACAGCTCCGGTTCCATAACCAGTCTCCTGAAGAGGGGCTGGAGCTTGGCCTTTTCTGGAGTTGCCCCGGGTGAGAGGCGACGAGCAGGGGTGGGTATTCTTGTATCCCCCCACCTTGCTGCCTCTATATTGGAGTTTTCCCAGGTGGATGAAAGGGTTGCTTCCCTGCGCCTTCGGGATGGGAAACGGGTCCTGACCATCATTTGTGCCTATGCACTAAATGATGTTTCAGAGTAGCCACCCTTTTTGGAGTCTGTGACTGGGGTGCTGGACGGTGCTCCTCCTGGAGACTCCATTGTCCTACTGGGGGACTTCAATGCGCACGTGGGCAACGACAGTGAAACCTGGAAGGGGGGTGATTGGGAGGAAAGGCCTGCCCGATCTGAACCCGAGTGGTGTTCAGTTATTGGACTTCTGTGCTAACCACAGTTTGTCCATTACAAACACCATGTTCAAGCATAAGGGTGTCCATATGTGCACCTGGCACCAGGACACCCTAGGTCACAGGACGATGATCGATATTGTTATTGTGTCATCAGACCTGCGACCGTATGTCTTGGACACCCGGGTAAAGAGAGGTGCAGAGCTGTCAACTGATCACCACCTGGTGGTGAGTTGGATCAGATGGCAGGGGAGGAAGCCATTCAGACCTGGTAGACCCAAACGTATAGTGAGGGTGTGCTGGGAACATCTGGCTGAGGCCCCTGTCCGGGAGGTCTTCAACTCCCACCTCCGGAAGAACTTCAACCACATTCCGAGGGAGTCTGGAGACATGGAGTCTGAATGGTCCATGTTCTCCACCTCTGTTGTTGAAGCGGCGGCCCAGAGCTGCGGCCGCAAGGTGGTCGGTGCATCTCGTGGTGGCAACCCCCGAACCAAGTGGTGGACACCAGTGGTGAGGGGGGCCATTAAGCTGAAGAAGGAGTCCTATCAAGCTTGGTTGGCTTGTGGGACTCCCGAAGCAGCTGAGGTGTACCGGCAGGCCAAGCGGAGTGCAGCTCGGGTTGTTGCTGAAGCAAAAACCCGGGTATGGGAGGAGTTCGGTGAGGCCATGGAACAAGACTTTCGGTCAGCCTCGAAGAGATTCTAGCAAACTGTCCGGCAGCTCAGGAGGGGAAAGCAGCTCCCTGTCCACACTGTGTATGGTGCGGATGGGGCACTGTTGACTTCGACTGGGGATATCGTCGGGCGGTGGAAGGAATACTTCGAGGATCTCCTCAATCCCACTGATACGCCTTCCACAGAGGAAGCAGGGTTTGGGGACAAGGGGGATGATTTGCCTATCACAGGGGCTGAGGTTGCCAAGGTGGTTAAAAATCTGTTTGGTGGCCGGGCCCCGGGGGTGGACGAGATTCACCCTGAGTACCTCAAGGCCCTGGATGTTGTTGGGCTGTCATGGTTGACACACCTCTGCAACATTGCGTGGAGGTCGGGGGCAGTGCCTTTGGCATGGCAAACCGGGGTGGTGGTTCCTCTCTTCAAAAAAGGGGACCGGAGGGTGTGCCCCAACTTTAGAGGGATCACACTCCTCAGTCTCCCTGGGAAGGTCTGTGCCAAGATATTGGAGAGGAGAGTCTGGTCGTTGGTCGAACCTCGGATTCAGGAGGAGCAATGTGGTTTTTGTCCTGGTCGTGGCACATCGGACCAGCTCTTTACCCTTTCGAGAATTCTCGAGTGTTCGTGGGAGTTTGCCCAACCAGTTTACATGTGTTTTGTGGACTTGGAGAAGGCATTTGACCGCGTCCATCGTGGTTTTTTGTGGGGGGTGCTTCGGGAGTATGGGGTGTCGGGCTTGTTGTTACAAGCTATTCGGTCTTTGTACCACCGTTGTGAGAGTTTGGTTCGTATTGCCAACACTCGGTCAGAGTCATTCCCAGTGAGAGTTGGACTCCACCAGGGCTGCCCTTTGTCACCGATCCTGTTCATAATTTTTATGGACAGGATTTCTAGGCGCAGCCAGGGAATGGAGGGTGTCATGCTTGGTGACCACAGGATCTCATCTCTGTTGTTTGCAGATGATGTTGTCCTGTTGGCTTCACCCAGCAATGACCTACAGCTCTTGCTGGGATGGTTTGCCGCAGAGTGTGAAGCGACTGGGATGAGAATCAGCACCTCCAAGTCCGAGTCCATGGTCCTCAGCCGGAAAAAGGTGGATTGTCGCCTCTGGGTTTGGGACAGGCTCCTCCCCCAAGTGGAGGAGTTTAAGTATCTTGGGGTCTTATTCACGAGTGAGGGGAAAATGGAGCGAGAGATTGACAGATGGATCGGAGCAGCATCTGCAGTGATGCGGACGTTGTACCGGTCTGTTGTGGTGAAGAGGGAGCTTAGTTCTAAGGCAAAGCTGTCGATTAACCAGTCAATCTACATTCCTACCCTCACCTATCGTCACGAGCTTTGGGTAATGACCGAAAGAACAAGATCGCGGATACAAGCAGCTGAAATGAGCTTTCTCCGTAGGATTGCTGGACTCACCCGCAGAGATAGGGTGAGGAGCTCAGTCATCCGGGAGAGGCTCAGAGTAGAACCGCTGCTCCTCCACATTGAAAGGAGTCAGTTGAGGTGGTATGGGCATCTGATTAGGATGCCTCCTGGACGCCTCCCACTTGAGGTGTTTCGGGCACGTCCCACTGGGAGGAGACCCCGGGGCAGACCCAGGACTCGGTGGAGAGACTATGTCTTCCAGCTGGTCTGGGAACGCCTTGGTATCCCCTCTGAAGAGCTGGAGCAGGTGGCTGGGTAGAGGGAAGTCTGGGCTTCTCTGCTTGAACTGCTGCCTCTGCGACCCGGACCTCCAGAAAAGCAGTAGAAGATGGATGGATGGATGGATGGATTGATATGCTTCCGCTGAGCAACATTTTTAGAAGGCACTGTATACATTTTCATTGTTATGCAGATGACACACAATTAGACCTGTCAATGAAGCCAGATGATGGTAATCAATTAGCCAAATTAGAGGCTTGTCTAAAGGAAAACAAAGCTTGGATGAGACTGAAGACCGAAGTCATTCTTGTTGGTCCAAAAATCCTTAGAAACGCCTTTCCAAATCAAACTTTCAGTTTGGATGTGGTTACTCTTTCTCTTAATAGTTCTGTGAGGAACCTTGGAGTTATTTTTGATCAAGATTTGTTTTATAATTCACATATTAAACTTCTTCCTAAGACTGCCTTCTATCATTTGTGTAATATTGCCAAGATTAGAAGCATCTTATCTCAGAGTGATGCTGAGAAACTGATCCATGCTTTTGTTAGCTCTAGATTAGATTATTGTAACTCTTTGTTATCAGGTTATGCTAAAACATCTTTAAAAAGTCTTCAACTGATCCAAAATGCTGCAGCATGCAGAGTTTTAACAGGTACTAGAAAGAGAGATCATATCTCTCCGGTTCTGGCCTCCCTTCATTGGCTTTCTATAGATTTTAGAATTAAGTTTTAAATCCTTCTTCTTACTTACAAAGCTCTAAATAATCAGGCCCCTTTTTATTTAAAAGATCTGATACTACCGTATTGTCCTAACAGAGCACTACACTCCCAAAATGCAGGATTACTTGTAATACCTTGAATCTCCAAAAGTACAATGGGAGGCAGAGCCTTCAGTTATCAAGCTGCTCTCCTGTGGAATCAGCTGCCAATCTGGATTCAGGAGTCAGACTCAATCTCTGTTTTTAAGAATAGGTTTAAAACCTTCCTTTTTGATATAGCCTATTATTAGGGAGGGATCATGTGTCTCTGAACCCTCCCTTAGTTATGCTACTAATAGGTTTAAACAGCCGGGGGACCTCCATTTCACTCTCAATGAAATATTTTTTCTTGTCATTAACATCTGTTTGTTCTCTCCCATAGATTGAGTCCCCATCATGCTGTTTGCTCTCTACATGTCTGTTCTTTTCTTCTTCTTCTCTATCCCCTTACCCCCCAGCCAGTCGCAGCAGATGACTGCCCCTCCCTGAGCCTGGTTCTGCTGGAGGTTTCTTCCTGTTAAAGGGAGTTTTTCCTTTCCACCATCGCCAAGTGCTTGGTCACAGGGGATCACCTGATTGCTGGGGTCTTTCTGGAATTGTGGGGGTTTCCCCTACAGTTGAAAGTGCTATGACATGACTGTTGTTGTGAAATGACGCTATATATATAAAGTTGAATTGAATTGAATTGAATTAAAAAGCCCCCACCCACCCAAGATAGAGTGACCCACGAGATGAACACCCATGCAGATGGGCTAAGCAGCATCCGACATGAGGGGCTCCAGTGAGGAAACACTGGGGCTAAAACATATAAAATACAAGATAAAACTAAGAACACATAAAACAAAGGGAACTAAAAACCCATACTGAGCTAAAAACACATCAAAATTAAAAGAGATGAGAAAATCTAAATACAAAGGGAGCTAAGAAGAACGTAAAACAATGGAACATAAATGACTGCTTCAATAATAGTTAAACAGGTTTGTTAAAAGCCAAATTAAAAAAGTACAAAATAAAACTAAGAACACATAAATAAGAGGAACTAAAAATCCATACTTACAAACTGAACTAAAAACACATCAATAAGAAGAAATGAGAAAATCTAAAAAAACAATGCCAAGAAGAACATAAAACGACAAACATAAATGACTACTTTAATAATAGTTAAACAGGTTTGTTAAAAGCCAAATTAAAAAGGTGGGTCTTGAGCCTGTTCTTAAAACCATCTACTGACTCTGCAACCCTGAGGCTCTCTGGCAGGCTGTTCCAAAGACGAGGACCATAATAATGAAAGGAGGCTTCACCTTAGGTTTTGGTCTTGACTTTGGGAACCATTAAAAGGCCAGTACTAAAGGACCTCAGGGTCCGCAAGAGCTCATAAGGTAAAAGCAGCTCAGATAGATAAGAAAGCCCTAGACCAGGCCTATTCAATTAGTAGCCTGAGGGCCACATGCAGCCCAGAACCATCCTCCGAGTGGCCCAGGCCACACCAAGGAAATATAAATTTAAGAAAAAAATATGAAGGAATGACGGTCTGCAAGCACGCATACGAACATTGCGTGTGACCGTCATCCATGCGGAGTTCAGAAGCGGCCAACCCACGTGACCATTCCAGCCGGCAGGCCAGGCAGAGCGTCTCGCTGGCGTCACTGTCGGAGAGAAGTATGGGCTTATTAACCTTTTAACTGCCCCAGGCACCGTATGGTGAGAGGAACGCTTAAAGGGTGGTCAAGCCCCCCCCCCCCAGTGGTCAAGAGTGGTAAAAAAATTTTGTCAATAAAATATTTCAGATTTCCAAGGCTATAACTTGAAAGCTGCAAGAGATAATGGTTCAATGTCAATTAGAAAGATGTAGAATATGATCCAAAGTTTCAGATAGGAATAAATTTATGCATCTAATTTGGATAATGTCGCGGCAGCTATATAAATTACATAACTCAGTCAAAAGTGGACTTTGTACACATTTACACAAAAAAATGATCAGTTTTCTTGGCGCCGATTTGTCTACAGGGTATGTTTTTATCTAATCTTTAAAGTATATGAACCAGAAAATCAATAAAATGTAAAAAAAACCATATATTTCTCTTACCTGTTGCCGGGTGGGGGGGCTCGCTTGCCTACGTGACTGGTCCGTTTTCGTCCATCGTTGCCAATGTTTCGCATTTACTTAGTAATTTACACCCACTTACACATCTACAAACCCTTATGATTATCCCACATGAATTTCGTTTGTATTACGCGGCTATTTTTTCTGTTTGGTGCATTTTTCTTGTGGGAATCCAGCCATTCGTGGGCACCACCATCTTGGTAATGGGAGCTCAGTTTTTTCGTCCATCATGGTCAATGTATCACGTTTACTTAGTAATTTACACCCGCTTCCACATCTACAAACTCTTATGATTATTATTAAACTCTAATTGATTGTTGCTCTGAGTGTTGCTATCCCTGTGCTGTTGCAATCCTGGAATTTCCCCATTGTGGGACTAATAAAGGCTTATCTTATCTTATCTTATCTTATTATCCCACATGAATTTTGTTTGTATTACGTGGCTCTTTTCCCCTTTCATGCAGTTTCAGTCATCATCGCTGCCACAATGACCAATCATGAAGGCATCCACATTGGTGCTGTGAGCTCAAAGCAGAAAAAGGAATAATAATAACAATGAGGATTTCTTCTTCTTTGCTGTTTTCCATGTCAGCCATGATTCCTTCAGCTCATGTCTGCCACCTTCTAAACTGTCAGATCAATACAGATTAGTACAGATTGTCAGTATAGCCGGGGGACGTCAATAAGTTGACCAGCGCAGTTGCTGCGCTGTGTGGTGTGGGGGCATGCGACCAGTCCATTTAATGTTAGAAGGTTAAAGTACTTTAAACATGGAAAAAAGCAGAAGAGGTATGTAAGCAGTAGAGGCATTTATGGTGGTTTTAACTCGCTAGTAACAGTAACAATAACGATGAGTCTTTACCATCTGTGGCAATTTAACCCCCCTTCTGTCTATGGTGCAGCAGTGCTCCCGTCAGCTCACCTCCCTCTGACAGTCAAGATTTTTTTCAAGAAAATATTCAGTTTAGATATGACAAATTTCAGTGGCTCTAACTTGACTGTGGTAAGAAATAATGGCTTACTGTCAATTAGAAAGATGCAGAATATGATCCAAAGTTTGAGATAGAAGTAGACTTATGCATCTAATGTGCATAATGCGATGGCAGCCGTATCGAATTACATGACTTTCGGTCAAAAGTAGACTTTGGACATATTTACACAAAGGATGGTTTTGTATTTTTGTTTTTGGTTTTTTGTTATCTTATCTTCAAAGTATATGAACCAGAAAATCAGTGGAATGTACACAAACCGATAAAAACATGTACCACTCGTTGTGTCTTCATTCATCCATTTTCCTCATCCCTGGTCCTTATTTTGTCTTCTGCCAGTCATTTTGACTTTCTGTCCCACATCCAGAAACTCTCACATTTATCTTATGATTTATTGCACCTCAATTTTGGTTACATTACGCCACCGAACCGGCACTATTGTTCTCTGTTGTCACATGCAGCTCCGTCGATGGCAGACGAAAGTGTACACGCTCCAGATCATCTTCTGCTGTTACAAAAGGCAAATATTTCCCTTCAGAAGCTAAATAATCTCTTTTTAGAATCATACAGTAGTTGGCAAAATTTGGAGTAAATGCTTCCTCCGTGTGGAAATATATGTTGTGATGGAGCCTTGTTTACATTCTGATAGGATATTTTCAGGGTCATTGATTATTCATTCATTCATTCATTCATCTTCTTCCGCTTAATCCTTTTTGGGTCGCCCGGGGGAGGCGGGGCTGGAGCCTATCCCAGCATCTTTGGGCGAGAGGTAGGGTACACCCTGGACAGACTGCCAGTCCATCGCAGGGCCAACACAGAGAGACAGACAACCATTCACTCTCACAGTCATACCTAAGTAGTAGTAGGACAATTTACAATCCCCAGTTTGATGCCAATTAACCTAACTTGCATGTTTTGGCATGTGGGGAGGAAACCAGAGAAATCCTGGAGTAAACCCACACAGACACGGGGAGAACATGCAAACCCCACACAGATCACTGTTGGTCGGTGTCGTATCCGGCTCTAGGGAGCCGGGCAATCAGAGCCAGGGACAAGCCAGTGAGTCGAGATGTTTTATTCTGGGTAAGGGATAAGGGATGAGGAGAGCACAGACACTCATACAGACGTACATTCTCAGGCTGCACAGCGCAGGGGTAGGTAGCTTGTACCGGACGTGGGGGTAACAAGACGTGCATACTCACAGCGGGATACAAACACCGGAATGCTGCAAGGAGAGTTGAGGCTGACACCAGACGAAGGGGCTTCAGCCTAGCAGTGCTTATGTCGCAGCCCCGAATGATCGAAGCTGCTCCTCTTTATACTCATTAACAGCGCCCCAGCTGATGAGGATTAATTGGCCCCAGCCGTCCCGTGACACTGACAGCTGGGAACCAGCTGAGGCACTGCCCAATGAGAGGCAGGGATAAAAGGAGCATGGGCTGAGCGCCGAGCCGGCATCTCACCCCATGGTGACAGAGCCTCCCCCTCACGGTCGGGCTCCCGAACGACCAGGAACATCCCAGCCCCCCCCCCCTCCCCACCTAGGGTGGGCGGAAGGGAGGCAGGACCGGAGGGGAAGATGCAAAGGGAAGGACAAAAAAAAAAACAATAGACCAATGTAGGGCAGCAGGGCAGAGAAAAAAACCCCCAAATACAATACCCTACAACACAGGGAAAAGGATTAACCCAGAGCACAGTTAGGGAGAAAACTGAGTTAGGACACAGGTAGGGAAAATACCAAATATGACTACAGACAGCATACAAATAACGTATAGATCGGGGCAAAAAAAAGAAAACCAAAAACCCACCAAAAAGGTGGCAGGAATGAATAAAGCAATCACAGAGTATAGTTAAGGGGAACAAAACACACTACTCCATAATGCACCAACAAGACAAAGGTCAGGACAAAAAATGATGAAAAACGCTGTGCATGGATACTAAAGAAAACAAAACACACAGCACTGAATATATAAAAGATCACCTAAAG
Organism: Pholidichthys leucotaenia; assembly: GCA_020510985.1. Taxonomy (NCBI): domain Eukaryota; kingdom Metazoa; phylum Chordata; class Actinopteri; order Cichliformes; family Pholidichthyidae; genus Pholidichthys; species Pholidichthys leucotaenia. The sequence goes on along the minus strand of CM035849.1, from coordinate 90,506,396 downwards.
AAACAGAGGTGACAAGGACAAATGGGTAATAATGAAGTACAGTTAAGTGGGAATGAAACGCATTACTTCAAACAATAACAAACACAGTCAATGTTAAAGTCGGGGCCAGGGAAGGCCCCCCACGAGGATAATAAGACAGAATGGGGTGATCACAGAGTATGGTTGAACAGGAAACCACACGCATACTCCATGATGCACCGACGAGGCCAAGGCTAAGGTAAGGATGAATGAAAACGCTGAGTAAAGATAAGAAAATGCAATACACAGCGCGATACATAAGGTGAGTCACCAAGAGTGAAAAAAAGGTGACAGGGTAACAGGATAACAATACGATAAAAATGCTGAGTATGGTTAAAAAAAACAACACACAGCACAAAAACATATATTCCCCTAATGGACAAAGAAACTACACCCGAGTGACCTCAATAATAATAAAAGAAGTAAAGGACACCCGAGGAGACGGCAGGCAGAGTCCAAAACGGCCGGAATTGTTCTGGTAATCTCCCCGCCCATTGTCCAGTTGGCAACCCGGGGAAGAGAAATGTTCGGACGGCGAACTCTGGGCCCAGATCCCAGGAATCCAGTCCAACGGCTGCCGAACCAGGCCGCCCAAAGGCAAACACAGACCAGTGGGGGGAAACCAGATCGCCGAACCGAAAGTTTTGCGGGTCGGGTCGTCGACCCGCATCACTCAACCACCAGGACCGTTGAGACGGACGAAGGGTCAGAGCGGATCCCGGTGGAAGAGGCTCAGGGGAGAGCCGATGACGAGGGCGGCGGGCCTCAGGGAAACGGCCACCTCCTCACCGGACCTGGACAACACTGGGGCAGCACCCACGTCGGACCCCGATCGGGCCTCAGGCGAACCCACGTTGGACCCCGATCGGGCCTCAGGCGAACCCACGTTGGACACTGCACCAGAACCGACCTCCAACGTTGAACCCGGACCCTCCAGCACCACGAGGAACAGCAACTCCTCGCCGGTGACCCTGGAAGAAGGCTCAGAAGAGAAAACAGAACCGGGATCAGGATCACCGGCAGCGCCAGAACCCGGCGAGACGAGCTCAGACGCAGCGGGCGGCTGCACCCTGCTCGTCTCCCCTGGAGATAGGCTGAAGTGCTCAAAGATAAAAAGAAAGAAAAGAAAGGAGAGCACTCGCCTGATCTCGGGTTCTGACGCCGTCCAGGACTGCGAAGATCCAGGATCCGTCGTCAGGAGGTCGTTGTCAGGCTCCCATCTAGCCGCGTCGGGCCCCGCAGCCAGCACGATGGTCAGCGCAGCTTGAGATCCCTCCAGCTCAGGTGACCCCGCCGACGACCCACTCGGCGTGAAGCCAGAAGAATCTCGTCCCGCTGGACCGAACCGCTCCTCCGTGGAGACCCAGGGACGCTCAGTCGTCAGCGTAGACTCCACGCAGCAGTCAGTCCCCCTCCTCCGTCCGCAATGTAGCTGCGGAACCACAGGCCCTCTCCATATCCCACCACGTTGACCCGGAGCCGGGGACCGCTCGGCGGAGAGAGACACAGAGGATGCGGGATTAGGAATACAGGTTACAGCAGGTGGGGAGAGTTCAGGGAGCTGCGAACCCTGAACTTCTCCTCCAGGGATGTGACAGAGCAAATCATTAAGCAGGTGTGAAAAAACAATGACTTGCCTGCCCCCTGGAGGTTGAGCATCGCCTGCTGTAGTGGAATCTGCTTCTTCCTCTCCCCGCCCGGCGATAACGGAGGACCCCCCGGGAATTCGTCTGAGGATCGCTCGCGTTGTCTCCAGCAGAGAGCTCACCAGGCCGGGATTCCAGGCACACACAGCGGTCAGGAAGCGCGTCGAGGAGGAGGGGGAAACAGCCGGGGTGAGCCAGCCCGAATGTCCAGGAATGACAGCGGGGGAACGAGGCTCAGGGGACGAGGCTGTAGAATCTCCACACTGACGAGGCGAAGGGATGACAGCTGCGTGGGAGGAACGGTCCTGACGATGACCCAGAACTGGATCCGGACGAGGTTCGTGCAGAGGTGACTCGGCGATGTGATGACGACTACACCCAGGGGGCGAAGCGAGGGGGAAACCCAGGATTCGCCGCTCCAGATCGGAGATCGAGACGAGGAAGGCGTCGAGCACGGGAAAGCTTCGTAGCCCTGAAGTCCTCACCATCAATCTCACTGCCGCCGCCACATGCCTGAAGGTGGTGACAGGGAACACAGTAGAGCTCGCGACAGCCACTCGACCCCGGACATAACTGCTGTCAGCTGCGGCTCCTTGAAGGGAATCCCGAGTGACGTGGCGCAGGTCGGGGGAAGTCCTCTGGTTGGCGCGAACTCCCGGACTGGAATTGCGGCAGGAACGGGACTCCGAAGCGGGGAAAGACGTCGCCCACTTCGACTCCCTGCCGGGATTTCCATCCACCCCGTGGAGCTTCTCTCGCTGTGTACCTGCAGCGTCTATCCTGGCACTGTCCTCCAGATGGTACAGAGAGTGAGGGTGACAGTCCAGGAGTTCCTCAGCACGGCCCGGATGCCAGCGTCTCGCGTTGGAGGCGTCGTGCAGGGTGAAGAACGTCCCGTCGACAGCCTCCGAGATGGACCTCAGCTCGTCGCCCTGGCGCCGGAAGTGACTCCTGGGAAACGGCATGCTAGCAGCGCTGACACCCGGACAGAAAGGTACATTTCCACAGCGACTCACGGCCGCCGGCAACTCTTCTGGCTGCGACATACTGTCATATCCGGCTCTAGGGAGCCGGGCAATCAGAGCCAGGGACAAGCCAGTGAGTCGAGATGTTTTATTCTGGGTAAGGGATAAGGGATGAGGAGAGCACAGACACTCATACAGACGTACATTCTCAGGCTGCACAGCGCAGGGGTAGGTAGCTTGTACCGGACGTGGGGGGTAACAAGACGTGCATACTCACAGCGGGATACAAACACCGGAATGCTGCAAGGAGAGTTGAGGCTGACACCAGACGAAGGGGCTTCAGCCTAGCAGTGCTTATGTCGCAGCCCCGAATGATCGAAGCTGCTCCTCTTTATACTCATTAACAGCGCCCCAGCTGATGAGGATTAATTGGCCCCAGCCGTCCCGTGACACTGACAGCTGGGAACCAGCTGAGGCACTGCCCAATGAGAGGCAGGGATAAAAGGAGCATGGGCTGAGCGCCGAGCCGGCATCTCACCCCATGGTGACAGTCGGGGCTGGAATCATTGATTATTCTATATGATTTTAATGCTGTATTATTCTATTTTATATTGTAACGTTGGGGCCATGTTAAGTGAATTTCCCAGCATGCTTTGCCAGATGAAAACGTTATGTGTGTGTTAAATGTGTTATTTCTGAGTTATACTGCTGTGTCATTATAACTGCATTATGATGACCCAGCAGTGTTTAGCAGGATTAGGGCAAGATGTATCTGTGTGTGTAACCATGATTGAAACAGGGGTCTGTGAGAATGACCTCCCCTCCACTCTGTAGCACAGAGGCAGGTTGGGGGTTGGGGTGTGTGAAAAATAAATCAGGTTGATCACAGCCATCTGCTCCATTGTCTTTGTGTGAACCCTGCAAACGTCACACTGGTGTCAGGAGTGGGATGGAGCAGATGGATGCCAGGATCAGAATGGAGATCCAGCAGCTGGAGCAGTTCATTGCTCAGCTGATGATGGACGATGGGACCGAGACACCACCCCCGGGAGCCAGGAGCCGGGACGAACAAAGCGGCGGCGGACCTGACAGGGCCAGCGCACCCCGCCTTCTGTCTTTTTCAAGACAGAGCGGGCAGAGCAGAGCAAACCAGCCCCGCATTCCGCCCTTTTCAGGACAGGACGGGCTGGCGATCCCACGGCGATCGAGAGTGACGATCGATCAGGAGGCGGCCATCCCATCTGTTAGGCAGCGGGCCAAGATTCCCCGCTTCAACGGCGAGGCCACGTTGGATGACTACCTGACCCAGGTCGAGCTGGCCGCTGCGCTGAACGGCTGGTCACCAGAGGAAACCGCCGTGCAAGTCGCGCTGGCCTTGGAAGGGAGAGCTCTCTGCACGCTTTCTGATCTCCTGCCTGAGGAGCGCTACAGCTGGCCAGCGCTACAAGGGGCGCTCCAGAGACGATTTGGGAGAATGGTGGACGCTGAGCACGCCCAGGAACAGCTGACCCGCCGCCATAGAAGCAACCAGGAAAGCCTAGGAACCTATGCTGCAGACATACGGCTGCTAACCCGGCGCAGCTACCCGGATTTCGCACCGGAGGCGGTAGAGAAGCTCGCCCTCCGGAGCTTCATCCAAGGTCTCCGCCCGGCCCAGCTCCAGAGCCACGTACGGATCCACGCCGCGAGCGACTGGGAGACTGCAGTGGCAGAAGCAGAGCGGGTGGAGCCGCTGATGAATCACACAGTTGAAGCGCCAACGCACAGACAGAGAACCTTCCAGGCCACGATGGAGAGCGAGGAGGAAGAGGAGGAATTACGGCAGACCACGGCGGCACGTCCCCGGAGAAGAACGCCCCTCGCCGGCGTTAAACTAGAGCGAGGTGGCGTGAACGGGAACAGGCCGCCTCCCGCAGATGTTTCCCCCCGAGGAGCCGGCACCACGCGTGGGCCGAATTGGACACTCTCCAGGGATCTATCTACAGTGCAGCTTGGGGAAGACGTCGATCCGGGCCCTGATTGACACTGGCTCTACAATCTCCCTGGTTCGACCCGGTGTGCTGCCGGGCACAAACAAGACGGCCCCATGGGGGTGGGAACCCACCAAGCGCTGCGTCACCACGGCTACCGGTGAGCGCGCCAGACTGGGGGGGCGGAGAGTTTTGGTGGTGGGGGTGGCCGGTCAGAACATAAGACACCCGTTCTGGCTGGCTGACATCCAAGACCCCTGTATTATTGGACTAGACCTGCTCACAGCCTGGAACGCCAAGATCGACACCGCGGGACCGTCCCTCCAGCTGGGAAACCGGACCATCACGCTCCACAGCAGAACCCAGGGAAGGAACACGGGGGCCTGCGCGATCGAGGGATCGCCAAGACAAACCGGACCAGGCAGGCCACCGCGAGGACTGGACATGATGACATCACCAGCGCGGACAGAGGGAGCACGAACACACACAAGGACAGCAAGGGGAGGGGTCAACGTGTCAGCAGAGACGCAGCAGGCGGTGGAGGAATTATTTCAGCGGAGCTGCAGCGGGCTGGACCCGGAACAGGGACGCCAGCTGCGGGAGCTATTGGACTGTTTTATGGGTGTTTTCGCCGCGAAGGATGAGGAATGCGGCCGGACCGGGTTGGTGCAGCACGAGATCGACACCGGTGAGGCCAGGCCGATTCGACTCCACCCACGCCGGCTGCCCTTTTCAAGGCGGGCAGCGGCGGAACAAAAAGTGCGAGAAATGCTGGAGGCAGATGTCATTGAGCCCTCCAGCAGCCCCTGGGCGGCGCCGGTGGTGCTGGTCAAGAAGAAGGACGGGTCGTGGCGGTTCTGTGTGGATTACCGACGCCTGAACGACGCCACCAGGAAAGATTCCTACCCCCTGCCCCGCATCGATGACGCACTGGACCACATCGCCGGCTCCAGCTGGTTCAGCTCGCTGGATCTACGCAGCGGCTATTGGCAGGTAGAGCTGTCACCTGAGGCCCGCCAGAAAACAGCCTTCTCCATCGGGCAGGGACTGTACCAGTTTAAAGTGATGCCGTTTGGACTCTGCAACGCTCCGGCCACCTTTGAGCGCTTGATGGAGCGAGTGCTGGCTCACGTGCCCCGGAGTCGCTGCGTTGTTTACCTGGATGACCTGCTGGTGCATGCAGCTGATTTTGACAGCGCCCTGTCAAATCTCCGAGAGGTGCTGGGAGCCATCCAACAGGCGGGGCTACGGTTACACCCTAAGAAATGCCACCTGTTCCGGCGGGAGACCACCTTTTTGGGCCACATCGTCAGCGCAGCGGGGGTCGCCACCGACCCGGAAAAAGTGGCAACAGTGAGAGACTGGCCAGTGCCGCGGAACGTTGGAGAACTGAGGAGTTTTCTTGGATTGGCCTCCTATTATAGGAGGTTTGTGAAAGACTTCGCCACCATCGCCAGCCCGCTGCATCAGCTGACGCAGAAAGGACGCACGTTCCAGTGGAGTGACAGCTGTGCTGCTGCTTTCTCCCAGCTTCGCGCAGCGCTCATCAGAGCCCCCATCCTGCAGTATCCCGACCCGAACCGCCCTTTCATCGTGGACACGGACGCCAGCAACCAGGGCATCGGGGCGGTGCTATCCCAGGAGGGAGAGCATGGAGAGCAGGCAGTCGCTTACTTCAGCCGCACTCTCAGCAGAGCCGAGAGAAATTACTGTGTGACTCGCAGAGAGCTGCTGGCTGTCATTCAAGGACTGCGACACTTCCGCCCGTATGTGTACGGTGGGAGGTTCCAGCTCAGGACGGACCACGCTTCCCTGACCTGGTTGTTAAATTTCAAAGAACCGGATGGACAGTTGGCGAGGTGGCTGGAGGCACTGCAGGATTATAATTTCCAGATTGTGCATCGGGCAGGCCGCCTCCATGCCAACGCTGACGCGCTGTCTCGGCGCCCCTGCGTGACAGAGGAGTGTCGTCACTGCCAACGGGCTGAAGATCGGGACCAAACCGCCCCACGGGCTGCCGCTCTCCGAGCCGCTGCGAGCAGAAATAACGCAGCGACGCACAGCCCCTCCTCAGATGATCAGGCAGTTCTCCCCAGCGATGACGTCACAGAAGTTCTTGGCACGCAGCAGCTGCAGAGCGAGCAGGATAGAGACCCGGTCATTTCGCGGGTTCGGCAGTGGCTGGACGCAGGACAGCGGCCCGCCTGGGAGGTTGTGTCACCGCTGGACCCAGAGACTAAGGCCCTGCACTCCCAGTGGGCCAACCTCCGCTGCTACGAGGGCGTGGTGTATCGACAGTGGCACACTCCAGCTGGGCAGCAGCACGTCTGGCAACTGCTAGTTCCTCGTCGACTCCGGCCCAAAGTACTCCAGCTGGTTCATGGGGCGGTAGGAGCGGGCCACTTCGGAGTGACAAAGACGCTGCAGCGCCTTCGGGCCCGGTTCTACTGGCCCGGTTGTCATCAGGACGTGGAGCTCCACGTTCATCGCTGCGACACATGCACAGCTCAGAAGGGACCAACTCAGCGATCCCACGCTCCCCTGCAGCAGTACCGGGTGGGAGCACCGATGGAGCGAGTGGGAGTGGACATCCTGGGCCCTTTCCCGACCACGGACCGGGGGAACCGCTACGTGCTGGTCGCGATGGATTATTTCACTAAGTGGCCAGAGGCGTACGCGGTCCCGGATCAGAGCGCCGCTACGACGGCATCAAAGCTGGTGGATGAAATGTTCTGTCGGTTTGGCGCACCGGAGGAGCTGCACAGCGATCAGGGTCGGAACTTCGAGGCGGAGGTCTTCGGAGAGGTCTGCAAACGGCTGGGCATCCGGAAGACCCGGACCACCCCACTGCATCCACAGAGCGACGGCCTGGTCGAACGATTCAACCGGACCCTCACCACCCAGCTCGCTATCCTAGTGGACCAGCGACAGCGAGACTGGGACCTGCACCTGCCTTTTGTTTTGTGGGCGTACCGGACGGCAGCTCAGGAATCTACCCGGTGCACCCCTGCGGCGCTCATGTTTGGACGCGAGCTGCGCACACCGGTGGATTTGGTATTCGGTTGCCCCCCTGAGCCGGAGGTGGAGGGAAGACCCGGATTGGATTATTTTTTTTGTTTGAAAGAACGTCTCCACACGGTGCATGAGCTGGCTCGAGAGGCCCTGGCAGCGGCAGGGGTTCGGCAGAAGCGAGCGTACGACTCCCGCTGTCAGGGGAGGGACTTTGCACCGGGAGATCGAGTCTGGGTTTTCTGCCCTGAGAGGAAGAGAGGACGATCACCGAAGCTGGCGAGCCAGTGGTCGGGGCCATGTGTGGTCCTGGAGAGACTGTCAGATGTGGTGTACAGGGTGAGGCTTAGAAAAAGGGATCGGGTTGTGGTCCTTCATCGTGACCGTCTCGCCCCGTATCGGCCATCTGCACCGCTGGTGGACGAACCGGAGCTTCCATCCCAGCCCGATACCCCGACCGAGACCCAGATGGACACTAGGGGGCCTGTACGTGTTGGCCGCCGGCGCCGAAGACCGCCCCGACATCTGGATGAGTTTGTATTGGACTTTTAAATTGGACTTTAATTTTTCTGGGGACAGAAACCAGTCCAGGGGGGGGGGGGCAGTGTAACGTTGGGGCCATGTTAAGTGAATTTCCCAGCATGCTTTGCCAGATGAAAACGTTATGTGTGTGTTAAATGTGTTATTTCTGAGTTATACTGCTGTGTCATTATAACTGCATTATGATGACCCAGCAGTGTTTAGCAGGATTAGGGCAAGATGTATCTGTGTGTGTAACCATGATTGAAACAGGGGTCTGTGAGAATGACCTCCCCTCCACTCTGTAGCACAGAGGCAGGTTGGGGGTTGGGGTGTGTGAAAAATAAATCAGGTTGATCACAGCCATCTGCTCCATTGTCTTTGTGTGAACCCTGCAAACGTCACAATATTATAACTGTATCTGGTGCATATAATGAGCCAATGTCTGATACTCTGTGTTTTTCCATTGTCTCAGAGCTTGAAAAGAATGTCTGTTTCTCAGGCTGAACAAGATTGTAAATAATGATGAGGGTTTTTGTTTTATCATACTAAGCTGTTCTGATTAGAATGCCCGAAGTTAGGATGACTTAGGATGACCAGGTCATGTAAAGATCATAGCAGAATGTTCAGTGCTGTCCATAGATTAGAAGCAGTCTCTTGGAGAGATGGCTCCAGCCGTCTTTAGGTTTAGATAAGGTCAGGGACACCTGCCCAGGGTATAAGAAGCAACATCCTTGAACACATGTTAGGGAGTTGGTGTGAGCAAGCTCTGAGGCACGTTATGCTGTGACCAATTACCTCCTTTTTCTGATCAGAAAGAGAGTAAATGGCTCAGAACTTGGAAACCGCCTATTGATTATTGATTCAGTCTCAATCAGTTCATTTTGATCTAACACATTCTCTTCTTCACATTTCCGGAAATGATGTTTTGAGGTGGCTTGCTTGGGTGAAGTCCTCCAGTGATGAGCAGCAAATTATACATTTCTGACATCTTGTGATGCAAAATCCTTTGTATAACTGGGTTTTCTATCCTTTCGGGACACATCACATGACAGGTGCAGAACTGCGCCAGGGACAGTAGGTGACAGAAGATACTAATGTACTACCTTCCATCAAACTGCTTTTGACAGGTTTATGACCCCTTAGCCCCACCCCTTTCCCCACCCACACCATGCCCCCTTTGACCTGACCTTCCCTTGACCCCCTCTTTGAACCATAACATCCTTCATGACCCATAATTATCCTTTTATGAGCGACTTCCTTTATGACCCGTAATTATCCTTTGATCGGCAATGACCTTTATGACCTGTAACTATCCTTTGATGAGCGATGACCTTTATGACCAGTAATTATCCTTTGATCAGCGATGACCTTTATGACCTATATTTATCATTTGATCACCAACGACCTTTGACCCATAATTATCCTTTGATCCATGACGACCTTTGACCCCCACCCTGAGGGCTGAGCGCGGGAATGGAATGTTAACATACGGGAAACGCTGGGAACGGCCCGTGTTGTAGTTGCAGAGTTTTATATACATACGGCTGAAGTAACTCCGTGCAGAAAAAAGATAATGCACAATTGCAGAACTAAAAATTAAACAATAAACTTTAAATTTTAACAAAATAAAATGGTAAATGGCGGTAGCACTTTTTTCATGAACAAGAAGGGGCTTTACATATCCTGCTACTCAAACACACACACTCTACCCACTCCCCCTCACCCACCCCACCCCTCCATTCCCACATGTATAATTGTTGTGTTTTTATGTATTATCATTATGAATTTCATTTTACTTATTTATCTGTTTAAACTGATTCTTGTACTGATGCAACATGTTCAAATAAATCATTCAAACTGATGGATGATATTTGAGGTTTATAAATTTTTTGATCCGGCCTCAGCCAATGATCGGCGAGGGAGGATTTGACGGGCTGTCCAAGGATGATCTAGAGGTGTACCCCTGTGGTTGACCAATGAAACTGCACCATGCTGCATGTGAAAATTGGATCATTAAAAAAAAAATCAGAAAATTAAACAATGAAAAAGAAAAAAAAAACCTCACCATGACTGCGATTTAGCGAGACACCTGCCTCCAGCTTTTGTTCCAGACCAGTTGAGGATTAACTGGGAAAAAAGAGGATTGTCTGAGCTGCATCCAGACCCCTGTGGGCCATAGCACCTCCCACAATTAACCCTGCTCAATGATTTTAAAAGAAGACCACCCAACCACCCATTTTTGCCCAAACCAAAAAGGAGACAGACCCCATGGCCTACCCAATGGGTAAGCCCCAACCCCAGACAGGGGTTAACCCAACAAAGGAAAAAAAACAATGCATTAGCGATCCAGAGGTCTTCGGGCTAAAATGGGATAGATTGAACTGTGCAAAAACAAAGCCTTCAAACGTCCACTTCCCTCCTTTCTTCCTTAATCAAACAACTCAATAATGACAAAAAATGTTAGAGTTTAACAACTTAAAAAAAACAAACTTTTATCTATATGCTTGTGATGATTAGAGTTTATTTTGTGCTGATACTAGAAAATTTAACATTTCTCCTATTTATATTTTCCATTTTTTGGTGATTAGAGTTTGTTTAGTGCTGATGCTAGGAAATTTAACATTTCTCCTTTAAAAGCATTTTATATTTTGTTTACATTTTTTAATGACCATAAGATAAGCCTTTATTAGTCCCACAATGGGGAAATTCCAGGATTGCAACAGCACAGAGATAGCAAAACTCAGAGCAACAATCAGAAGGCAAGGGAAAAAAACAAGAACAGCAAGTATGCATATGTACATATAAAGAGAGAGAGAGAGAGAGAGAGAGAGAGAGAGAGAGAGAGAGAGAGAGAGAGAGAGAGAGAGAGGCGCATTGTAGCTAGATGGGATAGATATATAAATATATAAACACAGTGCGGAGCATTGTAGCTGGATGGAATAAATAAACATACAACAGCCTTCTAAGGATTGTCTGCATGAAACAATTCTGTAAAACATCCCACAACTTGCATGTGATATTTACCAACAGTTAAATTATTTTTATTCAATCAAACATCTGCTATGATCTGAAAAAAGTTTTATAACTTTAAGGCAGAGTTTTTTTCAACCACTCATGACAACTTTAAACCAGAGTTTGCACAAAAGCACCTAAAAAAACTGCAACTGCAATAAAAACAGGGTGATGTCCATCATTTACAAACTTGTGTCAGGTGTTTAATAAACAAATGTTTAGTACAACTTGAGTAAGTTGTTACAAAAACAAATAAGGGAGTTAAAAAATTATTTCTTCAAACATGTAAATGTACTTCACACATGTACTTGTGTGATTAAAAAAAGAGGTCTCTAAAATGGTGTTTACAAAGAAACAAATATACAACTGATGGAGTTACTACTGCCTTTTAATGACAAATGTTTAAGGGAAGGTAATGCAAGTTAGTTTATCCTTAAATGCTTCTGTACAACTAAATAAAATGTTTTTTGTAATTCTTCCAAACAAATACTTGTTTCAATGTTTCTTTTTTGAAATTAGTGAATGTTTTTTAACTACATTAACCATAGTGAAGCAACTTTGTGTGAACATACTACTTTCAAAATCAGAGTTTGTGTCAACACTGTGCAACATGTAATTTGTTATTATGAAAGATAACTATTCTTATGCAAAGAAGTAAGTACACTGTTATTACAAATTAATTTTTTCAGAATCTGGTAACCCTAATGTTGGTAATGCAGTATGGTGCAAAGTGTTTAACGCCTTTAAGAACCAGCCAAAGACCCAAGGTAATTCTTTTAAAAAGTCCATAGTAACTGGGACATGATGCTGCAGGTTAGCTTTAGTTCTTTATTGTTGTTTTTTACTGTAGAGTTGTGTTGATTCTTAGGTGTAATGACACAGATGTCCCTGTGTGCTGAATCTGGTAGACATAGCCTGCTAAACTTTTCTCCCACAAAGCAGGACGGGATAAACACTGACTGGCAGAGTGATCAAGCTAAAATGGTAGATGTGATTTCAGAAGATGTATTTTAAAAAAGCAAGTGATCGCACAATATTTTATCAACACTTGCTTACAACATAGCAGTTGGCTATTCAGTATTTTTTGCTAGAGAAATCAAAAAAGCCATCATACCTAAAAAGAAAACTTTACCTTTCTACCTACCATCAAGTAATGCAGACAAAAGTTATCAGCTTATTTTTTAAAAGAAACATTTTTTAGAATTTTGCATGGTAAATACACTTGTAAATGATAAACCTATGTTTTGTGTGAGTTCAAAACATGCAGTTTGTCACTTTTTTAAAACAACTAAATACTTGAGAAAAGTATTCTTTTAAATTTTGTGTGATTAAAGCATTTTTACTGAACTTACACTTGTAAAGTTTTGAAAAAAGTAAATCTTTGTTAGTGGTGTAATTAATGTAACTGGAATAATTTTGCAAGTATGCTGGAAAGTTGCATCTAACTTTTGTTGAAAGTATAATACTTCTGTGACTTCTTGTGTCAATAAGTCATCTTATGAATTTTTTTTTTTTAATGATTAGAATGTTGATAAATGTCTCTAAAAAACAAAGGATTGTTCCTGTAGTGAAAATAGATTGGGATTTCTACAGTATGGGAGATGAGATAACACCTTTATGTCAGGAGCTAAAAACAACTGAACTTTTGTGTGTGTGTGTGTGTGTGTGTGTGTGTGTGTGTGTGTGTGTGTGTGTGTGTGTGTGTGTGTGTGTGTGTGTGTGTGACCATCAAACACTTTTTGTCATTATTGGGTTGTTTAAGGAAAAAAGGAGAGAAGTGGGTGCAAAAACGTGCATACCCGTGCATGTCTGTAGAAACCCGTGCATGCCCATAGAGGGGATGCATTGGAACAGAATTCTTGCCAGTTACAGGACAGTTGGTATAGCAACACAGCACTAAGTGGCAATCACATGTGACGGCTTTTGTACGCAGCAAAACATAAAAATCACACAAAATATGCCCTGCCATCTGACGCTGTTTACCCCTGCTTGTTACTTCTTCTCCTGCCTGTCACTGTTCTGTGTTATGCTGCTTACCTGTGTCTGTCTTGTAGGGAGTCATGTGCTCTATGTGCCGTCATATAGACATCATCAGGTAGGTCTTCTTTTTCTTCGTTCAGACTACTGAAGGGTCTCCTCCTGTCTCAGATGGCTGTCATGACTGCAGCGTACTGGTGGAACCTGAGGTGTTTCATGTTCATGGTATCTTTTTTGACTTGCAGCAGTTCTCCTCATTCTATTGCTCTCCATCTGGTGGGTCTTCTTCTTTGTTCAGACCACTGGTTGAGGGATAGGTGTGTCGTAATTCCAGTTCATGGGCACGATCCTGAACAAGTGGCTTTCGACCCTGTTCAGGAAGGCCCATGCATGCCCGTAGAAACCAAGAAACCGGAGCACCCAGAGAAAATCAGCGCTTTGCTTGGCATTTTACATATTTGTAGTGTAGACTGGCATTCATCAAGGTTACACATTTGCCGTCATGTAGGCATGGCAAGTCGTCCTATGATGTTACACATTTGCCTTCATGTAGGCATGGCGAGTCGTCCTATGATGCCTGAGTTCATAGGACACGCTATGATGATGAGGGAGAGATCATAGGCCATCCTATGATGTCCTAGAAATGTGCTTTAAAGTCTGTCGTATCCTATGCTGGTGAAGGGTGTCCTCCTGTCTCAGACGGGTGCGAAGTACTGCTGGAACCTCAGGTGTTTCATCTTCATGGCATCTTTTCTGATGTGCAGCAGTTGTCATCATTCTATTGCTGTCCATCTGGCGACGGTTCTTCTTCTTCTTCTTCTTCTTCTTCTTCTTCTTCTTCTTCTTCTTCTTCTTCTTCTTGGGGGAGGAGGATGGCGACCTTGGAAATGCCACCTCCATCTATCCGCCAGGGGGTGCGGATCGTTCCCCCGGACGACACTGTTACTGTGAAGGGGGTCCTCTTGGCTGTGCGGGCCCAGGTGGGCCCTGCTGCGATCCGCTATGCGTCCAGGATGAATAGGGCTGTAGTTGTGTTTCTGGCTACTGAGGAGGATGTCCACGCTCTGGTTGCGAGCGGTATTGTAATTGGGGACGTGTATGTGCAGGTGTCCCCCTTATCAGTTCCATCAACGCTTATCACCGTCTCGGGTGTTCCACCTTTCATTACTGACGAGCAGTTGGCGGCGGAGCTCCGCAGATTCGGGAAGTTTGCGGGCCCATTTAAACACGTCAGTTTGGGAATCAGGGAAGCCGACTTAAACCATGTGAAATCACTCAGGCGACAGGTGTTCATGTTTCTAGACTCGCCCACTCAGACTCTGGAAGTGTCCTTCCGGGTCAAACACGGGGACAGCTTCTATATGGTGTATGCGAGCGCGGGACAATTGAAATGTTTTGAGTGTGGCGATGTGGGCCATAAACGTTTCGCCTGCCCGCACAGGCGCCCGGCGGGGGGCTCTGGTGGGGCCGTGGCTGGGGCGGCCAGTGCGCCTTCCGCTCGTGGCGCTGCTGCGGACGGAGTGGCGGGGGCTTCCGCCGCGGCGGAGCCCGGCGAGGCCTCCGCAGCACCTGCCACGACTGCGGATGCCGTTGCGGGGCCTTCCACCGCTCCTGCTCCGGGGCCTGCCGCTGTGCCTGTGGACAGTCAGCCTGTGGCGCCCGCGGCGCAGCCTGCAGCTGGGGGCGTGACTGGCAATGGCGCACAAGCAGTCCATGACATGGACTCAGCATCGTGCTGTGTGACATCAGCGGCTGTGCTTCCGCAGCCTGCTGCAACTTCAGAGCAGCAGGCGGAAAAACGCCGGTCGCCTGATATAGGCGCCACCCCGGACCACGTGACTGATGAAGGATCAGCTGCAACAGCTGACGTGCCAGCAAAATCTGACAGTCAGCGCGTGACTGATGAAGGATCAGCTGCACCAGCTGACGTGCCAGCTGAATCTGACAGTCAGCAGAGTTGTGCTGACGAGGGAATGGAGTGTGGAACTGATGCAGAGTCTGCTAAAAATGAGTCTATTGGGGCTAATGGTGATGCCAATGCGCATTTGTATTCACTAGACGAAATAAATGCTTTCCTGGATGGGACCTACAATAATAGGGCCGTTAACGTCGCAGATTATTTCAGTGACACTGACAAATTTATTCAGTCTGTTAATGTACTGAGGAAGGAGGTTGGTGTTGACCTCCTGGATGAAAGAAAACGCTACCGCCTGAAGAAGCACCTCGCAGCCCTGCGCAAATCAGCAGGGGGACAAAAGGCCAAGCGCGCAAAGATGGAATGATTTCCATGGCAAAGCACGGTGCTCCTCACAAATATCGCCATAATGCAGAAAATACAATTAGGGACCTTAAACATCAATGGTGGCAGGGTTAATCATAAAAGGGGATTCGTTAGTGACCTGTTCAAATGGAAGGATCTCAACATTTTGTTTTTGCAGGAAACTCATACCACTTCGGCGGATGAAGTCGACTGGGGCTTGTGGTGGAAAGGCCCATTTTCACTCAGTCACGGCACAAATCTAAGCGCGGGAGTGGCCATTTTGTTTAGGGAATCAGCAAATGCACAAATTTTATCGGTGGTGGAGATAGTGAGGGGCAGGCTGCTTCTAGTTAGGGCGCAAGTGGGGGATTCCGTGTTTTGCCTGGTTAATGTTTACGTGCCAAACCACGGCGCGGAAAGGGTTGCCTTTTTCAATACAGTGACGACTGAATTGCAGCGCTATCACCAAGACCAACTTGTTGTGGCTGGTGATTTCAACTGTACCTTGGACTTCACTGTAGATTGCACTAATGCAGAACCTCATCTGCAGTCTTCTAGATGCTTGGAAAATTTCACTGTGCAGTTAGACTTAGTGGACACGTGGAGGTCGAAAAATGCCAATGCGAGACGGTATACCTGGGTCAGGGTCACTGACGGGGTTGTCAGTGCTGCGAGATTAGACAGGATATATGTTTCTAGAACCTGGAGCCCCGGCCTCCTTCACAGTAACATAAGTCCCGTCGGTTTCACGGATCATCACCTGGCTACTGCGGTGTTACTGAACTCACCAGGGAAACGGGCAAAGTCATATTGGCACTTCAATAACAAGCTCCTACAGGACAATGCCTTTTGTCAGTATTTTGTGTGCTTCTGGGAACACTGGAGGACCACGAAAGCTCGTTTTGGTTCCCTCGAACAGTGGTGGGACGTTGGCAAAGTGCAAATCCGCCTTTTTTGTCAACGGCACGCAGCGTACTCAACTGCCATCATCAACGCCAAGGTCAGTGAACTAGAGGACGCTGTAAAGAGGCTGGAGGCCAGCTTGGTTACGGGTCGGGATTCTACCGCTGGTCCTTTGCTGCAGGAGAAGAGATCGGCCCTGCGCACATTCATGCAGGGCAGAGTGGAGGGGGCGCTAGTGAGGTCACGCTTCACTCGCCTGCAGGACATGGATGCACCAACGTCCTTCTTCTTCAATTTGGAAAAGTCTACTGCGACAAAGAAGTTGATGGCTTGCTTAACACTCCCAGATGGTCGCCTGACTACGGACCCGTCCGAGATGCGCCGCCATGCAGTGGATTACTACGAGGCCCTGTTTGCTGCAGGAACGTGTTGCAAAGAATCTCAAAATCAGCTCTTCGAGGCCCTTCCGGTGCTCGGCCAGGACGACAGGGCCGCTCTGGACTGTGCCCTGACTTTGGATGAGTTGACTGTGGCTGTGAATCAGCTGGCGCTGGGACGCGCGCCTGGACTTGATGGCCTTTCTTCAGAATTTTTTAAGCATTTTTGGAATGTTGTTGGACCAGACTTCTATAACGTTCTGACGGCCTGTTACAGGGAAGGAACGTTACCTATCTCATGCCGCCGTGCAGTGCTGTCTCTGTTGCCAAAGCAGGGGGACTTGGCCCTGCTGAAAAACTGGAGGCCTGTGGCTCTTCTTTGCACGGACTACAAGGTGCTTTCAAGGGCCCTGGCAAACAGACTGAACACTGTCTTGGGTTTGATTGTGGATAGGGATCAAACATATTGTATTCCTGACCGGAACATTATGGACAATGTTTTCCTCATACGTGACGTTCTCCAGCTGAGTAAATGTCATGACTTACAGTTTGGAATTGTGTCTTTGGACCAGGAAAAGGCCTTTGATAGGGTTGACCATTCCTATTTGTTTTCTACCCTGAGGGGGTTTGGTTTTGGAAATATGTTTTTGAGGTGGGTCAATCTGCTATACACTGGAGCTGAGTGTTTGGTGAAGGTGGGGGCAGGACTGAGTCGGCCAATCCCTGTACACCGGGGAATACGCCAGGGGTGTCCACTCTCGGGTCAGCTGTACAGCTTGGCTATTGAGCCTTTGCTGTGCAGGTTGCGCGCTCGGCTGGGTGGTCTGGTTCTGCCGGGCCCATCCAGCTGTGGCCGCCCAATTGTCTTGTCTGCTTATGCGGATGACGTTGACGTTTTCATCACCTCCCACGGGGATGTGCAGCGTCTGGTGGACACTTTGACAGTTTATGAAAGGGCATCTTCTGCACGGGTTAATTGGGCCAAGAGTGAGGGTCTATTGGTGGGCCACTGGTCGCGTCAAGTCGTCCCTCGCCTGCCCAGCGGCCTTCAGTGGGGGACGGCCAGTGTCAAAGTGTTGGGGGTTTTTCTGGGTACGGAGGCTTTTGAATGAAAGAACTGGGAGGGTGTTAAGGACAAGGTGTGTGCTCACATTTCTAAATGGAAATGGTTGCTACCACAGCTGTCATATAGGGGCAGGGTTCTGGTCGTGAATAATCTGGTTGCCTCGACTCTCTGGCATAGGCTGGTGGCTTTGACACCGCCAAGGAGCCTCATGGAGGAGATTCAGAAGACAATCGTGGACTTCTTTTGGCCTGGTCGCCACTGGGTCCGCGCGCCAGTTCTCTACCTGCCTGTGGCCGAGGGGGGACAGGGCCTGGTGGACATACATTCCAAGATCGCCAGCTTCAGGCTTCGAACTGCACAACGACTCCTTTACGGATGCACCCTGCTGGATGGACACTGCTAAGCTGCTTTTGAGGAGAGTTGGTCGCTTGGGCTATGATAAGCAGCTCTTCCTCGTGACATCTGGGGAGGTGGACCTTACTGGACTATCTGCTTTTTACACGTCCGTTTTGCATGCATGGCGAGTCTTCAACGTGGCCCGCTTGTGTGAAGGTTCTGAATCTGCACTCTCTGAAGGATGTCACGGAGTCGAGGTGGGCGGGTTGTTTGGGGCCAGGGGTCTCCCCAAAGGGCAGCTGGCGGTGCATGTACAAGCAACCTATTGAGAAACGCACAGCAGATCTCCAGTGGGGGATTGTGCATGGGGCAATAGCCACAAATAAATACAGGGCACACCTTGATCCGACTGTGTGGGGGGGGAATGTTTGTTTTGTTCCCAAGTTGAGACCCTCGACCATTTGTTTGTCCACTGTTTTCGTTTATCTGGACTTTTTGAGATTTTGCGCGAGTGGTTTCGGGCTTTGGGTGAACGATTCTCTTTTGGTCTGTTCATTTACGGTCTGAAGTATAAAGTGGCAAGGAAGGCTGCCCACACTTTGATGAACTTCCTATCTGGGACTGCTAAGCTTGCCATCTGGGTGACGAGGAAAAATCGGGCAAGCAATGCTGGCAATGTGGATCCTGTGTCCGCTTTCAAGGTCTTGTTGAAAATCAGACTCCGGGTGGAGTTCTCTTACTATCAAATGGTAGACAATCTGGAGGCGTTCATCAATAGATGGGCTGTAGGGAATGTTTTGTGTTCAGTGTGTCAGGGGGATGAGTTATGTTTGCACTTTTGAGATGTGACACACTTGGACAACTGATATTGGTCTTTCTGCAATTTTGAAATGTGCAATAAAGCCATTTTTTTTAAAAGTCAAAAGTCTTCGAGAACACTGGTTGAGGGATAGGTGCGTCGTAATTCCAGTTCATGGACAGGATCATGAAAATCATAAAGAAACATGGTATAGGACGTCCTATGATGTTCAGGCAGTGATCATATGACATCATAAAGGCATGTGTCCTATGCACACAGACACATAGACAAATCTATCTGTGACATCATAAAGACAAATCGTCCTATGATCTCTGTGGTCTGACATCCTAAAGACACATTTGTCGTCCTATGATGCCTGAGTTCACAGGACGTCCTATGATGTCCTGTGCAGCGTGACACACACACAGACAGACACACAGAGATTTCTTACTTTTATAGAGTGATGATGATGATGATGATGAAGTGATAAATGAAATTCATAACGATAATACATAAAAACGCAATTATACACGTGGGAACGGAGGGGTGGGCTGGGTGAGGGGGAGTGTGGGGAGTGTGTGTGAATAGCAGGACATGTAAAGTCCCTTCTTGTTCATGAGAAAAAGTTCTACCGCTGTTTACCATTTTATTTTGTTAAAATTTTAAGTTTATTGTTTAATGTTTAGTTCTGTGATTGTGCGTTATCTTTTTTCTGTGCGGTGTTTGTTGGTACCCCTCTGTTAATGAAAGAAAAACCCACAATGGTCACAGAAATAACTTGAATCTGACAAAAGTGGTAATAAATAAAAAGTCTATGAAAATTAACCAATGAAAATCAGACAATGCTTTTGAATTGTGGTTCAACAGAATTACTTTAAAAAACAAACTCATGAAACAGGCCTGGACAAAAATGTAGGTATCCCTAGAAAAGATTGAAAATAATGTGACCATAGGGACATGTTCAATCAAGATGTGTCTCTAATTAACATCACAGGTGTCTACAAACTTGTAATCAGTCAGTCGGCCTATTTAAAGGGTGACAAGTAGTCACTGTGCTGTTTGGTGACATGGTGTGTACCACACTAAACATGGACCAGAGAAAGCAAAGGAGAGAGTTGTTTCAGGAGATTAGAAAGAAAATTATAGACAAGCATGTTAAAGGTAAAGGCTATAAGACCATCTCCAAGCAGCTTGATGTTCCTGTGACTACAGTTGCACATATTATTCAGAAATTTAAGGTCCACGGGACTGTAGCCAACCTCCCTCGACGTGGCTGCAGGAGGAAACTTGATGAAAAATGGAAGAGACAGATAATACATAACAAAAGAGCCCAGGTAACAAAAGAGCCCAGAACAACCTCTAAACACATTCATGGTGAACTCCAAGGTCAAGGTACATCAGTATCAGATTGCACCGTCCGTCGTTGTTTGAGCCAAAGTGGACATCATGGGAGACGACCAAGGAGGACACCACTGTTGAAAACAAATCATAAAAAAGCCAGACTGGAATTTGCCAAACTGTATGTTGACAAGCCACAAAGCTTCTGGGAGAATGTCCTATGGACAGACGAGACAAAACTGGAACTTTTTGGCAAGGCCCATCAGCCCATCAAAGAACACTGTCCCTACTGTGAAACATGGAGGAGGTTCTGTTATGTTCTGGGGCTGCTTTGCTGTATCTGGCACAGGGTGTCTTGAATCTGTGCAGGGTACAATGAAATCTCAAGACTATCAAGGTATTCTAGAGAGAAATGTGCTGCCCAGTGTCAGACAGCTTGGTCTCAGTTGCAGGTCATGGGTCTTGCAACAGGATAATGACCCAAAACACACAGCTAAAAACACCCAAGAATGGCTAAGAGCCAAACATTGGACTATTCTAAAGTGGCCTTCTATGAGCCCTGATCTAAGTCCTATTGAACATCTGTGGAAGGAGCTGAAACTTGCCGTCTGGAGAAGGCACTGACATAATGCACGGCTCAGGAGACACACACGCAGGCTCAGGGTAGATCTAATAGCTTTATTAACAACAAGTGTGTATGAGTGTGTGTCTGCGGAATGTGAATGTGTTGGTGGTGGCGTCTGCGTCGGGCACGGAGGCAGGAGGCCGTACAGCTGGACAACCCTATGGGAGAAGCAAACGGAGAAGGGTAACGGGCACCACACCAACACAGGAGATATGAAAATGGTGACTGGCTTACTTGGGAATGGCAGGTGGCTGGCACAGCAAGGGTGAGGCCCGGTAGACAGCGACCTGGAGCGCCCGGTGCAGCAGCGAGGGAATGGTGGCAGAGAGGAGTGGTCCGCCGCCGGGAAATCCACCTGTGCACAGGGGAGCAGACTGGGAGAAGAATGAGGCAAGAGCTTCTTACCAGAATGTTGCTGAGCGGTTGAGATTCCTTACAGCAATTGTAGCGAGTGAAGACTGACGGCTTCAGGCCGAAGCCCAGGGCGAGGCGGCTTAAATCCCTTGCCCTGATGAGGTGCAGGTATGCGTGCAGCTGGCGCCGCAGATGGGCGGCGAGGCGTGACAGTACTCCCCCCTCTAGCAGCGCCTCCTGGCGATGGTTTCTCCGGGTGCGCTCGGTGGAACTCAGTAATGAGGGACGGGTCCAACACAAATGACGAGGGTACCCATTGCCGATGTTCAGGCCCATAACCCTCCCAGTCCACCAAGTACTGCAACCCGCGACCCCGGCGCCGGGAGTCCAGGATAGAGGAGACAGGCCAGGCCGGATAGCCATCAATCATCCGGGGCGCGGGCTGCGCAGCAGGAGGAGGGCAAAGGGGATCGGAGACTGTCGGCTTCACCTTGGAAACGTGGAAGGTGGGATGGATGCGGAGGGAGGGGGGAATAGCTACACGCACAGCCACCGGGTTGATAATCCTGGTGATGGGGTATGGGCCCATAAAACGCTGTGCCAGCTTCCTCCTCTCACCCTTTAAAATGACGTCCTGGGTAGACACATAGACATGCTGACCCACCTGGTACGCTGGGGCAGGTCTTCTGTGCCGGTCCGCCGTGGATCTGTTGCGCTCCGCCGTGCGTAAAAGCGCATTGCGCGCCGACACCCAGATGGAACGGAACTGCCTGAGGTGCGCCCGAACTGAGGGAACAGTTACCTCACTCTCCTGCGCTGGGAAAAGAGGAGGATCGTAGCCCAGGGACGCCTTAAAGGGAGACATCCCTGTGGCAGAAGAGCGGGCGGTGTTGTGGGCGTACTCAACCCAGGTGAGATGGTTGCTCCAGGACGCAGGCTTGGATGCAGTGACGCAGCGGAGTGCAGCCTCCAGCTCCTGGTTGGTCCGCTCACACTGCCCGTTGGTTTGGGGGTGATGGCCGGAGGAGAGGCTTACCTTGGCTCCCAGGGCATTGCAAAAGGACCTCCAAACCTCTGAGGAAAATTGGGGCCCCCCGTCCGAGACCACGTCCACTGGAATCCCGTGCAGCCTGACCACGTGTTGGACTAGGAGGTCGGCCATCTCCAGGGCAGATGGAAGACCTCGTAGCGGGATGAAGTGCGCCGCCTTGGAGAAACGGTCTACTATGGTCAGGACAGTGTCGAAGGTGTTAGAGACTGGGAGTCCGGTGATGAAATCCAGGGCGATATGCGACCAGGGCCTGCCAGGGACGGGCAGAGGCTGGAGCAAACCCGCTGGAGGGGCATTACCTGACTTACTGGTGGCACATACAGGGCAGGCCCGGGCGTAGCGGGCAGCGTCCTTCTGCAGGCCCGGCCACCAGAAGGACCGTTGAAGAAGGTCGATCATCCGGGAGGAACCAGGGTGGCAGGTGAGCTTAGATGTGTGCAGCCAGTAGATGACCTCCCCCTGAACCGTGGATGGCACAAAAAGCCTCCCCTCCGGTCCGCCGCCAGGGTCAGGTTCCACTTCCTGCGCCTTCCGGATCTTGCTTTCTATGTCCCAAGTGACGGCTCCCACGATGCACGACCTGGGCAGGATGGTGTGGACGGTGTCCTCAGACGCCTCAGGGGCAAATTGCCTAGAGAGGGCGTCAGGCAGGCCGTTCTTGGAACCAGGCCTGAAGGTGATGTTAAAACGGAACCTGGCAAAGAACAAGGACCAACGCGCCTGGCGGGCGTTCAGACGCTTGGCAGATTTCAAGTATTCCAAGTTCTTGTGGTCAGTCAGGACCACGAACGGCAGGTCCGCCCCCTCTAGCCAGTGACGCCACTCCTGCAGCGCGAGCTTGATGGCAAGGAGCTCTCTGTCCCCCACGTCGTAGTTCCGCTCCGCCGGGGACAAGCGCCGAGAGAAGAAAGCGCAGGGCCGTTTGACTCCGTCATCTGGCGACCGCTGAGATAGAACCACCCCCACTCCCGTGTCCGAAGCATCCACTTCCACGATGCATTGCAGCGACGGGTCGACTTGGCTAAGGACCCGGGAGGAGGAGAACTCCGCCTTCAGCGCCTGAAAGGCAGCCGCGGCCTCTTCGGTCCACCGGAACGGGACCTTAGGGGACATGAGGTGGGTCAGAGGGCCGACGACGGTGCCAAAATTCGGGACGAAGCGGCGGTAGAAGTTTGCAAACCCAATGAATTGTTGGCGCCGCAGATGGGCGGCGAGGCGTGACAGGCACCTTTCAAACCTGAGACAACTGGAGCAGTTTGCTCATGAGGAGTGGGCCAAAATACCTGCTGAGAGGTGCAGAAGTCTCATTGACAGTTACAGGAATCATTTGATTGCAGTGATTGCCTCAAAAGGTTGTGCAACAAAATATTAAGTTAAGGGAACCATCATTTTTGTCCAGGCCTGTTTCATGAGTTTGTTTTTTAAAATAATTCTGTTGAGCCACAATTCAAAAGCATTGTCTGATTTTCATTGGTTAATTTTCATAGACTTTTTATTTATTACCACTTTTGTCAGATTCAAGTTATTTCTGTGACCATTGTGGGTTTTTTGTTCATTAACAGAGGGGTACCAACAATTCTGTCCACGTGTGTATAAAACTGCAACTACAACACATGCTATCCCCAGCATTTCCCCTGTGTTAACATTCCATTCCCATGCTCACCCCTCAGGGCGGGGGTCAAAAGTCATCATGCATCAAAGGATAATTATGGATCAAAGGTCGTTGGTGATCAAAGGATAAATATGGGTCATAAAGGTTGTCGCTGATCAAAGGATAATTCCGGATCATAAAGGTCATCACTGATCAAAGGATAATTACGGGTCATAAAGGATATCGCTGATCAAAGGATAATTATGGGTTATAAAGGATGTCGCTGATCAAAGGATAATTACAGCTCAAAGGGGAGTCCAAGGGCAGGTCAGGTCAAAGGGGGTGGGGTGTGGGCGGGGTTTGGCAGGGCTAATGGATCATAAACCTGTCAAAAGCAGGTTGATAGAAGGTAGTACATTAATATCTTCTGGTGATGCTGATGTCTTATGAAAGCGAAACGTAAAAGGGTTAAGTTAATTTATTTCATTAAATACAATTTTATTAATATTTTTCCTTTGAAATCAGAGTTAAATAATTTTTCTGTTCTGGCTCTGCAAAATTATGGTCAAAAGTGTAAATTGTATCAGGAAAAAAAGTCATAATTTTACCACAATCTGTCTCTAATTTATTTAAAAAAAAACCAACCCAATTTTATTAAAAAAAATAGACGAAAATTAGCCATAAAATAATCCACAAATTTATAATAAAGTCTCAAATGTACAATAAATGTCAATTTTACAAGAGGAAATTACAAATTTGAGGAAAATGGTTTCAAACAGATAAATTTACAGAGAAAAGTAGAAAACTATAAGAAAATTGTTATCGTCGTCGGCCTCCGTCGGTCTATGATGACCATGGAAGAGAATCCTAAACGTCTACTCTGCTGGAACAGCACCGCCTGTGGCTGAACAGGCCGATGCGCGAATGGCAGACCCTGTCACACAGGTCACACTTGTGGGTGGTCTCCGTGCTGCTGGAGCTGTGGCGGTTCTTCCTGCGGGTCCTTTTTTCATCTGCTGCAGCAGTCAGTCTCTCTTCACCCACCTTCAGCTGTCTGGTCAGGGTGCCTCTCCATTTGGAGCGGTCCGTTGCAAGGTCCTCCCAGCGCTCTGTGTTGATCTCCAGGGCCTTCATGTCTCTCTTGCAGACGTCTCTAAAGCGCAGCTGTGAGCGGCCAACGTCTCTCCTGCCAGTCGCCAGTTCTCCGTAGAGGACGTCTTTGGGGATTCTGCCATCCTCCATACGGTGAACGTGGCCTAGCCAGCGGAGCCTGCACTGCCTGAGTAGAGTGAACATGGAGGGAAGGCTGGCGCGGGACAGAACTTATGTGTTGGGCACTTTGTCCTGCCAGGATATGTCCAGGATGTGGCAAATGCAGCGCAAGTGGAAGGAGTTCAGTCTCTTTTCCTGCCGGGCGTATGTTGTCCACGTCTCACTCCCATAGAGCAGTGTGCTGATGACGCAGGCATTGTACACTGCCATCTTCGTCTTGACAGAGAGTTTGGGATTCTCCCACACTCGTGTGGTGAGGCGAGCCAGTGTGAAGGCTGATTTTCCAATCCTCTTGTCGATTTCTGTATCAAGGGAGAGGTTGCTGCTGATCGTGGACCCCAGGTACGTGAACTGAGTCACGACCTCCAGCTCGTAGTCATCGATGGTGATGGTTGGTGGTGCTTCCGTGCCTTGCGCCAAGACGTTAGTCTTCTTCAGGCTGATGGTAAGCCAGAAGTCCTTGCATGCGTGGGAGAAGCGGTCCATCAGGGTCTGAAGCTCCTGCTGTGTGTGGGTCCTGCTGTGTGTGGGTGGTGTGAAACGATTCGATGAGGCTTTGCAACTTTGGTGGGCATCCTATCTTTGGCAGGATCTTGAAAAGGCCCTCTCTGCTGACCAGATCGAACGCTTTGGTGAGGTCGATAAAGGCGACGTACAGGGGCATGTTCTGTTCTCTGCATTTCTCCTGGAGTTGGCGAATGGAGAATATCATGTCTACTGTCGATCGCTCAGCGCGGAAGCCACACTGAGACTTGGGGTAGACACGTTCGGCAACTTCTGTAGATGAACGAGAACAACTCGTGCGTAGACTTTGCCAACAACGCTGAGGAGGGAGATGCTCCTGTAGTTGTTGCAGTCGCTTCTCTCCCCTTTGTTTTTGTAGAGGGTGATGATCTTGGCGTCCCTCATGTCCTGTGGTACGG
Organism: Pholidichthys leucotaenia; assembly: GCA_020510985.1. Lineage (NCBI taxonomy): Eukaryota > Metazoa > Chordata > Actinopteri > Cichliformes > Pholidichthyidae > Pholidichthys > Pholidichthys leucotaenia. The sequence continues at coordinate 90,480,382 of CM035849.1, read as the reverse complement.
CACCTTCCTTCCAGCACTGGCAGAGGATGTCATGCAATGGCAGCAGTAGGGCCGTCTTGCAGTGCTTGATCAGGTCGGGGGGTATGCCGTCGTTGCCGGGTGCCTTGCCAGCAGCCAAGCTATCAATGGCCTTGCTGAGTTTGTCGATGGTTGGCTTGGCGTCAAGTTCGTCCATGGATGGCAGGCAGTCGATGACATCAAGGGTTGACGGTGTCACGGTGTTCTGTCTGGAGCAGAGGTCGGAGTAGTGTTCCACCCATCTCTCCATCTGCTTGTTCTTTACTGTGATCATCTCCCCAGTAGAGGATTTGAGGGGGGCCGTCTTGCTCTGAGCAGGACCAAGTGCTTTCTTGATGCCATCGTACATACCACGGATGTTCCCTGTTATGGCAGCGGTTTGAATGTCTTGGCTGAGCTGAGTCCAGTACTCGTTGGTACAGCGCCGAGCAATCTGCTGAACTTTGCTTCTCGCAGCCCTGAGAATCTGGAGATTCTTCTCGTTTGGGTATTTCTTGTACTCAGCAAGTGCTGAGCGCTTGGCTTCAATGACGGGGGTCATCTCGGTCAACTTGGCATCAAACCAGTCCTGTGATTTCAAGGTCTTCCTCCCAAAGGTAGCCAAGGCTGTGCGGTGGATGGTGTTTCGCAGCTCTTCCCACTTCTGCTTTGCAGATTCTTCTTCTTGTGGTACACCAAGTTCCTTCTCAAAGGTGGAGGCAAACTGCTCAACAAGTTCTGGTTGGGCCATCATCTTGCTGGTGTCATTCCGTGCCTTTCCAGGTTGTCTAGCACGATTGAATTTCTTCAGCTGCAGCTTGACCTTGCAACACACCAATGAATGGTCTGTGTCGCAATCTGCAGTCTGGAATGAATGGGTGATTAGCACGTTCTTCGGTGAGGTGTGCCTGGTCAGGATCAAGTCCAGCTGGTGCCAGTGCTTTGAGCGTGGATGTTGCCAGGAAACCTTGTGTTGGGGCTTGGTCTTGAAGAACGAGTTTGTGATGCACAGATCGTGATATGTGCAGAACTCGAGCAGCCGCTGTCCATTGTCGTTCATTCTGCCCACGCCAAATGGTCCAAGACAGGAGGGCCAGGAGTCGTGGTCAGCACCCACTCTGGCATTGAAGTCTCCAAGGAGAATGAGTTGTTCAGAGTTAGGGATGATCCTGACAGTTGTTGCAAGATTCTCGTAGAACTCGTCTTTTGCCTCTGGTGTGGCTGTCAGTGTTGGGGCATACACACTGACGAGGGTGACTGGGCCTTGAGTGTTGTTGAGGCGGAGGGCGAGGAGTCATGCAGAGCCATTGCTGCCCGGTTCCACCATCTTCAGCAAGGTGTTCTTCACTGCGAAGCCCACTCCGTGTTCCCTGTGTTCGTCACTGCCCTTTCCCTGCCAGTAGAACGTGTAGTCCTTCTCTCTCAGTGTGCCTGCGTCAGCCAACTGTGTTTCCTGGAGAGTGGCGATATCCACTTCCAGTCTCTTCAGCTCATTATTGATGACGGCAGTCTTCCTGGTGTCGCTGATGTCCTTGAGGTTAGCAGCGAGTCCTGTCATCATAGTGCGGACGTTCCAAGTTCCCAGTTTTAGAGTTGGTCTCTTTTGTTTTTGTGTCTTGCCTGGTGCAAAGGTTCTCAGCCTGCTGTTCGGACTTCTCCTCATCCCCATGCACCCAATGAGGAAAGCAGGCTGTGGCGGGACAACACCTTATTGGCTGGGGGCTGCCCAGCTTGAGGCGGGCGGTAGCTGTCCAGAGAGATCCGATGATCCCTCCCACTGTCGGGAACAACCCCTGGCGCCGCGCTCTACGCCAATTGAGTGGTGGCTTATAACCGGTAACTGTCATTCCCCGTGTTTTGTCTATGCCAAAGGCGAAGCTGGAGAGTCCTTTCCAGTGATCCGGTGTTCTACCTTCCAGCGTTGGGCGTTGGTAGGATTCAAGCCTGGGCAGGAAGATATGGAGGACAAGATGTTGCCCATGCAGCATGTCCCCCCTCTCCACATCTCTGATGAATCCAAAGGAACAGCAGGGCTGTTACAGTTTGGCACCAGCGCCGTCGCAGGAGCTGCCAGAACGATGTTGAGCACAACAGAGAACTGCCTTAAGGACTCCGACTCCGGATTTTTCCTCAGGGTTGACTCCCGAAGCCTTTCCCGTGACCGGGTGTGCCGCAAGGCAGCGGAGGTTTGAAATCAGGGTTTACCTTCCCCTAGATGGGCTACCTTCTCAGGTTGATGAGCCACCATCTACCCGAAGTATCTGGTTTTAAGGCGCCAGAGATCCGCCCTCGCCCCTTCTCCTATTAGTAAAAGCAGTTCCGCCGGGCTTAGAGACTAACACACACAGGCAGGCTAGGAAAAGAAAATTGTTATACATTTTGGAGAAAAACCCCAAACCTTCAAGACTGAAGTCATTACTCAAGTTTTTAAGTGGGTGCTTTTTGCACCCTAAACTCCACTAGAAATTTTTGGTTGATGTGTGTGTAATGGGACATATAGTTATAAAACGAGGTTCCTACTCACACGTGGTGATTTAAAACAAAACAAACCACAATAGTGGATGTGCAATGTTTATGTTATCAATCTTTTCTTTTTTGGGGGGGCGGGGGTGCACTGAAATGTTTGACAGTTCATTTTCTATAAAGCTAAGTGCACTTTGTGATGTGCCAAGGTCAGTTATGACCACAATATAGTACTGTGACGATGGAGTGTCACCACTGTTATGATTTATTATATGTGTGTCTATATTGTTTGTAATATTGTAAATGTTATTATGATCATTTGTAGAAATGCACACATTACTTTAGGATCTGTCTTTGTCTAATTTGGAGTGCCTTTTGTGAGATAATTGTGTGGTTAATCATTTGGGTAAACAATTAGTGATTATATAATGCACATACCTTTGCCAACGTGCTTCCTGTGGGTGTCCGGGCAAAAGACTCTTTGGGGGTTGAACGCCCTTTTAAAGGACACCAGCAGGAAGGAAGCATGTATGGTAAGTTAGAGGGTGGTTTAGCATTTGTAAATAGGGGTTCAAATTATTTATTGAATTATTTATATGGTTATTTATTCTATGTTATTTATTTACTCTGTATATAGTTGGGGGAATTATTTATGTATTTTTAGATATTAGTGGGTATGTGTAAAGAATGGAAAAATGTTTATTGTCTTACCTTGGGTTATGGTAGGGGCTAATCAGCCCTAATTATCTCGAATAGTATTTAACAGGTGTGGTTAATGATAATGGCATTCTTCTTCAGTATTCTTGGTTGATGGGGAATTGTTCATTCTTTGATGAAGAGTCGTGTCAGATGTTTCTTGGGAATTATTTACTTGTAAGTTTATGAAAATAAAATGGAAAATTGAAGATTTTTGCCGCTTTCTGGCCGCCTGCTTCGCCATCATTTGTTACATTTGTTGGCAGCTGTGGTCCGTTCCCAGGACGTCGTAGCATTTGGTGGAAGTGGTGAAAGGCCACGGGACGAAAGGACTGATGGCCAGAAGAAAAATAATGAGACAAGAGGAGCAGTCTGACCTGGACGCAGGTATGGCAGCCGAGGAACCGGGAGTCAGCGGACTGAGTGAGCTCGAGGAGCTAACGTGCCTGGTGAAGTCATTGGTACGTTCGCTGACTGTCAGGGATCGCCAAATGGAGGAAGAAGCCGCTCTTCAGGAGCAAAAGTGGCAGACTGAGGAGAATCAAATTTGTCGGATGGAGTCGCAGGTTGCGGAGTTGAGAGAGGAGTGTGGGAGCCGGGCTGAACGCAGTGGTGACGACGGCGCTTCGGGGGAGAACCCCAGGGTGAAGGCCAGTCGGGTTGGCCCACAGGAGGATGATTTGCCGCTGCAGGTGCAGCCGAGGAGGCCACGAACGCACCACGAGCCCAGGCTGAATCCTCTCTCTCCTGAAGATGACATCGAGCACTACCTGGCGACGTTCAAGAGGATCGCTACAGTCCGTCGCTGGCATGAAGAAGAGTGGGCTATCCAGCTAGCTCCTCTGCTTACAGGTAAAGCGCAGAGCGCATATGTACTGATGGATATTGCTGACACGAACAATTATGGGAAAGTCAAGGAAGCAATTTTAAGTAAATACGAGATTACATCTTTACATCAGGTTTCGGTCCCTGGACATTCATCAGGACGAAACCCCTCGTGAACTTTATGTACGTTTGAAAGACCTGTTATGTAAATGGATTAAACCAGAGACCTTAACTATAAAAGACATTATGGAACAATTGATTTTAGAGCAGTTTCTACGGATGGTGAACCTGGAACTGTGAATCTGGATACAAGAGCGGGACCCGAAGACTGCAGAGGACGCTGCTCGTCTGGCGGAGGTTTTTCTGTCAGCCAGGTCTGGGAGCAGGAGACCTACTCTTGGCTGTGACAGATCTTTCACCACATGGAGTGAGTTTAATGAGGGTGAAAGGGGTGGTCCAGCTCGAAATAGGCTGTATTCCAGGCCCAGTCAGATCACAAATAGCAGATATGATAATAGCAAAAAGTCACGTGTTGTTGCAAATAAAGATATACGCTGCTATCAGTGTAATAAAATCGGTCACACCCAGTATTCATGTCCTGCCACAAAGAATGAGAAACTGTCACTATTATGTTCAGTTCCTAGACCCACTTTTTCAGCCACAGTGCACAGTGGAGTGTATAAAACGAAGGTGTTGCTTAATGGTCAGTGTGAAGAGGCCCTGTTAGACTTAGGTTGTTTTCGAACAGTTGTGCTGCCCAGTTTGGTCCCTAGGGATTTGTGGAATGAATCTGAAGTAAATATCACTTGTGTTCATGGGGATAAGAAACTGTACCCGACCGCTGAGGTTTATTTAACAGTGTGGGGGGGGGGGGAAACTTATCTCCTTCCTGTAGCTCTTGTGCCTGATTTGCCTTACTCAGGTATTCTTGGCAATGATGTTCCAACTTTGTTGGACATCATACAACAGGTTAGAGAGGAACAAATGGAGGAGAGACAGGCAGGTGGCGCTGTTGAGCAGAGAGTAAAGACACCTGTGGTGAAAAATTGTAATATGGTGATAACCAGGGCGCAGAGGGCACAGAGGGCTGCCAATGTTCTTCAGGAGCTACCATTTTATGATTCTGAGATAGAGGCAGGCCCTATTAAACAACCTAAATCCAAGGCTCAGAGGAGAAGAGATAAGGTGTTAGCTTCTGTAAAGAACTTGGGTGAAGAAACACCACAGCTAAATCAGTCAGTAGAGTTTGACATCCCTCCTGACATAGCTGCATTGCAGAAAGCTGACCCAGCACTTAGACCATGGTTTGATAAAGTCTTGGAGATTGAGGGTGTGAAACAGGGTAGAACGGATTGTTTGGCTGAGGCCTTGTATGTCATTAAAAAGGGCTTTCTGTACCAGCAACAAGGTGGAGTTATGGCCATAGCTTTGCCACAGGACCTCATACCAAAAATTATGGAACTGGGACATGTTATCCCTTGGGCAGGTCATCTAGCATTTCAAAAAAACTTTGCAGAGAATTGCTAGAAGGTTTGTGTGGCCAGGAATGTATACCCAGATAAAGGAGTTCTGCACAACGTGCCCAATATGTCAGATTACATCACCTAGGGGAGTAGCCCGCGCCCAACTGCAACCATTACCAATCATTGGAACACCTTTTGATAGAATAGGAATGGATGTAGTTGGCCCCCTAGAGAGAAGCTCCTCTGGTAATAAATACATTCTGGTAATTTGTGACTATGCTACTCGGTACCCAGAAGCCTTTCCCCTGAAATCTATTAAGGCTAGGCAGGTTGCCAACTGCCTTATCCAGTTGTTTTCAAGGGTAGACAAACCTAGAGAAATTTTGACAGACTGTGGAACAAATTTCTTGTCCAAACTGTTGCAGAAGGTATGTAAGCTGTTGGGTATTAAGGGTATTAAGACCACCCCATATCACCCTCAGACTGATGGATTAGTGGAGCGATTTAATCAGACTCTAAAAAACATGCTGCGGAAATTTGTTTCTGAAACAGGCTCGGATTGGGACCAATGGGTACCATATTTATTGTTTGCTTATCGGGAGGTGCCCCAGGCTTCAACAGGGTTCTCACCTTTTGAACTGCTGTATGATCGTCAGGTGAGGGGCCCATTGGACTTATTAAAGGAGCACTGGGAGAGTCCAACGAGTGATCAGGACAATGTGGTCTCTTATGTCATTAAGATGAGAGAGAAACTGGATCGAATGACTGCTTTGGCTCAGGAGCACATGAGGACGGCGCAGGCCAAACAAAAAACTTGGTATGACAAGAAGGCCAAAAAAAGGGTTTTTCACCCAGGACAGCAGGTATTGTTATTGCTGCCCTCGTGTGACAGTAAGCTGTTGGCTCAGTGGCAGGGGCCGTATGAAATCTCTAAGAAACTAAGTTCAGTGACATACAAACTATATATGCCTGACAAGAAGGTAAAATATCAGACCTTCCACATTAACTTGTTGAAAGAGTTTCAGCAGCCTGGTCATCAGCAGCAGCAACCTGTTCTTCAGGAGACACATCAGCTCTTAATTTGTGCGACAGAAGTGGATGAGGAGAGAGAACAGTCCTTTCCCACAAATGTGTCAGAGCCTTACTTGTTTCAAGTGTCTCATTTGCAGGTGGATCAGCAGAGAGAATTAGAGGCACTATTAGATGCAGAATTGTTTCAGGAGAGACCTGGTTTCACCACGCTGGTGCGTCATGAGGTTCATTTGAAAGAGGAAGCTGTTCCACGTAGGAAATCGTATAGGATCCCAGAGCGATTGGTCTCAAAAATGAAGCAAGAAATTGACTTGATGTTGCAGCTAGGAGTGATCGAGGAGTCAGTCAGTGAGTGGTGTAGCCCGATTGTGCTGGTCCCCAAAAAGGATGGCTCATTAAGATTCTGTATTGACTTCAGATACCTTAATTCAGTATCTAAGTTTGAGTCATACCCCATGCCCCGGATTGATGAACTATTAGAGAAAGTGGGCAGGGCTAGGTTTATTTCTACTCTGGACCTATGCAAGGGGTATTGGCAGGTGGCATTGGCACCAGAAACAAAGGAACTTACAGCCTTTAAAACACCTCATGGCAGTTTCTAGTTTAGGGTCATGCCATTTGGCCTTCACGGGGCACCTGCAACTTTTCAGCGGCTTATGGACCAAGTGTTAAGGAGGGTATCAAATTTTGCGGCTGCCTATTTGGATGACGTGGTCATCTATAGTCAGACCTGGGAAGAACATTTGATACACCTTAGGCAGGTCCTTCAGTTAATTAAGAGGGCAGAACTGACAATCAATCCACGCAAATGTGTGTTTGGACAGCAGCAGGTGGAGTACCTGGGACATGTGGTTGGTCAGGGGGTTATTAGACCACGAGTAGGTAAAGTGGATGCCATCCGGACCTATCCTGTACCCACCACTAAGAAGAAGGTACGATCATTTATGGGAATGGTAGGATGGTACAAGTTTATTCCCCACTTTGCTGACAGAGCCGCAGTTTTGACTGACCTCACTAAGGCTTCAGTACCTAATAGGGTAAAATGGACAGAGGAATGTGATAAAGCTTTTGAATATCTGAAGAGGGCTATTTCTGGGGAGAAGGTTCTCTACAGTCCAGACTTTGCTCGCCCGTTCATTTTACTGACAGATGCTTCAGGAGTTGGCATTGGAGCAGTACTTCTCCAGGAGGAGAGGGGAGAGAGACACCCAGTACTGTTCTTGAGCCGTAAGTTGTTGGACCGGGAGACAAGCTACTCTACGGTAGAAAAGGAATGTCTTGCCATGAAATGGGCAATAGGGTCTCTCAAGTACTATTTACTGGGGCGTCATTTTTTGTTGTAGACAGATCATCGGGCCCTACAGTGGTTGGACAGGATGAAGGACATGAACAGTCGTCTCACAGGGTGGTATGTGTCCCTTCAGCCATATAATTTTACTGTTCGGTATGTGGCAGGGAAAACCAACCTTGTAGCAGATAGTCTCTCAAGAGTACATGACTCGTAGAGTACTGTACTCTTGGGAAAAGGGGGGAGGAAATGTGACGATGGAGTGTCACCACTGTTATGATTTATTATATGTGTGTCTATATTGTTTGTAATATTGTAAATGTTATTATGATCATTTGTAGAAATGCACATATTACTTTAGGATCTTTCTTTGTCTAATTTGGAGTGCCTTTTGTGAGATAATTGTGTGGTTAATCATTTGGGTAAACAATTGGTGATTATTAGTGATGGCAAAATCGAAACAGTGTTTTGGAACGTTCCGGAACCTAGGCGGAACTTGTGATTCGAAACGCTGTTCCGAGGTCTGTATCAGAAGGACGGTGTCACGTGACTGTTCCATATCGCGTTCTATTCCACCCCCAATTGTTTTGAAACGTCACAGTCGTTTTTGTTTCAGCAAGTGAAAACAAATCCGTGTATGGTTCCTTCATTTGTAATTCCAATTCAAAATAAAATCAGAAAAAACAAATTTTTGGTCTCATTTTTGTTTTGTCCTTTTCTAAACTTGGGTAGAAAAAATATATTATCAAATTTTGGGACATACCTGTGTTTAATTTTACTCTTATTGTTTTATAGTCAAAACAAAAATATTAAGTTATTATTTTGGTTTATTATTTTGCGACACTGGAAGTGTTAGTGTTAGTGTAGGTGATGAGTTTAATCAGTTATTTAAAGTGTCTCTAGTTTTATCTATGATGTCTGACCTCCATTACACAAAATTAAAATGCCTATTATATGAAAACTAGTGATGGCAAAGTCAAAACAGTGTTTTAGTGCGTATAGAAACCTAGGTGGAACTTCTGAATTGAATCAATATAAGCAACTGAATTGCAATATAAGCTGCAGCTTCAGCCATCACCCATTTCGGATAACTTATGTTGAACTGTATGATCAGAGGAGTTATTGTTTAATTTGACCTTCTTGGATTTTTTTCCCCTTTGTTATATTATTCTGAATGCACTGAGGAGCTCATTTAGCAGCAGACTACATCATCCCAGGTGCACAACCGAGAGGTTTCGCAGGTCCTTCCTACCAACGGCTATCAAACTGTACAACCTAAGCAGGGCTGCTCGCAGAGATAGCAAAAAGACGTAACAAACTAATAGTTTTTTGAATGCAAAAGATGCAATAGACTTACACAATGGTCCCCTCCGGCATACAACTAGGAAAATACCGGTCGCTATGGAGGGTGAGAATATGTATGGGCACATAATCATACCATGTAGGATAACTAAGTAGAGGGTTATGCTGTTTCATCCCATCTAGCAACAATGCTCTGCACTGTGTGTGTTTATATATTTACATATTTATTCCATCTAGCTACAATGCTCCGCACTGGGTGTGTTTATATTTATATATCTATATATTTATTCCATCTAGCTACAATGCTCCGCACTGTGTGTTTATATATCTACATATTATTCCATCTAGCTACATTGCTCCGCACTGTGTGGGTTTATATATTTACATATTTATTCCACCTAGCTGCAATGCTCCGTACTGTGGGTGTTTATATATCTACATATTTATTCCATCTAGCTACAATTCTCCGCACTGTGTGTTTATATATTCATATATTTATTCCATCCAGCTACAATGCTCTGCACTGTGTGTCTGTATGTGTGTATATATATATTTTATAGTAATATGTACATATGTATATTAGCTGCTCTTGCTTGCTTGCTTTTTTTCTTGCCTTCTGATTGTTGCTCTGAGTGTTGCTATCCCTGTGCTGTTGCAATCCTGGAATTTCCCCGTTGTGGGACTAATAAAGGCTTATTTTATCTTATCTTATCTTATTCTGTTTCTTTTTAATCTTTACTTTTAATCTATCTGAAATAAATAAATAAAAGTCATTGTTCCGAGGTCTGGATCAGAAAGAGGATGTCACGTGACTGTTCCATTTCACGTTCCATTACGTCACCAACTGTTTTCAAACTTCACCGTTGTTTTATGCAGCGATTGTGTTATCCCGTTTCTCAAATGGAATAATAAAATGCTGCCATTACACAATATTAAATTGCCTATTATATGCAAAATTTATGTATTATATAAATACTTTATATGTAAGATACTAATTTCTCGTGTCCTTGCCTGACTGGCTGCTGATTCATCAGCCCACATGCCTGAAACATTTCAAAGCTCCTCTGAAGTGCAGTTTGTTTGTGAAGTCTTGTCTCTCTGAGTGTCTTGGACTGAGTTGCTTTTGGATTTACACTATTTGGAAATGGATGGGGGTAGAAAGCGTCCCAGGTCAGCTGTTTGGGATCCCTATGACCTTCTTAAGAGAAAAAAGTTAAATGTATGCACTGTATGCAACATCTTGCATTTTGTAACAATACAACAAGTAGGTGGAGACACCTACGGACAAAACATCCTGACGCCTGCATTCCTAGCACAACACAACCGAGTGCTGAATCAAGCCATGGCCAGCGTAATGTCTATGGTATGTATTCATGTTCTTTTAATACACATACGAGTATACATTTATTATTTATCCACCTTTATTGTGTGGGGTGGATTTGTGGAACAGTCTGGAGCCGGAACTGAAACTATGTACAAACAGAAATCAGTTCAAAAAGAGGTATAAGCACCATTTGCTGAAAGGATATATGTTAGAAGGGTAGTGGTTATATGTACGATTCATTATGTTCACTCTGGGATATTATGGGACACTATGGAATGGTGGATGGGACAGCACTGTGTATATCTGTGTTGTTTGAGGCTGGTTTTGATGTATGGACATCAATGTATGCTAGGATGGATGGGTGTTAATGTTGATATGTACAAAATACAGTTAATTGTTTACTTGGGGTCTTAAATGTTGTAATTTATATATAATTGACATGGGTGTATTTATGGAAAAGAGGAGATGGAATTAATAAGTGTTCACTTCTTCCTTCTCCCTTTCAAACAGTGTATAATGTTACTTTATTGCATTTGCCATTTACTTGTCTTTGTTATAATTTTGTGTTCGAAATAAACTATCTATCTATCTATTATTATGTACAATAAATATAATTATGCATGTGATCACTAAAAGAAGCCATATTGTTGTATATTTACATATAGTTATATATTTTACATATAGTTACATATATTTACAATATATGAAGTTGCATGGCAGCATTCCTCCTAACTCAGTCTTTTTGTTGTTCCTTGACAGGAAGGCAAAAAGAACTGAATGTACACAAGCACCCCTAAAAACAGTGACTGATGTCTATTTTGTAAACAAGCACCCCCTAGAAATACTAATTGAAAAAATATATATTTTCAGACAAATAATACTAGAAACCCAAACAAAACACGAAACGTTGAGATAAAGACCCGAAAACACTTGACTGGTTCAGTGTAGTATTATAACATTTGGCCACCAGATGTCGCTGTGGGGAGATGTTTCAAATGTTCCAAAACATCAATTCTTTTTCTGAATCAATTGTTCCAAATGATTCGATCTCTCGATCATTCCATTTCTGCCATCAATAGTGATTATATAATGCACATACCTTTGCCAACGTGCTTCCTGTGGGTGTCCGGGCAAAAGACTCTTTGGGGGTTGAACGCCCTTTTAAAGGACACCAGCAGGAAGGAAGCATGTAAGGTAAGTTAGAGGGGTGGTTTAGCATTTGTAAATAGGGGTTTGAATTATTTATTGAATTATTTATATGGTTATTTATTCTATGTTATTTATTTACTCTGTATAAAGTTGGTGGAATTATTTATGTATTTTTAGATATTAGTGGGTATGTGTAAAGAATGGAAAAATGTTTATTGTCTTACCTGGGGTTATGGTAGGGGCTAATCAGCCCTGATTATCTCGAATAGTATTTAACAGTTGTGGTTAATGATAATGGCATTCTTCTTCGGTATTCTTGGTTGATGGGGAATTGTTCATTCTTTGATGAAGAGTCGTGTCAGATGTTTCTTGGGAATTATTTACTTGTAAGTTTATTGAAATAAAATCAGAAAAATTGAAAAGCCTCCTCCTTGCCATGGTATTGTTACAAGTACATTTTATTTCAAAAGGAAAACAAATGTTAATGCTACTAACAACGCACAGAGAGTTTTTATGCACTTTGAGATATGCCTGAGTAAGATGTGACCAAAATGGTTATTTACAGATTTTTTTCATTCTATTTAATTGTTGTTCAAGAGGAAAAATATTTCTACTACTTCAAGTTTTGCTCAACCCCAACACTGTTATTGTGTTTTATGCACTTTTGATGTGCCTTTGTCATGTGGCAAGTGCACATTTACAACCAAGACAATGCATAAAAAGTGCATATTTTTTCGTCATATTGATCTGTGTTGGTTTGAAATTTGTCATATTCAATGGATCACTGAACATGTGCGGCCCACTTACATGTCTTGATTTCAAATTGTGGCCCAACTGATTTTGTAATTGAATAGCCCTGTTTTAAGAGATGGCTCTCTTGACAAACAGATCAACGCCAGGATCTTTAAGGCAAGCCAAGCCCTGGGCAGACTGCAAACCAATGTCCTGAATCAGCATAACATCCAGCAGTCTGCCAAGCTCAAGGTTTATAAGGCCGTTCCCCTTACCAGCCTTCCTCATGGATATGAGACCTGGACCTTGTATAGACAGCATATCAAACTGCTGGACCGCTTTCATATGCAAAGTTTGCATTCAATTCTGGGCATTAAATGGCAGGACAGGGTAAACAAAAACTGCATTGTGATGCATGGATGCCTACAGAACCCATGCACAACAATGGGAAATTATTTGCAAATTTTTGGACCAATTAAAAAGTGAGCTCAGTCAATTTCAGAATCAGAATCAGAATCAGAATCAGAATAAACTTTATTGCCAAGCATGTAAAAAAAAACACACGAGGAACTTGACCTGACATTGGTGCGCATGCGCGCGACACAACGACACGGCAGCCATAATAGGCGCCTCATCAAACAGAGATAGATAAGAAAGGGAGGGGAAGGGAGGGAACGACACAAGGGGGGAGGAGAAAAAAAAACTTCGTTATCAAAATACAGCTTATTTTTAAGCAGATTATGATTACAATGAAAAAAAAATCTCTCAATAGCACAGAGCAACAACTCAGAATTTCACAAGACACAAGAGAGCAGTGTACAGTATATCTTTAATCAGTTCATGAATCAATGTGTGTGCGGTGTTGAGCAGTGTTGATGATAATAAGAGAGACCCAAGGACCCTTGGCAGAAGATGTTTTGTCTGTCTGGCGCCCAGTCTTATCTGGCGCTGCAGCTGGCTGTCCAAGGCCTTGTGCTCATGATTTTGAAAAAACACAGTCTGCAGACAGCCAGGAGGAATTTTCATGGGGAATAATAATGCCAAATAGGACTGATCACAGAGGAGACTTGTATTTCTTCTGTAGATTCAGTACATTAATCCTTCATTGCGCAGCTTTGAATTCGTCGTGGAAAGACCTGAGCGAACCCATGATGTAATCCACCTTACGAGACAGTTCTCCAGTAGTCGCTATCAGGGTCTTCTCCAGTTTCTCAATTTGTTGGATGCACCTCGCCTGGCCAGCATTTTGATAGGTTGAATCCATCTTCAGCAATTTACGGTAAACCAAGACAATTCCCGTCCCAATCAGAATTATCCCAATCACCAAGATTACGAAGATAAACAAATCTTCAATATCTTCGATAGAGAGATTAGAGAGACACAGCATTTTCCAATTACCTGTGTCACATAGATAGCCCACTGGAGCCGTTCCAGCGGGGCAGACAGCTTCCCCCGGAGCACTTTTCCTTGTTGAAAAAATAGTGTCAATTGTGTTCAAAGCCCAGCTTATTAACTCCATAATTTCTTTTCGGCGGTCGCAGTTAGACGCAGACAGACAACAGCAAGCTGGGATCCAGTAGTAGGAGGGGAGGAAAAAGTCAGCAGGAGAGAAGAAAAAAGCGTCTGCTCTCTTGGGAGGGCGGAAGTTCTGTTCCTACAGAATCCTGAACATTCCAGGAAACCCTGGTTGAAAAACATTGGTTTAGGTCAGTGGTTTTCATGCAGAAAAAGTTTTCACTTTGCAAAAACACTTTATAGTTTTAGGCAATAACTGTCAGATACAACGTCCGGCAGGACAGAATAATTTACTCCTTCAGACAGCAGAAGTGGACTTACCATTAGGCAAAGGTAGGCGACTGCCTTAGGCCCCGATCTGCTTAGGGCCCCGATCTACTAGGAGACCCATATATTTTTTTTTAATGTTTACCATATTTAACATGATGTTCAACAAAATAAAGAAAGACTGTGGTCTATATTAATCATATATTCCATAACCTACATATGTTGAAGCATGTGGAAATGTTTAGTAATTACATATGTAAAGGACTTCACACCTCTGAAAGGACAAAGGCTCTCAACCGCCGAGTGAAGAACAAAGACGTTCCCAGACACGGCGGAGGAGACCAGAGGAGCCACCCTCACCCCCTAAGGCGAGGAGAGGAAATACCAAGACAATGGGGGGATTAAGATAATGAGGGATGTCAGCCTTTGTTATGCATGTCTTTTGTTGTGTGCAAGTATAAAGCCAGTGAGCTGGAGACATTCTGTCTCTTTTCTCCTTCTGCCACTCTGCACAAGATGAGACTTGTTAGAAGAGCTGATTATTAAACTTTGTTTATAAATCAAATCGCCTCTTCATTTCCAAGCTCTTCTACACTGGTGACCCTGACGCGAGTATGGACCTGAGGCGTTCCCCCGCAATCGACTCATCCGTGGCAACCCACGCAGACGAGGGAACAGATGGACAACTGTTCCCCCCGGCAGAAGAGATTGAGAGGGCTCAACTGAGCACCAGCACCGCCGTGAGAGCCGAGGCAAGGCACTCTCACCCGGCGGGCACAGCAGTGATGGTATGCACGAATGCTGTCGCTGTCAAGCTGCCAGACTTCTGGCAAGAAGACCCTGCCTCTTGGTTTCAGCAGGCTGAAGCCCAGTTTACACTGGCGGGCATCACGGCTGACGATACCAAATTTTACCATATCGTCTCCAAACTCGACGCCGCCACTTCAAAGTGTGTGCGGAGCATGATCCGGCGACCACCGGCCCGGGACAAATATGAGACACTCAAAGCAACCATCGTGGCGAACTACGTCCCATCAGCGGAAGAGAGAGCCGAGAAGATCCTGGCGGTCTACGGCTACAGAGGGTGCAAACCGAAGGCCCTCATGGAGGATTTGCTACAGCTCAAAGAAGAGGACAATGACAACTTCCTCTTCCAGTTTATATTCCTCAGCACGCTGCCGCCACACATGAGAGGGACACTCGCCAGCATGAAATGCAACAACCACCAAGACTTCCGCGCACTGGCCAATGAAGCTCATCGGCTCGTCAACGCCTGCAAGGAGCTGACACCCACAGCAGCATCCGCAGACCTCAAAGCTGACGGCCGGAGCCACGAGGAGCCACAACCCACTGAGCAGACCCAGCCCACGGTGACAGCGACACGGCCAAAACTTAGCAGACAGAGCGACGCCTGTTATTATCACCACCGCTTCGCCGAGAAGGCCCACAAATGCGTTCCCCCCCTGCAAATTTGCGATTTCGGGAAAACGCCAAAGCCGAGAGCCGTTAATGGCAGCGGTTCTCGGCGAGAAGAATAAGCTGTTGTACGTGACGGATGGACACACAGGCAAGCAGTTCCTCATCGACACAGGAGCCCAGCTGAGTTTCGTCATGCCCTCCCACGCAGATCGAGCCACGGGCACCCGGGGCAACGGAGCCGTGGCAGCCAACGGCTCTAGCATCGACACGTTCGGCGAAAAGAGCCTGCACCTCCTCATCCATGGCCGCAGCTACAGATGGACATTTGTTGTAGCGGCGGTGAGTTTTAACTTATTAGGCCCGGATTTTTTGTGTGCACATGGGTTATTAGTAGATCTAGCAAATAGGCGCCTGGTTAATGCACTGTCCTTTGCTTCTATTCCATGCTCAGCCCGAGTTTCTCCACCACCTGTGCAGGCCAACGTCACCACGGCAGGAGGTAAGTTTGAGCAACTCCTCACCCAGTTTCCAGCACTCACAATTCCCAAATTCTCAGCCACTGTGGCTAAACACGGGGTTGAACACTTCATTCCCACAACGGGACCTCCCGTTTTTGCCAAAGCGCGCCGCTTAGACGCGGCCAAGCTCAACATAGCACGGGACGAGTTTACAACTCTTGAAAAATTGGGCATTGTTAGACGCTTGAAGAGCCCCTGGGCCTCACCACTTCACATGGTTCCGAAATCCGATGGTTCTTGGAGACCGTGCGGAGATTACCGCAGATTAAACAACGCTACAGCGCATGACCGTAACCCAATTCCTCACATTCAAGATTTTTCACTACATCTGGCGGGTGCGCGCATTTTTTCAAAAATAGACTTAGTCCGCGGTTATCACCAAGTCCCAGTCCAAGCAGAAGACATTCCTAAAACAGCGGTAATAACCCCTTTCGGCCTTTTTGAATTTCTGCGAATGCCTTTCGGCCTCAAAGGCGCTGCTCAAACTTTTCAACGAATGATGGACGCGGTCCTACGCGACCTTCCTTTTGTCTTCGTCTACCTCGACGACATGCTGGTAGCCAGCTCGTCTGAGGAGGAACACGAGCAGCACCTCACTATGGTTTTTCAGAGGCTAGAAGAGCACGGGCTAATAATCAATCCAGCCAAATGCAAATTCGGCGTGTCACAAATTGATTTTTTAGGACACAAAGTCTCTCTGAAGGGGGCAGTTCCACTTCCAGACAAAGTTCACGCGATAGAAAGTTTCCCACGGCCACAAACGGTCAATCGCTACAGGAATTTTTAGGGATGGTTAATTTTTACAACGCTTCCTCCCCCACGCAGCTCAGCTCATGCAGCCCCTATATGACGCGCTCAAAAAAAAGAAGGCTTCCAACGCGGTCAGAATGGACCCCCGGAGCGCGAACGCGCTTTCGCGGAAGTAAAAAGCGCCCTAGCTAACGCCACATTGTTAGTTCACCCAGATCCCTTGGCCCCGCATCGCGCTAACCACAGACGCTTCAGACCTAGCTATAGGGGCAGTTGTAGAACAACTTGTCAGCGGGGTCTGGCAACCTTTAGCATTCTTTAGCAAATCGCTAAACCAAACTGAGCGTAAATACAGCACTTTTGACAGAGAGCTGCTGGCGCTTCATTTATCCATCCGCCACTTCCAGTTCTGGTTAGAAGGGCGGAGTTTCACGGCTTTTGTAGACCATAAACCGCTCACCTTTGCTATGGCTAAAATTTCAGAACCATGGTCAGGCAGGCAACAAAGACAGCTAGCTGCGATTTCAGAGTTCACCACAGACATTCGACACGTGGCAGGCAAACTTAACGTAGTAGCAGACTGTCTCTGTCGCGCTGTGACACCACCAGAGCGTGGGGAGACAGATTATACTGCCTCAGCAGCAGAACTCTTCACTAACGCAGACACATACGCAGCACCTATCCATGCAGGGATAGATTATGCAGCCATGGCGGAGGAACAAAGCGGTGACGCGGACGTGCGCGCACTCCTGTCTGGACCAACAGGGTTAAGGCTGGAGAAAAGGGTTTACGCGACGGCGTACCCCCCCTAATATGCGATGTTTCAACCGGCCGACCTCGCCCGTTAGTACCAGCTACATGGCGCCGCCGTATTTTCGACGCAATTCACTCCCTCGCGCACCCAGGTGTGCGCGCCTCGGTTAAAATGGTTGCCGAAAAGTTTGTGTGGCCAGGCCTGCGCAAAATCGTAAAAGAATGGGCAAAAACTTGCATTTCTTGTCAACGCACCAAAATACACAGACACACAAAAGCCCCTCTGGAGCCTTTTCCAATCCCTGCTAGAAGGTTCGACCACGTTCATGTCGACCTCGTGGGGCCACTACCTTCCTCCCAAGGTTTCACACACCTGTTAACAATGATAGACCGCACCACACGCTGGCCAGAGGCAGTCCCTCTAGCGGCAACCACAGCGGAGGAAGTTGCTCGCGGTTTTTTGACAAACTGGGTGGCACGTTTCGGCGTCCCATCGGACATCACGTCCGATAGGGGGCCTCAATTTGTCTCAGAGCTCTGGTCAGCCATGTCCAACAGCTTAGGGGCAACAATTCATCGCACCACCGCTTATCACCCTCAGGCTAATGGGTTATGCGAGCGTTTTCACAGGTCTTTAAAGGCTGCCCTCAGAGCCTCACTAACGGACACAAATTGTGTGTCCGTTTTACATATTTATTCCATCTAGCTACAATGCTCTGCACTGTGTTCATATATTCATATATTTATTCCATCCAGCTACAATGCTCTGCACTGTGTGTCTGTGTGTGTGTGTATATATATATATTTTATAGTAATACGTACATATGTATATTAGCTGCTCTTGCTTGCTTGTTTTTTTTTTTTTTTTTTTTTTTTTTTTTTTCTTGCCTTCTGATTGTTGCTCTGAGTGTTGCTATCCCTGTGCTGTTGCAATCCTGGAATTTCCCCGTTGTGGGACTAATAAAGGCTTATCTTATCTTATCTTATCTTAAATTGGGTAAATAAACTTCCCTGGGTTTTATTGGGGTTGCGTGCTGCACCTAAAGAGGATCTAGACGCCTCTCCCGCAGAATTAGTCTTTGCACAACCTCTCAGGCTTCCAGGTGAATTTTTACCAGAGAACCCAGAGCCAGGGCACCTTCCAGTCCCAAGGTTTTTAGGCAGCAACGGACCGGGCTCTCTCCCCGGTCCAGCTCATCACTCCTTCTCACGGGTTTTTGTCCCTCAAGCTTTAAAAAACGCTGAGTTCGTTTTTGTTAAGCATGAAGCTTTAAAACCAACTTTCCGCCCAGCATACGATGGGCCATTCAGAGTGCTGGAACATGGTGATAAACACTTTGTGCTTGATTTTGGGGATAGAAAAGAAACAGTCAGCATTGACAGACTTAAACCTGCCTTCTTGTTGAAAGTCGAGCCTGCACAGTTGGCGAGAGCACCTCGGCGGGGTAGACCCCCCAAGAGAAAAGACTCAGCCCCCCAGCAGGGAACAGTTAACCTCTCTCCTTCCCACACTGCAGATTCCTCACAAGAAGGTCCCAGCAGGACGCCTAAACCAACCTACAGCAGTTTTGGGAGAAGATTAAAACCCAGACAGCACAGGGACTGATACAAACCACTCCACAATTGTTCACTAATTGTGCTGCAACAGTTTAGGACTGACTTATGATTTTACTATGCTGTTATGATTACCACTGAACTCTCTTAGGAGCATGGCTGCTGGAAAGTTTCTTCCGTGGCAAGAGATGTAACACTTAGTATGTCATAGTAACTATCTTAGACTGTGAACCTTTCTGTTGTCCTTTCTTAGTTGTTTGGGGGGCCTGTGGTCTATATTAATCATATATTCCATAACCTACATATGTTGAAGCATGTGGAAATGTTTAGTAATTACATATGTAAAGGACTTCACACCTCTGAAAGGACAAAGGCTCTCAACCGCCGAGTGAAGAACAAAGACGTTCCCAGACACGACGGAGGAGACCAGAGGAGCCACCCTCACCCCCTAAGGCGAGGAGAGGAAATACCAAGACAATGGGGGGATTAAGATAATGAGGGATGTCAGCCTTTGTTATGCATGTCTTTTGTTGTGTGCAAGTATAAAGCCAGTGAGCTGGAGACATTCTGTCTCTTTTCTCCCTCTGCCACTCTGCACAAGATGAGACTTGTTAGAAGAGCTGATTATTAAACTTTGTTTATAAATCAAATCGCCTCTTCATTTCCAAGCTCTTCTACAAAGACCAGTATTTACATATATGGCAAATCAAATCACAAATGTAGCATCCTCCCCCCTTCTCCTCAGACTGTTGGATTCTTCCATGGTGTCTCTGAGACATGTGCATATCATTGTTTGCATTGTAAACAAACTGTACAGCATGTAGAATTGCAGCAAAATGAAACGAAGTTATCCGAGCAGTGCAGCAAAATGGAGAAAAAGGGAAGAGCACAGAAAATTTTTATCAAAACAACCTTTTTCACTTCAACCAGTGAGGAGACTAACCCTTCCAAGGAGCAGATAGCAACGCTGCTTGTACGAGCACACATAATGCTAATGATGAGCACCTGTTGTTAATGAGGAGGTAGCGGTAACACTGGTTAGAGGTAAACAACAAAATGTTTTTACTACAGTATATTTGTCATGAACTGAGCCTGTGTTCTCCTGTGGGCTCAGTTCTGATCGTTCTTGGTCATATGTTGTGTTTTGTTTTCTCACCTGTGTGTTTATTTCTACGCTTGTGGCCGCTGCTCTGGCCGGCAATCGTTAGGCAGCCGTTTGACCCACTTTCTGGTGGGCGTTGTCTAACATTCGCCAGTCCGACCACGCCCCCTCTCTCTGATAGTCAGCTGTTTGTCCCGGTAATTATCTTTCCCGCGCCTCGCTCAGGTGTTCCAAATTTGTTTGGCCAGCGGTGTTTGTACTTAAGCAGCTCTTTGCTAGTCACACACCACTGAACCATTATACGAGTCACATGGTGGTTTTCCGTCGTGTGACCGTCACGTCCCGAAGGATTTCTGATTTGTGCTCTATGGGAGAATTGGACTTCTTGGACTGTTCCTGCTTGTGAGTAAATTGTCTTGCGTTTCTTTGTGCGGTATTACTACTACACTGGACCAGTTGGACGGTGGTACATCGAGCTGGCAGAGGTAGAGGTTCGGCGATGCCCTCAGCTCTCCGAACATCCCGAGGGAGTTGACCACATATCCCAGCTAGCAGCGCTCCAACGCGAGTATGGCGAGAGGGAGAGGAGGTCTCCAAAGAAGACCGGGCTTGCGCCATGGGGAGGGCGCCCCCGGGACGCCACTGAAGCTGTCCCCCGCCAGGTCTCCACTCCTGCTCTCACCAAGCCGACCCCAGCAAGCAAGGGACAGCGTCGTCCTGTGTGGAAGCGCCGGGAAAAGCCCACTCCTCCATCAGTGCCATCATCCCTCTGGCTGCTGGGAGGTCTGCTGAGGTCATCCTAGGAATGCCCACCTCCGTCATCATGGAGACAGCTCCTCCGCAAGCCCTCAAGAGGACCTATGTCACCACTGGCACAGAGAGGGATGAGTGGCTGCCGCCTGCAGCTGTGGATATAATCGACCGGAATGACAGGCAAGTATTTTTTCATTCTAAATCATTCATTAACATTGAATCTTGCCTGTCTCCTGAGGGAGAGGCCCAGTATCAGCAGTCCACTGGGACCTCTCCTCCAGCTGCAACTAATGACTGTTTCCTTCCCCTCTTCGTGTCTCCTCCTTTAATCCCTGAGGGCCTGCCGGTTCAAGAACCGGGCCGCCAGACAACGGAGGAGGTTAAGGCCCTGGATGATCCTGCCCAGGGGCCTGCACAAAGGCATTTCCTTGCAGCCACGGCGGCGGACGAGGAGTGGTCAGCTCGGTTCGTCGCGCTCAACCGACGGGTCGAAGAGAAGCGCCATGAGAGGGAGGTCCGAGGACGCACTTCCCCGGCTGTGAGGGTTCCTTCCCCTATGCCTGCTCAACCCCTGGACTCTCCATCGGACGAGGACTGGGCGAACCTTCTCACCGCAGTCAACAGCCGGGTCGAGGAGGAACATCAGATCACCAGGACTCCAACCACCATCACGCCTGTTGCGGGGATCGCCACAGCAGAGTCATTCCCTGGACCAGACCTCCAGCCACCGGGACCTGGACCGTCATTGTTGGCAGCATCGGAGTCCTGGACAGCGGCAGAGCTTGAGCACAGGCAAGTTATCTCTCCTGTAGTTCATTTGCCTGTGATTGAGAGATCTTGTCTGGCTCTTGGGGAGGAGAGTTGGGTGCAGCTTCCCTTGCCGGGCTCTGCCGCTGCCAACGACCCTAACCTTTTCTTCTCTCCCATACCTGTCGAGCCCCTCACTAGGGTCGCCGGAGAGGAGCTGCCCCACCGGAGTTGACTACTGACGACGACGGGAGGCTGGCGGTCCCAGAGGAGGTCAACAGGATCACAGCACCGGGCGAGATGACGGAGTCGACGCACCACAAATCGCCAGAGTCCTGGACAGCGGTGGAGGCAGAGATCAGGCAAGTGTGCTCCATTGTGTCAGTACTGAATATGTCAATGTCACACTGCCCGACTCATGGTGAGGAGGGCCCCGGGGCAGCTTGTAGTAGCCCTCGGGACCGCCTCACCGGGCTCTGCCGCTGCCGGCAACCCTGACCCGTTCTCTTTTTCTCTCCCACCGGGTTCGGAGCCCCCTGCCAGGATCGCCGGAGAGAAGCTGACCTCGCCAGAAGCCACCGAGGATAGGGGTCCAGTGCCAGGTGGTGCGAGGAGCACCACCTCCCTCGCTGGGGAGGCCACTGTGGGAGCAATGAGGCCCCCGATGAGGGTCACCGCTGGTGCAACGGTGCTCCAACCGGAGCCCATCGTGGGTGCAGCCACGTCCCAGACTGGGACCATTGCGGGTGCTGCCACGTCCCAGACCGGGACCACCGCAGGTGCAGCTAAGCCTCAGCCAGAGGTCACCGTGGGTGCAGCAAGGCTCCCGCAGGAGTCCATCGTGGGTGCAGCGGAGCCAGCCCAGCCGGGGTCCATCATGGGTGCAGCGGAGCTGGCCCGGTCGGGGTCCACCGCGGGTGCAGCTGGGCCCCAAGCCAGGGTCACTGAGGGCGCCGCAGGTCGCCTTGAGGACGCCGTGGTCCCCTTCTCCTCCCGGTCGTATGCCATGGGAGTTCCCTCCCTTCGGTCCGGTACCTACCAGCGAGTTTCCCGGTAGGCAGGCTGCCTCCCATCTCATCCCGCCAGCCCTGGTGGATGAACAACGCTGGCCGACCGCCGGACGGATTGACTCCCCGGGTCTGGTGGCCCTTGTTTTCTGGCAGACCACCAGATTCCATCCACCGGACCTTCTGCCGGGCCTGGGACTCTGGGCGGCCTCCTGAGCCCCAAAGCCCGTGGACTTGGAGGGGGTTAATGGTGAGCCCTGGGCAGGGCATTGTGTTCCCTCCTTCCTGTTCCCCCTACCTCCCAACCAGGTTTGTGTTGTTTATTGCTGTTGCTCCTCTTGGGGGGGTGTATCTATGATGTTACCGTGGTTATCTGGTTTCCACCCCTAGAGGGGAGGGCTCTGTCATAAACTGAGCCTGTGTTCTCCTGCAGGCTCGGTTCTGATCGTTCTTGGTCATATGTGGTGTTTTGTTTTCTCACCTGTGTGTTTATTTCTACGCTTGTGGCCGCTGCTCTGGCCGGCAATCGTTAGGCAGCCGTTTGACCCACTTTCTGGTGGGCGTTGTCTAACATTCGCCGGTCCGACCACGCCCCCCCCTCTCTAACAGTCAGCTGTTTGCCATGGTAATTATCTTTCCCATGTCTCGCCCAGGTGTTCCAAATTTGTTTGGCCAGCGGTGTTTGTACTTAAGCAGCTCTTTGCTAGTCAAACATCGCTGGACCATTACACGAGTCACACAGTCGTTTCCCGTCGTGTGACCATGACGTCCCGAAGGATTTCTGATTTGTGCTCTATGGGAGATTTGGACTTCTTGGACTGTTCCTGCTCGTGAGTAAATTGTCTTGCGTTTCTTTGTGCGGTATTACTGCTACGCCGGACCAGTTGCATTTCTCTGTGCAGTTTGTCTGCTACGCTTATCTGGTAGCGTTTCCCCCCGCAGTTCTACTGCTACGCTTTGTCTGTTGCCCAGTTTGCTCCCCCCTGAGTCAGTCGAGCCTCCTAGTGTCTTCCTCACTCTCCCGAGTGTGTATGCTATTTGTATTATTTTCCTGTGGCCACGGTACACAGTGGTCTGCCTGCTGTTCAGTCCAGCGTCAGCCATTTTGTGTACATCATTTCCTACTTGTAAGTCTTTATTTTTGAACTGGGTTATGTCAATAATGTGTGTTTGGTGAAACCCTCCGTTTAAGTCCATCCATCCTTCTCCTCCTCCGTGCGCTGTGGAAAAGTGCACGGGGAGTTTGTGACAATTTTTTTCTAATTGTAGAGGCCAA
Source organism: Pholidichthys leucotaenia (assembly GCA_020510985.1). NCBI lineage: Eukaryota > Metazoa > Chordata > Actinopteri > Cichliformes > Pholidichthyidae > Pholidichthys > Pholidichthys leucotaenia. Next base: position 90,456,450 of record CM035849.1, on the reverse strand, counting down.
GGCTCACATTTTTAAATTTATATATGACCAACTGTGCTCCCCGGGCATGCACAAGATATCTGCAGATGACATTACTTGAGATTAAATATAGTCTTGAGAGTTTTTTGCATTAAAAGTTGTGGAAAGAATTCCAAATTTTAAAACAAACGCTTTTTTTCCAAAGGGTACTGCAATGATATTCCATATAACACCACAAGAAAAGCACAGGATTGTCAAAAAATTACTATTAAAGTGATTTGTAAATTAAGCAGAACCTTCTGCTGTACAGAACAACTTCTGTGCAACAACAAATACCGACTTTAACACAATTAAGTGAGAATGAAGTAGCTACTTGTAAATGTGTCATAAAAATGATTAACACTATAGGGTACTCTTGCTGAGAACTTGAATAAAAAGGATGAAAAAATAATTATCCATTACAACAGCTAAATTGCATTGAATGCATGTTAAAGAGTATAGATTTGGAAATCATGGCAGTAGCTTCATTTGAAAACTCCCTAACTGCAGCAGTCCCCAACCACTCGGTACCAAGCTCAGAGAAAAGAGAAATAATTTATTCTGTTGCTCTGTATTGTCTAACCAAGTCTGTGTTTTTCTGAAAAAAAATTACTGGATATTCTCCCTCTTTCCACGTCTGACTCCTACCTGTCTGTCTATCTGTTGCATGCCTTGACACACACCTGTGTCATCAGATACTCATCTTTCCTTTAGCGGAAGGAGGGGCTGTCCTTGGGGGTTTGCCAGGGTGCATGTTGGTCCCTGTTCAGACCAGAGATTCACAGCTTTAAAGCTCACTGACAAGATGTAGTAATGATTTTACCTCTAAAGATGTATAAAATGTTACCACATTGGCTGTAGTGTTAGATTTGCTTGTTTGTGGTTTTGTGGCGTCTCTCCTCAGGCGCAACAGGCGTCTCTCCTCAGGCGGGTTTTCAACACAAACCCGGCACTTCGTACATACGGTCAAGGCAAAGACATGGGGAGACGTCCACTAGCAGGCCGGGGGAGTGGAGGACAGGATGGTGTAGGAAAACTCATGGGTGAGTGGAGTTTTTTTTTTTAAAAATCGCACACTGTTTTTTTCTTGATGTGTTCCATTAATACTCACTGTAAACATGGAAGTGAGCATGGTGCAGCGATGCATTTGATTAGTTAGACTGAGTGTTTGAGTGCTACTCAGGGACAAATTTGATTGGTAAAATTGATGGAAGTTAACGAGGATTGGACAAAATTGGGGGAAAGTTGCGATGATTGGACAAAGTTGTAAGGTCACTGAAAAGACACGGCGATGGCCTGATTTCATGTGAATTAGTGTGATTGCAATATTGCAAAATCCAGAAGGGACTGGTAAGTCTGAACAAACAACAGTTTTTCCATGTGGATTGTTTTTTGGTTTTTTTTAGAATAGACAACAGTCTACATTCAATTTGTTAAACTTCTTTGTTTTTCTACAGATGTAATTCCTCATGCCTGAATGATATCATCACTTGAAGACTTCTGAGGACAATAAGTTTCAAGTAGGATTTCAATAAGGCCTGAAAAGAAAGTGTAGAACAAAGAAAAGTAGGGTGTGGAGTGTGTGAAATCAGAAGCAGATTCATTTCAGATGATTTATTGCACACTCACATCTCACGAGCACAGAACAGACTGACTAGTCACATTCAACATCCCTCTCTCTAAATCAAGTTACATTTCACAAGATTCAAGGCACTTCCTCATAACAGCAGGACATCTACACCACACTTCATTCAACCCCCTCTCCCACTGTTCTCCCATGTGTATTCATTGTCTCTGTCTAAGGTGTGAAATAACCTGAGGCCCACACCGCCCCCCCAGCATCTTAGATAGAACAATAGAACATCAGTCCACATGCTGTTTCGGCTTCAGTCTCCTCCCATATCTGCTGCAACTGGGGTTTTCCAGCCGGTGGGAGGCTGCTGGGAGTATGTCTGACTGCGGGTGAGCCGTGGAGAGGGGAGGGGGGGGTTCACTCTGTCCGTGTGGCTGCTCTGGTGAATCGTTTCCCTGGGGAGCTCTCCGTGGGGGTCTTCCACACCGAGGGGCCCTAGCCAACAGCACTTGCTCGTCCGCCACAACGAAAGCGGGTTTGAGTCTGTCTATGCCAATTTTTTCCCTCCTACCCCCCAAGTCTATCAAAAAATGCTTATCCCCTGTTTCCAGCACTCTGAACGGTCCATCATAGGGTGGGCGCAATGGAGGGCGGTGTGCGTCGTGTCTGACAAACACGAACTTCGCGTTCTTCAAAGTTTTAGGCACAAAAACACGTGGAAAACTGTGGTGGGCAGGGCCCAGCAGCGTGCCTGTGTTTGCGCTACGCTGCAAAAGCTGAGACGGGGAGCTGCCCGGCGCGGGATTATCTGACAGAAATTCCCCGGGCAGCCGTAGTGGCTGCGCAAAAACGAGCTCTGCCGGGGAAGCTTCCAGATCCTCTTTGGCGCGGAGCGCAACCCCAATAAAACCCACGGCAGCCTGTCTACCCAATTTGCATCCGTCAATGAAGCCCTGAATGCTGCTTTCAGTGATCTATGAAAACGCTCGCATAACCCATTGGCCTGTGGGTTGTACGCGGTTGTGCGGTGAATTGTAACACCCAGACTGTGGGCCATCGCGGACCAGAGTTCGGAAACAAATTGAGGGCCCCTGTCGGACGTAATGTCCGACGGGACTCCAAAATGTGCCACCCATGCTGTTAAAAAAGCACGCACCACGTCTGCGGACGTGGTTGCCGCCAGCGGAACCGCTTCTGGCCAGCGCGTGGTGCGGTCCACCATTGTCAGGAGGTGCGTGCACCCCTGTGATGGCGGGAGGGGGCCCACGAGAGCATGGTCGAACCTCTTAGCCGGAATACGAAATGGCTCCAAGGGAGCCTTCGTGTGTCTGTGTACCTTGGCTCGTTGGCACGCCACGCAGGCTGCAGCCACTCTTTCACTTGTTTGCGTAGGCTCGGCCACACAAACTTCTCTTTCACCATTTTGACTGACGCGCACACTCCTGGGTGCGCCAGAGTGTGAACCGACTCAAACACGTGGCGGCGCCACGTGGCCGGGACCACTGGACGCGGGCGACCCGTGGAGACATCGCAGATTAGCGGGGGGGGGGGGGCTGCCATCCTGCAGCACCCTGCTCTCCAGCCTTAACCCTGTTGGTCCAGACTGGAGCGCGCGCACGTCTGCATCGCTAATCTGCTCCGCGGCCATGGCTGCATAATCTATGCCCACGCAGACTGGGGCCACCACGGCGCGCGAGAGGCAATCCGCCACCACATTCAGTTTACCCGACACATGTTGAATATCGGTAGTAAACTCTGAGATCGCGGCCAGCTGTCTCTGCTGCCGGCCCAACCACGGTTCTGAAACCTTGGGCATCGCGAATGTTAGCGGCTTGTGGTCCACGAATGCGGTGAAGCTGCGCCCTTCCAGCCAGAACTTTAAGTGGCGTATGGCCAGGTGGAGAGCCAGCAACTCTCTGTCGAACGCGTTGTATTTACGTTCACTGTTGCGCAAAGTTCTGCTGAAAAAGGCGAGCGGCTGCCAAGCCCCGGCGACGCGCTGCTCCACAACAGCCCCTATGGCCACGTCTGAAGCGTCGGTGGTGAGCGCTATGCGGGCCGTCGGGTCTGGATGCGCCAGCAGTGCAGCGTTTGCCAGGGCTGCTTTAACTTCCGCGAACGCCCGCTCTCGCTCCGGGGTCCATTCGACCCTATCCGCGGGTTTCTGTCTCTTGAGCGCAGCGTACAATGGTTGCATGAGCTGCGCCGTGCAGGGAAGGAAACGGTTATAAAAGTTCACCATTCCCAAAAATTCCTGCAGCGCCCTGACCGTCTGAGGCCGGGGAAAATCCGCCAGGGCGCGCACTTTGTCGGGCAGCGGGAGAGAGAGACGGAGAGACGCGGTGCCCCAAAAAATCAATCTCCGTCACGCCGAACTGGCATTTCGCCGGGTTGATTATTAACCCGTTGATAATAATCAACCCGGGTTGATTATTGATTATTAACCCGTGCTCCTCCAACCTCCGGAAAACCGTCGTGAGGTGGGTTTCGTGTTCGTCTTCGGACGCACTGGCTACCAGGATATCGTCCAGGTAGACAAACACAAACGGGAGATCGCGCAGCACTGCATCTATCATGTGCTGGAACGTCTGTGCCGTTCCTTTTAACCCGAATGGCATGTGCAGGAACTCGAATAGACCGAATGGAGTTATTCCCGCTGTTTTGGGTATGTCCTCAGCGTGCACTGGGACTTGGTGGTAACCGCGGACCAGGTCTATTTTGGAAAAAATGCGTGCTCCGGTGAGGTGAACGGAAAAATCCTGTATGTGGGGAATCGGGTAGCGGTCGTGCGCCGTGGCGTTGTTCAACCTGCGGAAATCACCGCACTGTCGCCACGATCCCTCAGCCTTAGGGACCATGTGTAGTGGGGATGCCCATGGGCTGTTCGAGCGCCTGATGATGCCCAACCTTTCCAGGTTGGCAAACTCCTTGCGCGCTATGGCCAGTTTAGCTGCATCCAAGCGCCGAGGTCGTGCAAAAACGGGTGGCCCGGTGGTGGTGATAAAGTGCTCCACCCCATGTTTAGCGATGGCCGCCGAAAACGTCGGGACTGTGAGTGCTGGGAACTGAGTGAGCAGTGTGTGGAACTTACCGCCTGTAGCTGTGACGCTGGCTTGTGCTGTTGGCTGGGTCACTCGAGCTATACAGGGGAGAGAGTCAAAGGACAGTGCATTAACCAAGCGCCTGTTAGCAACATCAACCAGTAAACCATGTGCGCACAGAAAATCAGCCCCCAGTATATGGTAATTCAGTGCTGCTATGACAAAAGTCCACTCATATGTACGGCCGTGAAGAGATAAGAGCAGAGTCCTCTCACCAAAGGTCTTAATATCCGAGCCGTTTGCTGCCAACATCCTGGGGCCACTAGATCCTGCCAGCCGGTCAGCGTAGGTCAGCCGGATGAAGCTCTTCTGGGCTCCGGTGTCCACGAGGAAACACCTCCCCTAGCGTGCATCCGTTAAGTAGAGCAGCCTGTTCTCTTCACCGAGGGTCGCTGCTGCTACCGACCCCCGGCCTTGGCGTTTTCCCGAGCGCTTGAATTGGCACGGTGGCACACATCTGCGTGCCTTCTCTCCGAAGCGGTGGTGGTAGAAGCAGAGCGTGTCTCTCTGGCGCTCCTTGGCCCCCGCTGCTGCTACCGTTGGTGGCTCCTCGCCTCCTCTGGTCGTCTCGCTGGGCTCCGCCGCTGCTGCATTGACAGTGATCGCCCTGGTGGTGATGATGATCCGGTCTGCCTCCTGGGCTAGCGCACGGTAGTCTCACGCGGCCAGCCACGGCGAATTGGCCAGAACCGCTCTCTCTACTGTCGGAAGGTTCCGGAGGAAGAGGTGGTCAAACAGAAAGTGTCCGTCGTCCGTGCCCATTAACGCCAGCATCTTCTCCATCAGGTCTACGGCCGAACCATCTCCTATTGCAATCCGTGTCAGGAGCCTCTCCGCTCTCTCACAGTCCGAGAGCGTGTAGCGCTGGATGAGCGCAGCCTTGAGCGCCTCGTATTTGCTGCTGGCTGGTGGCTGATCGAGCAGGCTCGCTACCTGCTGAGCTGTGCGGGCGTCGAGCGCTGCGACCACATGGTAGAATCTGGTGTCATCTGCCGTTACTCCCCGGAGGGCGAACTGGGCCTCGGTGAGGTGGAACCAAGAGCGCAGGTTGTGCTGCCAGAAATCCGGTAGCTTGACTGCAACCGCACATGCGTGGCTGGAGGTTCCAGTCTGGGCTGTCTGTGGGATGGCTGCCACCTTGCTGTAGCTTCCTGACCGGGCCGGCTCCGGGGATCTTGCCTCGTGTTCCATAATACGTCTTGGGTCACCAGTGTGGAGTGTGTGAAATCAGAGGCGGATTCATTTCAGATGATTTATTGCACACTCACATCTCACGAGCACAGAACAGACTGACTAGTCACATTCAACATCCCTCTCTCTAAATCAAGTTACATTTCACAAGATTCAAGGCACTTCCTCATAACAGCAGGACATCTACACCACACTTCATTCAACCCCCTCTCCCACTGTTCTCCCATGTGTATTCATTGTCTCTGTCTAAGGTGTGAAATAACCTGAGGCCCACAAGGGCCCCATTTCCGTCTTGCCTTGGGCCCCAAAAGGACTAAATCCGCCCCCGTCAGGCAGGCTGGACTTTGATGCAAGGGCATTTTATTGACACAGAATAAAATACAGCTCAAGGGCTGTAAATGTAAAGAGAGCCAACTAGGCTAAATACAGGGAAATTAGGGTACTTAATGTGGCAAAAAAAACAACCCCAAAAAACGGAGGGATATACTGCAGTGTTGCCATACGAGAGTGCAGGCAACCATGACTAATAAAGTAAAACTAATGATTACAAAACACACGACAGCTGAGGGTAATTACTAAATGAAAAATGAAGCAGAAGATCATAAAAGAAAACAGGAAATGAAACTACAACAATCAAACTGGGCAGAAACACAAACCAGGAAATACTTCAAAATAAGAGCAAACCTCAGAACTAAGAACAGACAAGGAATGAAATCAGAACATACAAAATAAACCAAAGACTGGGACAATGCTTGATAAACTAGTAATAAATGATAAAAATGCAACTTAAAGGGTGGGACATCATGTCCCCCATGACAATAACACATACATGGCTAGAATTAGGTACTAAAACTTGAGAGAGAGAAAGCTTGTGAGTTAGCTTAAAGCTGGAATAGGCAGAATAAATTCAAATTAAAAACAAAAAAAACTGTCATAACAATTTCTAATGCAAGTGGTCTGACAAGACACCCATATCACACCTTCTCCTCTGAGTTCTGTTCAGCCTGCAGAAAGTTTCACTCCCATGACAGTTTTGCCCAATCACAAGTCTTACCAGAGACTTTGGTATTGTCTACTCTACAAAAGCTGATACTCTTCATAGATATGCAGGAATAGCATGATGTAGGCAGTTTTTTCAACATTCAGACATTTTTTTTCTCATTTCTTACATTTCTGCCTACTGCAGCTTTAAATCACACTTTATAGCAGTTATCCTGTTTATTGTTACAAACCTTGTGCATCACTAAATGCACAGACACACTAGGCTCTGACAAAATGGCACCATCTGATATTTTCAGACTTAAAAGGGACTGGAAGTGAAGTTGATAAACAAAAGATTGTTTCAAGTCTTAACAAAAAAGAGAAGAACTCTGTAAATATAGTGCTACTATACACACAGTTTGTGTATATTCATACTTGATAGATAGATAGATAGATAGATAGATAGATAGATAGATAGACTTTATTGATCCCAAACTGGGAAATAACAGATTATTAATAATTACAATTATTAATAATAATACTGTAGAGTGTGTAAATGATGAGGCAAGTTTGTCTCACGCATTTTATTACACATTCTCTCACATGAGCATGGTAGAAAAGAGGACATCTCAAACAGAACTCTTCACTTATATACTCAGGTCCTTCAATATATCAAAAGGTCACATTGCATTCACATAAAAGATCACATTGCATGCACTTCCTTAATCCCTTAACTTCCCCCTCACAGTCTCTGACACACAAAGGATCCTCCAAGCCGTCTCTGACACACAAAAGATCACATTTCACAGCTTCCTGTTATTTCCAAGGAAACTCTGCCCTTTGTTCTTATCAAAGATGCTGCTCATTATGTTTTGGCCATGTGCGGCCACACCCCCCCCCCCCCGAGCATATTGGATCGAACAAAAGGATAACAGTCTGTATGCTGTGACAGAATCATTACACATCAATCCACATGCTGCTTGGGCTTCAGTCTTCTCCTGTATCTGCTGTAGCCAGGATTCACCGCCTCCGCGGCGCTGTCATGCTGAGGAGCTGCTGTCTGGGGGTGAAAACCTTTTGTCTGTCCCTGCGGGTGTTCTGGGAAAATTCTACTCTGGGAAGCTCCCTGTGGGGGTCTTCCACGCCGAGGGGCCCTCGCCAACAGCACTTGCTCGTCCGCCACCACAAAAGCGGGTTTGAGTCTGTTTATGCCAACCTTTTCCCTCCTACCCCCCCAAATCTAGCAAAAAATGCTTGTCCCCTGTTTCCAGCACTCTGAACGGTCCATCATAAGGTGGTCGCGGTGGGGGGCGATGCGCGTCATGTCTGACAAAAACAAACCCTGCGTTTTTCAAAGTTTTAGGCACAAAAACGTGCGGAAAACTGTGGTGAACGAGGCCCGGCAGCGTGCCTGTGTCAATGCTACGCTGCAAAAGCTGAGACGGGGAGCTGCCCGGCGCAAGATTATCCGGGAGAAACTCCCCGGGCAGCCGAAGTGGCTGCGCAAAAACGAGTTCAGCTGGGGAAGCTTCCAAGTCTTCTTTAGGCGCAGAACGCAACCCTAATAAAACCCACGGTAGCTTGTCTACCCAATTTGCATCTGTCAGTGACGCCCTCAGAGCCGCTTTCAATGACCTATGAAAACGTTCACATAACCCATTAGCCTGTGGATTGTGCGCGGTTGTGCAGTGAATTGTGACACCCAGGCTGCGGGCCATTGCTGACCAAAGTTCGGAAACAAATTGAGGGCCTCTGTCGGATGTAATGTCCGACGGGACTCCAAAACGCGCCACCCATGCTGTTAAAAACGCGCGTGCCACCTCCTCTGCTGTGGTTGACGCCAGTGGAAGCACCTCCGGCCATCACATGGTGCAGTCCACCACTGTTAGAAGGTGCATGCACCCCTGTGATGGCGGGAGGGGACCCACGAGGTCCACGTGAACATGGTCGAACCTCTTAGCCGGGATGTAAAACAGCTCCAAGGGAGCCCTCGTGTGTCTGTGTACTTTGGCTCGTTGGCACGCCATGCAGGCTGCTGCCCACTCTTTCACCTGTTTGCGAAAACTCGGCCACACAAATTTCTCTCCTACCATCTTGATTGACGCGCGCACTCCCAGGTGCGCTAAAGAATGAACCGAGTCAAAAACGCTGCAGCGCCACGCGGCCGGTACCACGGGACGCGGTCGCCCAGTGGAGACATCGCAGATTGCGGGGGGGCATACTGTCTTGCAGCACCCTGCTCTCCAGCTTTAACCCTGTTGGTCCAGACTGGAGCACGCGCACATCCGCGTCACTAACCTGCTCCGCGGCCATGACTGTGTAATCTATCCCCACGCAGACCGGGGCCGCCACGGCGCGTGAGAGACAGTCTGCCACTACATTCAGTTTACCCGAGAAATGCTGAATGTCGGTAGTAAACTCTGAGATCGCGGCCAACTGTCTCTGCTGCCGGCCCGACCACTGTTCTGAAACCTTGGCCATCGCGAATGTTAGTGGCTTGTGGTCAACGAACGCGGTGAAACAGCACCCTTCCAGCCAGAACTGGAAGTGGCGAATAGCCAAGTGGAGAGCCAGCAACTCCCTGTCAAACGCGCTGTATTTACGTTCACTATCGCGCAAAGTCCTGTTGAAAAAGGCGAGCGGCTGCCAAGCCCCGGCTACACGCTGCTCCACGACCACCCCTATGGCCACATCTGACGCATCAGTAGTGAGCGCTATGCGGGCCGTTGGGTCTGGATGTGCCAACAACGCAGCATTTGCCAGGGCCGCCTTGACTTCCGAGAACGCCCGCTCTCGCTCCGGGGACCATTCGATCTTATTCGCGGGTTTCTGTTTTTTGAGAGCGGCATACAGTGGTTGCATGAGCTGCGCTGCGCGGGGGAGGAAACGGTTATAAAAATCCACCATTCCCAAAAACTCCTGTAACGCCCTGACCGTTTGTGGTCAGGGAAAATCTGCTACCACGCGCACTTTGTCAGGCAGCGGAACCGCTCCTTTGGGAGAGACGCGGTGCCCCAAAAAATCAATCTGCGTCACCCCAAACTGACACTTCGCTGGATTGATTATTAATCTGTGCTCTCCCAACCTCCGGAAAACCGCCGTGAGGTGGGTTTCGTGTTCGTCTTCGGACGCGCTGGCTACCAAAATATCGTCCAGGTAGACGAATACGAAAGGGAGATCACGCAGCACCGCATCCATCATGCATTGGAATGTCTGTGCAGCCCCTTTAAGCCCGAATGGCATGCACAAAAACTCGAATAGACCAAACGGAGTTATCACCGCTGTTTTGGGTATGTCCTCAGCGCGCACTGGGACTTGGTGGTAACCGCGGACCAAGTCTATTTTAGAAAGAGCGCACGCTCCTGACAAATGAACGGAAAAATCTTGGATGTGAGGAATTGGGTAGCGGTCGTGCGCTGTGGCATTGTTCAACCTGCGGAAATCCCCGCAAGGTCACCACGAACCATCAGCTTTAGGGACCATGTGTAGCGGGGAAGCCCATGGGCTGTTTGAACACCTGATGATGCCCAACCTCTCCAGGTTGGCGAACTGCTCGCGTGCTATGGCCAGTTTAGTTGCGTCCAAGCGCCGAGGTTTTGCAAAAACGGGCGGCCCGGTGGTGGTAATAAAATGTTCCACCCCGTGTTTAGCAACGGCTGCCGAAAATGTCGGGACCGTGAGTGCTGGGAACTGAGTGAGCAGTGTGTGGAACTTACCGCTTGCAGCTGTGACGTTGGCTTGTGCTGTTGGCCGGGACGCTCGAGCTGTACAGGGAATAGAATCAAAAGACAGTGCATTAACCAGGCGCCTGTTAGCGAGATCAACCAACAAACCATGTGAGCACAAAAAATCAGCCCCCAATATATTGAAATTCAATGCTGCTATGACAAAAGTCCACTCAAATGCACGGCCGTGTAGAGACAGAAGCAGAGTCCTCTCACCAAAGGTCTTAATCTCTGAGCAGTTTGCTGCTGCCATCTCGGGGCCGCTGGATCCTGCCAGCCGGTCGGCGTAGGACGGCATGATGAAACTCAACTGGGCGCAAGTGTCCACAAGGAAATGCTTCCCCGAGCGTGCGTCCGTCAAGTAGAGCAGCTTGTTCTCCTCCCCGAGGGCCGCAGCTGCTACTGACCCCCGGTCTTGGCGTTTCCCGAGCGCTTGAACTGGCACGGTGGTATACATTTGCGTGCCCTCTCTGCAAAGCGGTGGTGGTAGAAACAAAGGGTGTCTCCTCCGCGTTCATTGGCCCCCGCCGCCGCCGTCGTCGGTGGTTCTGCTACCGCCGTCGATGGCTCCTCGCTGTCTCCGGTCGTCGCGCCGAGCTCCGTCGCCGCCGCCGTGGTTGCGAGCTCTCTGCTGGCCATGATTATCCGGTGTGCCTCCCGGGCCAGTGCACGGTAGTCCTGCTTGGCCAGCAACGGCGAACTGGCCAGGGCCGCCCTCGTCGCTGACGGAAGGTTCCGGAGGAAAAAGTGGATAAAAATGAAGCGGTCATCGTCCGAGCCCTTCAATCTCAGCATCCTCTCCATGAGGTCAATAGCCGTGCAATCTCCCAACCCGGTCCGCATCAGGAGCCTCTCTGCTCTCTCTTGTGTAGTGCTGGATAAGTGCGGCCTTCAACGCGCCGTACTTGTCGCTGGCTGGTGGCTGATCCAGCAGGCTCTCCACATGCTGAGCCGTGTGGGTGTCGAGCTTTGCGACCACATGGTAGAATTTCGTGTCATCCATCGATATCCCCCGGAGGACGAACTGTGCCTCAACCAGGTGGAACCAGGAGCGCGGATTGTGCTGCCAAAAATCCGGTAGCTGGATTGTAACGGCATACGCTTGGCTGGGGGCTCCCAACGAGGCTGGCTCCGGGGAATTATCTTCGTGTTGCATGCTTCGTCTTGGGTCACCAGTGTAGAGTGTGTAAATGATGAGGCAAGTTTGTCTCAGGCAGTTTATTACACATTCTCTCACATGAGCATGGTAGAAAAGAGGACATCTCAAACAGAACTCTTCACTTATATACTCAGGTCCTTCTACATATCAAAAGGTCACATTGCATTCACATAAAAGATCACATTGCATGCACTTCCTTAATCCCTTAACTTCCCCCTCACAGTCTCTGGCACACAAAGGATCCTCCAAGCCATCTCTGACACACAAAAGATCACATTTCACAGCTTCCTGTTATTTCCAAGGAAACTCTGCCCTTTGTTCTTATCAAAGATGCTGCTCATTATGTTTTGGCCATGTGCGGCCACAATACAATAATAATAATAAAATAATTACAATTATAAAGTCTACCCTTAAAAACAGATACATCAGACAGTGAAGAATCAGTGTTGCAATAGTGCAGCAATTCCAGAATATCTGACATTTTCCATTGCAGAAGGACTGCATTTCAGGCATGCATTACATGTTAGGATTTTCTTCACTTTTGAATGAATGGGCTTGATCTGCAAACTTGTGTGCATTATGAAAAAGGCCATTTTGAGTGAGGAAGAAAATGCTGTAAATCCCTGTTTGCTGCTTAAGTATCTCAGTCTGCTTGGCTTTCATTAAGAGTAAAAACCACAGGAAATATACAGTATATGTGTGTGTGTGTCTGTGTGCACATGGGTGAGAGTTTTTCATCTCATCTTGAGTTGGTGTGTTTGAGTGCAATAACTGTGTACCCAACTGAATTTTAGGCTGGCACCTTGTGTGTTTGAGATAATAATAATAATCCTTTTTCGCATGTGTTTGAGTGTATTCAGTCTACACAGGTTGCATATGTGTGCATGTATTAGTGAGACAGACGCACCCCTTGTAGAGGTAAATTTTGAGGAGAAAAATCCCTGGTATGATATTAACCCTCTGCCCGTGACTGTGTGCACATTTATATTTTCAAACGCTGTGTGACAGGAAGGCACGTCATGTGTGTATGTGTGTGTTTGCGGTTGATAACGCGTCCCTCATCTTCCTTAGCGGGAATCTGAGCTGGAAAATCCCAAAGCTCTGACACAGAAATCCAGTTTTATAATGACAAGGAGTGGCAGAAACACCACCAGCAGGAATACACAGATCAGGAGGAAAAGGTAGAGGAGGAGGGTGGTGGCATGAACATTGTTGGAGGCGTGTTTGTCATAATATTTAAATAGTTCTTCTTGTCAGTCAGTAGCTCATACTGAGAAGGACTAAACTTTAAACTTTTTTTTCAATAAAACAAGTTCAGCTTTAATTCTAAGCAGATCAGATAGGTTTACTGCTTTTATTTTCAATTTCTTAGCCTGTTCCAATCACTGATAAGTATTTCTTCCTGCTGAATTTCTTCATCCAGGTAGATATTTCAGAATGCCTTTACGTTTTTACAGAAACTTCCTAAGGCCACAAATGAATAGACAAGAAATTTTGTCAAATGGAGCTATTTTGATGGTAGCTTTTGAGTAGCTTAGAGCACAGAGGCATTGTCGTTTGAATTAAAGCCCTAGGGTCCGATTATATGGATGATTGGGAGGTTGGGATTGTCAAAATAGGAGAATGGAGGAGTGGACACAACAGAAATTGAACTAGGCTTGAGTCTGATCCTGGATGAGTCAGCAGGAAAAAACCCAAAACAAAACAAAACAAAAAAAAACAGCAGAATACTGATGGAAGAAAACCCCTCCAGTTTAAACCAATAATAAGTTGTCAGGGGAAAGATCCGTTTGCTCATAAAAAGGAAGGATCTCATGTCTCTGTCTGGTTTAACATATTCTGGCTTGTGACCACACATATGTGACCTGTTTTGTGACTGATGTAAGGCCTCACATTTTAGATAAGAACAAAGACAGATTTTCCTTGGAGATAACAGGAAGTTGTGAAGGTGTTAGCTTTGGTATGCAGGGCCTGAGACTGTGGGGGTGATATTAGAGGATTAAAGAGGAGATGCATTGTTACTGGCGATTATAATGCAATGTGACTTGTGATGCAATGTGACTTGTGAACTGTGAGAGTCCTGGTATTTAAGGACGAGAGTTTCCTGTGATGTGCTCTTTTTCTTCTTTGAGATGTTGGTGAATGTGAATAAAGCTGCCTTGAGAGAAATCTGTCTCATCAATTGCACATTCCCACACTGGTGACCCAAGACGTAGCATCAGAATCAGAATCAGATTTATTGCCATTGTTCATGTAGTACACAAACTAGGAATTTGTCTCGGTGCAATGCTGCAACATTAAACATGATAAAATAAAAGAAATAAACTATACATGCAATAAAGTGTAGAATAAGAGTGAGTAATACTGGTCAGCAGTTAAAATATATTAGCGAGCAGCAGATAATGTGGAGAACCATATAGTGCAGTCGGTAATGCAGGAAGAAAACAGTGATGATTGACATGAGTCTGGTTGAGCTGCTGTACATAGTGCACGAGAGACAATAAGTCACTTAGTGTTCAGCAGTCTGATGGCAGAGGGGAAGAAGCTGTTCATGTGACGGGAGGTTTTAGTCTGGATGGACCGAAGTCTTCTACCTGAGGGGAGGGGGGCAAACAGTACGTGACCAGGGTGTGAGTGATCGGCTATGATCCGGCCAGCACGCCTCCGGGTCCTGGAGATGTACAGATCCTGGAGAGATGGGAGCTTGCAGCCGATCACCTTCTCAGCAGTGCGCACGACCGCTGCAGCCTTAGTCTGTCCCTGGCAGTGGCTCCTGCGTACCACACAGTTATGGAGGTGGTGAGGATGGAGTCGATGATGGCTGTGTAGAACTGCACTAACATCTTGGTGGGTAGCTTGAGCTTCCTCAGCTGCCGCAGGAAGAACATCCTCTGCTGGGCCTTTTTGATGAGGGAGCTGATGGTCGGCTCCCACTTGAGGTCCCTGGTGATGGTGGTGCCTAGGAAGCGGAAGGAATCAGCAGTGGTGATGGGAGAGCCTGTGAGGGTGAGGGGGGGCAGAGGGGTTGTGACGTGCAAGAAGAGGAGCAAGAGCATGCAGCAAGAGGAGAATTCCCCGGGGCCAGCCTCGTCAGGAGCCCCCAGCCAAGTGAATGCCGCTACGGTCCAGCTACCGGACTTTTGGCAGAACAATCTGCGCTCCTGGTTCCACGCAGTTGAGGCACAGTTCAACCTCCGGGGGATATCGGTAGATGACACAAAATTCTACCATGTGGTCGCAAAACTGGATAACCACACGGCTCAACATGTGGAGAGCCTTATCGAGCAGCCGCCAGACAGCGACAAATACGGCGCGTTGAAGGCTGCACTCATCCAGCACTTCACTCTCTCGGTGGAGGAGAGGGCAGAACGACTCCTGGCGCTTACCGAATTGGGAGATGGCACACCCATTGACCTTATGAAGAAGATGTTGAGGTTGAAAGGCTCAGATGATGACCACTTCATCTTTACCCACCTCTTCCTCAGGACCCTACCGTCAGCGACGAGAGCGACCCTGGCCAATTCGCCGTTGTTGGCCCAGCGGGACTACCGCACGCTGGCCCGGGAGGTGCATCGAATTGTCAACGCCAGCAAACAGCGCGCGGCCACGGCAGCAGCAGCGGCACTCGGCGCGATGGCCGGAGATGGCAGGGGGCCAGAAGCAGCGGTAGCAGAACCACCGACGACGGCAGCGGCGGGGCCCAGGGAACGCGGAGGACACACCCTTTGTTTCTACCATCGCCACTTCGCAGAGAGGGCACGCAAATGTGTACCACCGTGCCAGTTCAAGAGTTCGGGAAACGCCAAGACCGGGGGTCGGTAGCAGCCGCGACCCTCGGGGAGGAGAACAAGCTGCTCTACTTGTTGGACGCACGCTCGGGGAGGCATTTCCTCATGGACACAGGCTCCCAGTTGAGTTTCATCACACCTTCCTACGCGGACAGGCTAGCAGGTTCCAGAGGTCCCGGAGTGGCAGCAGCGAACGGCTCGGAGATTAAGACCTTTGGTGAGAGGACTCTACTCCTGTCTCTACACGGCCGTACATTTGAGTGGACTTTTGTTATAGCAGCAGTGAATTTCAATATGTTGGGGGCTGATTTTTTGTGCTCACATGGTTTGTTGGTTGAGCTCGCTAACAGGCGCCTGGTTAATGCATTTTCTTTTGATTCTATTCCCTGTACAGCGCGAGTGGTCCCGCCAACAGCACAAGCCAACGTCACAGCTGCAAGCGGTAAGCTCCACACACTGCTCACTCAGTTCCCAGCACTCACGGTCCCTACATTTTCGGCAACTGTCGCTAAACACGGGGTGGAACATTTTATTACCACTACCGGACCGCCCGTTTTTGCAAAAGCTCGGCGCTTGGACGCAGCTAAACTGGCCATAGCGCGCGAGCAGTTCGCCAACCTGGAGAGGTTGGGCATCATCAGGCGTTCGAACAGCCCATGGGCCTCCCTGCTACACATGGTCCCGAAGGCTGATGGCTCGTGGCGGCCTTGCGGGGATTTCCGCAGGTTAAACAATGCAACAGCGCATGACCGCTACCCAATCCCGCATATCCAAGATTTTTCCATCCATTTGGCAGGGGCACGTGCTTTTTGTAAGATAGATTTGGTCCGCGGTTACCACCAAGTCCCAGTGCGCGCTGAGGACATAACCCAAACAGCGGTAATAACTCCATTTGGCCTATTCGAGTTTTTGCGCATGCCATTCGGGCTTAAAGGGGCTGCACAGACGTTCCAACGCATGATGGACGCGGCGCTGCGCGATCTCCCTTTCGTGTTCGTCTACTTGGACGATATTTTGGTAGCCAGCACGTCCGAAGACGAACACGAAAACCACCTAGCCACAGTTTTCCAGAGGTTGGGAGATCACGGGTTAATAATCAACCCAGAGAAGTGTCAGTTCAGGGTGGTGCAGATCAATTTTTTAGGACACCGCGTCTCCCCCGAAGGAGCGGTTCCGCTTCCTGACAAAGTGCGCGTGGTAGCAAATTTTCCCCGGCCGCAGACGGTCAGGGCATTACAGGAGTTTTTGGGAATGGTGAATTTTTATAACCGTTTTCTCCCCCGCGCGGCGCAACTCATGCAACCGCTGTATGCCGCGCTCAGAAAACAGAAACCCGCGAATAAGGTAG
The DNA here is from genome assembly GCA_020510985.1 of Pholidichthys leucotaenia. Taxonomy (NCBI): domain Eukaryota; kingdom Metazoa; phylum Chordata; class Actinopteri; order Cichliformes; family Pholidichthyidae; genus Pholidichthys; species Pholidichthys leucotaenia. The sequence goes on along the minus strand of CM035849.1, from coordinate 90,439,587 downwards.
AGTGGTCCCTGGAGCGGGAGCGAGCGTTCTCGGAGGTAAAAGCGGCCTTGGCAAATGCAGCGTTGTTGGCACACCCAGACCCAACGGCCCGCATAGCGCTCTCTACTGACGCGTCAAATGTGGCCATAGGGGCTGTCGTGGAGCAGCATGTAGCCGGGGTTTGGCAGTCCCTCGCCTTTTTCAGCAGGACCTTGCGCGATATTGAATGTAAATACAGCGTGTTCGACAGGGAGCTGCTGGCTCTCCATTCGGCCATCCGCCACTTTCAGTTCTGGCTGGAAGGACGCTGTTTCACTGCGTTCGTTGACCACAAGCCACTAACATTCGCGATGGCCAAGGTTTCCGAACCGTGGTCAGGCCGGCAACAGAGACAGCTGGCCGCGATATCAGAGTTTACCACTGATATTCAGCATGTGGCGGGCAAACTGAATGTAGTGGCAGATTGCCTCTCGCGCGCCGTAGCGGCCCCAGTCAGGGTAGGAATACATTACGCAGCCATGGCCGCGGAGCAGGTTAGTGACGCGGATGTGCGCGCGCTCCAGTCTGGACCAACAGGGTTAAGGCTGGAGAACAGGGTGCTGCAAGACGGTATGCCCCCCCTAATTTCCGATGTCTCCACTGGACGGCCGCGTCCAGTGGTACCGGCCACGTGGCGCCGCCGCGTTTTTGACTCGATTCATTCTTTGGTGCACCCGGGAGTGCGTGCGTAGGTCAAAATGGTAGGAGAGAAATTTGTGTGGCCAAATCTTCGCAAACAAGTTAAAGAGTGGGCAGCAGCCTGCACGGCATGTCAACGAGCCAAAGTACACAGGCACACGAGGGCTCCTTTGGAGCCGTTTCACATCCCGGCCAAGAGGTTCGATCACGTTCATGTGGACCTCGTGGGCCCCCTTCCGCTGTCACAGGGGTGCACACACCTTCTGACAATGGTGGACCGCATCACGCGCTGGCCTGAAGTGGTTCCGCTGGTGTCAACCACGGCCGAGGAGGTGGCGCGTGCATTTTTAACAGCATGGGTGGCGCGTTTTGGAGTTCCGTCGGACATTACGTCCGACGGAGGCCCTCAATTTGTGTCCAAACTTTGATCGACAATGGCCCGCAAACTGGGTGTAACAATTCACCGCACAACCGCGTACAATCCGCAGGCGTAATGGGTTATGCGAACGTTTTCATAGGTCATTGAAAGCGGCTCTCAGAGCGTCACTGACAGATGCAAATTGGGTAGATAAGTTACTGTGGATTTTATTGGGGTTGCGTTCTGCACCTAAAGAGGACTTAGAAGCCTCCCCAGCGGAGCTCGTGTTTGTGCAACCACTTCGGCTGCCTGGGGAGTTTCTCCCAGATAACCCTGCGCCGGACAGCTCCCCGTCTCAGCTGTTGCGGAGTAGCATAGAATCAAGCACGCTGCCCGGCCCCGTGCACCACAGTTTTCCGCGCGTTTTTGTGCCTAAAGCTTTGAAGAATGCAGAGTTTGTTTTTGTCAGACACGATGCGCATCGACCCCCACTGCGACCACCTTATGACGGACCGTTCAGAGTGCTGGAAACAGGGGACAAGCAGTTTTTGCTAGGTTTGGGGGGTAGGAAAGAAAAAGTTGGCATAAACAGACTCAAACCCGCTTTTGTGGTGGCGGATGAGCAAGTGCTGTTGGCAAGGGCCCCGCGGCGAGGTAGGCCCCCATGGGGAGCTTCACAGAGTAATGTTTCCCCCGAACACCCGCAGGGACTGACAAAAGGTTTTCACCCCCAGACGGCAACCCCCCAGCATGACAGCGCCGCGGAGACGTTGAATCCTGGCTACAGCAGATACGGCAGGAGACTGAAGCCTAGACAGCATGCGGACTGATGTGTATCGATTCTATCACGGCATGCATACTGTTATTCCCTTGTTCATTCTAAAATGTTTGGGGGGGGGGTGGCCACACATATGTGACCTGCTTTGTGACTGATGTTAGGCCTCACATTTTAGATAAGAACAAAGACAGAGTTTCCTTGGAGATAACAGGAAGCTGTGAAGGTGTTAACTTTGGTATGCAGGGCCTGAGACTGTGGGGGTGATATTAGAGGATTAAAGAGGAGATGCATTGTTACTGGCGATTATAATGCAATGTGACTTGTGATGCAATGTGACTTGTGAACTGTGAGAGTCCTGGTATTTAAGGACGAGAGTTTCCTGTGATGTGCTCTTTTTCTTCTTTGAGATGTTGGTGAATGTGAATAAAGCTGCCTTGAGAGAAATCTGTCTCATCAATTGCACATTCCCACAGGCTAACTAGAAAGATTACAGACGGTGGTGGTGGTGGAGGGGGGGGTTATTGTAAAGACGTTTTGAAAACATCATCTGCATGCAGAAGGTCTAACTTTATCACTAAAATCAAGGACCCAGTGTACCCAAAAGGGCCACATAGGTCCTCCTTCTAATGCATAGGGATCATGGTGTTATGTGAACCGATTGGCAGTCTGGGCTACTCTGGACTGCTGCCCTCGTGACCCAGACCCCAGGATAACCAGTAGAAGATGAATGGATGGATACTGTAATTGAACCAATTTGCATTATACTTAATGGCAAATTAACGGCCCTTTTTCATTTTTATGAACAGAGGCTATGGAGAGTGTATAGAAAGTTGTGTTACAATGATGCACTGGGTAGTACTGTCATCCCATGGTGGGGTAGCACTGTATGTTGCTAGAAAATTAAAAAGTAAAAAAGTAGACAGTATGACATCAGCAGTGAATGAAAGTATGGAATGTTTAACAATTGAGGTTACGATGGAAAAAAGAAAAAAATATAATTGTAAGTTGTATATATAGAGCACCGGGATCTGATATGGAAAAATTTAAAAATGGGATGGAAAAGATGTATGCAAAAATAAGACAAAAAGATATCTTTATTTGTGGTGACTTTAATATAGATTTAATGAAAACAAAACAACACAAACCAACTGAAGATTTCTTAGATACAATGTATAGCTTAACCTTATTTCCAAAGATTACAAAACCTACGAGAATAACGACACACTGTGCTACCCTGATAGACAACATTTTTACCAATGTTATTGAATATAATATGGTGAGTGGTATAATAATAAATGATATTAGTGACCACCTGCCTGTATTTGTTTCTTTAGATGTTAATTATGGGGCTAATGAGAGTAAGAATAATAATAAACTATGTAAAAAGATTATCTATAAAAGAATACGAACAGAAGACAGAATCAGTGATTTAAAAGAAGACTTAATGTTACAGAATTGGGATGTTGTCTATAGAGAGAAAAATGTGGACTTGGCATATGATAAATTTATTGATATATTTAAATTATTATATGATAAAAACTGTCCAATTAAAGAAATTAATAAAAAACACATATACAAAAATTGCCCATGTTTAACCAAAGGGTTACAAAATGCCTGTAAAAAGAAAAATTATCTCTATAAAAATTTTATTAAATTAAGAACTAAAGAATCTGAAAAAAGATATAAAACATAAAAATAAATTAACTGAAATAATACGAACTAGTAAAAAATTATACTATAGGAAAATGTTAAATGAAAATAAAAATAATATAAAAGGAGTCTGGGATATATTAAATAAATTAAGGAAAAATGGAACTAAGAAAATGATATATCCAGAGTATTTTACTGATAATTGTGGTGATATTTATGATAAGAATATGGTAGTAAATAAAATGAATAAATTTTTTGGAAGTGTTGGGCCAGAGTTGGCAGCAAAAATTCCAAATCAAGGAAGAGACACCGTGAGTGAGACTTTGATTGGAAGTAACCCTCGGTCAATTTTTCTTACAGTGGTGGATGAACTAGAGGTAAAATCTGTTGTTGAAAAGTGTAAAAATAAATTATCTACTGATTGTGATGGTATTGATATGGCACTAATAAAAAGAACTGTTGATGGTACACTAAAACCATTCACATATATTTGTAATTTATCATTTCAAACTGGCTCATTCCCGCAGAAAATGAAAATAGCAAAAGTAATACCATTATTCAAGCAAGGAAATAAACACCAATACACAAACTACAGACCAGTATCACTTCTCCCACAATTTTCAAAGATTCTGGAAAAACTTTTCAACTACATATTAGAAAACTTTTTAAATAAACAGGATGTGCTGAATCAGAACCAATATGGGTTTAGAGCCAAGAGTACAACATCGTTGGCGATAATGGAAGCAACAGAGGAAATAATAAAAGCATTAGATCAAGGAAAATATGCAATTGGTGTGTTTATAGATTTTAGAAAAGCATTTGATACAATAAATCATTCAATACTTCTTAATAAATTGCAAATGTATGGTATTAGGGGAATGGCTCTGAAATGGGTTACAAGTTATCTATCTGAGAGACAACAATTTGTGAAAATGGGAGAATATCTGTCTGGGTGTATGGGAATTGCCTGTGGGGTCCCCCAGTATTGGGCCCCAAATTATTTAACATATATATAAATGATATATTCCAAGTTTCTAAATTATTAAAAATAATATTATTTGCTGATGATACTAATATATTTTATTCTGGAAATAATTATAATCAACTAATCCATACTCTAAATAATGAATTAAATAAGCTAAAAAAATGGATGGATTGTAATAAATTATCACTAAATATAGATAAAACTAAGGTAATGATATTTGGTAATTGTAAAAATAAAGAAGATATACACATTCATATAGATAATGTAGTCATTGAAAAAGTTAAGGAGATCAAGTTTTTGGGTGTAATACTGGATGATAAAATTAGTTGGAAACCACATGTCAGATACATACAAAATAAAGTTGCAAAAATATTGCAATTATAAATAAATTTTAGCAGGTCCTAGATTATAAATCACTTCATATTTTGTATTGTTCATTAGTACTTCCATACTTGACTTATTGTATAGAGGTTTGGGGTAACAGTTATAAAAGTAAACTTAATTCATTGTTAATATTACAAAAAAGGGCAGTCCATGTTATACACAAAGTCGGGTACCTCGAACATACTAATTTATTGTTTTTACATTCAAAGTTATTGAAATTATGGGATCTGGTTCATTATTACACAGCACAATTAATGTTTAAAGTTAGTAAAAACCTCTTGCCACACAATATACAAAATCTTTTCAGGGAGAGAGAAGGGAAATATAATTTACGGGGGAATACAAAATTTAAAATGCACTTAGTAAGATCTACACGGAAGAGTTTTTGTGTGTCTGTGTGTGGGGTAAAATTGTGGTATGGGTTGGGGGAGAAACACAGGCAATGTCCAAACATCCACATATTTAAATCAACATATAAAGAAATGATTTTTGAGCAGTATGAGAATGAAGGGCAGTGATGTTACATTGTGTCTTCAGTGAGGGAAGGTTGTTTTGTGTTATGGTGATTGTGAAGGTGATGGTGTTGTCTGTGTTTGTATTGAACATGCCAGAGGTGTATGTTTATTGTTGTTGTAATATTGTTGTCAATATGGACTGTCATTGTTGTGTCATTTTTGTTGTATAATTTGACTATGGGTGTATTATGGTGAATGTGGTTGTGGGATAATGATGATTATGAGTAATACTGTAATTTGTTGGTTGTGGAGAAGGGGTGGGACTGTATAAGCGTTGGCTTCTTCCCACTCCTTTTGAACATTTTATTTTTGGTTTGTTTTTTTGTTGTGTTTTGAACTCTCTTCTTTCTTTTTTTTTTTTTTAAGAATGTTCAAATAAAAATCAATGTCAATCCCCTGTCAAGAAGGCTGTGGGAGGAAATCTCCTTGTCAGTTGGTGGTTCTACATTAGTTGTAGGTGTGTCTCACTTGCTTTTTGATTAGGACCTTTATAAAGCCATTTTTTTTCACGAACCTATTATATTTCTTCCCTCTTACGTATGAACAAGTTCTCCAATATGACCATATGCTGTAGGTGATTTGTCCCAACCCTGTACATACAGCCCAGTGAAGTGTTTCTAAAGTGGGATTTATACTTCAGCATCAAAACAACACTGTAGCTCCAGTGTAGCTATGCACCCTATACCATACCCTATACCACAGGCTGACGCACACCTCTCCAAAAAGTGTAACTACATGTTGTGATGACATAGACCGCAACTGTCAGGTTCACCTTCAAGGGACAGGGAAGGGTGACTCCTTAAGGCAAGCAGGACTCAGGTGCAAACAAGGATTTATTAAACAAAAACAGAACAGGCAGCGCAGGGGCTGATCAGCGTATAAGCTTGAGCAAAGAAGTTAACTGGGACCATACGTGACAGATGCCAAAGAGTAAGTACTGCAATGTCAGCACACCGATGAGTGGGTACGCCAACACTAAAAGAGAACTAAATGATTAACTGACATAGAAGAGCTGGGAACTAATTAGGACTAAATGATAACATCAGGAAGAGAAACAAAAGACAGGAAATGAAACTAAAGCCAGACCGGAAAAAACAAAGGGACCTTTCAAAATAAAAGCCAAGCCTAAGAACTAAGGACAAACAAGGAATGCTTTCGAAATAAAAGCAGACATATGAACTAAGAACAGACAAGTGAAATCAGAACATACAAAATAACCAAGCACTGGAGAATATTAAGAATAATAGATTAATATGACAAAATGATTCCAAAAACAACAGGGAGCATGGACATGGTCGTGACCATGTCCAAAACATAACAGCGACAGCTGTGATTGGTCTGCTTCATCTCCTACTACACACTTCCTGCTTCTTGTCTCTGCCCTATTAGCTTCCAGCATCATCTCCAAACCGAGTCACATAAACAATGGACTGAAACAAAGAAAGAATAACTGAGAAAGTTTGCAGATATGAACATTTGTATGACTCGTCACCTCATTACAAAGACTGTCTAATAACATCAGCGTTTTCTCTGAAGTCTTCTTTGTTTTCTCAGAGTCTTCGGAGTAAAAGTTGCTCTTTTTCAACATTTCTTTTTAGCTCAGATGCCATCACAATCCACTCACTGGCCATCACCATTGAATAAACAAACAAGAATTGCACAAAGGAAATTACACATCAGCAGAAACACAAACTATCGTACAAGTACAGCGACTGCTGATTAAAGATTTCCTCTGACCCACTTTTGGTTACAGTAGGAGGCTGGAACTACACATGTATAATGATACACATCTTTATAGGTCACATGGTAATTTGCAGCTCTGAAATCCTAAGAGTTTCTTTTTTACAGGTGCTAAGGTTGAGTAAGGTGTGAAAATGGAGGCAGTTGAATGCAGAGTGGTCTTCAGGTTCCTGTACTTGAGAGGTCACACACCACGGGAGACATTTGATGAGATGAAAAAGACTTATGGGGAGGATGTCCCATCATATGACATAGTCAAGCACTGGCATTGACAGTTCACGTGTGGTTGGACATGAATGAAAACGACACGCATGCCCAGGCTACGACAGTGTGCCATTGATGAAGACACCATCAGGCAAGTGGAAGCCACCATTTTGGCGCATCACCACATAACTGAAGCCTAGCTGTTCACCAACTAGCCCAAGATGTCAAGACCAGTGTAGGGTCTGTGGAAAAAAAATTATCCATGACCATTCGCACATGTGGAAGTTGTCTACACAATGGATTCCCTGGTTGATCATACCTTCCCAGAAGCAGAAACAAGTCATGTCCTCCCAGGCAATTTTGGCCATGTTCCAAGAAAACCAGGAGGATTTCTTTGATAGAACAAACAAGGATCCATCTCCATGATCCAGAGACTAAAGCCCAGTTGAAGCAATGGATCAATGAATCACCACCTCTGAAGAAGGCACATGTCCAACCCTTGGAAGGAAAAGTCATGCTCCCAGTCTTTTGAGACCAGCATGGAGTACTGATGCTGGATTTCCTGGTAAAGGGTACTACAATTACCATGACTTACTACTCTTCACTGCTGCAGAAATTGCAGGTCATCAAAACTAAGAGGTGGGGCATGCTGACCAAAGGTGTCCACCTCCTGCAAAACAACACCCCAGTTCATAATTCACCTGTTGCCCATACAGAAGTGTGGTGCAGCAGCTATGAAATCTTTCCTCACCCCCTTACTCTCCCAACCTTGCACCATCTGACTTCTATCTCTATCCAACCATTAAATCATTTTTGAAGGGCACACACTTCTAAGTTGACAAAATGCTAATTTCTGAGGTCAAGTTATGGCTTCTGACATAACCAGGCAGACTACAGGCGAGGTCTCCACAGCTGCAAAATGCAATGGGAGACCCTTGGTGGTACCTATGTAGAGAAAGACAAAAAACTGTGCCAAGTTTGGTTCCTCTCAGTCCATGGGTAATGCGTGAAGGGAATCACTAATGAGCAGCCATATAAATGCTGACAACAGCGTAGGCCACTTGTGTAGGGTTCTAAGGGCTAACGGAGCAGTATATCTCAGGCTTAATGTAAGCCGGGGAGCATCTCCTACTGTGTCACACATACACACATTCAAGCTGTGAAATCCACATACAGGGTGATTGAAGGGTGGAGGATAATAGATAACCGTCTACCATGGAGGTGATCTGAATTTGCATCCAGTTGGCTCAGAATAGAACCGCTGCTCCTCCACATTGAAAGGAGCCAGTTGAGGTGGTTTGAGCATCTGATCAGGATGCCTCCTGGATGCCTCCCACTTGAGGTGTTTCGGGCACGTCCCTCTGGGAGGAGACCCCAGGGTAGACCCAGGACTCACTGGAGAGACTATAGGCCCTTTTCCATTAGTACCCACTCAGTCCAACTCTACTCTACTCTACTCTACTTGGTTCGCTTCTGTTTCCATTGCAGCTGGGTACGCCTGGGGTGGGTGGGATTTTTTTTACAACAAGGCGGCACCACACTCCCGTGACATAAAACACGTGACACAAGCAAAACATAACATGGCGGCTGTACAAGGTGACTCCTCAGTCTCTGGGTTTTTGTCAGCGTAAAGGCCAAAAAGGACCACCAGAGAAGGGTACAGGCAGTGAGACAAAACACTCTGGAAAAGTACTGGAGCATTTAGGAAGCCATAGAGCCGAAGACGTGAGGGTACGAACTAGATCACATATAACAGTAAGCTAATGTTTGCTAATGCTAGTTTGTGTTACGTATGTCATACGACATTGTAATGTCTGCAAGTTATCGCTATTAGGTACTAAAATATGTATGCTGTGTGTGTGTGTGTGTGTGTTTCAGATGGCTCTGTTGTGGGAAAATTACCGCTTTAAACCGTTGGTCTGGCGTTCAACACAGCCTCTCATTGATGTCACCCCAGCTTCAGAAACGATCAGTGGTTAGAGAACTTAAGAATGGCTGTAGAAATGTTTAGCTTCCTGTGCAACAAATTGCTCTGATCTGCGTGAAAATCATGGAGAGACTGTTGAGACATCATGGATGTACCTGCTCCAGCAGCACTGAGTCTGTGGTGGTGTCATGGCAAAAACTGCTCAGCTGACACAACTTGATCACCAGTTTGTAGTTATGGGGTTATATTAGCCACAAAATATATATTCAAAAGGTAAACAGTACTGAGTTAGGTATGATAAGATATATTTGACAATTATGATGCATTTTAGGCCAAAACAAACTTAATCTAGGATTAAAAGCAATTAAAATAATGCAGTCACAAGGTTACATGGAAAATACGTGATTTACTAGATTCATGTAGATACTGTAGAAATATATATTCTCTGCATCAACAATGTACTATACATGTAGTCATGTAGTATTGCACTGGGAATTTTGACAATAAACCTTTGGAATTTTTGCAGATCTGTCTCTTTTGTTTTATATGTGAAGGTTACCACAAGTGACATAAATTAAATACTAAAAGACTGGAAAAGCTGTATAAGAACAATCCAGCAGTTTAAGAAATCACTTTTGTTTTGGTGTAAGTCTGTAAACAGAATTATGAACCATAAAGCAGTTTGTGTTAAATCCCATTATACCCCAACCCAGGGTTGTCCAATCATGTGCCTTGGAGGACCAAGACCCTGCAGGTTCTCTCTTCTACCCAGTCTCTTCAGCAGGTGTTTTCACTGATCAGCAGTCAGTGGAATCTGCTGTTGAAGACACTGGCTGGAGGTAAAGCCTGCAGAGTCCTGGCCTTCCATGGCACATGACTGGACACCCCTGCCTTAACCCATTATGATAAAGTACAGATGCTAATGTGGCCCAGAATTCCTCCATATACTGGTACTGTCATGAAAGTGTGCAGCGTCTTCTGCAGTGGCACATCCAACAATACGGTCTTCAGTAAACAAAATAAGTTTTGGTTACTTTTTCTTAAAAATGAGCCATTATTTTCAACATCACTGATAAATGGTTTGTACTGTTGACTCTTCCCACGGGTGTCTTCACAGACAAAATAGAAAATCATGATGCAAACACATAAGTCACTAAATTGTTTATTACAATCAGCAGCAAATTCCAGATTATTCAGAATGTGCAAAATTCAAACTGTAAAAAAACAAAAAACAAAATAGAGTGGGTCACACACGCCAGCCATGCTGCCTCACTGAGAAGCAGCTGGATGTGCCGCTCACACTGATCCTAGTTCATCAGATCTTCAGCCTGCATCTTTGTAAATAGTGACGCATGGTCCGGTTTGGAGTGGATCGTTTTTCTCTTGCTTAGATGAAAGACAGAAATGGGTGGTGGTTAATTAATGCAGGTTTAAAACATATTGGGGAAATACACTTGTTGCTAAAAGCCAGTGGTGGAATGTGACAAAGTGCTTCGTTGTTGTATTTAACCACAATTTTCATGTAGCTGTGCTCCAGTAAAGTCGATTTTACAAGGGCTGGGTTGTGTTTAAAATCATTTGTTTTTACTGTGGCCTCAGCAATCAAAACGAGTTAATATAAAATATGTAATATTTATATTTTACATTTTATATAAAATGTAATTTTTATCAATAAAAGTTTAGCCACCGCTGTGTCTCTCTTGGCCTGGCTCCAAGTGTGGGCGGTGTTGTGCACTTTTATTGCTAAAATATAAAAGGAAGCACTACAATGGGTCTCAAATATTTGTAATGTGTCATGTTGCTGCGCCTCAGTAGAGCAGATTTTGCAGGCACCAGGTAATGTTTAAAATAATTTGTTTTTATTGTGGCCTCAGAAATCTGAATGAGTTAATCCAGTCAGTTTTGACATAATGCATGGCTCAGAAGACACACACGCAGGCTCAGGGTAGATTCAATAGCTTTATTAACAACAAGTGTGTGTGTGAATGCGTGTCTGTGAGATGGGTATGTGTTGGTGATGGCGTCTGCGTCAGGCACGGGGGCAGGAAGCCGTTCAGCCGGACAACCCTATGGGAGAAGCAGAGGGAGAAGGGTAACGGGCACCACACCAACACAGGCGATATGACAATGATGGCTGGCTTACTTGGTTTGGGCAGGTGGCTGGCGTTGAGCAAGGGCGTAGCCTGGTAGACAGCGACCTGGAGCACCTGATGCAGCAGCGAGGAGATGACAGCTGGAGAATGTTGTCCGCCGCCGGGAAATCCACCTGTGCACAGGGGAGAAGGCTGGGAGGAAAAGGTAAGAGATCCTTACGTGTATCTTGCTTGGTGAAGGGGATTCCTTGCAGCAAGAGATGCCGAAGAGAACAGACGGCTTCAGGCCAAAGCCCAGGGCAAGGCGGCTTAAATCCCTCGCCGCTGACGAGGCGCAGGTGTGCGCACAGCTGGCGCCGCTGATGAGCGGCGAGTCGTGACAGTACTCCCCCCTCTAGCAGCGCCTCCTGGCGATGGTTTCTCCAGGTGCGCTCGGTGGAACTCAGTGATGAGGGATGGATCCAACACAAACGAGGGAGGCACCCATTGCCTATGTTCAGGTCCATAACCCTCCCAATCCACTAAGTACTGCAACCCGCGACCCCGGTGCCGGGAGTCCAGGATGGAAGAGACTGGCCAGGCCGGATGGCCATCTATCATCCGGGGCGCGGGCTGCGCTGCAGGGGGAGGGCAGAGGGGGTCGGAGACCGCCAGTTTCACCTTGGAGACGTGGAAGGTGGGATGGATGCGGGGGGGGGGAGGGATAGCCACATGCACAGCCACCGGGTTGATGATTTTGGTGATGGGGTATGGGCCCATGAAACGCTGTGCCAACTTCCTCCTCTCACCCTTTAAACAGACGTCCTGAGTGGACACGTAGACTTGTTGGCCTACCTGATAGGCAGGGGCAGGTCTCCTGTGCCGGTCCGCCGTGGATTTGTTGCGCTCCGCCGTGCGTAAAAGTGCACTGCGCGCCGAAGACCAAATGGAGCGGCACCGCCTGAGGTGTGCCCGGACTGAGGGGACAGTCAACTCACTCTCTTGCGTAGGGAACAGAGGAGGATCGTAGCCCAGGGATGCCTTGAATGGGGACATCCCAGTAGCAGAAGAGCGGGCGGTGTTATGGGCGTATTCCACCCAGGGGAGGTGAGTGCTCCAGGACGCAGGCTTGGATGCAGTGACGCAGCGGAGCGCAGCCTTCAGCTCCTGATTGGTCCGCTCACACTGCCCGTTGGATTGGGGGTGATGGCCGGAGGAGAGGCTTACCTTGGCTCCCAGGGCGTTGCAGAAAGACCTCCAGACGTCCGAGGCAAACTGGGGGCCCCGGTCCGAGACCACGTCTACCGGAATCCCGTGCAGCCTGACCACGTGCTGGGTGAGGAGGTCCGCCGTCTCCAAGGCAGATGGGAGCCCCCGTAATGGCACGAAGTGAGCGGCCTTGGAGAAACGATCCACGATGGTCAGAACTGTGTCGAAGGTGTTGGAGACAGGAAGACCGGTGACGAAGTCTAGGGCGATATGCGACCAGGGCCTGCCAGGGACGGGCAGGGGCTGGAGCAGGCCCGCGGGGGGGGGGGGGGGGGGGCGTTACCTGATTTGCTGGTGGCGCAGATGGGGCAGGCCCGGGCGTAGCGGGTGGTGTCCCTCCGCAGACCCGGCCACCAGAAGGAGCGTTGGAGCAAGTCGATCATCCGGGAGGAATCAGAATCAGAATCAGATTTATTGCCATTGTTTATGTAGTACACAAACTAGGAATTTGTCTCGGTGCCATGCTGCAACATTAAAAACATGATGAGATAAAGAGATAAACTAAAAAACTAAAAGACTAAAAAACATGCAATAAGTGTAGAATAATAAGTAATAATAATAATAATGAGTAATACTAGTCAAGGCAGTTTTAAATAAATTAGCAAGTAGCAGATAATATGGGGTACCACAGTGCAGTCGATAATGCAACAGAAAAACAGTGATGAATGACATGAGCTGCTGTATATAGTGCACGAGAGTCAATAAGTCACTTAATGTTCAGCAGTCTGATGGCAGAAGGGAAAAAGCTGTTCATGTGCCGGGAGGTTTTAGTCTGAATGGACCGAAGTCTTCTACCAGGAGAGGAGGAACCAGGATGGCAGGTGAGCTTAGATGTGTGAAGCCAGTGGATGACCTCCCCCCGGACAGTGGACGGCACAAAAAGCCTCCCCTCCGGTCCGCCGCCAGGGTCCGGTTCCAATTCCTGCGCCTTCCGGATCTTACATTCGATGTCCCATGAGACGGCCCCCACAACGCACGACCTGGGCAAGATGGTGTGGACAGCATCTTCTGACGCCTCAGGGGCAAATTGCCTAGAGAGGGCGTCGGGCAGGCCGTTCTTGGAGCCAGGCCTGAAGGTGATGTTAAAGCGGAACCTGGCAAAGAACAAAGACCAACGCGCCTGGCGGGTATTCAGACGTTTGGCAGATCTTAAATATTCCAAGTTCTTGTGATCGGTTAGTACCACAAACGGCAGGGCAGCCCCCTCCAGCCAGTGACGCCACTCCTGAAGTGCGAGCTTGATGGCGAGGAGCTCTCTGTCCCCCACGTCGTAATTACGTTCCGCCGGGGACAAGCGCCGAGAGAAGAAGACGCAGGGCTGTTTGGCCCCGTTGACAGGCGGCCACTGGGACAACACCGCCCCCACCCCCGTGTCCGAAGCGTCCACCTCAACGATGCATTGCAGCGCAGGGTCGACTTGGCTGAGAACCCGGGAGGAGGAGAACTCCACCTTCAGCGCCTGGAAAGCAGCTGCGGCCTCTTCAGTCCACCGGAACGAGGTCTTAGGGGAGGTGAGGCGGGTCAGGGGACTGACGATGGCTCCAAAATTCGGGACGAAGCGGCGGTAGAAATTGGCAAACCCAATGAACTGTTGTACCTGCTTCCTTGATGTAGGAGTGGGCCACTCTACCACCGCTTTAACCTTCGCTGGGTCCGGGAGCACCTGGTCATGAGAGATGACGAACCCGAGGAAAGACGTAGTCTTGGCGTAAAATTCGCATTTCTCTGCCTTGACATATAACCGGTTCTCCAGCAGCCTCTGAAGGACCCGCCTCACGTGGACCTGGTGCTCGTCCCTGGATCTGGAGAAGATGAGGATATCGTCCAGGTAGACGAACACGAACAGGCCGATGAAATCCCGGAGGACGTCATTAATAAGGCGCTGAAAGACGGCTGGAGCATTGGTCAACCCGAACGGCATCACTAGGTATTCGAAATGACCGTTCGGGGTACGGAAGGCTGTCTTCCACTCCTCTCCCTCCCGGATCCGGACGAGGTGGTATGCGCTGCGAAGATCCAGCTTGGTGAACCAAGTCGCCCCCTGGAGGGAGTGGAAGGCGGTGTCCATGAGGGGCAAGGTGTAACGGTCCTTCTCCGTGATGTCATTGAGGGCGCGGTAGTCGATACAAGGACGAAGGGAGCTGTCCTTCTTGCCCACGAAGAAGAACCCAGTGCCTAATGGTGATGTCGAGGGGCGGATGATTCCAGCACTCAGCGACTCCTTCAAATAAGTGTTCATGGCCTCCTTCTCTGGCGCTGACAGGCTGTAGAGACATCCCGAGGGTAAGGGTGCCCCCTGGCGGATGTTAATAGCACAGTCATAGGGCCGGTGCGGAGGAAGAGACATCGCCTTGGACTTGCTGAAGACCATGCCCAGGAGGTGAAACTCCGAGGGCACCAGGGTGAGGTCCGGAGGCGCGGCGTCCTTGGGAGTAGGAGGAGAGGACGGGGCGCAGGCAGCGGATTGGAGACAGGTGCCCATGCAGAAGGAGCTCCAGGCGGACACTCTGCCGGACCTCCAGTCCAGGGCAGGATTGTGGAGGTGGAGCCATGGGTATCCAAGAATCACAGGTGATACAGAATAGGGTAGGACGTAGAAGGTGATTTCCTCCCGATGATTTCCTGAGATAATTACTGGAACAGGGGTCGTCTGGTGTGTTACTTTTCCCAGGGAAACACGGGAGAGATTTACTAGGGCGAGAGGAGACTTGAGTGGGTGGCAACGGATGCCCAATTGGGTTGCCAGGCTCTGTGAGATAAAGCTACCCTCCGCGCCTGAATCCACCAGTGCATGGGTGAGGTGCCCTGTGGGATTATGACAGAATCAGATGGGCAGCGTCAATTGAGTGAGGGGAGTTAACCGATTAGCGTCCGCAAGGCCCCCTACAGTAACTCGCGGACCTCCCCGTTTGGCTTCTGTGGACAATGCTCCACCGTGTGTTGGCTGCCCCCGCAATACATGCAGAGGCCCAACTCACGGCGGCGTTGTTTCTCCGCTGAGGGGAGCTTTGTCCAGCCCGTCACCATTGGCTCCGACTCCTTGGAGTACCCCGGTGACGGCAACACCAGGGGGCGAGCTTGGAGCAGGCACGCCGAGGCACCTCGAGGGCGAGAAGAAGACTTCCGCTCCGAGGCACGCTCGCGCAGCCTGTTGTCCAAGCTGATGGCAAGGGAAGTCAGCTCCGCTAAGGTCTCCGGGATATCCCGTCCAGCCAGTTCATCCCTCAGACCAGCGCTGAGACTGCGAAGGAAGATGCCGCAGAGCGAACATTCTCCCCAGCCAACCTCCTCCGCAGCAACCCGGAAGTCGATCGCGTAGTCAGCGGCCGACCGGCTTCCCTGCTGGAGGCTGAGAAGACGATCGACCTGAACGCTTTCTGTACGCAAATGATCAAACACTTCTAGGAACAGTCTCACGAACTGGCCATAGGTGAGGGTGGTGTAGCTGGGCTTCGCCATTACGGCGTAAGCCCAGGTAAGCGCTCGCCCCTCCAAGAGATTTCCTATGTAGCCAATCCGGCTATGGTCTGAGGGAAAGTCTCCGGGAACGCGGTGAAACACGGACTCACATTGCATGATAAGCCCCCGCGCTCCACCGAGCTTACCGCTAAAGCGGGCGGGGGTCGGAATAGGTGTGAGCCGTGCCGGTGCACCCAGAACAGGCTGAACGGCTGCTGGAGCAGCAGGAGCCGCTCCACCCAGACGAGCCGGGGGGAACGGCTGTTGGGGGTCCAAGCGGTCCTATCGGTTAGTAATTGTGCTTAATTGATTTAAAATCACTTGTTGTTGGTGGGCTATTAGATCCACCCGAGCCTCAAGGGTGGAAAGACGGCGTGCGAGCCTGCTGTCTGCCGAGCCGCTCTGCTGAAGCCGTACTGACATAATGCACGGCTCAGGAGACACACACGCAGGCTCAGGGTAGATTCAATAGCTTTATTAACAACAAGTGTGTGTGTGTGAATGCGTGTCTGTGAGATGGGTATGTGTTGGTGATGGCGTCTGCGTCAGGCACGGGGGCAGGAAGCCGTTCAGCCGGACAACCCTATGGGAGAAGCAGAGGGAGAAGGGTAACGGGCACCACACCAACACAGGCGATATGACAATGACGGCTGGCTTACTTGGTTTGGGCAGGTGGCTGGCGTTGAGCAAGGGCGTAGCCTGGTAGACAGCGACCTGGAGCGCCTGATGCAGCAACGAGGAGATGACAGCTGGAGAATGTTGTCCGCCGCCGGGAAATCCACCTGTGCACAGGGGAGAAGGCTGGGAGGAAAAGGTAAGAGATCCTTACGTGTATCTTGCTTGGTGAAGGGGATTCCTTGCAGCAAGAGATGCCGAAGAGAACAGACGGCTTCAGGCCGAAGCCCAGGGCAAGGCGGCTTAAATCCCTCGCCGCTGACGAGGCGCAGGTGTGCGCACAGCTGGCGCCGCTGATAAGCGGCGAGTCGTGACAAGTTTATTTAAATCATTTCAATGATGCACGTTGACTGCAAGTACATTCAAAAGTGAGTTCATGTGCTACATCAGTTTTTCAAAAACAAGAATTACTGTATATCAGTACTTCCTCCACCACAGCTAAAAATGGATCCACTCTGTACATGTGCAAGTACATTTTCAATCCAGGGATTTATGGTGGAAAAGAAACAGCATGACAACCTGTTTTTGGAAAATCCACAGAATAGGTATGTGGGTCTATTATGAGGTTTTAGGAAATTATATGAATCACTTTATAAATCACTGGTTTGAAAATACACTTGTATATGTTGACATTTTGGATCCTGGGGTCCACTTGACCTGTATCCATAAACGCAACAGGGTGATAATCTTTTATTTTTTAAATTTTTAATATAAGTGTTTAATTTTTGTTTTTGTAATAATATTTATTAATAATTATTATTCCTTACTAGCACTTGAACGTGTTGTGCCAGACGTTGACGGAGCGGGACACTGGCATGTGGAAACAGATTCTAGAATGAAAATACACACAACTTAATGCACAGCACCAAAGTGCAACAAGTACACAAAACATTTTAACCAGGATTACAGTTTAGCAGTTTATTCACACACACACACACACACACACACACACACACACACACACACACACACACACACACACACACACACACACACCACATTATCAACAGCAACTGAATGAATTACAATATGAATATCAACAGAATGAGTAGCAGTATACAACAGGCTTTTTTTCCACAAAGATTTGGAGTGTGAACGGGTCATCCCAAATAAGCTATTTAAAGCTTTTAGTAGGGAGCCCATTTCTACAATAAAATGATGATGGAGTGATATCAACATATAAAAACAAAATTCCAATGGAGTAACAACTCATCAGTAAGCAAGTTTTGTGTAACAAATAGCAGATCAATTGTATAATGGTAGGAGTTGCATTTTTAGTTTTTTCTTGAAGATGGAGATGGAAGGTGACATTTTTAGATTCTCATCAAGCTCATTCCAAATCTGCGGTCCTCTGCACACAATACTAAACCTGGTGGATTTTAGTCTTTGTTTCCCAGTAATTTGGTTTTTATTTCTAGTGGTATAGGGGTGTATGGGAAGGAAGGTTGGAATGAGTTCACATCATTTATAGCTGAGTTTGTGGACAACCTGATACATTATACTGGCATTCTGGAAGTAATTATGCTCAGCAAGTCTTAGAAGATTATAACGATGGAAAAGATGACTAATAGGAGAATTATATTCAGACCATGATAAGGCACGTATGACTTTCTTTTGGAGAATTTCTAGCATTTTTAGGTGAGTTGGAAATGTGTTACACCATATGATATTGCAGTAATGTAAGTGAGGCTCAAATAAAGTTTTATATACGTAGATTAGCATATTTCATCATTTTGCTCTCACAAGTGAATACTTCAGACAAAGCAAGTGCGAATCAGCTGAGTTGGCTACTAGCTAGATAGTGCTCCTCACTAACGCTTGATAGCCAGAAGAGAACAGCGTTGTTATTGCTCAGAAAAGTGAGCTTCCCACCAATAGGATAAATAAGCGAAAAGATGCACAATATCACAAAACACTCACCATCCATGGTTTGCAACAATGACGTGTCGACCCCCAATCTCCCTGCCATTGCTCGCCGGCCGATGGCTGTACATGGCATCCATTGAACCATAGTCCTTTCTGTTCACCTCACTTCAACCGTTGTGATCCTTGATGGCCCGGGAATCGCTTTTCATTTTCTTCAGCTTCTCCCTACATTGTTTTAATGTCCAGTTGTATCCGTGGGGTTTTAATTTGTTCGGAGACCTCCTGTAAACTTTTTCATTGCGGGTCGCTCCATCGAACTCTCACTGGATTCTATCATCAGCCACCAAGCACAGAAAAAAAGTCTGCACCTCTTCATTGGACAACGGTGTAGATTTCCGCGAAACCTGAGAAGCCATTTCTATTAATACCGTCTTTACTCGCTGACCATGTTGACTCGCTGAACTATTTTTTTTCAATATGGCGGTTGTAGATTCTGCAGAAGATGAACGCTTTCATGACGTTACGCCCTGACCAATCAGTGGCCTGCAGTCTGTTGACGTCACATTTTCGGCCCGACTCAGCGCAGCTGTACCCTGCCATAGAATAGGCACTAAAAAAGTACCTGGTATTAGGTACCAGGTACTAATGGAAAAGCCTAGAAACCGGGTAGAGTAGGGCTGAGTGGGTACTAGTGGAAAAGGGGCTTATGTCTCCCAGCTGGTCTGGGAATGCCTTGGTGTCCTCTCTGAAGAGGTGGACCAGGTGGCTGGGGAGAGGGAAGTCTGGGCTTCTCTGCTTGAACTGCTGCCTCCGTGGCCCGGACCTCCGGAAAAGCGGTAGAAGATGGATAGATGGATGAATGGATGGATGTTCCCTCTCCTTCACTCAAATGTTTGTCTTCTCTTTCACTCACTAGTTACTCAGTAGTTAAGATCTTTTCCTTTTTTTTTTACTAGCTAATCATGATATAAATGTTGATTTTATATTGTAATAGCGATTAAATTGTGATAATGTAATAACAATAAATGGGTTTTAAGACCAAATTTAGGCAGCAGGTCGAAGTTGTCCTGAAAATGATTTCCTTGTGGGCAAAAGAAGCAGAACTCTCAGTGTCCTATTGAATGGAGACGTGATGGGAATGTAGAACTGAAAAGGGTGGCTGGAACGCATGTAAAAGTTGATGGATGAACTGGATTCTGTAGTGGCTGGTTAAATTGGGCAACAATGGGGTTATACGCATGTGCTGACCTTTTAGAAGCTGCATGTGAGGACTCTATCATCGCTGTTTCTGGATGAGCTGCAGACAGTTGATGGATGTGGCAGGGAGACTGGAGAGGAGTGCATTACAATAGTCAGTGTGGGAGAAAATCAATGTGTGAACCAGTTTTTTGACATCAGCTTGGGAGAGGGAGGGTGTCAGTCTGGATATGTTTGTGAGGTGGAAGAAAAAAGGTCTTGAAAATGTGCTTGACACCAGGTTTGATTGTGTAACCACAGGAAGAGGACAATATTTTTGTTTTCATTTGGAGTTATTTGTGCATTCAGTGAATCCACAGCTGTCTATTGTCATGTTAATGTAGAATAGATTAGAAACAATTTATGAGGCAAATTCATCTTCTAGTTTTTCCTGACTTAATGAAACAAAACATAAAATCTGTTTTTCTTGCAGCACTGAAGCAGATATTCCATGCATTTCTGTGTCCCGCAGGGCGGTTTGGTTGAGATTTGGGAGGCAGAGTGGAAGGTGGGAATGTGGGGAGAGGCAGAGCTTGTAAAATAAAAAGCGCGGAGACGGTTCCTGACAGAGATCTGACAGCTGCTGCAGGTTCACATCAACCATCTGCAAAACCACAGTTTTGCCGAGTCTGCACACCTCCCGTCACATCAAGTCAGCTTTTTACCCAGAGATCCCAAAAGTTCAGGACAGGTCTGTGTGTGTGTGAGTGGAAACTAGAGAGGGCTTGTGTATGCACATTTGCAAAGTGGTGGTACAAAATCAGCAGTGTGTGCGTGAGTGTTCTCCAGAGAGTCGCAGACAGATTGAGTGCTTCTGTGCGTGTGTATATTACCTTATGCAGTCTTTAGAGTGTGTGTTTGCAGGAGACTGAGGAGGAATTCAAGAGCGCATGTGTGGTATTACATTGCCTCTGTGCACGTTGGTCTGTCTGTGTGTGTTAGCTGTCTTCCAGGATTTACCCTCAGCAAGAGTTAATCTGAGTGTCGGCAGTATTCTCTAAAGGTTAGATGGAGACATGGAGGAGTGCGCTGGAAACACTGCGGCTGACCTTGATTTTAAACACACCTGCTCTTATCTGAAACAGAGTGATGTTTGTTATGTTGGTAAGCACGCACAGAAACTTTCATTGTTGTGAAATATGGGGGGGGACCTACTTCTAACTCCTCTGGGGAAACTTGTGGCAGAAAAATAGATGTGACGCATAGTCAGTTGTACATTACTATTATTAGATCAGATATTGTGATATTTGGGCACTGAAATCTACAGCGTGTGACTTAGGAGGAAGGTGTTTTTTTTTAAAAAGCAAGGTGTACATTATGGTGAAATATTTTAATAAAGTAACGTTTTTGTGTTTTGTTTTGTTTTTTTTTTTGGGGGGGAGGTGCAAACAGCTAAAAATTTTTAAATTTTGAAAATGAACCAAAATCCCAAAATCCGGTCATTTGGAAACCAAAGTCCCAGATTAAAGTGGAGAGGCACAGAAACCAAGTTGTTTGAGGTCAGTGTAAAGTTTCCACAGTCAGTGATGATTTGGGGAGCCATGTCCTCTGCTGGTGTTGGTCCACTGTGTTTTATCCAAACCGGTCTCAGTAAAAAAAAAAAAACAAACAAAAAAAACGTATCTAATAAGCATTTTCCACCCCTCTAAAATTGTACATTTGCACGTTAAATCAAAAACACATTTACAAGCTCACTCACTGCACATGAGCAAAATACTCCTAAACAGTCCTCACTGCGCATGTGCAGAATGCATCTTTTACTTTGGTTTCCCAACGCTCATTCAGTTGGTGGGAGAGGGATAACGGACGGTTACTTACACGGATGTTCAAGCAACAGACACAAAAGCACGCGAGTTTGACTCTCATCTGTGAGTGACCTTTTTGTTCGTTTTTGTACCCTTAGTTTGTTTTTCACTCCACTAATGAAAGGTTCCTGTAAGGTTAGGGTTAGGTATTAAAATGTGGGGTAGTTGCTCAATGGTGAAAGACAATAAAAGTGACAAGAGCACAAATTGCCAAACATTAAAGTGCTGATGAGGAGAGCTGAGAGACGCGGGCAGTGAAGATGGCTGCTTAGGTGAGGAGCACCGCAGTGCAGACAGCCTTTTTTTTTTCTTCTACAAGGGCGTTTTTCTCTTGTTTCCTCAGCTGAAATTACTATTATTAATACACTTTACATCGAGACTGGATTTGTGGAGAACAGGATTAGTATGCCAACGCAACAGCAGAAAATTAATCTTCGCCCCAAAGCCGGTGCTAGCAAGGAAAATCTGGCTAGAGCTGGTGATACCACATCGAGCCCTCCTCCCTCTCCACCACCTTCAACAGGTGCAGGTGTTGCCAAAGACCAAATGGCGGAGGACATCTCTAAGATCTTTGAACTGTTGAAGGAAATATCGGAGAGGCAAGACGCCAAACTCAACTCTATTGAGGTGTCAATGAGGGCGGTGGACACCAAGCTAACGGAGTTAGCTACCCGGCTGGGAGATGTGGAGTCTCGCATCGCTTTTCTTGAGGATGCTAATACAGCTCTGGATGCTAATCCCCCCGCAACCCAGACGCAGGTAGAAGATTTACTTTTGAAGCTGGACGATTTAGAAAATAGATCACGCCGAAACAATCTACGCTTTGTCGGCTTTCCAGAAAATTGTGAAAAATCAGATGCCCTTACCTTCATGCGCAAAGCTATCCCACATCTGCTGAAAATGGAGTTCCCTGGAGGGCTGGAAATTGACCGTGCGCATCGGAGCCTCGCTGGACGCAGACCTGACGGGCAGCCGCCCAGGGCTATCCTGATTCGACTTCTGCGCTTCCAGGATAGGGAGCGTATTGTGGAGGCAGCGCGCAGGATGGGAAAGCTGGATTGGAATGGTCATCACATCATGATTTTCCCGGATTATTCCAGACGAGTATCCGAGATGAGAGCGGCGTTCAAGCAGTGTAAACACCTGCTGCACCAGAAGAAGATTGCATTCTCTCTCAGGTACCCTGCAGTTCTCGTTGTGAAGTTGGCAAGTGGTAAACAGGAGTTCACTGACCCTAAAAAAGCATTGAACCTGATTCTTTCACTACCGTGAGACATTGATGAACAATGGTATGAATATATGCTATATGTTTATTTGTTATATATTTTTGACTGAGGATTTGATGCAGTATTAATGTAAGGTTCCTTTTTTTTTTGCCCACGCTTTGTTTATAGGCATGAGGCTGCTGCGATGTTGCGGCTCTCCCTAAGTTTATTGCACTGTTCACAGTCACGGTCCTAGAGTTTTTTATTTTCTTTTTTTTGGTTGGTGCGGTTTTTGTGCACCGATGGGTGACATTGGTTTCAGGTCACCGATTATGTTACTTTATGATTATGTGGTTTTCGGGTTTTTTTGGGGGGGGGGGGGGGGGTTTGTATTTTTAATTTTTATTGTGTTTGTCTTTTGCCCAGTGAGGGGGTTTTTGGTGGAGAATTGCTGGATATTTTGGATGGTAATATGTACCGTTTATGATGTCGGCTAATTGTCAGAGCTTTCTTAACCTCATTACTTGGAATGTTAAAGGCCTTAACCACCCAATTAAGAGGAAAAAAATTTTGGCGTTTATTAAATCAAAAAAAGTGGATGTAGCGTTGCTTCAAGAGACCCACCTCACTAAAACAGAATCTAAAAAACTCTGTCGGGACTGGGTGGGCCATGGGTTTGCGTCTTGTGGTAATAGCCAGAGCAGGGGGGTAGCAATCCTTATTCATAAACATTTGCAGTTCAAGTGTCTAAAAGAGGTTAGTGATGATGATGGACGACTCCTTATAATTCTTATAGAAATTCAGGGCCATAGGATGATACTCGCTAATGTTTATGCACCAAATATAGTTGATTGTGCATTTTTCGCACAATTGGAACACGAATTAAGCGAAATGGGTAATTATCCCATTTTAGTAGGCGGGGATTTTAATCAGGTCATGGACAACATTTTAGATCGGAGCACCCCCTCACAGCGTTCATCTAAATCTGGCTCTATATTGAAAGACATGTGCAATGCAATTGGTTTGGTAGATGTTTGGCGGCTTTTTAATCCGTCCACAAGGGATTACACTTTTTATTCCACTGTTCATAATGTGTTTTCCAGGATTGATTATTTTTTAATGTCAAAATTTTCTGTTTCTTCTGTAAATTCGAGCTTCATTGGTAGCATAATACTATCAGATCATGCCCCTGTTTTTCTACATATGATCCCGCCTTGTCAGTTGAAAAAAAATTCCAGATGGAGGCTTAATTCAAGCTTCCTTTTTAATCCAGATTTTGTGTCCTCTTTGAAAGCAGAGATCTCCTTATATCTTGAGACAAACTGGGATTCTGCTCCCTCTGCCAGGGTTGCTTGGGAGGCCTTTAAGGCATTTATTAGGGGACATATTATTCAATATGCATCTTTTAAAAAGAAAACTAACATTGCTAAACAGATTGATTTGGAGAGGAGAATAGCTATATTAGAGACTTCATTCAAACAAGACACAAATTTAGTAAATTTGTCACCCCTTCTGAAGCTTAAGTATGAGCTGAATTCAATTCTAACACAAAAAGTTGAATTTTCCCTATTTCGTCTTAGGCACAAACAGTTTGAGGAGGGGGATAAAGCTGGCAAAATGCTGGCTAGATATATTAAAATGAAAGAAGCTCAGTGTACTATATCTGCTATTAGGACACAGGATGGTACTCTGGTGTCAGACTTAAATGAAATTAATGGTGCTTTCAGAGAATTTTACACCTCACTTTATTCTTCTGAAATTGAGGCTGGATCTCAAGAGATCTATGCATTTTTATCATCCCTATCTTTGCCCTCCCTAACGAAGGAACAAATAGACTTACTTGATGCCCCAATTACTAAAGAGGAAATTGTGAAAGTGATTAAGAGCTTCCCGACTGGAAAGGCACCGGGCCCTGACGGATTCACTGCGGAATTTTACAAGGCCTGTGTTGATGAGCTTTCTCCTTTACTTTTAGAAATGTTTGCGGAATCTTTTGAACAAGGCCGTTTGCCCCCTTCTTTAACAGAGGCTTTCATTTCGCTTATTTTAAAAAGCAATAAAGATCCGTTAGAATGTAAGAATTATAGACCAATTAGTCTTATAAACTGTGACTGTAAAATTCTCTCCAAAATTTTGGCATTAAGATTAGATAAAGTAATGATATCTCTTATAAATCCTGATCAGGTGGGTTTTATTCGTTCCAGGGGTGCGGCAGACAATATTAGGCGATTTATTGATATCATATGGTTAGTTCTTCATATGGTTAGTTCTTCATATCATATGGTTAGACAACCTTGGGTTCCAAGGTTGTCATAGCCAGGAGCGGCACTGGGGTTAAGCTCCCAGTGCTCATAAAATGCTCCTTATGGCGTGCGTCTCGAAAAGCCTCTGACAACTAAGTCCAACTCCTAGCCTGCCCGTGTGGTTTAGTCTCTAAGCCCGGCGGAACTGCTTTTACTAATAGGAGAAGGGGCGAGGGCGGATCTCTGGCGCCTTAAAACCAGATGCTTCGGGTAGATGGTGGCTCGTCAACCTGGGAAGGTAGCCCATCTAGGGGAAGGTAAACCCTGATTTCAAACCTCTGCTGCCTTGCGGCATACCCGGTCACGGGAAAGGCTTCGGGAGTCAACCCTGAGGAAAAATCCGGAGTCGGAGCCCTTAAGGCAGTTCTATGTTGTGCTCTGTAGCAGCCCTGCTGTTCCTTTGGATTCATCAGTGACGTGGAGAGGGGGGACATGCTGCATGGGCAACATCTTGTCCTCCATATCTTCCTGCCCAGGCTTGAATCCTACCAACGCCCAACGCTGGAAGGTAGAACACCGGATCACTGGAGAGGACACTCCAGCTTCGCCTTTGGTGTAGACAAAACACGGGGAATGACAGTTACCGGTTATAAGCCACTGCTCAATTGGCGTAGAGCGTGGCGCCAGGGGTTGTTCCCGACGGTGGGAGGGATCATCAGATCTCACTGGACAGCTACCGCCCGCCTCAAGCTGGGCAGCCCCCAGCCAATAAGGTGATGTCCCGCCACAGCTTGCTTTCCTCATTGGGTGCATGGGGATAAGGAGAAATCCAAACAGCAGGCTGAGAACCTTCACACCAGGCAAGACAATAAAACAAAAGAGACCAACTCTAAAACTGGGAACTTGGAACGTCCGCACTATGATGACAGGACTCGCTGCTAACCTCAAGGACATCAACGACGCCAGGAAGACTGCCATCATCAATAATGAGCTGAAGAGACTGGGAGTGGATATCGCCACTCTCCAGGAAACACGGTTAGCTGATGCAGGCACACTGAGAGAGAAGGACTACACGTTCTACTGGCAGGGAAAGGGCAGTGACGAACACAGGGAACACGGAGTGGGCTTCGCAGTGAAGAACACTTTGCTGAAGATGGTGGAACCGGGCAGCACTGGCTCTGCACGACTCCTCACCCTCCGCCTGAACACCACTGAAGGCCCAGTCACCCTCGTCAGTGTGTATGCCCCAACACAGACAGCCACACCAGAGGCAAAAGACGAGTTCTACGAGAATCTCGCAACAACTGTCAGGATCATCCCCAACTCTGAACAACTCATTCTCCTTGGAGACTTCAATGCCAGAGTGGGTGCTGACCACGACTCCTGGCCCTCCTGTCTTGGACCTTTTGGCGTGGGCAGAATGAA
This sequence comes from Pholidichthys leucotaenia, assembly GCA_020510985.1. Classification (NCBI taxonomy): domain Eukaryota; kingdom Metazoa; phylum Chordata; class Actinopteri; order Cichliformes; family Pholidichthyidae; genus Pholidichthys; species Pholidichthys leucotaenia. Next base: position 90,413,134 of record CM035849.1, on the reverse strand, counting down.
CGACAACGGACAGCGGCTGCTCGAGTTCTGCACATATCACGATCTGTGCATCACAAACTCGTTCTTCAAGACCAAGCCCCAACACAAGGTTTCCTGGCAACATCCGCGCTCAAAGCACTGGCACCAGCTAGACTTGATCCTGACCAGGCGCACCTCACTGAAGAACGTGCTAATCACCCGTTCGTTCCAGAGTGCAGATTGCGACACAGACCATTCATTGGTGTGTTGCAAGGTCAAGCTGCAGCTGAAGAAATTCCATCGTGCTAGACAACCTGGAAAGGCACGGATTGACACCAGCAAGATGGCCCAACCAGAACTTGTTGAGCAGTTTGCCTCCACCTTTGAGAAGGAACTTGGTGTACCACAAGGAGGAGAATCTGCAAAGCAGAAGTGGGAAGAGCTGCGAAACACCATCTACCGCACAGCCTTGGCTACCTTTGGGAGGAAGACCTCGAAGTCACAGGACTGGTTTGATGCCAAGTTGACCGAGATGACCCCCGTCATTGAAGCCAAGCGCTCAGCACTTGCTGAGTACAAGAAGTACCCAAACGAGAAGAATCTCCAGATTCTCAGGGCTGCGAGAAGCAAAGTTCAGCAGACTGCTTGGCGCTGTGCCAACGAGTACTGGACTCAGCTCAGCCAACACATTCAAACCGCTGCCATAACAGGGAACATCCGTGGTATGTACGATGGCATCAAGAAAGCACTTGGTCCGGCTCAGAGCAAGACGGCCCCCCTCAAATCTTCCACTGGGGAGATGATCACAGAGAAGAACAAGCAGATGGAGAGATGGGTGGAACACTACTCCGACCTCTACTCTAGACAGAACACCGTGACACCGTCAGCCCTTGATGCCATCGACTGCCTGCCATCCATGGTCGAACTTGACGCCGAGCCAACCATCGACGAACTCAGTAAGGCCATTGATAGCTTGGCCGCTGGCAAGGCACCCGGCAACGACGGCATACCCCCTGACCTGATCAAGCACTGCAAGACCGCCCTACTGCTGCCATTGCATGATGTCCTCTGCCAGTGCTGGAAGGAAGGTGCCATACCACAGGACATGAGGGACGCCAAGATCATCACCCTCTACAAAAACAAAGGGGAGAGAAGCGACTGCAACAACTACAGGGGCATTTCCCTCCTCAGCGTTGTTGGCAAAGTCTATGCACGAGTTGTTCTCGTTCGTCTACAGAAGCTTGCCGAACGTGTCTACCCCGAGTCTCAGTGTGGCTTCCGCGCTGAGCGATCGATGGTAGACATGATATTCTCCATCCGCCAACTCCAGGAGAAATGCAGAGAACAGAACATGCCTCTGTACGTCGCCTTCATCGACCTCACCAAAGCGTTCGATCTGGTCAGCAGAGAGGGCCTTTTCAAGATCCTGCCAAAGATAGGATGCCCACCAAAGTTGCAAAGCCTCATCGAATCGTTTCACACCAACATGCAGGGGATAGTGCAGCACGATGGCAATGTCTCAGAGCCATTCAACATACGCAGCGGAGTGAAACAGGGCTGTGTACTTGCGCCAACCCTCTTTGGGATTTTCTTTGCTATGCTCCTGAGGCATGCCTTCAGCACAGCAACAGAGGGAATCTACCTGCACACAAGATCTGACGGCAGGCTTTTCAACCTCGCCCGCCTGAAAGCCAGAACCAAAGTACGCGAGGCTCTAATCAGAGACATGCTGTTCGCAGACGACGCTGCAGTCGCAACCCACACACAGCAGGAGCTTCAGACCCTGATGGACCGCTTCTCCCAGGCATGCAAGGACTTCGGGCTTACCATCAGCCTGAAGAAGACTAACGTCTTGGCGCAAGGCACGGAAGCACCACCAACCATCACCATTGATGACTACAAGCTGGAGGTCGTGAATCAGTTCACGTAGCCTGGGGTCCACGATCAGCAACAACCTCTCCCTTGATACAGAGATCAACAAGAGGATTGGAAAATCAGCCTTCACACTCGCTCGCCTCACCACACGAGTGTGGGAGAATCCCAAACTCTCTGTCAAGACGAAGATGGCAGTGTACAACGCCTGCGTCATCAGCACACTGCTCTATGGGAGTGAGACGTGGACAACATACGCCCGGCAGGAAAAGAGACTGAACTCCTTCCACTTGCGCTGCATTCGCCACATCCTGGACATATCCTGGCAGGACAAAGTGCCCAACACAGAAGTTCTGTCCCGCGCCGGCCTTCCCTCCATGTTCACTCTACTCAGGCAGCGCAGGCTCCGCTGGCTAGGCCACGTTCACCGTATGGAGGATGGCAGAATCCCCAAAGACGTCCTCTATGGAGAACTGGCAACTGGCAGGAGAGACGTTGGCCGCCCACAGCTGCGCTTTAGAGACGTCTGCAAGAGAGACATGAAGGCCCTGGATATCAACACAGAGCGCTGGGAGGACCTTGCAACGGACCGCTCCAAATGGAGAGGCACCCTGACCAGACAGCTCAAGGCGGGTGAAGAGAGACTGACTGCTGCAGCAGATGAAAAAAGGACCCGCAGGAAGAACCGCCACAGACCCAGCAGCACGGAGACCACCCACAAGTGTGACCTGTGTGACAGGGACTGTCATTCGCGCATCGGCCTGTTCAGCCACAGGCGGTGCTGTTCCAGCAGAGTAGACGTTTAGGATTCTCTTCCATGGTCATCATAGACCGACGGAGGCCGACGATGGTTAGTTCAAAATGATCCCTCACTTGCACACCTCTCTCCAGTGGCAGCCCTCTCCCTGGATGCTGAAAAAGCATTTGACAGGGTTGAGTGGCAGTATCTCTTTGCAACTCTAGAGACTTTTGGTTTTGGTTCAAAGTTTCTTTCTTGGATTAAATTACTATATAATGAACCTAGAGCTTCAGTGATATCAAATCGAGTTACATCACAGTCTTTTAGACTTTATAGGGGTACGCGCCAGGGCTCCCCTTTAAGTCCCCTGCTTTTTGCTTTGGCATTAGAACCATTAGCTGTTGCTATCCGCAAAGACGGCAATTTTCCAGGTATTCAGGTCCATGGCAGTACCCATAAGATAATGTTGTATGCTGATGATGCATTGGTACTGATTACACAACCTCAAAAATCAATTCCAGCTCTTCTTAAAATTATTAACCAATTTTCACGTTTGTCTGGTTATACAGTTAACTGGATAAAATCAGAAATTCTTCCTCTAACATCTTATTGCCCTAAAACACTGTTTACATTTGGTCAAAATATAGGCTTCTCTTGGCCAAAATTAGGAATTAAATATCTTGGCATCCTGTTTCCTCACATTTTATCAGATCTGATTCAGATTAATTTTGAACCCTTGCTTGAAAAATTTAAAATAGACATAGAAAGGTGGTCACCTCTTTTTTTGTCTCTCTGGGGCAAGGTCAATGTTATTAAGATGATTTGTGCACCCCGATTTAATTACCTTCTGCAATCTCTTCCTCTTAGGATCCCAGTTGGTTATTTTCGACAATTTGATAGGTTGTGCAATAAGTTTTTATGGAATGGTAAGCGCCCTAGATTAAAGTTGAAAAGATTGCAGAAGTCTATAGATTCAGGAGGTTTGGGGGTCCCAAATTTGGTTTTATATCATTACGCTTTTAGTCTTAGACATTTGATTCATTGGGCTCTCCCCCCTGAGAGAGCTCCCCCTTGGTTTTATTTGGAGAATTATTTGAGCAGCCCTCTTCCCTTAGTACATCTAATCACAATTAAACTGTCTTCTGAATTTCAGTCGCATCCTATTATATCCTTTTTACAATACGTTTGGAAGAGAGTTGCTTCTATACTAGAGTTTAGCTCTCATCTTCATTCTATGGCTTCTATTTGGCTTAACCCAAGTCTCCATATTGGAAAATCCCCATTTATGTGGAAAATCTGGGTGAAAAAGGACATCTTGATGTTAAAAGATCTATATGAAGGGGGAGCTCTCAAATCATTTGATGCTCTACGGGCACAGTATGGACTACCACAGAATCAGTTTTGGAAATATTTACAACTTCGACATCTGCTGTGTCAAGTCTTTGGATGTACAACTACCCCTCCTCCTGATGTAGATTGGCTCATCCAGGCTTTGAGTTCCTGTGGCAAAAGATCTAAGGCCTCAAATTTCTATTTAATGCTCCTTAAGAGCTCAAATAAAGATTCTACATTCCTTAAACACGTATGGGAAAAAGATCTGAATTCACAATTTACTGATGTTGAATGGGCAAATATTTTAAAGAATGGGAAGAAAGTGTCTAGGGAATTGAAAACCAGACTTGTTCAATTTAAAATTTTGAATCAATTTTACTGGACACCTCGTAAAATGTTGAGAGCGAATCTCATTCACTCTTCAAGCTGCTGGAGATGTTTACAGGGGGAGGGGACATTAATCCATATGATCTGGAGTTGTCCGGTAATACAGGACTTTTGGTTGCAGATCCATAGACATATTATGACAATTGTTAAGCAAGAAGTGCCATTTACTCAGAGACTTTTTGTCCTTGGGGATCCATCAATGATTCAAGACCCAATCTCTGATGCCGAGTGGATTCAGACTGCTTTGATGCTGGGCCGAAAGTTGATCACTTTTTACTGGAAATCTTCCTCTGCCCCACCCGTAGCTCAATGGCTCAGGGAGTTGGGCAAGCTTGCTGCACTAGAACGCCTTTCATATAAGCTTCTGGACAGGATGGACAGCTTCTATAATAAGTGGGGGATCCTATCTTACCTTTATAGGTGTAGTAGATTAAGCTAATCATTTTAAGAGTATTAGGGTGGAAATGGAATGTTTTATCCTCTCACTGGGTATAATTGTTTGTTGTTTTTTTTTGTTTTTTTGTGTTTGTTTGTTTCTGTTTTATTTTCTAAATTGAAAACCCAATAAAATTCAAATTACAAAAAAGTGCTGATGACACTTTCTTGACTTCCTCTAATTTTTCAACACAGTACAATATTACGAAATAGGCTGGTCTGTGCAGTTCTAAGTCAAACAGGCTTTTTTTCAGGCGAACATCCGACGTTTTCATGAGCGCAACGTCACCCATTGCGTCAGTGGCTCAAAAACTCCCCGGCCATGTTGTAACGTCATCGACGGAACACAGAATTTGGCTGCCCTTTGTACACACAGGATGGAAGCGGTTGAAAGCATCGACCATGGTTCCAGCACATGTAGTCTGGAATTGGTTTGTGTTGTCCAATCTTCAGACGATTATAGTTCTGAAGAATGGGATAACATTGAAGAATCTGGGGGCATCAAACCAAATAGGTTTGAGCTGTGCCAAGCGGGCATTGTGCCTAGCGAGTCAGACTCAGTGACAGTCAGCTGTTCACGTTTTATGTGCATCATCTGTCGTGTTGTCAGCCAGCCAATATTGCCAACACTATCACGACGTGTTAGCCACTCCACACAGCCATGGTTCTGTTGCGCCCCTTGTAGCAATGTCGGCTCTGGGGCGCAACCGGGGTTAACACGTCTCGTCTCCATATTTGCTGGGTGATGTAGGCCCCAAACGCCTACTGTTTGTATTTCTGTGTATTTTTTGTAAGTCTTTTTGTAAGGGCAGCCTTCTTCTTCCGGCTATCAGAGAGAGCAGATGCATTTCTTCTCCTCTCCCTTCTCCTCCTCCCTTTACTGATCCCAGCTTGCTGTGTCCTGTCTGTGTCTCGCTCTTCTTCTGCTGCATCTCGACCCAAACGGAAATTATGGAATTGGTGAACTGGGCTTTAATGCAATTGACACCACTTTTAAACAGAAAATCGGGCCAGGGAGAGCCCAAGTGGAGAGACTCATGGGACAATTGGAACTCATGTGTCTGTGTGATTCGATTGAAGATGTGGAAGACATCTACCTGTTTTGGCTTCACGATCACAGGATTTCTGCTGTTTGGCTTTGGAGTTTTCCTGGTATATCGGAAAATAAAGTAGTATGAAGAGCTAATCAAAATGCGGACAAGGCGAAGCTCCTTCAACAATTCGACCAGCTGGGGAGAGCGCTGATAGCGGCAAATGGCGAACTGAATTGGAAGTGGGAAACATCTTGGAGTCGCTGGGTGCTCTCCAGGGAATGATTTTAAAGCCTGTGAATGTTAAATTGTGATGCACAGAATCACATGAGAGAGGAAATTTCTATGCTCTAAGTGAACTGTGCTCATCAGGCCTTGATTCGGCGTCCTTGGGAGAACTCATTCCTCCAGGAGAAGAGATAAAGCAGAAGGGAGTTTTGGCTTCTCTCTAACCCAAACAATTGCTGATGTGAAGCAATCTGAACTCTCCAAGGACAGCGTTATCATGTGACTAACATGAAATTTTACCATCTGGCATGAACTGAAGAGAGATGGACTCTGTGGACATGCTTATCTATGTTTAGAATGCATGGACATAACATCTAGCTGTTGCCTAGGAGAGGATTTTTTGTTGTGCACCAGTAACTGATACATTCACACTGCACTCATACTGATATCACATGACTGACATACACACACTGGTCTCTCTCTTTTTCTTTGTTAATGCGTGGATCTGTATCTTGTCTGCTAATTGTGCAATTAGAGGGTTTTTTTCTATGTGATCACAATCTTGCTCACTCGAGCACTATTTTGATAACTTTGTTTTTTTCTCTCTGCCCAATGTGTCACCCCCTCCCCCTCCCCCTCTTTACCCCCCACTGTATGAGGCACCTTGTATGGCTGCCGCGTCATTAGGGAGCGCTTAGAAACGAGCGCACCTTAGTGATAAGTAAAATTCCTTGTATGTGTAAGCATACTTGGCAATAAAGTTGATTCTGATTCTGATTCTGATTCTGATTCACCTTTTGGGATCAGTTTTTATGTTCAATACATGTGCTGTGGTGAATCCTGCACTTAAATCCTCGTGTAAATCCTCCCTCTCCGTGCGCTCTTACACAGGGCAGGGAGAAGGCACATGAAAAAACGAGGATTTACGTGTAGGGTTCACCACAGCACATTTAATATAGAACGACAGACAATTCCCAAAAAGTGAAGACGTACAAAAAACACACTTACTGATGGTGTTCCAGAGCAGACATCGCCCAGAGAACGAATGAGAGGAGACGTGTTAGCCACAGGTACGCCCCAGAGCCGACATTGCTTCAAGGATGCACGAGAACCACGGCGGACATGGAGCGACTAACACATCATGAGAGTGCTGAAAATACTGGCAGACTAACAGCACAGATGACAATGCTATTGACCAGCAGTGCATTAGTGGCAAACAGCTGCCAATATGTACACGCACTGCTGGTGATGGTGTGATGAGAAGCACCTGGGCGAGGACCGGGAAACATGATCAGCGGGAGTTTGAATCAGCTGGTGATAATGATAGAGGGGACATGTCCGGACCAGTGAGATGTAAGCATGCAATCACAGAAAGTAGGTCAAAGCTGCGCATAAATCCATTAATCCTTCCTCTCCTCCATGCCCTCCTCCTGCCTAAAAGCACACCAGGAGGCTTATGACAGTTGGAGCTAAAGCGTGTGATGTGGTCCTGTGTTTATCTAAGCCTGAGACACAATGTGAAGGCATAGCCGTAAAATTAAAACAAGAAACCAGAGAGACTGTGAGTTACAAAGCTGCTGTCATTCTAGTTAACAACACCAGAGTCCATTCTGTCGACTACGTCATTGGGGTGCCGCCCTTAATTCGGTGGGCGGCACCACAGTCCCAGTCAGCAGCTGCAGTTTTATGATGATAACTAGTTTATGCAGGCACTGTTGTAAATATTACATTGATCATAGACAATGACTTTTGGGTTTACACAACATGTTAAAGTCCTCGGACGGTGACATTTTTTTATTGAACCAATAAACTGATTGTATGAAAATATTCCATTCTGGCCATTCCCGTGATTTAATATGTGTCACCAGCCTCCATAAATGACTTTATTTGGTAATAGGCCCATCTTTCACTTAGTGAGCTGCAGTCCCGCCATCTGTCGATAGGGGCGGCAGCAGTGACGTCAGCTCAGGAAGAAGTGAGGGTGATATTGCCTGCCTGTGCTGTGAGCCTCATCAGAGAAACATTCCCATCGGATCACTACAAGGGATTTTGCCCAACCAAGATTAGATTTGTGAAAAATGATATTTAAATTAAGTTTTGTAAAATCATATATTGAGTTTATTAATGTTCATGTTAATTTTATAATTCTAATATTTCAGCATTCATCAAAGTCGCATGTCATATACATTTGAATAATTTTTCTACCATTTTATGGTATAAAATTCGGGTTCAATTCGGCACTCAATGTGGTGGGAACTCTGGCTTGTACATAGTGCCACTGCTCCCATAAGTGGGTTGGATCAACCAAGGTTTTGTTGAACAGAGTATTCATCAGATCATCAACATATTCTGAAAAAAATATATTGCAATAAAAATTAGACATCCATATGGACTACAGTATGAAATACAAATTTGACCCAAATTAACATAATTTGATTAAAAGCTATGAAATGTGAAAGTTGAATGAAGACCAACCCTCCACCCACTGTAATATCATATACAAGCCTAGAAATGATACTAATATTTCTTATACTCACGAAAGTTGGATTAACTTTCTTTGCTTGCAGTTTATTTCGCCTTTTTAGAATTTTGGGTACCTGATGATGAAGACCGGCTCACCATCACGATTCTGTGCCTGCTTGCGGCCTGCATTTTCATTAAAGTGCATTGCAGCTAAACAAAGTCTGTAATTAGAATATTATCACAATGATTTATTTTTGGACATATAAGTGATCTATCAGCAGAAACTCTATGTAATTGGCACTGTTATTGTCATGACGGCCGCTGGGCCGTCATCCCCGCTCATCAGCTCCAGCTGCGCACAGACCAACAGGTGTTAATCAGCGCCTCTTAAAAGCCAGCGTCATGGACAGCCCGGCACGGAGTCGTCAGTCTTCCTCGACAGAGTATGAGCCAGAGCTTCGTTCACAGCCAAGTCAAGAACGCCACGACAAGACCTACCACGTAAGAAGACTATTTGCTTTTCTACGCCTAATCTTTACCCCTGTGCACAGGTGGACCTCCCAGGCGGCGGACCGGTATCTCCAACGGACGGAGAATTACCCTCTCCCTTTCCGGAGCTCCTCCTGGCCTTCGCTATGTCAGGAATTCTCTCCACTGCTGCTGCAGGTACTGTCACTCTCTCTGTCACAGGAGTCATTGTCACCACGGTTACGGACATTATCACTGTCACGGCTACGGGAACAACGTCACAGCTGTCAGTGCAGTCATTGCTCTCGCCACGAACTCACCACGGTTACTGGAGTTATCACCGTCACAGCTTCAAGCACCAGAACCACCACAGCTCACGGACATCAGGGAACAGCCAGATACAGTCAGAGACAACCTCAAGTAAGCTGCACACCTGCACTCTTGTCCTTTTGTGCTGAACAGCCTTAACGGTTTCTGCTTGTGTGTTCTAGGGTTGCCAGGTCGTCTTCTGTATCGATCAGCTCCGGTGACCAGGCTGCTATATATCTGCACTCACACTTGCACTACACTCACTCACACTTGACAATAAAGAATAACTATTTTGTATGTGTCTGTGTCTGTCTCTTGGGATCCTGAAACATGTCAGTTATTTTAATTGCATTTCATATTTTTGGTCACATATTGCATCTCCTCACCTTGTCAACATTCCAAGGAATGAGAAGTGTACACTCTTTGGTGCAAAATGAATAATCAGACTGTGGAAAGCCTCCACATTTGAAGTTTGCTGCCCTGGACTCAGCTTTCGCACATTCCCTGAGGACCCGTGTTTTGTTGATCATAAGTTATACACAGCCCTTTGTGCCTGAAATAATTGTAGGTGTGAGATATGTCACCAAAATGATGAAATCAATGAGATAATTTTTATATATATATATAATACATGCACTGTTTCATTGTGTGAAACTGTTTTTTGTGTTAGGTTGCAGTCTCTCAGGAGCTGGGGGATCGTATGTAGTGCTCGCATCTTGTACTGGTTGACGCGCAGGCAGCAGAGCAGCGCGCCGTTCAGCCGGAAAAAAAGCAGAGGACAAGGGAAACGGGCACCACACCGAGACAGGGATAATCGGTGATAATGTTGCTTACTTGCAGGGGAGGTGGCTGGCGTCGGCAGCTGACGAGGCGCAGGTGTGCGCGCAGCTGGAGCCGCGAGTCGTGACACAAATTGCATCTTATTCTCGAAATCGCTGTCAACGAAATGTCTACTGCACATGTTGAGTGATTTACCGACATCATTCCAATTTTTTCGTGTTTTCTGAAAGAATTTCACCCATGCCGTTCTGATTTTCCCAGGGACGGGAAATTCATAAACACTCACCGCATGCTCCTCTGATATACCGTCGCACCCGTAGACAACACAACGCCATAACCATAATTAATTTGATTACTGAAATCCTAATCTTAATAAATAATCTATTTGTAATCCACAAGTACTCCGAGAAATATCCGTAATCGCCGATTTTAAAACGTAAACAAGCAATGTCCGCCGAGCGTGTGCGTGTCTCTCCCTGAAATTACGTCACACAGTCAGTGGCCATCTTAGCCGCTGATCACTTGGCTGAGTCAGACAGCTCTCAAGGACAGCGTACTTCAAGAGCACATTGTCACCTTATGCGACATTTGTTGACACCAAAACATGTGCGGTTCAAATTAGCTCGTCTCACACAAAAATTTAAGATATGATTTAGCGATATTGAATTTTCGTCCGGCCGATGCCTTTAAAAAATGTCAAAAACGTATCATCAGCACTTTAAGCTACCATTAGACACCTTTCTTAAAGCTGTAAACGCCACATATCCACTGCACGTGAAAAATCTTTTTTATGTGTCTGTGTACATTTTCTCTAAGTGGCAAAATGTGCAATTTCACATTTTTTTGGGGTGAGACTGGGCTGGTTTTATCAAGTCCAAAGTCAAAGCAGTCGTCTACTAGGACATTTTAGACCACTTCATGCTTCCCTATGCTGACAAGCTTTATGGAGATGCTGATTTCATTTTTCAGCAGCACTTGGCACTTTCCCATAGCCAAAAGTACCAATACCTGGTTAAATGACCATGGCATCACTGTGCTTGACTGATCAGAAAACTCTCTTGACCTAAACCCCATAAAGAATCTATGGAGTATCATTAAGTGGAAGATGAGAGACACCAGACCAAACAATGCAGATGAGCTGAAGGCCACTACCAAAGCAATCTGGGCTTCTATAACATCTCAGTAGTTCCACTGGCTGATCACCTTCATGTGATGCTGCACTGATGCAGTAATTCATGCAAAAGGAGCCCCAACCAAGTATTGAGTGTGAATATGGACATACTTTTCAGACGGCCAACATTTCTATTTAAAATCTTTTTTATTATTATTATAATTGATCATATGATAAGTAACAATCAAATTTTTTGAGAAAGTGAATTTGGGGTTTTCATTAACTGCAAGCCATTGATCATCAAAATTAAAAGAACTATCCATCCATCCATCTTCTACCGCTTTTCCGGAGGTCCGGGTCACAGAGGCAGCAGTTTGGGCAGAGAAGCCCAGACTTCCCTCTCTCCAGCCACCTGCTCCAGCTCTTCAGAGTGGATACTGTAGAGTCGGGGCTGTGATAAGGGAGTGAGAATTCTCCCAGCATGCTTGCGCCGTGAAGGATTCAAACACTGTTATTATCCATGTGTTCCAAGTGTTATTGCTGTGCTATTAATAGCACATTATTATTATTATTATTATTTTTTTTTTTTTTCTTTTTTCTTGCCTTCTGATTGTTGCTCTGAGTGTTGCTATCCCTGTGCTGTTGCAATCCTGGAATTTCCCCGTTGTGGGACTAATAAAGGCTTATCTTATCTTATCTTATCTTATCTTATTATAACTGTGTTACAAGACCAGTTAGTGTTGTTTCCCTGTATGTGATAGGTCATGTGCCTGTGTCATCATGAGTGAGATGTGGGTCTGTGTGAACGACCTCCCCTCTGTTCTGTGTTGTGAGGGTGTGTTGAATAAAGCCTGTTGAGTCACAGCCATCTCTCCTTATTGTGTGAACCCGCATGAAACGTCACAATACCAAGGCGTAAAAGAAGTAAACGCTTGAAATATATCACTCTGTATGTAATGAATCTATATACGAGTTTCGCCTTTTTAATTGAATTACTGAATAAATTAACTTTTCAATGATATTCTTACTTTATTGAGACGCAAACCTGGAAATTCTCATAACTCCTTATCCTCCGATGAAGCACCCCTTCTAAATACAGGCGCTTCTGGTCAGTTTTGTCAGCAATGCCAAATTGGATTTTCTCTATAGGGATATTACCATCATTGTTTGTTTTGTTTGCTTTGTTTGTTTGTTGGGGGTCATTTTTGTCAGTTTTTAATTTCACCAAATGAAACTTTCATCAGCCTTGATCTTGTGTCTCTTCTTTTTTGGCTGCAGTTTTTTGAGCATGTTGTGACACCAGATTAAACAAAACAATGATTTCTCTTTATGTGAATGAGACTGGGGACGGCAGTGGCTCAGGAGGTAGAGCAGGTCGTCCAATAACCACATGGTTGGCGGTTCAAATCCCGCTCTCCCCAGATATCCTGCCGTTGTGTCCCTGGGCAAGACACTTCACCCCCAATTGCTCCTGGTGGGTCTGGAAGCGCCATGTTAGGCAGCATGCCACCATCAGTGTGTGAATGTGTGTGTGAATGGGTGGATAGCAGGATCTGTAAAGCGCTTTGGTCATCAAGAGATGAGAATAAAAGCGCTATATAAGTGAGTCCCATTTACCATTTACTTTGAACCCATGATTTAAAAAGTTGTTATACTGTAGTTGTGTTACTTGAAAACAGTCAGCGTGAGAAAATTACAACTCAGTGAAGTAATGAGTTAGTTTAACCTCCACTGTTGGCTGAACAAACAACATGAAACACTCTGTCTGTCTCACAGCTACTGAGTGACGACCTTCAGGTGAGCATACATCGGGATAGTGAAAAACAGCTCCGTTTGAACCCGTGCGGGTCGGCACCCTTCATGCATCCGTTGCTTTGAAGCAAAGCCAAATGGCTCAGCTCCACCGCACTGATCTCATCCTCTCTCCAAACCCTGAATATTAAAACACATAATGCATACAGTTTCTCCCTCTCTTGCATTTTTTCCTCATAATTCTTTGTCGTGCGCCGGTGCTTAACATGCTGATTTAGATATGGGGTGTCAGCCAAGCTGCCCTCCGGCGGTTTTACCTTCTGCGACCCAGTTTATGGAGGCTCCCGCTTCCCCCCTGTCAGCCCGATGCCAAAGCGACCACGGCACAGTCAGGTGGCGGTGTGTGCTGGACTGCCAAGCTGGGCCCCCAAATTGTTCTCTTCCAAAGTGCTTTTCAGCTCCATTAAAGGGAAGAACAGAGATTTTAACTTGGAGATTGTCATCCAAAATCTCACAAAACTATGAAGGTTGTCACGCTGTCTCCTTTAGTCAACAAATGGCTGAGTTATAAATGATGAGTTCCAGCATAAGGGTGAGTCAGTTTATACTGCCATACACAGTGGCTTGGCTATGCTAGTCTTTTAATGATGATTAACTTTGTCCTGTTAACTTGTGTTTTCTAAATTTAACACACAATTAAAAAAATCTAGAGGGCACTCAGAAAGCACATACCTCAGCCAAGGCCCTATTTCTCAGAATATTGGTTTGTCTATCTATCTGTTTGTCTTTAAGCAAGAGTATGCAAAAACTACCAATGGATTCTGATGAAATTTCCACCAGAGGTAGCTCTTGGGCTACAGGTGAACCCATTAGACTTTGGCGGTGATCCGGGTCAAGATGCTGATTCTGGATCACTTTTTCACTTTCTTTAACATTGCGACATAATATCTTGGCACAGGTATGCTCTCATGGTAGGAAAAGAAATAGAGAGTCGTCAGAGAGTCCCATGAATCCCTCTGGGATTAATAAAATATTCAAAATTAAAAAAAAAAAAAAGGGCAGCTCGGTGGTGCAGTGGTTAGCACTGTGGCGGCACAGTTAGAAGGTCACAGGATTGATTCCACCCCTGACCATCGTGGGTTCAATCCCACTCCCCTGATAATCAGTGACCCTTCTGTGTGGAGTTTGTATGTTCTCCCCGTGTCTGCGTGGGTTTACCCCGGGTACTCTGGTTTCCTCCCACAGGCCAAAAACATGCAGGTTAGGTTAACTGGAGACTCTAAAGTGGCCCTACGTGTGTGTCTGAATGGTGAAGGGATTGGCGCCGCACCATACAAAAAACCCCAAAACAAAACTGTGGTCACAGGAACATGAAGCTGCTTGGAGATGGTCTCATAGCCTTTACCTTTAACATGATTATGTAATACTCCAGGTTTGAGCAAATTCACTATCAATTAACTCACTAATGCCATTAATCATTACCTGATTCTCTCCAGCTGCACTGATTGTCACCACCTGTGCTTAATCAGCTGCTAGGTAGGCATATGGGCTCTTTTCCTCCACTCCTCACAGGACTGTGACCCTGGATTTATACTGACTCCGGATGCAGTACATTACGGCTGTGATCCGGTCTCTGCAGCAAGTAATTTCCATTCTCGTCAATTTTCTACTCCCCACCTGGTCCAGACCACTGTGCAACAAATCCAGATTCAGTTTGCTAATGAAATGCAACGAGTCTGTTTTTGTCGGATGCCGAATCCAATCCGCAAGGAAATCCTACAGTATCTCGTGGTATTTAATAGCCGTTTTTTCACTGAAAATGATTTAAGGATTGTCTGTTATTTTCTGAGGTCTATTCCTCCACCACTGTGTCAGAAAAGGTAAAAACTTGACTTAACATACAAACACTTCATAGAATTAAAATTAACAAGCTACTTACGTTTTATTTCAAGCCCAGAAATCCAGGTGGGGAGCCGTTACATCACACTTCCTTGTTGTTATCACATGATCATGATCGGTTCATCTTGGTTACTCTCGGGTCTTTCTAGAGATCTCACGTTATTTTGTATAATTCTCACTTGATCTTGTATTTCAAACTCTGTTCTCATCCTTGCCACTGAAAATGCAAACAGAGCTGGTAGGGATGAATGCAAGGGGCCAGCCACACTGCCCCTGCAACGGACTGCATCCAGAGTCGGTGTAAATCCTGGGTTAGACTGCTCTCCACACTGTCACTAGAAGCGCCTTCCCAAGTCTGCTCTCCTGGACAGTGTGTCTCTCCTTTCTTGTTCAGCTGCTCCAGTCACATTCACTGTTCAATAAAATATTTATCTTTATCCAAGATCATTGTCTGTGTGGTGTCTGCATATTGGGTCCATTATTGGTGAAATATGTCAGGTTATCTATAATCTTCTTTCTGAGCTCCTCAGACAGCTCTCTCCTTTACTTTCTCTGGCCCATGTTCAGTGTGGTGCACACAGTGATACCAAACTACACAGCAGCGTGTTTTTTAAATATGTTGGGGCGACTGTGGCGTAGGTGTAGTGTGGCTGACTACTGATCAGAGAGTCAGGGGTTCGATTTCCGCTCTGCCTGCAGTCTGCATGTTACTCCTGCATGTTACTCCGGGTGGGCCAGGCCAGCACCTGTGCATGGCTGCTCCGCCACCATCAGTGTGTGAATGGGTGGATAGCAGGATCTGTAAAGCCTTTTAGTCATCTAAAGATAAGAAAAAGTGTAATATAAGTGAATACCATTTAAATATGCTGAATGGCAGATGGAAAGTTTGAAGATGCCCGTGACACTAATTAAGAATAGAATAGGCTTTATTGTCATTGTACAGTTGTACAGCACAACGAAATTGTGGGTGCTCCACCAGGCTACTGTGCAACAAAGTAAGAGAGAAGAATTTGAATAAAACACAGCTACAGAACACACAATTGGCCATACGACTGCAATAAAAATAAAAATAGCTCATAGGTATGTACACAGGCATGGTAGTGGCTTCATGGGTGGAACTGTGGTACATGATGAGAGGGGGCTTGCAGAACACATAATTGAGTAAAATGGCCCAAGGATTATGGAAAGTATGTAACAGCAGTGATTTCATGGATGGGTCAATACACATCAGGGGGGTCCAGTTATGTGCCAAGGAGGGCCAAGACCATGCAGGTTTTCTCTTCTACCCAGTCTTTCTCAGCAGGTGTTTCACTGACATCAGCAATCAGTGGGAAGAAATTCAGTGAAATCTGCTGTTGAAGACACTGGTTGGAGGTAAAGCCTGCAGGATCTTGGCCCTCCATGGCACAACTGGACACCCCCGATATACATGAAAGTGAGGAGTGCAAAGACAGGTGAGTTATTGTGCTACTTAAAAGGTCCTCAGCTCTCAGTTAAGATCGCTTGTTGGCAGTGATTGCTGCTAAAAGTGATGCCACAAAATATACTATCTTTAGGTGTCCATGCCATTTTAATTTGTTTACTAGAAGAAGCACTCAGAGAGTGCATACCTCTGCTAAGGCTCCTTCTGTCCCTCATGGATCACCCTCCAAAATGTAATCGATTTGTGTGTAGGCGTAGAGCCACTTCTGGTGAAAATTGCATCAAATCCTGTCCATTAGTTTTGTAGTACCATTGCTAACACACTGTTGTGAAGATAAGCGCCTTGGCTGAGGTATGCATTCTCAGATCATCACCAAAATTGCAATGGGTTTGCCTCTAGTGCAAGAACCACATCTCATGAAAATTTCTTCGAAATCCACCCAGGAGTATTGGACATATTATTGCTAACACTCTGTGAGAAGAGAAGAGCCTTGGCGGTGGTATGCATTCTTGATCATCACCAAAATGTAATGGGTTTCCTCCTGCAGCCGAAAACCACATCTGGTGAAAATTTCATCCAAATCCATCCAGTAGTTTTTGCGTAATCCTGCTGCACAAAAACAAATAAAGTCCTTGTGGAGGTAGTGCGCTCTCAGATCATAACCAAAATCGAATCATCTGTTCCCCATGCCATTACACACTTTTCCTGAAAATCTCATCAAAATCTGTTCATAACTTTTTGAGTTATGCTGTTAACAGACAGACAGACAAACCAGCAAACAAACCAACACCAGCAAAAACATAATGTCCTTGGAGGAGATAATTATATTAAGTATTCATCTGATTAAATAATCAAAAGGAAAGTCTGATTTGTATTAAATATGATATAAACAGTAAGATATGCCATTAAACTTTTGTCAGATTCAATTTATTTCAGAGATAGTTGTGGGGGTTTTCTTTTTTTTTAAGAAAAGGTACCAACAAATCTGTCCAAGTTTGTGCTTTTATTGGCAGTTAGTTACCAGTAATCTTTCATGAATCATTTACTTTCTTATATCTTCACTTTCATTTCTTATGTGCTTTAAATCTCACACTGATAATCAACCCCAACAACAGATTTGCAAAAAGATGAAGTGCCTTATAACACATTTTGAAAATTAGTTGCACACATTTTTTTCTCGATTTTTCTTGTGAACATATTTTTTTTAATGTCAGTAAAATTTTTATTCAAATGTATCGCAGAGCTGACATTTATTCAATGGGATTTTGGCCTCTCCCGAATTAAATATGCCATATTCAAAGAAGTGTAAAGATAAACTGATAATCCTGCATAGCACGCGGGTTCAGTGAAGGATGTTGAAAGGTAGGCTAAGCTTCTGACACATCTACTTAAAAAAATAACAGTAAATCTGCATAAATGGACTAATTGTAACTGATGAGTAATAAGACAGCGGAGGTACAATGTGGAAAAATCGACTTTCAGGATTTGAACTAAGACAACATTCTATGTGAGTTGATATCATGACCACATCAGCTGAAGGGTTAAATATAGCAGGAGTTACAGCTGTGCATCATAGTGTGCTTGTCATTAAACATCCATTATATAAACCATTTCGCACAATGTGGAAGTTTGCTAAAATCTTGCATTCAGCAGGCATCGTAATATCAAACCATATCAGAAAAACAAAAGTAAAACTAAAGCATTCATTTTGAAAGGAGCTGTAAATTATCCAGTCTGACTACTAAATTCCACTTACAGATCTTAAAAATGCACTCCAGATGCTATAAATCCCCTATCAAAACAAATCTACTTTGTCTAAAGTGGTATCTTTCTTCAAGGAAAAAATACATTTTATTGTCTTACAGGTTTGTATCAAAATCTTTTCACTCCGCCCCCCCCCCCCAAACGCCAGAATCGGTGACTAGACCCAACCCATATACCACAAAGCTAATGGTGGCTAGTGCTACATTAAACAGCATAAATTCTAGGGGTGGGACAAAGGATCACTTCTGTCAGAAAATTGTGTACATATATACTGTATGTTATCATTTCATAATATACTTGACTGAAGTTTAAAAAGGTTTATGCTGTGTGTTGTGGAAAAATTACTGATGTGTAACTCCACTTAGTGTGCAAATCAAGATGAGTAACTATGTTCTTTTTGACCGGAAGCACCGGTTTGTTGTAGGCCCATATATGGAGTTGTTTCCCCCTCTCTGTCTTTGCTGTGTAAAGAAGCAGATGTTCTCCCCGCGATAAGAGTGTTCATGCGATTTATCTCCTAAACACACTTGAAGACGTACAGAGCGTACTTTTGCTTATGTGGTAATTCCGTTGTTCTGCTTTTGCTGAGTTTGTCACATACACCATGTACTATCATTGTATATAAAGAAGGCAGCTGCGGGACTGCCCCCAGCATTTCACCTTCACCCTGCCTGTGTGATTGCTCCTTGCAAGTAAAACTTCTAACTTCTAAAAGGCTCTACGTGTCTCAAGTCTGATCTTTGATTCAGTCTAATACCTTTTTGTACTCTGTATTTGTGAGGTTTATATTTCAGACTTCTGACAACTTCAATGATGGATCGCGATACTTGACACTAACAACGATCTACCGATTCCTAAGCACATGGATCGATCTTTTATTATTTACAGTGGATCCGGAAAGTATTCACAGCGCTTCACTTTTTCCACATTTTGTTTTGTTACAGCCTTATTTCAAAATTGATTAAATCATTTTTTCCCTCAGAATTCTACACACAATACCCCATAATGACAATGTGAAAAGTTTTTTTTTTTTTTTTTTAGATTTTTGCAAATTTGTTAAAAATAAAAAAAACTAAGAAATCACATGTATTAAAGGGCACATTCAGATGGCCACTGTTTGGTCTGGACCAAAGAACCAAACAGTGGGTTCCGCAGATAGTTCAGTTTGTTTGGTGCCATCTGAAAGCACGTTGGAACTCTGGTGCGCAACAAACAAGCAAAGCCTGGTCCCCCTGAAAACGGGGGTCTCGGTTCTCTTGCAAACGAAATCTGGTGCGCTCTGCTTGCAGTGTGAATCCAAACAGAATATCCAGCGGACCAAAGGGTAGAAGTGCCCCTCGGTGTTTGTGTAACCATAGCAACACGTAGTCTGAGAAGAGGAAGTGGTGTTTACCGTAGAACATTTTGGGTAGAAAATAATGAAGACAACTGCGCAAATCTGAGAAATCTTTTTACCGGTGAAAGCCAATGAGAAAAATTTAAAAATGTCTCGTTTGTGGCAGACAAACAACCCGGCTGAAGGGAACGGATTTCCGTTTTCGGTTCTGGCCAATCGATGAGCCTGATTTTTCTTTTTCGCCGAGATTTTTTCTTCCTGGTCAGTGGTGGTTTCAGCAACAGCGCCCTGAACGACCAGTCGTTCTAACTGCGTGACTTTGTCCAAGCAGTTTCCTCGCTGTAGTGTGAATGCAAACCAAACCAAACAAAGGTGTGAAAATTCTCGGCATTCCCCGCCCAGTCGAACTGAGACCCCCGGACTATCCTGGTCTGAATGCAGCGTAAGTATTCACAGCCTTTGCCATGAAGCTCAAAATTGAGCTCAGGTGCATCCTGTTTCCACTGATCATCCTTGAGATGTTTCTACAGCTTAATTGGAGTCCCCCTGTGGTAAATTCAGTTGATTGGACATGATTTGGAAAGGCACACACCTGTCTATAAGGTCTCACAGTAGACAGTGCATGTCAGAGCACAAACCCAGCATGAAGTCAAAGGAATTGTTTGAAGACTTCTAAGACAGGATTGTCCAAGACACAAATGTGGGGAAGGGTACAAAAAAGTTTCTGCTGCTTTGAAGGTCCCAGTGAGCACAGTGGCCTCCATCATCCATAAATGGAAGAAGTTCAGAACCCCCAGGACTCTTCCTAGAGTTGGCCGGTTGTCTAAACTGAACAACTGGGAGAGAACGGCCTTAGTCAGGGAGGTGACCAAGACCCCAATGGTCAAAAGGACAACCATCTCTGCAGCAATCCACCAATCAGGCCTGTATGGTAGAGTGGCCATATGGATCCACTCCTTAGTAAAAGGCACATGGCAGCCCGCCCGAAGTTTGCTAAAAGGCACCTGAAGGACTATCAGGCCATGAGAAACAAAATTCTCTGGTCTGATGAGACAAAGATTGAACTTTTTGGTGTGAATGCCAGGTGTCATGTTTGGAGGAAACCAGGCACTGCTCATCACCAGGCCAATACCATCCCTACAGTGAAACGTGCTGGTGGCAGCAACATGCTATGGGGATGTTTTTCAGCGGCAGGAACTGGGAGACTAGTCAGGATAGAGGGAAAGATGAATGCAGCAATACACAGAGACATCCTGGATGAAAACCTGCTCCAGAGCGCTCTTGACCTCAGACTGGAGCGATGGTTCATCTTTCAGCAGGACAATGACCTTAAGCACACAGCCAAGATATCAAAGGAGTGGCTTCAGGATAACTCTGCGAATGTCTTTGAGTGGCCTAGCCAGAGCCCCAATTTGAATCCAATTGAACATCTCTGGAAAGATCTGAAAATGACTGTGCACCAACGCTTCCCATCCAACCTGATGGAGCTTGAGAGGTGCTGCAAAGAGGAATGGGCTTAACTGCCCAAAGATAGGTGTACCAAGCTTGTGGCATCATTTTCAAAAAGACTTGAGGCTGTAATTGCTTCCAAAGGTGCATCAACAAAGTATTGAGCAAAAGCTGTAAATACTTATGTTACTTACTGTTGTTGTGAAATGGTGCTATATAAATAAAGTTGAATTGAACTGAATTGAATTAAACTTATGTATATGTGATTTCTTAGTTTTTTATTTTTAATAAATTTGCAAAAATCTCAAACTTTTTTTTTACATTGTTATTATGGGGTATTGTATGTAGAATTTTGAGGAAAAATGAATTTAATCAATTTTGGAATAAGGCTGTAACATAAAATGTGGAAAAAGTGAAGCGCTGTGAATACTTTCCGGATGTACTGTATATACACTACCGTTCAAAAGTTTGGGGTCACCCAAACAATTATTTTGTGTTTTCCATGAAAAGTCACACTTATTTACCACCATGAGTTATAAAATGAATAGAAAATATCGTCAAGACATTGACAAGGTTAGAAATAATGATTTGTATTTGAAATAATAATTTTTTCCTTCAAACTTTGCTTTCGTCAAAGAATCCTCCATTTGCAGCAATTACAGCATTGCAGATCTAACATGATTGCACAAGGGTTTTCTAATCATCCATTAGCCTTCTGACGCAATGAGCAAACACATTGTACCATTAGAACACTGGAGTGATAGTTGTTGGAAAAGGGCCTCTATACACCTATGCAGATATTGCACCAAAAACCAGACATTTGCAGCTATAATAGTCATTTACCACATTAGCAATGTATAGAGTGTATTTCTGATTAGTTTAAAGTTATCCTCATTGAAAAAAAGTGCTTTTCTTTCAAAAATAAGGAAATTTCTAAGTGACCCCAAACTTTTGAACGGTAGTGTATATTCATGTAATGTTGCATACTCTTGCGTATTAATCAACCCATTGCGTTTTCAGTTCACTAGATGTTGCGAAGCAAGCACTCATTCAAGTGAAGTCATATCTTGTCTCGGGAGATTTTCATCCAGCTTTGAAATTTAGAAAGCAGTTAAATGCAGCAAAAAGTTAGCTCAAATGTCGGACCTTTTTTGGATTTTATAACAAAGATGGAATGGAAGACCTTGATATGACATACAACCCGCAAGAAGTGCTGCACGGAAAAACCCCCCAAAACACTCAAACATGCAGCTCCATGGCTAGCACAGGTCTCAGCAACAGCTGTTAGCAACGGCTGTTAGGAACAGCTAAGCTAAAAACACACTGGTGTTTAGCTTGCTTTTTCTCCGAGCGGTGCTGTCCAGCAAACTCTGGAGACTTATCACCATAAACCCGTGTACAGAAATGTGTCTCCGCAGAAAATGATGCCCCAAGAATGTGGGCAGCAGAAAGGACCACAGCAGCTGCAGATCTGAGAGCCACCAGCCACCACAGCAAAAGTGACCATGGTGAGTTGAAAAGAATTAAAACTTTATAGATGGTGGGCCAAGTGGCTCTATCTGTTTTAGTTTATGAAATGATCGATCCCCATCCAGAGAGTAGCTGATTTTCACAGATATGCTAACACGTTCATTCATTCATTCATCTTCTTCCGCTTAATCCTTTTCAGGTCGAGAGGGGGCAGGAGCCTATCCCAGCATCTTTGGGCAAGAGGCAGGGTACACCCTGGACAGATCGCCAGTCCATCGCAGGGCCAACACAGAGAGACAGACAACCATTCACTCTCACAGTCATACCTAAGGACAATTTAGAATCCCCAGTTTGATGCCAATTAACCTAACTTGCATGTTTTTGCCATGTGGGAGGAAACTGGAGAATTCCCAGAGTAAACCCCCGCAGACACGGGGAGAACATGCAAACTCCACACAGATCACTGTTGGACGGGGGCTGGATCGAACCCAGGATCCCCGGGCCAAGGGTGAGTTGCTGTGCTGCCGCAGTGCTAACCACTCTTCCACCGCGCCGCCCTATGCTAACACGTATTTTTTCAAAACATGAATCTGTTTGTTGGCAGGCTAAGTACGTGCATATTTTTTATGAAAATGAAACTTTAGTTACGAAACCTGATAAGGCGGCTTTGAGGCATCACTAAAGACCACTATATGCTTAACCAATCAAAACAGCGCTTCATGGTCACCTGATTTGAATTCGGCCAATGACCTGTGTCATTGTCGGTAGTAAATGTGGAAGAAAGATGGGCTGACAAGGCTGCATTTTCGTCAGCTACAATAGGTAAGCATAACAATGTTATAGTTATGTCCTTGTGTTTCCTTTTCATGTTACAGATCTCCATAGTTAATATTAGAACTAAATGGATGTTGTCCATTGTCCCTTGTCTTGTTTAGCATATCGCTAAATAAAGTAATCACATGTCCTTTACATTGTTGTCCTGCTGATATGAAAGAATCCCTGCTGGAAAAAAGCCAGCATACACCTGCATCAGACCAGCAACTGTTCTGTGTTTTATGTTTTGAGGCAGCATCTTTTTTTCCATATTGTTCATCTTTTTCCACTTTAGTTCTTGTTTTTATACATTTTTTTAGTGATAATTTGCAAATAACATCAAGCTGCTTGGAGATGGTCTTGTAGCCTTTACCTTTAACATGCTTGTCTATAATTTTCTTTCTAATCTCCTGAGACAACTCTCTCCTTTGCTTCCTCTGGTCCATGTTTAGTGTGGTACACACCATGTCACCAAACAGCACAGTGACTACTTGTCACCCTTTAAATAGGCCGACTGACTGATTACAAGTTTGTAGACACCTTTGATGTTAATTAGAGGACACATCTTGGTTGAACATATCCCTATGGTCACATTATTTTCAATCTTTTCTCGAGGTACCATCATTTTTGTCCAGGCCGGTTTCATGAGTTTGTTTTTAAAGTAATTCTATTGAACCACAATTCAAAAGCATTGTCTGATTTTCATTGGTTAATTTTCATAGAATTTTTATTTATTACCACTTTTGTCAGATTCAAGTTATTTCTGTGACCATTGTGGGTTTTTCTTTCATTAACAGAGGGGTACCAACAATTTTGTCCACAGCTGTATTGGAGGGTTTGTTTTGGCGTCTCAACTTTTTATTTGTTGAGTTGTATATCTGTCCCACTTGCTTAATTTAGTTGGTTAAGCATTGACATTTGACCCAGTTAAGGTTGGACATGGGCCGGTAGTGAATTTATGGATGAATGAATGTACGATAGCGGTGTCCAAAAGAGAAAAAAGAAGAAAGAAAAACACGAACGGGAGAGGGAGATTTTTAAAAAGACTCCTAAATTAACAGAAAATTATAAAGTTGTGACACAGCTGGACAATGTCAACTTTATAGTCACAAGATGTTAGTCAAACTGTTAGCATTACAAATGCTAACATGGAATGCACCAGCGGAGATGCTGTCTGAAGAGCCATCAGTCACAGTGGGTAGAAGCTCCAGGTCATCGAAGTTGTAAAACACCTTTTGGAAGTGTTAAAGATTCGTACACATTGGGAATACTGATCCAGAAAAGGACCAAAGAGCTGCCAGAATAAGGACGCTGATATCAGAGCATCTAAACGTTCCTATAAACAGCAGAAACACTTTTTCTCCAAGTGCTATTTCAATTACAAACTTCCAAATGAGTATGTTTCAAAGCAGTGGCTTCTATTTTCTCCTTCCACGGCTGTTTGTATTGTTTTGCCTGGCGTACAGTATATACAGTGATTGTTTTCTTCCACTAAGCTGGGTTCACACTATAGCTTTTGGACCGACTTTTACAGACATTTTGAAAAATCAGAGAAATTAGTCCAAATGTCATGAAATTACATTCGTGAGCATTTTTTTGTAATTCAGCACACACCAACTTTTACAAACTTTTTACAGTCGTTTTAACTCCACAGCCTTGCTTGGCCATGGATGAGAGCCGTGCGCTACAATTCAGAGATGATGCCAGTCTTTCTCTTTGTCCAGTAGTTGTAAAATTTCCTTAAGTTATATTATTGTTAATCTCGGCCAGAGTTATATTTATCTGCTCTGGTGAATGCGAAATTGTAGATTTAATCCAAAACAACATTTTGAATCATTTTTTTTAAAAGAATGACAGTGAATGAGGTTAAAATTGTAAAAACTGTCATTAGATAATGAATATCGGGTTTGTGCACACATAACTTGCTCTTCTCCTGGGTCGTGGAGAAGAGCAGCTGTTTTCCCAGTATGGCAGACTGGTCTGGCAATGTTTTTTTTTTTTTTTTGTTTCCTCTGTGTAGTGAAAAACCCTGTTCTGGCTTCAAAAATAGTTAATATTTAACCCTTGAACAGAAAACACCGGCTGAGTGTGTTTTTTCATTGTCATAGTTTAAGTTGTGATTTTTATACAAGATATTTGTCATTTGTTAGTCCTGATGGCACAATATTTTCTGCTATTCAAGCTAAACCTAGAACCTTGTGGTCATTCACTTTATTTAATAATTGGCAATGGCTATGAATATGGAAGCTGTATCCCTATAAGAAATGTCTATTGGTACAGAAGAGTTAACAATCCGACAAAACCTTTTCAGATCAGCTCCAAGCCAGCTTCTGCTGTGGCTTAGGTAGATAGTACGTTGGGCCTGTGATCAGAAGGTTGCTGGTTTGTGTCCTGTTATCGGCACCTTGTACAAACCATTTTACTATGAGATAAAATTAAGAGGTTAGCCTTAGGATGTGGGAGTGGGTTAGGGATGAAATGATTAGTCAACGTTATCGATAACGCTGACAATAAAAATTTGTCGTCAAATATTTTTATTGTCGACAAATCGTTTAATTATAACGTTTATATGCATGCCGCGGTTCAGCTGTAACCAGCAGGAGCAAGCTCCATTTAACCGGAACTGCAGTGCATGACCGGAACTGCTGAGGGCAGTAGCGCCTCTGTTGTCCGGCATGCGTGAACAATTTCCAGCGAAGAAGAAGAGGAGCACAGCATGGTGAAGTGTGTGTTGTGTTTTGTTTTTGCGGTTGTTACAGAGTTTAAGCGCGAAGCGGCTGTATGTGTCTCTCCAAAGCAGAGAAAGGAGAATAAAGACCCACTGTTAAGGTATTAATGTTTGCTCCGTGTCTAACTGGCTGCAGAACCTACCTAGAGCAAAGCCTGTTACCAGCTTACAAGCAAGGCTGAAATATGGACATTTTAGCTTTAATTCACAGGGAGTCCCGGGAGCCACATCACCATCTGCTGGGAAAGTTTTAGCGAGTAAAGAAAGTTTGCACCGCTTATTTTCAATGGCCAACTGTTTCAAGCTTTAGAAAAATGACAATACTGTTAGTATGTGCTGTTAATGTTAGTTTACCTGTTTGACAATAAGCTCTCTGGTTGCTGAGGGTTTAGCTGTCATGGCTAACATGTTGAATGCAGTGACTGAATTGCAGGCGTCACTATTGCTTTTTCATTTTTATTAATATTAACCCTCATTCTAAATATTAGTTACACTGTGTTACACTGTGTCCAAGTGAGACAAAATGGCATTTAAATGCCTCCTGCCCACAGGAGACGGAACGTTAAGAGGTATTAAAAAGCGGCTGAGGTAAAATATGCAGCCCCAACAAGAAGCAGAGATGGTGGACATGAGAAAGATGAACGCGACTAGTCAACTAGTTGAAAAAATAGTCGTTAGATTAGTCGATGTCAGGAATCTGAAACTCAAGACTCATAGAAATGATAGTACTCTGTTAGGTTCGTACCTTAATCAGACTCGAGACATAAATATAATCAAAGGTTTTTACTTGCAAGGAGCAAATCACAACACACCTCTG
This sequence comes from Pholidichthys leucotaenia, assembly GCA_020510985.1. NCBI lineage: Eukaryota > Metazoa > Chordata > Actinopteri > Cichliformes > Pholidichthyidae > Pholidichthys > Pholidichthys leucotaenia. The sequence goes on along the minus strand of CM035849.1, from coordinate 90,386,570 downwards.
GTTACAGACGGGAGTGAATGCTGGTGCGTAGAGTCAGCACCTCCCTTTTATACACGACAGAAAAAGCATCTGCTGCTCCCACACTGGGAGGGACAGAAAACACAAAATCACATAACAAATTCTCATCTCGCGAGACAGAAAAAGGGAAACAACTCCATATAAGGTATAAACATAGTTGGCTAACATAAGCATCTCCAGTGTGTCTGGCTACACTGTTACAGGGCAGATTAAACTTCTCATGCAAAGATATTACTTCAGCAGTTCCTGTGTCAGGTACAGCACAGAGAAAAAACAGTTACACAAGCATTGTTCATTATGAAATGTTAACACATTTATACATTTTCCAACAATTCCCTCCTGTTTAACGTTTCATAATTTCATTTCCCATACAATCATCAGTACAATGCATCTTCAATTGATTTTCTGCATTGACCTCATAAAGCATCATTTCCAAATTTAAACAGTGGTTTTGTCATCACAATCACCATCACTTTGCTGTCTTAAGGCAGTATATTGTGCAGGGACTTCTCTTTGGAGTATAACAGATTGTAACATGAAAGTGTGTTGAGCAAGAGCTCTACTTATCATGGACCTTATACAGGGAATGACACATGAAAAGCACATAGAATAAGATTAATATCACAATCAATGGGGTTAACTATTTCAAAAGAATTTGCCACCAAGTTCTACTTTGAAACCAATCCCAGGAGCCCCAACCTTTATCTTCATCTAAACCATGCTGTAAGTGTAAAATATCATTCCAATGGCTAATTTTTGTTCTTCATTTAAAGTTGTGAATCCTTGCTCCACTAATACAGTCAGATTTTCCATTGTCCATGCTAATGCATTTATGTGGTGTATAGCTAGAGCACTGCCATGCATTGGAAAAAGAGTACCCATTCTCTGTTTTCCAGATAGTTTACCCACCAACTGTTGCATCTCTATTTTTCTTCTTTTTACCCTGGTGTATATTTTAGTTTGTTCAGAATGATAATAATGGGAGTAGGATGTTTTCATTTCATGTGTAAGATTTGACCTTATGCTGATGTGTGGGAACAATATAGCCATGTAACACCTGCCACACCATCCTGGAGGAAGCAATGAGTAAACATTAGATCCACAAACCCAAACATGGTTTTCCAAGAATCCATACCCATCATCATTTGGCCAAAAAACAGTAGGATTATTGCTACAGTTAAAAGTACAATTTTTCCTCTTTAAGGTGAATTTTCCAGCAGCAATATAGGGAAAGTGAAATACATTTCTACAAACAGAATCATATGACACTTCACAGGTCACTTCCTTAGTATCATTGCATCTCTGTGAAAAACCCAGGTTGAAACTGTTTTTACTACAATTTTTGTGAAAGCAGATTGGTGAAGTAAACAGTGTAGGATTTACTTTCATTAAAGGCTTCTTAACTGTAAGCAAAGAAGTTCCAATCTCAATAGTATTAAATATTCTAATCTTAGACCCAGTGTAATCAGAATAGTGACATTCAATCTATTAAGATACCTTTCTGACAAATTCCCCACCAACCAATGTCCAACATTATTGCTTGTATTAAACAGACTGAGACGAGAGTTCATCGCTATTGTCGCTCTGGGCGTTTCCTCTTCACTCAGTGGAACAGGGATCATGGGTATTGCAGTCTTGTGTGAATGGGGTAGCAATGAACACACATAGCAAGAAGTATTGATTCCCAGTCCTCTCACCAAAACCACCATTGTCTGGTACCATAGGTTATGCGTATTGTTCATTGTCCGTGCTTCGTGGGTTCCTTGTCCTTGAATCAGAAAGAGATTACCACCCCACTGTCAGGAGAAGTGCTGAACACAGAGTCATCAATAATTTTGGTGCCATGCTTCCACCAGAGAGAGAATCAGAATCAGAATCAGAATAAACTTTATTGCCAAGCATGTAAAAAACACACGAGGAACTTGACTTGACATTGGTGCGCATGCGCGCGACACAACGACACGGCAGCCATAAAAGGCACTGACATAACGTTCGGCTCAGGAGACGCACACACACAGGCTCAGAGTAGTTCAAACTGTTTATTAACAACAGGGATGTTTGGGTGCGTGTCTGCAGAATGTTAATGTGTTGGTGGGGGCGTCTGCTTCGGACCCAGAGGCAGGAGACCGTTCAGCCGGCAACCCTATGGGAGAAATCAGACACAGGGTGATGAGCACACACCAACACGGGAGGAGAATAGGCGAGGGAGAGAAGCTTACTTGTTTGGGCAGATGACTGGCGCTTCAAGGATGGAAGCCCGGGAGACAGCCACCTGCAGGGCTCGGTGCAGCAGCGAGGAGAGACGAGGGACGGGATTGTCCGCCGCCGAGGAATCCACCTGTGCACAGGGGAGCAGACTGGAGAGATGAGGTAAGTGAACTTCTTACCGGTAAAGAGGATGCTGAAGAGAATGCGGTAGAAGTCCATGCAAAGGAAACGAAGTCTACGGCTTCAGGCCGACGCTCAGGGCGAGGCGGCTTTTATCCTTCGCCGCTGACGAGTAGCAGGTGCGTGAGCAGGTGGCGCCGCTGATGAATGGCGCGGCGTGACAGTACTCCCCCCTCTAGCAGCGCCTCCTGGCGATGGCTTATCCGGGTGCGCTCGGTGGAAGTCCGCGATGAGCGATGGGTCCAACACAAACGACGGGGGCACCCACTGTCGATGCTCGGGCCCATAGCCCTCCCAGTCCACCAAGTATTGCAACCCACGACCCCGGCGCCGGGAGTCCAGGATGGAGGAAGCGGACCAGGCCGGATGGCCACCAATCATCCGGGGCGCGGGTTGCGCTGCAGGAGGAGGGCAAAGGGGGTCAGAAACCGCCAGTTTCACCTTCGACACGTGGAAAGTAGGATGAATGCGGAGGGAGGGGGGAATAGCCACGCGCACAGCCACCGGGTTGATGATCCGGGTGATGGGGTAGGGACCCATGAAGCGCTGTGCCAGCTTTCTCCTCTCGCCTTTTAGAGTGACGTCCTGGGTGGAAATGTAAACAAGCTGCCCAACTCTGTACGCCGGGGCAGGTCTCCTACGCCGGTCCGCCACAGTCCTGTTGCGCTCCGCTGTGCGTAATAGCGCATGGCGCGCGGCAGCCCAGATGGAGCGGAACTGCCTGAGATGGGCCCTAACTGACGGGACAGTTACCTCACTCTCCTGCTCCGGAAACAGCGGGGGGTCGTAACCCAGGGACGCTTTGAAGGGGGACATCCCTGTAGCAGAAGAGCGAGCGGTGTTGTGGGCATATTCAACCCAGGCAAGATGGTTGCTCCAGGACGCGGGTTTGGATCTGGACACACAGCGGAGCGCAGCCTCCAGCTCCTGGTTGGTCCTCTCACACTGCCCGTTGGATTGGGGGTGATGGCCGGAGGAGAGGCTCACCTTGGCTCCGATGGCGTTGCAGAATGACCTCCAAACCTCAGATGAAAACTGGGGGCCCCGGTCCGAGACCACGTCCACCGGAATCCCATGCAGCCTGACCACGTGTTGGACGAGGAGGTCCGCCGTCTCCAGGGCAGTAGGGAGGCCTCGCAGGGGGATGAAGTGCACGGCCTTGGAGAAGCGGTCCACGATGGTCAGGATGGTGTCATAGGAGTTGGAGATGGGGAGTCCGGTGACGAAATCCAGAGCGATGTGCGACCAGGGCCTGCCAGGGACGGGCAGGGGCTGGAGCAGACCCGCTGGAGGGGCATTTCCCGATTTGCAGGTGGCACAGATTGGGCAAGCCCGGGCGTAGCGGGCTGCATCCCTCCGCAGGCCTGGCCACCAAAAGGACCGTTGGAGGAGATCTATCATCCGGGAGGTGCCAGGGTGACAGGTGAGCTTGGAGGTGTGGAGCCAGTGGATGACCTCTCCTCGGACCGCGGATGGCACGAACAGCCTCCCCTCCGGTCCGCCGCCAGGGTCAGGTTCCACCTGCTGTGCCTTCCGGATCTTGCTCTCAATGTCCCACGAGATGGCTCCCACGACGCACGACCTGGGCAGGATGGAGTGGGGCGCCTCCTCCGACTCCACGGGGGCGAACTGCCTGGAGAGGGCGTCAGGCAGGACGTTCTTAGAGCCAGGCCTGAAGGTGATGGAAAATTGGAACCTGGCGAAGAACAGGGACCAGCGCGCCTGGCGGGCGTTCAGGCGCTTGGCAGATCGTAAGTATTCCAAGTTCTTGTGGTCCGTGAGGACCACAAACGGCAGGCTTGCCCCCTCCAACCAGTGGCGCCACTCCTGCAGGGCGAGCTTGATGGCCAAGAGCTCTCTGTCCCCCACATCGTAGTTTCTCTCCGCCGGGGACAAGCGCCGGGAGAAGAAGGCGCACGGTCGCTTGGCGCCATCGTCCGGTGACCGCTGGGACAGCACTGCTCCCACTCCCGTGTCCGAGGCGTCTACCTCTACAATGCACTGCAGCGCGGGGTCGACCTGGCGAAGGACCCGGGAGGAGGAGAATTCCGCCTTCAGCGCCTCAAAGGCGGCAGCGACCTCTTCGGTCCACCGGAACGGGACCTTCGGGGACGTGAGGCGGGTCAGTGGTCCCACGATGGCACTGAAGTTGGGGACAAAGCGGCGGTAGAAATTGGCGAAGCCAACAAATTGCTGCACCTGTTTCCGGGATGCAGGTGTGGGCCATTCCACCACCGCCTTTACCTTCTCTGGGTCGGGGAGCACCCTATCGTGGGCGATGATGAACCCCAGGAAGGACGTGCTCCTGGCGTAAAATTCACACTTTTCTGCCTTAACGTACAGACGGTTCTCCAGCAGCCTTTGGAGGACCCGCCTCACGTGGACCTGGTGCTCATCCCTGGACTTGGAGAAGATGAGAATATCGTCCAGGTAGACGAACACAAAAAGGCCAATGAAGTCCCGGAGGACGTCATTTATGAGGCGCTGGAAGACTGCAGGAGCGTTGGTCAACCCGAACGGCATCACCAGATATTCAAAGTGGCCGTTCGGGGTACGGAAGGCCGTTTTCCACTCATCTCCCTCCCGGATCCGGACGAGGTGGTAAGCGCTGCGTAGGTCCAGCTTGGTGAACCAGGTCGCCCCCTGGAGGGAGTGGAAAGCAGTGTCCATGAGAGGCAGGGTGTAACGGTCCTTCTCCGTGATATTATTGAGGGCCCGGTAGTCGATACAAGGGCGGAGGGACCCATCCTTTTTCCCCACGAAGAAGAACCCTGCCCCCACGGGTGACGATGATGGGCGGATAATCCCAGCACTTAAAGATTCCTTCAGGTAGGCGTTCATCGTCTCCTTCTCCGGCGCAGACAGGCTATAAAGGCGACCAGAAGGTAAGGGAGCCCCCTGGCGGAGGTTGATGGCGCAGTCATAGGGCCGATGAGGGGGAAGAGACATAGCTTTCGCTTTGCTGAACACCATACCCAGGTCGTGAAATTCTGGGGGCACCAGAGACAGGTCCGGGGGTGCAGCGTCCGTCGCAGGGGGAGGAGCGGACGGAGAGCAGGCAGCGGACTGAAGGCAGGTGCCCATACAGAACGTACTCCATGCCGAGATCCCAGCTGATTTCCAATCCAGGACCGGATTGTGAAGGCGGAGCCAGGGATACCCCAGGATGACGGGCGACACAGAGTTGGGAAGGACGTAAAAGGTCATTTCCTCCCGGTGGTTTCCCGAGATGATGACCGGTAGGGGAACAGTTTGATGTGTCACTCTCCCGAGGGTGGCACGGGAGAGGTGGATTAGGGAGATGGGAGTATTGAGTGCCTGGCAGCGGATGCCCAATCGGGTTGCCAGGCTTTGTGAAATGAAGCTGCCTTCTGCGCCCGAATCCACCAGTGCGTGGGTGAGGTGCCCAGTAGGGTTATGGCAGAAACGGATGGGCAGCTTCAATTGAGTCAGTGATCCTAACCGATTGACATCCGCGAGGCTTCCAACAGTGACTCGCGGACCCCACCGACTGGCTTTCCGTGGGCAACACTCCACGGTGTGTTGGTCGCCTCCGCAATACATGCAGAGGCCCAACTCACGGCGGCGTTGTTTCTCCACAGGGGAAAGTTTAGTCCAGCCCGTCACCATCGGCTCCGACTCCTCGGGGCGCGATGCTGGCGGCGCCGCCAGGGGGCGAGCTTGGAACAGGTGCGGCGAGGCTCCACGAGGGCGAGAAGAAGAAGACCTCCGCCCCGAGGAGCGCTCGCGCAGCCTGTTATCCAAACTTATCGCTAAGGACGTCAGCTCCGCTAGCGTCCCAGGGATATCCCGACCAGCCAGTTCATCCCTCAGATCACTATTGAGGCTGCGGAGGAACAGGCCACAGAGGGAGCGTTCCTCCCAGCCCAATTCCTCCGCCGCTACCCGGAAGTCGACCGCGTAGTCCGCTGCCGACCGGCTTCCCTGCTGGAGAGCGAGAAGCCGATCGACCTGGACCGTTTCGGTTTGTGAGTGGTCAAAGACCTCCAGAAAGCGCCTCACGAATTGGTCATAGGTGAGGGTGGCATAACTGGGCCTCGCCATTACGGCGTAGGTCCAAGTTAACGCACGCCCCTCCAGAAGATTCCCTATGTAACCAATTCGGCTGTGATCCGAGGGAAAATCTCCGGGCACACGGTGGAACACGGACTCACACTGCATAATAAACCCCCGCGCTCCGCCGAGCTTACCGCTAAAGCGGGCGGGGGTCGGAATCGGCGTGAGCCGAACCGGTGCCACTGGAGCCGGCTGGACGGCCGCTGGAACAGCAGGAGCCGCGCCACCCTGGCGAGTCGGGAGGAACGGCTGTTGGGGGTCCAAGCGGTTCAATCGGTTAGTCAGTTCTAATAATTGGTTAAGAACCACCTGTTGCTGATAAACAATCTGATCCACCCGAGCCTCGAGGATGGTAAACCGGTGTGCGAGCCCGCCGTCCGCCGAGCCGCTCTGCTGAAGCCGTACTGACATAACGTTCGGCTCAGGAGACGCACACACACAGGCTCAGAGTAGTTCAAACTGTTTATTAACAACAGGGATGTTTGGGTGCGTGTCTGCAGAATGTTAATGTGTTGGTGGGGGCGTCTGCTTCGGACCCAGAGGCAGGAGACCGTTCAGCCGGCAACCCTATGGGAGAAATCAGACACAGGGTGATGAGCACACACCAACACGGGAGGAGAATAGGCGAGGGAGAGAAGCTTACTTGTTTGGGCAGATGACTGGCGCTTCAAGGATGGAAGCCCGGGAGACAGCCACCTGCAGGGCTCGGTGCAGCAGCGAGGAGAGACGAGGGACGGGATTGTCCGCCGCCGAGGAATCCACCTGTGCACAGGGGAGCAGACTGGAGAGATGAGGTAAGTGAACTTCTTACCGGTAAAGAGGATGCTGAAGAGAATGCGGTAGAAGTCCATGCAAAGGAAACGAAGTCTACGGCTTCAGGCCGACGCTCAGGGCGAGGCGGCTTTTATCCTTCGCCGCTGACGAGTAGCAGGTGCGTGAGCAGGTGGCGCCGCTGATGAATGGCGCGGCGTGACAGGCGCCTCATCAAACAGAGATAGATAAGAAAGGGAGGGGAAGGGAGGGAACGACACAAGGGGGGAGGAGAAAAAAAAACTTCGTTATCAAAATACAGCTTATTTTTAAGCAGATTGTGATTACAATGAAAAAAAATCTCTCAAGCACAGAGCAACAACTCAGAATTTCACAAGACACAAGAGAGCAGTGTACAGTATATCTTTAATCAGTTCATGAATCAATGTGTGTGCGGTGTTGAGCAGTGTTGATGATAATAAGAGAGACCCAAGGACCCTTGGCAGAAGATGTTTTGTCTGTCTGGCGCCCAGTCTTATCTGGCGCTGCAGCTGGCTGTCCAAGGCCTTGTGCTCATGATTTTGAAAAAAACACAGTCTGCAGACAGCCAGGAGGAATTTTCATAGGGAATAATAATGCCAAATAGGACTGATCACAGAGAAGACTTGTATTTCTTCTGTAGATTCAGTACATTAATCCTTCATTGCGCAGCTTTGAACTCGTCGTGGAAAGACCTGAGCGAACCCATGATGTAATCCACCTTACGAGACAGTTCTCCAGTAGTCGCTATCAGGGTCTTCTCCAGTTTCTCAATTTGTTGGATGCACCTCGCCTGGCCAGCATTTTGATAGGTTGAATCCATCTTCAGCAATTTGCGGTAAACCAAGACAATTCCCGTCCCAATCAGAATTATCCCAATCACCAAGATTACGAAGATAAACAAATCTTCAATATCTTCGATAGAGAGATTAGAGAGACACAGCATTTTCCAATTACCTGTGTCACATAGATAGCCCACTGGAGCCGTTCCAGCGGGGCAGACAGCTTCCCCCGGAGCACTTTTCCTTGTTGAAAAAATAGTGTCAATTGTGTTCAAAGCCCAGCTTATTAACTCCATAATTTCTTTTCGGCGGTCGCAGTTAGACGCAGACAGACAACAGCAAGCTGGGATCCAGTAGGAGGGGAGGAAAAAATCAGCAGGAGAGAAGAAAAAAGCGTCTGCTCTCTTGGGAGGGCGGAAGTAAAAGAGTAACAGTTTGAACAGTAACAGTGAAAGAGTACCCCTCCGGGCCTCTTTCTTCACCAGGGTTGAGACGGCCTTGTCCTTAAAAGGACATGCCCCCTTTGTAACTGGACTTACTCAGGGAAACAAGTTAGTTAGTTCACTTACAGGCACCCGTAGAAAGGTGAATCCAAGATGGTCATTCAGCAATACGTACTGCAGTGGGAGTGGGAGTGTCTAGTGTTGTCGGTGGTGGTTCTTTATGAAGACATAGTCTCCAGGTCGCAACGGGTTATCCGCTTCTTTCTGTGGAGCAGAGAGCTTCTGACAGAATCAAAAACATTCCCTGAGATGTTCACCAAGATCTGTGTATTTGTTAGGCGTGGTTAGTGGTGAGAGGTCAGGTAATACATAAGGACGGTGAAAAGCACATTCAAAGAGTGATAATCCTGTCTTTGGGTCTAGTATAGAGTTAATGGTTAGTCTGACTAATTTCAGGGCTTCTGGCCAAGTAATACCCTTTCCATGTGTGGTTTTTGCCAGCACTTGTTTGATTGTACCATTTTTCTTTTTACAAAACCTGTACTTTGTGGGTGGTAGATACTATGAAATTTAATCTTATTAAGTCTTGAACTGTTTGTGCTGTAAAATGAGTTCCATTATCTGCATAAATCAGTTCTGGAACCTCAAAAACAGAAAGAGCATCATTCAATAGAGTTTCACACACACAGATGCGGCATTTGCTGAGGATGTGTGATGAATTCCTGTCCACTTTGCGAAGGTGTCAATCAACACCAAGCAATATTGTAGCTTTCCATTGCTCCTTGAGCATTATTTTATAAACAAATGATGCACTTTTGGCATGTTTTTGTTACTTCTTTCAAAATATTAGGACAGTTTTTCCAACATCCTCATCACTGATTTCCCTCCTGTTGGCACATGATTGGCCATGTGCCACCAGGACAGCTCATCTGTATAATGTGGGTGGCAGAGCAAATTTTCGTCAGGCAAGCCAAATGTATATCTAATTATTTACACATGAAACAAGAGGAAGGTCCATATTATCTTGACAGTCTTTTAAAACATCAACATCAACATTATTAATAAGACAGACGGTTCCTAAAAGACCAATAGCAGGACAGTGAGTAGCGTTATCAGGCAAGCGATTATCGCAGCTAGACAAGTCAGTGCCATTAGTGTGGGCAGAGCAGTGAACAACTGCCACAGAACATGGTAGCATCAGAACATTACATAGCTGCAACAATTGCTGTCAATGTTTTGCTGGTTTTTCTGTGGAGATGACAAACTCCCACAGATTCAAGGCAACAGTATGCAGGTGGCATGCGTCATAAGCATATTTACTGTCTGTACAGATAGTTACATTCAGGTTAGTTTACAAATTCTATTTAAGAAAAACAAAATAACTATCTGTGCATTTTTATATGCTTCAGCATTGATAAATAAGATCAGTTTGTCCAGTTGAACACAGATGGGTTGAATTTGAAATATTGTGTCACATTCTTTCAATCAAAGGAAAGGTGGACGTTTTGCCTAATTAGAATTTGATTTAATGTTTTACAAGGAATGCCCCTATTTCATACATTCCTTGGTAAATTATGGAGTGCAATGTAGTTCACCCTGACCCAGCTTGGCCACCGCTGAATCAGGAGAAGCACATTCCTCATTGCTGTCACATTTCTGAAATATATTGTTACTGCACCATTATGTGGTGCGTAACATCAGTATAAAACCATATAAACATTACATTTGTAAAGTCAAAGTCATTTGAATCAGTACACCTTATGTTATCTACAATGTCATACAAAGTCATACTTGGCTTCAAAAAATGCTTATCAATTTAAGGATTCTTTCTCCAAAACCTTTGTCTGATAATCCATAGCCTCTGGCAGATCATATGCACAGACACATTAATTTTCAATCTGTTTTGAACCTCTGTGCTTTAAATCATGTGATATAGGGTAAACATAAAACCTTCAGTGATTAGGCATTATTAAATGACATCATAATATGATCATAGCATGGCCTGTAGTCACATTGTCACACGTCAGTCCTTTTTTCTATAAAGTGCGCTGTCATGTTTCAGTCAAGGACAAAGGTCAGTAATGCGTCAAAATTGCTTTTTTTTAAAAAATATGTAAACAGTTTATCACGTACGCAACATTAATCAAGACCCCACACAGTTAAATTGAAAAAATAAAAACCCAAAACCTTGTAAAAGTACCCATATTTAGACCACTTTCTTCACAGATCAACCACACACACACACACACACACAAACAGAGAACATATATTATATTATGGTCTAATTATTATGATTTTATTTGCCTCCTCCATTTCCCAACCTCTTGGGCTTCTTTAAATAATTTGCCATATGGACCCTCCTTAGGATCGTGGCATTGATAAGTTGGGGAAGGATTATCTTTTTCACTTAATAACGGTTCGATGCTCGGTTGGTTTTGATATTTATCTCTTTTTGTTGTGTTTTTCCGTCGACGCTAAGACTGTGCCTTCATCATCTACTACACCTGATTCCACACTGCCAGTATTAGAGCATAAACTATACTGAGAATCCTGTTTGTCTTTGCAAATTAGTTACACCAGCTTCAACATTCTGCAGCCGTTCTCCCACGGAGTTTTCCAACCTTAATCTTTCAAGCTCTTCCTGCAACCTGTCCATCTCCCGTCTGTCTGCCTGCATTTTCTGTGTCTGAGTTTCCAGCCAACCTTTCAACTGTTCACATTGTTCCTGTGATGTCACCTCAATTTCCACTAATCCTTCTTTTAACTTCACCAAAGGCATCTGATTAACACAATATGGCGGTGGGGGCAATTCCCCTTTCAAATCTTCCAAATTAGGGTAGAGGGACAGCACCTCTCCCTTCTGTTTGTCCAGCTTCTTATCAACCAGTAAATCTTTATTCTTCCCTGTCTCACTCACACACCTCACTGGGTCAACCGCTGCTGACTCCTGCATCAAACCACTGTCTATCTCCCTCTTCATCATGTGCTGATCCTGCTCCTTCTTAGACACCTGTGCTTTCATCAATCTCACACCATTCATTGCAGCAGAGCATGTAGCCAAATTATGAATCAGCCTGCGCTCACGTTCACACTCCTCAATATGATACTTATGTTTTCTTTTCACCAAAAACCCTGTAACATCCATATCTTTCATAGATTGTATATCATCTAGTCTTCTTTGTTCCAAATCCATTAAAAACTGGGTCAAACTGTCCTCTTTGTTTAAATTTAGAATGTCGTCTTCCCTCAATTTCTGATACAATTTATCACATTCTGCTTTAACCCCCTTTCTGTCTTTGGGTAATGTATCACTAAGCATTTGAGTCACTGTTGAATCCCATTGTTTTTTTCATATTTCCTTTATACAACTCAGCATCTCCCAAGCCTTGTGAGGCACACAGCCCCGCCTCTTGCATTCTTCAACTGAGCTGAGCAAAAATTCACACTTCTGTTTTTTTCTACAGGCCAAATCTGCCTCTCCCCCGCCCCTGAGGCAAAAAGCGGACCAGAGAGAGAGAGAGAGAGAGAGAGAGAGAGAGAGAGAGAGAGCTGCTCCTCCAGCAGCCCCTCCTTTCACATTCCAAAACTGTACTGAGCAAAAATGCCCTTTTCCTTTCTCACTCACAGCATTCCCAATATAAAACAAATAACAACAGATTACCAATATAAAACAAATAGCACTTGCAGCAGTGATTAAATAGTATCCGGATCCTTCACTTGTTGTTTTTCATTTTTTTTTTCTGTCATTAAAATTTTTAACAGTCCTGCGCGCTATGTCCTCTTTCTTCCTTTGTTTATTCGTCTGCCTATCCGATTTTCCAGCACAATTTCCCATTATCGCGTGGTCAGGGACGTTATCAGTATGCCCACTGTAACACTATTACTGCCCAATTTGGGATGGGTTCGTGGTCAGGAACGTTATCAGTACGCCCACTGTAACACTATTACTGCCCAATTTTGGGTGAATTCCTTCACCCTATTTATTTTTAAAACCTGACCACTAAGTAGTTGTGAATCGCCGTCACACTACTTTCTACACCCCTTTTTATTTTTAAACCTGACCACTTAGTAGTTGTGAATCGCCGTCACACTACTTCCTAAAACCACTGCATTCCTGCAATAGTTTTAACCAACAGGAAAAGTACAGGGCGTCACCTTATACTACCATTACTTGCTCGTCAGCTGACCTGTGGTTCTTGATAATGACAATTGGCTTTCTTCTCAAAATAGGAGAATAAAATTCACTCACTTCCAGGACTCTGTTATGCGGATGGCCGTCACCAGACAGAGTCAGGGCACCGGCACTCACAGAGTTCCCTGAAGGCGGGTTTCCAAAACTGACTGTTAGGTCAGGCCATGCATGGACTTTTCAACCTGGAGATCCGGCTGTTCCCCCACTCCGTCTGGATATTGGCCATCCGGGTCACGGCACCACGAATGTCAGGAATCTGAAACTCAAGACTCATAGAAATGATAGTACTCTGTTAGGTTCGTACCTTAATCAGACTCGAGACATAAATATAATCAAAGGTTTTTACTTGCAAGGAGCAAATCACAGCACATCTCTGGTTACAGACGGGAGTGAATGCTGGTGCGTAGAGTCAACACCTCCCTTTTATACACGACAGAAAAAGCATCTGCTGCTCCCACACTGGGAGGGACAGAAAACACAAAATCACATAACAAATTCTCATCTCGCGAGACAGAAAAAGGGAAACAACTCCATATAAGGTATAAACATAGTTGGCTAACATAAGCATCTCCAGTGTGTCTGGCTACACTGTTACAGGGCAGATTAAACTTCTCATGCATGACATAACGTTCGGCTCAGGAGACGCACACACACAGGCTCAGAGTAGTTCAAACTGTTTATTAACAACAGGGATGTTTGGGTGCGTGTCTGCGGAATGTTAATGTGTTGGTGGTGGCGTCTGCTTCGGACCCAGAGGCAGGAGACCGTTCAGCCGGCAACCCTATGGGAGAAATCAGACACAGGGTGATGGGCACACACCAACACAGGAGGAGAATAGGCGAGGGAGAGAAGCTTACTTGTTGGGACAGATGACTGGCGCTTCAAGGATGGAAGCCCGGGAGACAGCCACCTGCAGGGCTCGGTGCAGCAGCGAGGAGAGACGAGGGACGGGATTGTCTGCCGCCGAGGAATCCACCTGTGCACAGGGGAGCAGACTGGAGAGATGAGGTAAGCGATTTTCTTACCGGTGACGAGGATGCTGAAGAGAATGTGGTAGAAGCCCATGAAAGGGGAATGAAGTCTATGGCTTCAGGCCGACGCTCAGGGCGAGGCGGCTTTTATCCTTCGCCGCTGACGAGTAGCAGGTGGCGCCGCTGATGAATGGCGCGGCGTGACAGTACTCCCCCCTCTAGCAGCGCCTCCTGGCGATGGCTTATCCGGGTGCGCTCGGTGGAAGTCCGCGATGAGCGATGGGTCCAACACAAACGACGGGGGCACCCACTGTCGATGCTCGGGCCCATAGCCCTCCCAGTCCACCAAGTATTGCAACCCACGACCCCGGCGCCGGGAGTCCAGGATGGAGGAGGCGGACCAGGCCGGATGGCCACCAATCATCCGGGGCGCGGGTTGCGCTGCAGGAGGAGGGCAAAGGGGGTCAGTAACTGCCAGTTTCACCTTCGACACATGGAAAGTAGGATGAATGCGGAGGGAGGGGGGAATAGCCACGCGCACAGCCACCGGGTTGATGATCCGGGTGATGGGGTAGGGACCCATGAAGCGCTGTGCCAGCTTTCTCCTCTCGCCTTTTAGAGTGACGTCCTGGGTGGAAATGTAAACAAGCTGCCCAACTCTGTACGCCGGGGCAGGTCTTCTACGCCGGTCCGCCACTGTCCTGTTGCGCTCCGCTGTGCGTAATAGCGCATGGCGCGCGGCAGCCCAGGTGGAGCGGAACTGCCTGAGATGGGCCCTAACTGACGGGACAGTTACTTCACTCTCCTGCTCCGGAAACAGCGGGGGGTCGTAACCCAGGGACGCTTTGAAGGGGGACATCCCTGTAGCAGAAGAGCGAGCGGTGTTGTGGGCATATTCAACCCAGGCAAGATGGTTGCTCCAGGACGTGGGTTTGGATCTGGACACACAGCGGAGCGCAGCCTCCAGCTCCTGGTTGGTCCTCTCACACTGCCCGTTGGATTGGGGGTGATGGCCGGAGGAGAGGCTCACCTTGGCTCCGATGGCGTTGCAGAAAGACCTCCAAACCTCAGATGAAAACTGGGGGCCCCGGTCCAAGACCACGTCCACCGGAATCCCATGCAGCCTGACCACGTGTTGGACGAGGAGGTCCGCCGTCTCCAGGGCAGTAGGGAGGCCTCGCAGGGGGACGAAGTGCACGGCCTTGGAGAAGCGGTCCACGATGTTCAGGATGGTGTCACAGGAGTTGGAGACAGGGAGTCCGGTGACGAAATCCAGCGCGATGTGCGACCAGGGCCTGCCAGGGATGGGCAGGGGCTGGAGCAGACCCGCTGGAGGGGCATTTCCCGACTTGCAGGTGGCACAGATTGGGCAAGCCCGGGCGTAGCGGGCTGCATCCCTCCGCAGGCCTGGCCACCAAAAGGACCGTTGGAGGAGATCTATCATCCGGGAGGTGCCAGGGTGACAGGTGAGCTTGGAGGTGTGGAGCCAGTGGATGACCTCTCCTCGGACCGCGGATGGCATGAACAGCCTCCCCTCCGGTCCGCCGCCAGGGTCAGATTCCACCTCCTGTGCCTTCCGGATCTTGCTCTCGATGTCCCACGAGATGGCTCCCACGACGCACGACCTGGGCAGGATGGAGTGGGGCGCCTCCTCCGACTCCACGGGGGCGAACTGCCTGGAGAGGGCGTCAGGCAGGACGTTCCTAGAGCCAGGCCTGAAGGTGATGGAAAATTGGAACCTGGCGAAGAACAGGGACCAGCGCGCCTGGCGGGCATTCAGGCGCTTGGCAGATCGTAAGTATTCCAAGTTCTTGTGGTCCGTGAGGACCACAAACGGCAGGTTCGCCCCCTCTAACCAGTGGCGCCACTCCTGCAGGGCGAGCTTGATGGCCAAGAGCTCTCTGTCCCCCACATCGTAGTTTCTCTCCGCCGGGGACAAGCGCCGGGAGAAGAAGGCGCACGGTCGCTTGGCGCCATCGTCCGGTGACCGCTGGGACAGCACTGCTCCCACTCCCGTGTCCGAAGCGTCTACCTCTACAATGCACTGCAGCGCTGGGTCGACCTGGCGAAGGACCCGGGAGGAGGAGAATTCCGCCTTCAGCGCCTCGAAGGCGGCAGCGACCTCTTCGGTCCACCGGAACGGGACCTTCGGGGACGTGAGGCGGGTCAGTGGTCCAACGATGGCACTGAAGTTGGGGACAAAGCGGCGGTAGAAATTGGTGAAGCCAACAAATTGCTGCACCTGTTTCCGGGATGCAGGTGTGGGCCATTCCACCACCGCCTTTACCTTCTCTGGGTCGGGGAGCACCTTATCGTGGGCGATGATGAACCCCAGGAAGGACGTACTCCTGGCGTAAAATTCACACTTTTCTGCCTTAACGTACAGACGATTCTCCAGCAGCCTTTGGAGGACCCGCCTCACGTGGACCTGGTGCTCATCCCTGGACCTGGAGAAGATGAGAATATCATCCAGGTAGACGAACACGAAAAGGCCAATGAAGTCCCGGAGGACGTCATTAATGAGGCGCTGGAAGACTGCAGGAGCGTTGGTCAACCCGAACGGCATCACCAGGTATTCAAAGTGGCCGTTCGGGGTACGGAAGGCCGTTTTCCACTCATCTCCCTCCCGGATCCGGACGAGGTGGTAAGCGCTGCGTAGGTCCAGCTTGGTGAACCAGGTCGCCCCCTGGAGGGAGTGGAAGGCAGTGTCCATGAGAGGCAGGGTGTAACGGTCCTTCTCCGTGATATTATTGAGGGCCCGGTAGTCGATACAAGGGCGGAGGGACCCATCCTTCTTTCCCACGAAGAAGAACCCTGCCCCCACGGGTGACGATGATGGGCGGATAATCCCAGCACTTAATGACTCCTTCAGGTAGGCGTTCATCGTCTCCTTCTCCGGCGCAGACAGGCTGTAAAGGCGCCCGGAAGGTAAGGGAGCCCCCTGGCGGAGGTTGATGGCGCAGTCATAGGGCCGATGAGGGGGGAGAGACATAGCTTTCGCTTTGCTGAACACCATACCCACGTCGTGAAATTCTGGGGGCACCAGAGACAGGTCCGGGGGTGCAGCGTCCGTCGCAGGGGGAGGAGCGGACGGAGAGCAGGCAGCGGACTGAAGGCAGGTGCCCATACAGAACGTACTCCATGCCGATATCCCAGCTGATTTCCAATCCAGGACCGGATTGTGAAGGCGGAGCCAGGGATACCCCAGGATGACGGGCGACACAGAGTTGGGAAGGACATAAAAGGTCATCTCCTCCCGGTGGTTTCCCGAGATGATGACCGGTAGGGGGACAGTTTGATGTGTCACTCTCCCAAGGGTGGCACGGGAGAGGTGGACTAGGGAGATGGGAGTGTTGAGTGCCTGGCAGCGGATGCCCAATCGGGTTGCCAGGCTTTGTGAAATGAAGCTGCCTTCTGCGCCCGAATCCACCAGTGCGTGGGTGAGGTGCCCAGTGGGGTTATGGCAGAAACGGATGGGCAACTTCAATTGAGTGAGTGATCCTAACCGATTGACGTCCGCGAGGCTTCCAACAGTGACTCGCGGACCCCACCGACTGGCTTTCCGTGGACAACGCTCCACGGTGTGTTGGTCGCCTCCGCAATACATGCAGAGGCCCAACTCACGGCGGCGTTGTTTCTCCACAGGGGAAAGTTTAGTCCAGCCCGTCACCATCGGCTCCGACTCCTCGGGGCGCGATGCTGGCGGCGCCGCCAGGGGCCGAGCTTGGAACAGGTGCGGCGAGGCTCCACGAGGGCGAGAAGAAGAAGACCACCGCCCCGAGGAGCGCTCGCGCAGCCTGTTATCCAAACTTACCGCTAAGGACGTCAGCTCCGCTAGCGTCCCAGGGATATCCCGACCAGCCAGTTCATCCCTCAGATCACTATTGAGGCTGCGGAGGAACAGGCCACAGAGGGAGCGTTCCTCCCAGCCCAATTCCTCCGCCGCTACCCGGAAGTCGACCGAGTGGTCCGCTGCCGACCGGCTTCCCTGCTGGAGAGCGAGGAGCCGATCAACCTGGACCGTTTCGGTTTGAGAATGGTCAAAGACCTCCAGAAAGCGCCTCACGAATTGGTCATAGGTGAGGGTGGCATAACTGGGCCTCGCCATTACGACGTAGGTCCAAGTTAACGCACGCCCCTCCAGAAGATTCCCTATGTAACCAATTCGACTGTGATCTGAGGGAAAATCTCCGGGCACACGGTGGAACACGGACTCACACTGCATAATGAACCCCCGCGCTCCGCCGAGCTTACCGCTAAAGCGGGCGGGGGTCAGAATCGGTGTGAGCCGAACCGGTGCCACTGGAGCCGGCTGGACGGCCGCTGGAACAGCAGGAGCCGCGCCACCCTGGCGAGTCGGGAGGAACGGCTGTTGGGGGTCCAAGCGGTTCAATCGGTTAGTTAATTCTAATAATTGATTAAGAACCACCTGTTGCTGATAAACAATCTGATCCACCCGAGCCTCGAGGATGGTAAACCGGTGTGCGAGCCCGCCGTCTGCCGAGCCGCTCTGCTGAAGCCGTACTGACATAACGTTCGGCTCAGGAGACGCACACACACAGGCTCAGAGTAGTTCAAACTGTTTATTAACAACAGGGATGTTTGGGTGCGTGTCTGCGGAATGTTAATGTGTTGGTGGTGGCGTCTGCTTCGGACCCAGAGGCAGGAGACCGTTCAGCCGGCAACCCTATGGGAGAAATCAGACACAGGGTGATGGGCACACACCAACACAGGAGGAGAATAGGCGAGGGAGAGAAGCTTACTTGTTGGGACAGATGACTGGCGCTTCAAGGATGGAAGCCCGGGAGACAGCCACCTGCAGGGCTCGGTGCAGCAGCGAGGAGAGACGAGGGATGGGATTGTCCGCCGCCGAGGAATCCACCTGTGCACAGGGGAGCAGACTGGAGAGATGAGGTAAGCGATTTTCTTACCGGTGACGAGGATGCTGAAGAGAATGTGGTAGAAGCCCATGAAAGGGGAATGAAGTCTACGGCTTCAGGCCGACGCTCAGGGCGAGGCGGCTTTTATCCTTCGCCGCTGACGAGTAGCAGGTGCGTGAGCAGGTGGCGCCGCTGATGAATGGCGCGGCGTGACAATGCAAAGATATTACTTCAGCAGTTCCTGTGTCAGGTACAGCACAGAGAAAAAACAGTTACATAAGCATTGTTCATTATGAAATGTTAACACATTTATACATTTTCCAACAGTCGACAACTAAAATGTTGCAGCCCTAGAGTGGGTAAGGTTAAAAAGGTAATCAAAAGATATTGATTAAAATTTTGAAACAAATAAATGCCTTAGAATTCCGTACCTGTGGTCTGCTGCTTTTAACATACGCATTAATAGAACATACTGGCCAATCAGATTCGAGCAATGTCTGTAACAAGAATTCTATGGGTACGGTTCTGTATCCATAGCCACTGCCTTTAGTAATTTAGGCCTTTGAAGGTCAAGCTGATACATGGCCACAATTATCCGATAATTAGAAAAAATCAGATAATAATAATCGGATTTGCCATGTTTACATGCACTGAATAAATGGATTATTGGACAATAAACTATGTGTGTTAATGCAATTTCACTTTATGTAACACAATAATTGCCTTTTATCTGATTATTGTTTTTACATGACTACTTTAATAATCAGATAATGCCAGAAATCCGATTATAAACAGTTTATTACCGTGCATATAAACATGGCCATTTTGCATATCATACTCCCATAAATATGTGGGAGGGCCCCCAAAATTGCTCTAGCCCAGGGGCTCACAACCTCCATAA
The DNA here is from genome assembly GCA_020510985.1 of Pholidichthys leucotaenia. Classification (NCBI taxonomy): domain Eukaryota; kingdom Metazoa; phylum Chordata; class Actinopteri; order Cichliformes; family Pholidichthyidae; genus Pholidichthys; species Pholidichthys leucotaenia. The sequence goes on along the minus strand of CM035849.1, from coordinate 90,367,129 downwards.
TCTGGCCCTGAGCAGAGACCCCGGTTTGGTTGGGGATTTGTATCTGAAGTATGTGGTTGCTCATCGAAATTATTTTAAAGGAGACAAAATTGGGTGGGAAGCTTAATTGTGGACAACTACACTGTATGAAAGCTTAGTTAAGTCAACTGGATTCAGTTTTTTTTTTAATCTGAAATGTTTCACCATTCATCCAATTCACCATTCAGAGTAAAACATCCTTGATTCCAGTTGACTAGACTGAGCTTTCTTACAGTATCCTTACCCACCTGGATGACTGAGAATCTTCATCAAAGTGTGGACTATGTCATTACTGCATAAATGTTCATTCTAAAGATAACTAGCTACACTGTGTTAACATTTTCTCTTCTGTTCTACAGGTAACTCCAGATGCTCAAACATTTCGGACGTCTCCTGGACCTGTCTGGATCACTGTCTTTTTGCCTTGTCTTAAATTTACTATTAATGTTTAGTCATTAATGTACATGGTTAGTTCAGCTGGAGTTAATCAGATTAAAGTTGCTTACTCACCATCATTCGCTTTTAAGCTGATTTTTGTCTCATTTTTTGGGCTCTCTCAATATTTTTTTATTAGTATACAGCATGTAGCATTGTCTATTAAAGCCTACGTGGACTGGCACATCTGCAGCTGATATTTTTATATGTCTTTTCAGTTATTTTGCTTTCCTTTGTATCAAGATTCACAAAGTCCAGAGAACGCTTGTATCTGAATATTGAATTGTATTTACATAGGCAGCACTCCACAGATCTCCCTGCTGACATTCACAGTAACTAATGAAAACGTGTGTCTGATTTGACATAAGAGATAAAGACAGGACCATACTAAGGCAAGAAATTGGGTAGCAAAGAGTGAGACTAAGTAGTTTATTTTGACATTCTGATGAGATTTAAATACACAAATGATGTTGGTGTAATAGTCAATTATGAATCAATATTAAATTTGATAAAGATGTGACAAAATAGTCTTATGGTATTATGTTTGTTCTTTTCAAAGAATAAACAAATAATCTGTGTAATGATCTGAGGTAATGAATCAGGGCTTATTGATAATAATATTATGTTCTATAATTTTGCACTTGTCTGGTTGTTTACTTCAACCAGTGTAATACTTTATTTTAGCAAGTTATAAGATAAGATAAGCATTTATTAGTCCCACAGTGGGGGAATTCCAGGATTACAGCAGCACAGGGATAGTAGTACTCAGAGCAATAATAAGATAGAAAATAAGAACAAATGAATATACATACAGTGTGTACACAGATATATACACAGTGCGTGAGCATTGCAGCTAGATGGTATACAGTAGATAGCTTTATGGTCTGTTACATTTCCCCACGGAATATGAATATGTACCCAGACAGTGATATTTCATATTTGAATCAGCCATGCTGTCACCCTCAGTAATGATTGATATGATATTTTATTAGTTGTATAATGGAGGGGACCATTTATTGTGCAAGGTTGTTACCTTTTGTACATTCAATACAACCTCTACAAGCAGCCCTGGTTAGGTTATAAAGTCTGACAGCCATAGATAGGAAGGACCTGTGGAACCTCTCCGTCGTGCACCTAGGATGGTACAGCCTACTGCTAAATGAGCTCCTCAGTGCGTTCAGCGCATCCTGCATGGGGTGGGGCTCAGAGTCTAGCAGAGATGACAGCTTAGCCACCATCCTCCTCTCTCCTATTCCCTCTACTGGGTCGAGGTGCCACCCTTTTTGATCAGTCTGTTCAGTCTCTTCCTGTCGGCTGCCGTGATGCCGCTGCTCCAGCAGACCACTCCAAATGTGATGGCTGATGCCACCACAGAATCATAGAAGGTCTTCAGGAGTGCCCCTTGCACTCCAAAAGACCTGAGCCTCCTCAGGAGGAACAGCCTGCGCTGCCCCTTCTTGTAGAGTCTGGCGTAGGTGTCTTTCTGATCCAGGTGGGTGATGACAGAGTGCAGGGTGGTGACTATAGCATCCTCCGTAGAGCGGTTTGAACAATATGCAAACTGGAGCGGGTCATGTGATGCAGGGAGGCAGGCTGTGATGTGTGGTTTGACAAGCCATTCAAAACACTTCATCACAATTTGTGTCAGTGCAACAGGATGATAGTCATTCAGACAGGACACAACTGGTTTCTTTGCCACCGGTACTATGGTACTATGGATCTTGCATTGATCTAGAGGCAGTTCCATTAGCACCAGCCCACGAAGTCCTGGATAAGTCCTCTGTACTCCGCATCATCTCCATCAGAGATGAGGCTGACAATCGCAGAGTCGTCAGAGAACTTCTGTAGGTGGCAGTGTTGTGTGTTGTGTGAAAAGTCCGCAGTATAGAGGGTGAACAGGAAGGGAGCCAGAACTGTTCCCTAGGAGGCCCTCGTACTGCAGATGATGGTGTCAGACACACAGTTCTGGGTTCTCACAAACTGTGGTCAGTTTGTGAGGTAGTCCAGGATCCACGATGACAGGTGCTGGTCCACCCCTGCGCACAGTAGCTTGTCCTTCAGGATCACCGGTTGAATGGTGTTGAGACCACTGGAGAAATCAAAGAACATGATCCTGACAATGGTCCCAGGCTTCTCCAGGTGGGACGGGGAATGGTGTAGGGGGAAGATCACTGCATCTTCCACCCTGATGCTATGCTGATAGGCCAACTGGAGTGGCTCCATCGCTGGTCTCCCCAGGGGGTGGAGGTGGGCAAGGAGCAGCCTCTCCAGGGTCTTCATCAGGTGTGATGTGAGGGCCACTGGTTTGTAGCTGTTCAGGTCCTTGGGCTGATAGGTCTTTGGTACAAGTACCACACAGGGTATTTTCCACAGCTGTGGTACCCTCCCCAGCCTCAGGCTCAGGTTGAAGATGTGCTTCATGATCCCACACAGCTGGTCTGCGCACGACTTGAGGAGCTTCGAGCTGATGCCATCCAGACCCGAGGCCTTCCTCACCTTAATCTTCTCCAGGTCTGCTCTCACCTGGGTCTTAGTGAGGGTCAGGTTGGGGCAGGGGGCTGTGTGCTGGGAGTGGGGGGTGTTGGGGGGAGGCCGTGGACAGCAGGACTAGATGAAGGTGGAGGCAGCAGTGGTTGGTGGGCACGTGGAGAAGAGGGCAGTTGGTCAAACCTGTTAAAAAACAGGTGCAGGTTGTTCACCCGCTCCCTGCCCCCTGTGGCCTGGGAGGAGGTATCCTGGTGCCCAGAAATGGTTTTTAGGCTTCTCCAGACCCCGCTGATTTCACTCTGTTGCAGCTTGTCCTCCATCTTCTTCCTGTAGCTGTCCTTACCCTCTCTGATCTTCCTCCTTAGCTCCCTCTGTACAGACTTCAGCTCCTCCTTGTTTCCCGACCTGAAGATCATTTTCTTCTCCTTCAGTAGTGACTTTATCTCAGGGTTGATTCAGGGTTTGTTGTTTGAGAAACACCATATGGTCTTGGTGGGTACGGTGTTTGTCATGATCCTTGGCGTGGTTGGGGACCACGCCAGTCTCCTGTTATGGATTAGTCTTTTTCTGTTTGTTTATTTTCTGTTCATTTGTGTCTTTATTTCGTCTCCCGGCCATGGAGGTGCTGTGACAGTTTGTGCATCATTCCCGGGTGTCAAGTTCTGCTCACAGGCTGTCATGGCCGCCTCCAATCTCATAATTTCACTCTCTCATGATTCCACAGCTGTTGTCATTTGTGTGTGGGTTATTTAAGGCCGTGGGGAAGACTTTGTCTTCGCTGCGGTCCTAATGAAGTCACGTCTCATGTTTATGCCACGTCTCTGACTCCGTTCCCATTCTCTGTAAGTGTTAAGTGTGTTTTTTGTGTTTTGATTTAATGTGCAAAACTTGCAGCTGCGCTTGGTGTCTTCAATTCCGGCCCTGAAAGGGCATGTCCAGCTGCACAGGCTACAGTGCTGGTGCCTTGGGCGAGGCTCTGCATTGGGGGGGTGGGGCTTGTGGAGGATTTAGTCTTTGATGCATGCTTTGCCCGCACCGCGGAGGAAGCCTTGAGGATTCTGGAAAGCGTGGCAGAGATAATTGAGCTCTATCCCAGCCTGCGGAGGTATCTGGAGTACACGGGGCTCCTCATCTCAGTACCGAATTTTCAGCATTTGTTCTGTGGGCTGTAAGAGATCCTCCACCATCTGCACCGGCATCAAACAAGCCCCTCCCGGTGCAGACATCTCCAGCCACTCGCCAGTGCCGCCACAGACACGGAAGCCGCCAGCCTCTCATTGTCACCCAGCCACAGCCCTGCCCCCTCCTCCTGAACAGCTGCCCACTCCATTGGCTGAGGAGCTAGAGGAGCGTAGGTGGGTCATTTCAGCAGAGACAGAACTGCTGCTGGAGTTGAAGCACTGGCTCCTCCCTGTAAATGTCCAGCTGGAGGAGGTTTCTCCGGACCATCTTCAGCCTCGTCGTGGTCCGACATCTCCGCCCCCTTTTCAGACGACCTCCACTGCTCCAGAGGGGATGTCGTTTGCGCTAACAGCAGCAACCCCCACCAAGCCCCAGAATTTAAGGCAAGTACCTTTTCATTCATCCACAATTACTGTACTAATGAATTGTCTTGCCCTAATTCTGGGGGGGACGGGGGCCTCAGCAACAGTTAACCCCTTTCGCTGAGCCCTCACCGCCAGATGCTGCTGTTCTTACTTTACCTGCTACTCTTGTTCCTCCTCCTATTTCCCATCGGTCCTGGGAAGGAGCCGTTGGATGATGGAAGAGCCTGCAGTGGTGGTGAGTTCAGCCCCAGCCCTGCAGCCGTGCTCTGGATGGGAGGAGAGTGCCACCTATGCTCCGGAGCTTGAGCCGACTGAGGAGTATCCCCTGGCTCCAGTAGCACGGGAGTGGGCGTCAGTGCCACCACCTATGGTCATCGAGGTGTTCGTGGGTGTGACGCCTCCGTCCGAGGCCACCGCGGGTGCTGCTGTCCCACCGTGTGTGGTCCCCGAGGGTGCTGCTGTCCCACTGTCCATGGTCCCCAAAGGTATTGCTGTCACACTGTTTTGGGTCTCCGAGGGTGCTGCTGCCCCGCTGTCTAGGGTGTACGAGGGTGTTGCTGACTCGCCGCCTGAGACTGCCGCGGGTGCAGCGGTGCCCCAGTTCGGGGCCACCGTGGGTGCAGTGATGCCCCAGTCCGGGGCTGCTGTGGGTGCAGCAATACCCCAGTCCGGGGCTGCCGCGGGTGCAGCGATACCCCAGACCAGGTCCGCCACAGGTGCAGCGCTATTGTCCAAGGTCCCACTAAGGTCCTGCTGGTTGACCATCTCCTGTGCCTGGTTCTCTCACAAATCTACCTGGCATTCATGGGGACCTTGCTCCTGTACAGAGCCGCCGTGGGTGCGTCGCCCCAGCCCAGGGCCATCATGGGTGCGTCGCCCCAGCCCATGGCCATTGTGGGTGCGTCGCCCCAACCCGGGGCCACCATGGGTGCTACGCTCAAGCCTGGTACCACCGTAGGTCCTACACTCCAGTCCTGGGCTGCCATGGGTGCTCCACCTCCTCGTGAGGCCACCACTGAGGGGCCATCTTCTCTGCTTGGTTCCTATCCCTTAGCTTCATTGGTCCGCGGCAAGCAATGGTGCAAACTGCTGCCTCGGGGGGGGGGGGGGGCATGGTGCTCCATGGTCCACTGGCTCAGGGATGCCAGCAGGCCACCCGATGGACTACATCTCCGGCTGTGGTGGCTTTGGATATCGGGGAGGCCACTCTATTTGCGCCATCACAAGCTCTGGTGGTCCCAGGACTCTGGGAGACCCCCTGAACTGCCTCACTTTTTCCAACTACTCTCCTAGAGTCAGGCACCACCGTTCTTAGTTCTTGCGTGGGTCATGAGTGTTTTTTGTTTGGGTTTTGGTTGGGTTTGATCCCTCCGTGCCTTGGTTCCCCCTCCTCCCCCCCAGGGTGGCTTTTCTTCCGGTTATTTCATGTTGTATGTTTTCCTTTTGATGCAATGTTTTTCCTGAGTTTTTTTTTTTCTGAATATGCTTAGTTCTTGTTTTCTCTTTTCCTTTATGATGTTGAGTTCCTTCTTAGACTATGATTTTTTTTTGTTTTGTTTTGTTTGTTGGGTTGTGCTGTAATTGTTTTTGTGTTCTTTTTGCTTCTTTTCCTTTTGAAGTTATTGAAAGAATTTTTTTGCTATTTATTTTGAGCAATTATCTTTTGTTTGAAGGGTATTAGTGGCCCTGGTTATATTTCATTTTAGTCTGGTCTTATTTTCCTTTTGTTACATTTTGAATATACGTACGTCCTCAGTTTGATTATATCTCGGTCTTAATTTAATTCTTGTCTTATTTATTAGTATTTATTTTTACTGTCATATTTATGGTTAAGTTTGGTTTATTTATGTTGCCTTTGATCTGGATTTTGGAATTTGGCCATGTCTCCCTTTAAGTTGTGCTTGTACTTTATTGATTTCACATTTTTGTTTGGGTTTTTTTTATGGTCTTAGTGTCATGTTTGGGTTACATTTTGTATTGGGGGGGGGGGGTCTTCTGTGTGTGTGTGTGGGGGGGCCTTGTGTGATGTTACCTTGGAGTGTCTGGGGACCACCCCTTGAGGAGGGGGTTCTGTCATGATCCTTGGCGCGGTCAGGGCCACACCAGTCTCCTGTTACAGATTAGTCTTTTTCCATCCATCCATCCATCCATCTTCGTCTGCTTAATCCTTTTCGGGTCGCGGTGGGGGGGGGGGGACTGGAGCCTATCCCAGCATCTTTGGGCGAGAGGCAGGGTACACCCTGGACAGATCGCCAGTCCATCGCAGGGCCAACACAGAGAGACAGACAACCATTCACTCTCACAGTCATACCTAAGGACAATTTAGAATCCCCAGTTTGATGCCAATTAACCTAAAATGCATGTTTTTGGCATGCACGTTAGTTAGATTAGTCTTTTTCTGTTTGTTTATTTTCTGTTCATTTGTATCTTTATTTCGTCTCCCGGCCATGGAGGTGCTGTGATAGCTTGTGCATCATTTCCGGGTGTCAAGTTCTGCTCACGGGCTGTCACAGCCGCCTCCAATCTGGTAATTTCGCTCTCTCATGATTCCACAGCTTTTGTCATTTGTGTGTGGGTTGTTTAAGGCCTTGGGGAAGACTTTGTTGTTGCTGCGGTCTTAATGAAGTCACATCTCATGTTTATGCCACGTCTCTGACTCCATTCCCGTTCTCTGTGAATGTTAGTGTGTTTTTTGTGTTTTGATTAAATGCGCAAAACTTGCAGCTGCACTTGGTGTCTTCAGTTCCGGCAGTGTTGTCCACACAGAAGTTGATGTAGTTTGTGATGGTGCGTGTGAGGCCGTTGATGTCCTCACCATGTGGATCACAAAGCTGCTCCCATACAGCATATTCAAAACAGTCCTTCAGAGTGTCCATCGTCTCCTCGGACCATATTTTCACTGTGTGGGTAACAGGAGGTTGTCTGTGTACCAGGGGTTTGTACACAAGCAGGAGGTGAACCAAATTGTGATCAGATCTCCCAAGGGGGGGGGGGGGTAGTGGCGATGAGGTGTAAGCCTTCTTAGTGTTTGCGTAAAATAAGTCCAATGTTTTATTGTCTCTGGTGTGGCACGTGACATACTGGGTGAACGTGGGTAGAGTGGAGGACGGTGAAGTATGGTTAAAATCACCCGAGATGAGGAAGAGAGCATTTGGGTGCTGTGTTTGCAGCCTGCTATTGACTGAGTGGATGACGTCACGTGCTGCCTCAGCGCTCTCGAAGGGGGATACATAAATAACAATGCTGACGACATGTGAAAATTCCCTTGGGAGGTAAGCCGGTCTCATGCTAACAGCTAGCACCTCAATGTCCTTGCTTCAGTGTTGTTCTTTAATCGTGATGTGCCCAGGATTACACCATCTGTTGTTCACATACATTATACAGGGTTACAAAAATAATTTTTTTGTAAGTTGTCTGTGTTTTTTCAACTGATTTAAGACAATTTTGCACCGCTGAATGCAAAAATGACAGCCGTTTCTCTCGATCAGGTGCTAAGGAAAAACCTGTACTTACTTAGTACTTACTTAGTACTGTGCGTGTACTTACCTTTATATAAAGGTAAGTACATGTAAATTGAATGTTATGTCATCATTGTTCAAAATTCAGAGAATTTCAAAACATAAAAAAGAATTTTGCATCATATAAAGTGAAATTACCCGTACATGTAAGCAAAAGCGTATAAAACAACATGGGGCCATAATTCAGAAAGTTGATCTGACTGAGCAAAACCAATGTGATTTTTGGATTCAGCACATCAAAATTGTCCTAAATCAGCTAAAAAAAACTTAGACTATGGCGGCACATGGGGAGTGCATAATTGTATAACATCTTAGACAAGAACAAAGAGCAGAGGTTCCCTGGGAGATAACAGGGAGGTGTGAAGGATGAATGCAGTGTGACCTTTTGTGTGTTAGAAACTTCTAGAGGAATGTCATGCTATTTAAGAGAAGAGTCTCTGCTGAGTTGTCATTCTGTCTATGCTTCTTGTGTGAGATGTGTAATAAATTGTCTGAGCCAAATCCGCCTCGTTATTTACACGCTCCACACTGGTGACCCAAGACGAATCATGGAACACAACGAAAGACCCCCGGAGCCAACCTCGATGGGAACCCCCAGCCACGCATGTGCTGTTGCGATCAAGCTACCGGATTTTTGGCAGCACAACCCGCGCTCCTGGTTCCACCTAGTCGAGGCGCAGCTCGCCCTCTGGGGGATATCGGCGGATGACACAAAATTCCACTATGTGGTCGCAGCGCTCGACGCCTGCACGGCTAGGCACGTAGAGAGCCTGCTCGATCAGCCACCAACCGACGACAAGTACGGCGCGCTGAAGGCTGTGCTCATCCAGCACTTCACACTCTCGGATGGTGAGAGAGCAGAGAGACTCCTGACTCGGACCGGGTTGGGAGATGGGTCGACCATAGACCTGATGGAGAAGATGCTGAGGTTAAAGGGCACAGATGACGACCATTTCATTTTTACCCACCTCTTCCTCCGGAACCTTCCATCAGCGGCAAGAGCGACCCTGGCCAATTTGCTGTTGCTGGCCAAGCGGGACTATCGTGCGCTAGCCCGGGAAGCTAACCGGATCATCGTCTCCAGCAGGGAGTTCACGACCATTGCGGCAGTGATGGAGCTCGGCGCGACGGCCGGAGGAGGCGAGGAGCCATCGACGGCAGCAGCAGAGCCATCGACGGCAGCAGCAGCGGGGGCCAAGGAACGCGGGGGAGACATGCTTTGCTTCTACCACCGCCGCTTCACAGAGAGGGCACGCAAATGTATACCACCGTGCCAATTCAAGCGCTCGGGAAACGCCAAGACCGGGGGTCGGTAGCAGCCGCAACCCTCGGGGAGGAGAACAAGCTGCTCTACTTGACGGACGCACGCTCGGGGAGGCATTTCCTCGTGGACACCGGCGCCCAGAAGAGTTTCATCCGGCCGACCTACGCTGACCGGCTGGCAGGATCTAGCGGCCCCGAGATGGCAGCAGCGAACGGCTCGGGGATTAAGAACTTTGGTGAGAGGACTCTACTCTTGTCTCTACACGGCCGTACATTTGAGTGGACTTTTGTCATAGCAGCATTGAATTTCCATATACTGGGGGCTGATTTTCTATGTGCACATGGTTTGTTGGTAGATGTCGCTAACAGGCGCCTGGTTAATTTTGACTCTCTCCCCTATACAGCTCGAGTGACCCGGCCAACAGCACAAGCCAACGTCACAGCTACATGCAGTAAGTTCCACACACTGCTCACTCAGTTCCCAGCACTCACTGTCCCGACGTTTTCGGCAGCCATCGCTAAACACGGGGTGGAGCATTTTATCACCACCACCGGGCCGGCCATTTTTGCAAGACCTCGGCGCTTGGACGCAGCTAAACTGGCCATAGCGTGCGAGGAGTTCGCCAACCTGAAGGTTGGGCATCATTAGGCGCTCAAACAACCCATGGGCTTCCCCGCTACACATGGTCCCTAAAGCTGAAGGTTCGTGGCGACCTTGCGGGGATTTCCGCAGGTTGAACAACGCCACAGTGCACGACCGCTACCCAGTTCCTCACATTCAGGATTTTTCCATTCACCTTGCAGGGGCGCGTGTTTTTTCTAAAATAGACCTGGTCCACGGTTACCACCAAGTCCCAGTGCACGCTGAGGACATACCCAAAACAGCGGTGATAACTCCGTTTGGTTTATTCGAGTTTTTGCGCATGCCTTTTGGGCTTAAAGGGGCTGCACAGACGTTCCAACGCATGATGGATGCAGTGCTGCACGATCTCCCTTTCGTGTTCGTCTACCTGGACGATATCTTATTAGCCAGCGTGTCCGAAGACGAACACGAAACCCACCTCACGACAGTTTTCCGGAGGTTGGAAGAGCACGGGTTAATAATCAACCCAGCGAAATGTCAGTTCGGGGTGACGGGGATTGATTTTTTGGGGCACTGCGTCTCTCCCGAAGGAGCAGTTCCGCTGCCTGACAAAGCGCGCGTGGTAGCAGATTTTCCCCGGCCGCAAAAGGTCAGGGCGCTACAAGAATTTTTGGGAATGGTGAATTTTTATAACCGTTTCCTTCCCCGCGCAGCGCAGCTCATGCAACCACTGTAAGCCGCGCTCAGAAAACAGAAGCCCGCGGATAAGGTCGAATGGACCCCGGAGCGAGAGCGGGCGTTCTCGGAAGTCAAAGCTGCAACGCTGCATTGCTGGCACATCCAGACCCAACGGCCCGCATAGCGCTCACCACTGACGCTTCAGATGTGGCCATAGGGGCGGTCGTGGAGCAGCGTGTAGCCGGGGCTTGGCAGCCGCTCGCCTTTTTCAGCAGGACTTTGCGTGACAGTGAACGTAAATACAGCGCGTTCGACAGGGAGTTGCTGGCTCTCCACCTGGCCATTCGCCACTTCCAGTTCTGGCTGGAAGGGCGCAGTTTCACCGCGTTCGTTAACCATAAGCCGCTAACATTCGCGATGGCCAAGGTTTCAGAACTGTGGTCGGGCCGGCAGCAGAGACAGCTGGCCGCGATCTCAGAGTTTACTACCGATATTCAGCATGTCTCGGGTAAACTGAATGTAGTGGCAGACTGCCTCTCACGCACCGTGGTGGCCCCGGTCGGCGTGGGGATAGATTACGCAGCCATGGCCGCGGAGCAGGTTAGTGACGCGGACGTGCGCGCGCTCCAGTCTGGACCAACAGGGTTAAGGGCTGGAGAGCAGGGTGCTGCAAGACGGCATGCCCCCCCTAATATGCGATGTCTCCACGGGGTGCCCGCGTCCCGTGGTCCCGGCCGCGTGGTGCCGCCACGTGTTTGACTCAATTCATTCTTTGGCGCACCCGGGAGTGCGCGCGTCGGTCAAAATGGTAGGGGAGAAATTCGTGTGGCCGAGCCTTCGCAAACAAGTGAAAGAGTGGGCGGCAGCCTGCATGGCGTGCCAACGAGCCAAAGTACACAGACACCCAAAGGCTCCCTTGGAGCCGTTTCGCATCCCGGCTAAGAGGTTCAACCATGTTCACGTGGACCTCGTGGGCCCCCTCCCGCCATCACAAGGGTGCACGCACCTGCTGACAATGGTGGACCGCACCACGCGCTGGTCGGAAGTGGTTCCACTGGCGGCAACCACAGCCGAGGAGGTGGCGCGCGCGTTTTTAACAGCATGGGTAGGCGTTTTGGAGTCCCATCGGATATTACGTCCGACAGAGGCCCTCAATTTGTTTCCGAACTCTGGTCAACAATGGCCCGCAGCCTGGGTGTCACAATTCACCGCACAACCGCGTACAATCCACAGGCTAATGGGTTATGCGAACGTTTTCATAGATCATTGAAAGCGGCTCTCAGGGCTTCACTGACGGATGCAAATTGGGTAGACAAGCTACCGTGGGTTTTATTGGGGTTACGTTCTGCGCCTAAAGAGGATCTGGAAGCTTCCCCGGCTGAACTCGTTTTTGCGCAACCACTTCGGCTGCCCGGGAAGCTTCTTCCAGATAATCCCGCGCCGGGCAGCTCCCCGTTGCAGCGTAGCATAGACACAAGCACGCTGCCGGGCCCTGCCCACCACAGTTTTCTGCGTATTTTTGTGCCTAAAACTTTGAAAAACGCGGAGTTCGTTTTTGTCAGACACGACGCCCATCGCCCTCCACTGCGCCCACCTTATGATGGACCGTTCAGAGTGCTGGAAACAGGGGACAAGCATTTTTTGCTAGATTTGGGGGGTAGGAGGGAAAAGATTGGCATAGAAAGACTCAAACCCGCTTTCGTGGTGGCGGATGAGCAAGTGCTGTTGGCGAGGGCCCCTCGGCGTGGAAGACCCCCACGGGGAGCTTCCCAAAGAAAAGATTCCCCAGAGCACCCACACAGACAGACTTTTACCCCTCAAACATCAACCCCACAGCATGACAGCGCCGCGGAGGCGGTGAATCCTGGTTACAGCAGATACGGGAGAAGACTGAAGCCCAAGCAGCATGTGGATTGATGTTTAATGATTCTACCACAGCATACGGACTGTTATTCTATTGTTCTATCCAAGATGCTCGGGGAGGTTGTATGGCAGCACATGGGGAGTGCATAATTGTATAACATCTTAGACAAGAACAAAGAGCAGAGGTTCCCTGGGAGATAACAGGGAAGTGTGAAGGATGAATGCAGTGTGACCTTTTGTGTGTTAGAAACTTCTAGAGGAATGATAAAGGATTAAGGAAGTGAATGCAATGTGACCTTTTGTGTGTTAGAAGCTTCTAGAGGAATGCCATGCTATTTAAGAGAACAGTCTCTGCTGAGTTGTCATTCTGTCTATGCTTCTTGTGTGAGATGTGTAATAAGTTGTCTGAGCCAAATCCGCCTCGTCATTTACACGCTCCACAAGACAATAAATTTGGTGTTGACCAGTGTTATCAGTCCCCCGCCTCTGCTCTTCCCGCTGTTTGATGTCCGATTTTTTTTTTTTTCCGGTTCCGGTTCCGCCGGACCGGTGGCGCCGCACAAGTAGGCTGCCCGTTGCAACAGCCTTTTTTTTATCTTCCTTCTTCTTTCTACACCTTTCACTCTGTATATAGTCGCAGCAGATGACTGCCCCTCCCTGAGCCTGGTTCTGCTGGAGGTTTCTTCCTGTTAAAAGGGAGTTTTTCCTCTCCACCATCGCCAAGTGCTTGCTCACAGGGGATTGCCTGATTGCTGGGGTCTTTCTGCAACTGTGGGGGTTCCCCCCTACAGTTGATAGTGCTATGAGATGACTGTTGTTGTGAAATGGCGCTATATAAATAAAGTTGAATTGAATTGAATTGAATTGAATATATATCACGGATGCACGGATCGCCCCGGGGGTCTCCCGGGTCGGCGGACGGAGCCACTGTTTGCAGCGGGAGACATTACAGCGGGGAGGAGCTAGTGCTAGCTAGCACTTGGCCGCCGCCCGGTGCTAATGGGAAACTCGACATACCAGGAGCTGTAGCGAAAACGACGCGGGTGCCGGGCTGGAGTTTAGGCGGCGTGCAAGAAATATAAGACAGAATAATAAAGAGCGATGGCAAGAACCAAGCAGACCGCCCGTAAAATCTACTGGAGGAAGAAGCCCCCCAGGAGACAGCTAGCCACCAGGGCTGCTCGGAGAGGCGCTCCGGCCACCGGCAGAGTGAAGAGGCCTCGCCGTCACAGGCCCGTGGCTCTGAGAGAGATCCGTCGCTACCAGAAATCCACGGAGCTGCTCATCCGTAAGCTGCCCGTCCAGCGCCTGGTGAGGGAGATCGCTCAGGACTTCAAGACCGTCCTGCGTTTCCTGAGCTTCGCCGTCATGGCTCTGCAGGAGACCAGCGAGGCCCACCTGGTGGTCTCTTCTTCGCTAAGGGGGTCACCATCATGCCCAAAGACTTCCAGCTGGCCCGCCACATCCGCGGAGAGAGAGCTTAGACTTTCTGCTGCACATTCACCAACCAACCATAATGCTCCGCACTGTGTGTCTATATATTTACATTTATAGTAATATGTACATATGTTTACTAGATGTTGTTTTTTCTTGCCTTCTGATTGTTGCTCTGAGTGTTGCTATCCCTGTGCTGTTGCAATCCTGGAATTTCCCCATTGTGGGACTAATAAAGGCTTACCTTATCTTATCTTATCTTATCTTATCTTATCTTATCTGCCTGTATTGCGTGGAAACCCTCCAGATCAATGTTAACATCTGTTGCTAATTCTGTTTGCTAGTTCTGTTGCTAGTTCTGTTTGCTAATTCTGTTAGTTCTGTTACAGACATTCTTATATTTCTAACTTTATTGAAGAACAAACTACAAAAAAAATCACTACATGCACATAAACAGTTAAGATTATGTACAATGGAATACAGGGAACATAGATTGAAAACTGTCCAGGGGGTATCAGGAAAAATAATAACCCAGAATCAAATAAATATGTAGAGAAAAGCAGTGAAGTAAAATTCAACAGTTTTAAAGGCGGTACAGATCATTACAGTCTTTACTGATTTGGGGTGGTGGTGGTGGGGTTTAGAAATTAATTCTTATTAATAAATCAGCTGTCAGAAAGACCCACTACACTTTACCCTCAGGGTTCTGATTAAGTCGATTAAGCCCACAGGTGACGTGTATGCAGTCCCCTGGGGGACAAAATGGCAACGTGATTGGTTTGTCAGCTAGTGCTGCTCTGAAAGATGCCGGAGAGGACTAATGATAAAAAAGTAAGTTTATTACAAAAACGTGGTCAAAGGCTGCCAACAAATTTTCTCCGATTTACCAAAAATAGATAAGACTATATTTTAAAAATGGTGTACTCTCCCGATGCGGATCAATCAATGACATGAGAAACGCACTCGGCCCACCACCTATTACATGAAACAGATATTGACAGTTGTACTTTCGGGACAAATTTGACGTTGACATGGGCGGGGGGATGTATGATATTGTGATGGATCGTAATAGTGATGGGGTCATGATAGATTGTGATAGTACTGGATCCTGACCCAAGTATCGCAATCTGAATTGGATCATGAGGTCCCCCGCGATTCCTACCCCTAATAAATTCTATGATAAAAAGACTTACTGGTTGAAGGACATGCCCAGTTGTATGCATGGTGGCCCAGGATAATGACTGAAACTGCATTGGTCCTGTGAAGCAGTTTAATGGTAAAACTCATCTTAATTTGAGTCAAGTTTTCAAAGCAGTTTGTTTAAAAATGCTAACTAGCCTGGAGGATAACTTCAAAGAGTGAAGTGGCCAAAGAGTGAAATCACAAAATAATCAACAATAAATGGCCTTCAACTTATGTCCATTTACTATAACATGGCCTTCTATCTCAGGATAGCAACATTGACATTCACAGCAACTCAAGTTAACTTGGCTTTTTTTAAACCCATTACGCAGTCCTTCAGTCTCAATGGGTTCAGTGAACATACTCAATTGAAATACACATGCATGCATATCCCTCTGTTCTTAAACTTATTCCTTTTTAACTATGACTTAGGAAGATGAATTAGTTTGTCTTTTAGAAATTTCTAAACATGAAATATGTTCTTAACATACACAGACATACCAGCCCTGCGTTCAGTTGACAAAACAGTTCGCCGAACATAGTTTGCAAGGCGAACTGGCCTAAATAAACAGGCAGTTCTCGGTGAATGTTGGTTTTTTTTTGTTTTTTTTATGTTTGGCTCGCGCATGCTGTAGTTGTGTAGACCTGTGGTCCTCTGTCAGCCGGTAGAGGACCCTAGAAACTATGGTGTAGACTGTAACCTACTTCAGCTTCATATTACCTAAGAATTCTCCGTTACACCCCCACAAAAAACAATATTTTATGTGTGATATTGTTTTACTTACAAAATGACATAACCGCTACTCTTAAATTGATGGAATTGCTCTGAAAATTAAAGAAAACAAAAGAATATCGCAAACTGTCTTGCCTAGCCACCATCTTTGTTCACTACGCGAGTCACCTCCAAAAGAGTTTGGCCAAAGAGAAAATGGTTCGCAGCGACCATGTCGTTCAGTTATGGAAACTAACGAACAGTTCTGAACAGTTGCAAACTTTTTTGTCAACTGAACGTGACCCAGTTACCTTTGTTCACTTTCAAAACTCTCTAAAAGCACATTCTAATAAACAATACAGTGTTCTGCAACAATTTAAATACACAGATTTTACAAACATGGAAGTAGAAACTATGATATAAAGCATGTATGTTAAACTCAAGGCCCGTCGACTACATCAGCGAGGTTTACTTCAAAGCTTGTTCAATTTAGCCATGCCTTCTTTTAGCTTCCAGGCCTCGCCAAAGCTTATAGCATGAATCAGAAACGTGCATCACAAAGGTGGTTATTAACTTTTTCTGCCAACCCCGGCTTTCAGCTTCAGGCTCGGTGCACATTCACATAAAAATGGGCATTAAATGGGTCATGTGACTCTTCCTCCATAAGAGTGTGGACAGATATTAACCAATTAAGAGCCACCTACTTCACTTAGCAATATCTCTGAACGTCCCAATACACAATGATAAAGTAGTTCTCAACTCCTCAACACAACTTCTGTGGCAGAATCAAATTATGACAAACCCATCATCTAAAAACTACTGTATTGATTTAAGTTAGTTTCTTGAACATTACACTGCATTTACAGCTCCGCTAGCACATTAGCATTAGCTAGCACTAGTTAGCATGTAGCGAAGTCACCATGCTACAACTGATTAGCATTAGCGTTCACCCATACTTCAGCATGTGTGCACAACTCTCATAACAGACTGCATTATCCATCCACACAAATACAAAAGGTGTTTAAGTGATAACTGCAACTCTTTAAGTTCACATAGAACACTCATTTTCAGGCGTTTTACCGACCTGTGATGGAGAATGTAAAAGCACACACATTGAGGCAATGTCGACAGCTCAACAGGAAGTTTAATTCTTCCTCTTTGCCCCAAAACACCTCTCCAAATCACACACGTATGACCTGCCCCATAGCGTCTGAAGGTAGGCTTCCAATGTTCAGAAGTAGAATCAAATGGGAAACACTCTTGAATGAATGAATGAATGAATGAATTTATTTCGGATAGTACATTACAGGTTAAAAGAAACTGTATAATATAACAACAAGGTCAAATTAGACAAAGACTCCTTCTACTATACAATTCCACGTGAGTTATCCGAAATGGGTGATGGCTGAAGCCGCAGCTTATATTGCCCACCCATATTCCATCCAAGAATTCAAAGGAGAAAAAAGAGAAAACAAGACAAGAGCGATTACAATTTAAAACAAGGCTAAGACAAAATATGACTGAGAGAAAAAGAAAACTGAGCTAGTCTAAGTTAAGCGGTTACTATTCAAAAACAAATCTAAGACATAGTGTCACAGAGAAAAAAGAAAAACTAAGCTATAACACATCACAGGCTGGAAATGTCAATCCTTATGTGAGTTTACATGTCGTCTTGTAAATATGTTTGGAGTATTTCTTCCTTTAGTTTTTGTTTAAATTGTCCAAGCTTTGTACATGATTTTAATTCAGGTCCAAAATCGTTCCATAATCTGACACCTTGCACTGAAATACAATGTTGCTTGGTAGTTGTTCTCACTGTAGGCTTTTGAAATATACATGTTCCTCTGAAGTGATATCGTTTCTCCCTTGTTTGGAACAACTTTTGGATATTTGCGGGCAGTGATAGATTCTTCACTTTGAACATTATTATTGCGGTTTTAAAGTCGATCAGATCTTTCAACTTGAGAGTTTTTTGTTTAAGAAAAAGTGGGTTTGTTGGTTCCCTGTAAGCTGCTTTGTTGATTATTCTAATAGCTCTCTTTTGAAGCATAAAGAGTGGATATATGTTTGTTTTATATGTATTTCCCCATACTTCATTACAATATGTCATGTATGGGAGTATTAATGAATGATACAAGGTGTATAGTGTGGGTTGATTCAGCAAATTTTTCACTCTGTGTAATATTGCAATTGATTTGGATACTTTACCTTTTATATAATTAATATGTGGCTTCCAACACAGTTTGTTATCAATTATTACTCCAAGGAATTTAGTTTCGGATACCCTTTCAATCTCTACACCATTTACACTGAGTTTGGGTACTGGGTAGTTGTGATGGTTGTTAAAGACTATAAATTTTGTCTTGCTTAAATTGAGCGTTAATTTGTTCGAATCAAACCACAGTTTCAGCTTTCCTAATTCCTTTCCGAGTGTATCCAGAAGTTGTTCCAAGTTGTTTCCACTGCATAGCAGGTTAGTGTCATCAGCAAACAATATTAAGTCCATTTTTTCTGAAACTTTACATATATCATTTATATACATATTGAATAATAATGGTCCCAAAACTGAACCCTGTGGGACTCCACAGGTGACCTTCAATAGCTCTGAGTTTTTGTTGTTAACACATACAAACTGATATCTATTCTTTAAGTAACTTCTTAACCAGGACAGTGCTACCCCTCTGATACCACAATTTTGTAGTTTCTTTAATAATAGATTGTGATCTACTGTATCAAATGCTTTTTTAAGATCCAGGAATACTCCAACTGAATACTCTTTATTTTCAATGGCTGTTGATATTTTTTCTGTAAATTCCATTAAGGCATATGCTGTTGTCCTTTTGTGTCTGAACCCATATTGCTGCTCACACAATAAATCATTCTTCAGTATGAAGTTGTCAATTCTCTCATAGAATATTTTTTCAAGTATCTTGGAAAATTGCGGTAATAGTGAAATTGGTCTGTAGTTGGAGAGTTCCCCTCTGTCGCCTGTCTTGTAAATCGGAATTACTTTAGCTATTTTCATTGCATTGGGAAATATACCTGATTGGAGAGACAGGTTACAGATATACGTCAGTGGTTTCACTATGCATTCGATAACAGTTTTGACTAGTAGCATATCAATACCATCGCAGTCAGTAGATGTTTTACTTTTGAACGATTTAACAATTTCAATGACCTCTCTTTCGTCTGTGTTCTTTATGAAGATGGTGTCTTTTACAGCAGTGTTATTGCATATTGAATCACCTGTTGGCACCGTAGTGGGTATTTCTCGGGCCAGTTTAGGTCCAATGTTAACAAAAAAATTATTAAATTCATCTGCAGGTGAAGCTATATTCACATTCGGAGTCGATTTATTATTTTTTGGAGTGTTAGTTGGGTAGCTGGTATTTCTGCTTTTATTTCCAAGGATACTGTTGATTATTGTCCATGTATTTTTAATATTGTCTTTGTTTTTTTTCCAGTTCTTTACTGTAATAGTCTCTTTTACTACATCTTATTATATATGTTAACTTATTTTTGTATGTTTTATACCGCTGCTCTGCTTCTTTTGTCCTTTTCTTTATGAAAGCTTTATATAATAAATTTTTCTTTTTACACGCCTTTTGTAGTCCTTTGGTTAGCCATGGTTTGTCAGTAAATTTGTGTTTAAGCTTTTTTTTAACTAATGGGCAGTTTTTTTCATAAAGAGTGGTTACAATGTTTGTAAATGCGTCATAGGCTTCATTTACATCTGATACATAGACTTCTGTCCAGTCTTGCTTCAGCAAGTCCTCTTTAAAAGAACTGATTGCGTTTGGTGATTTGTGTCTGAACGATTTTGAGATTTTTTCTGGGTTGGGCCCCGTGTGGCCATGGATAAGTGCAAAGATTGGCAAGTGGTCGCTTATATCATTTATCAATAATCCACTTTCTATTTTCTTGTCGAGAACATTGACAAACAGGTTGTCAATAAGTGTAGCAGAGTGAGCTGTGATTCTACTGGGATGTGTTATTGTGGGATATAGACTCATGCTGTACATAGAGTTCATGAACTCTGTAACTACATTTTGTTGATGTGGATTAAGTAGGTCAATATTGAAATCTCCACAAATTGCTACCATTTTCTTACTAGTAGTATTATTGTACAGCTCGACTAATTTATCTCTGAATGTCTCAATGCAAGTTCCCGGCGTTCTGTATATGCAGCTTATGATTAGATTTTTTGTTTTGTCTAGGTCAATCTCAACAGTAACACATTCCAGAAGCCCTGGTAGTGCTGAGGACATTTCATTTACAAGCTTACATCTATATAGGTCATCAATATACAGTGCAACACCACCACCCTTTTTTTGAGATCTGTTAATGTTAAACATCTGATATCCCTCTATTGCCATCAGGGGAGCCTGGTCTTCATTAAGCCAGGTTTCAGAGACTGCTATAGCTGTGAATTTTCTGTTTAGCTGTTTTAAATAGTCCTGAATCTGTGAGAAGTTTTTGTTAAGACTTCTGCTATTGAAGTGTATTATTGACAGTTTATCATCTAATTGCACTTGACTTTTGAATTGCTTTTCAGTGTAATATTCACAGTGGTTATGAATATTATTGAAAAAGTGGTTATCAGGATCAATATCATTCTCCATCTCTTGTGGTTTATGTTCAGCATAGTGGCATATTTTTAGAGTTTGAGTTTCCTCACTCTGTGTTTCATAGTCAGTGTTCATCTGTATTTATCTAAGTCAGTAGCATCTCTGATCATTATACTTTTTGCTTGCTCAGGTGTTCCATTTAGTTTAATCCAAATTCTACAATTTCTTGTCCAGGTTGACTGTATCTTATTATGTTTCTTTAGCATCCGTGCCTGCCGTGCTAATTCAGCGTTTTTTTTTTGTCAGGTGTTCATTTAGGTAAACTTGAGTTTCCTTTAGTTTTTTTGGCCTGCCTCAGTATGTCATTTTTCACCCTCCTGTTCACAAAGCGCATCACAATTGATTTCTTTGTTTTGTTATCTTTCTTCGGTAAAGCATAACAGGCTGAGATCGCATTGGCTTCTACCTTAATGTCTTTATCATTAAGGAACTGAAGCACTTGGTTTTCTAAGGACATTGATTCACTTATGGAAGCATGTTCACCACTCAGTCCTGTAGCGGCATGGGCGTACGACTGATATCTGATGTCTAGTCCACTTATAACTATGTCATCAATGCGAGAACCTTGTTCAAGATCCTCAACGCGTTGCTCCAAAAGACGCCCGTGTTGCTCCAGGTCCATAATTTTTTTGTCTTTTTCTTTTATTATTGAATGTAGGGCTTGTACCTCCTGTATTAGGTCTAATATTTTGTCCTGCTGGCTAGTCACTTTGGCCAGTTCATCTAACACAAAGTTCAGAGTTTTTTTAATTTCTTCCATTTCCTCTTTTTTGGGTGGCATTTTACTGACCTGTGGATAGAAATAAGCAGAGAATCCGGCTAGGCCTCAACTAGCTCGGTCGCTACTGGACCCGCCACTCCTGCGCAGCTTCTCCGCCGAGTGACGCTGCTCAGCTCCGCAGATCACCGCCGTCTATCGCCGGCGCCTGCCTCCGTCTACCTGGCCAGTTGTGTCGTGCACCGCCGGCGCAGCCGGAATCCACCGATCACAGCCACTCGTCGCCGTCTGGCTAGGCGGCTCCTCCGCTGGGCCCCGTCTAGGCCCCGTCACCAACCGCCGTCAGTCTGGTCGTTCCTCGGCTGGGCCTCGCAATTGAGCACCGGTTCAGACCACTGTCCTGCTGGATCCAGGTGGCCCCCGTCTCTCACCAACGCCGCGCCCGAGCTCCCAATCGCCGCCTCGGTTGGTTCGTCCTCCTTTTAAATCCTTCTCTCCTCGGCTCCAGATGGCCAGATGTAAAGAATACCTTCTCACTGCTGCAGTTACTCTGGGTTAGCATCTGGGTTAGCATCAGAGGCGAGCCTTTAGAGGTCGGAAACGGGGCGAAACGGAGCCAGATCTACCAGAACCTTCACCAGGTCAGCACTGGGTCGTAAGGGTATTCCCCACGTTTGTTGGTAGCCAACAGAAGTCCTTATTTTGATGGTTTTGCTTAAAATTCTCGGCTCATATCAAGCATTACAAGTGCAGCACCGGAAGTACCGCCGGAAGGAGGTACTCTTAAACCAACACAAATAAACATACAAAAAATAGAGGTGCATAATTTATCATGAGTCATGAAATCTGGAACATAGGTTGAGGTGACTGTCATATGTAGTCCTATATGGGTGGGCAACACATAACTGACAGGGAAGTGTTGCTATGGTGACATGACGAAGGTTGGCTCCTTGCCATGGAACATCGGAAAGTTGTAACTTGGATAAACTTTGTCTGATTTTCACCATATTTTCTACAATGGATATTAGTCCCACCCTGAAAGCTCCTCTATAAAAATACTTAGCAAAAATTATAGACCACCTAGTGGTTAGACCAATAGACACTTGTAACTCGGACAAACTTTCTCCAATTTTCACCAAATTTTCTGTGATGGATATTAGTCCCATCCTGCACGCTCCTATGTAAAAATAGTTTACAAAAGTTATAACGCCACCTTATGGTTAGAACAACGAACACTTGTAACTTGGACAAACTTTGTACGATTTTCACCAAATTTTCTATGATCAATGTTAGTCCCGCCCTGAATGCATCTATAAAAAAATAATTAACAAAGGTTATAGTGCCACCTAGTGATTAAAGGAAGATTTGCTAAAAACTGTTTTCTTTATTTTTCTCTCACCAGGTGAAAAAATGACATGAAGGAATGACTAGGGATCACGGACAGTACATAGTACAGAACTGTTTCCATGGTGACCGGCATGCTTCAATGGCTTCCTCGCCATGCAAAACATGAGAGTTACAGCTCAGACAATCCTCATCTGATTTGGACCAAACTTTGCACAAATCATGCTAATCCCACTCTGAACACGTCTGTATGTCAATATTCACAAAATGGTCACACCACCACCTACTGCTGACATGAGGGACTGCACAAAATTGTATCAACTTTCATGCAAAGACCAGCAGTCAGGATGACATGACATTTTCAGTGGTTTCTCAGAGTGCATTGGATTACCCTCAGTGGGAGTCACTTTTGTCCTGTGATCATCACAGTTGCCGTGGAAACCCACTCCTCGCCATTCAATACATTGATTACTTTGGAAGGTTGGGAAAATCCGAGCATCACAAAATGTGGAATGTAAGTCAAGGTGACTCTCTTCTGTAGTCCTATATGGGTCTGCAACATGTACCTAACATGTAAGCGCTGCCACAGCCATGTGCCAAAGTTTCCCTCCTGGCAATACGTCGGACAGCTGTCACTTGGACAAACTGTCCAATTTAGCCCATAACTGCTATGATGGATCTTAGGCCTGCCCCGCATGCTCCTACAGAAAAATCATTGACAAAGTTATAGCGCCACATACTGCTCACAAGAAAATACTTCGCCAAATGGTTTTCTTTATTATTCACGCAGTGCTTCCCGCAACAAAGGGAAATTTGCTGGGTCTGACAGACAGCGGGATCCGCGGGTGTGCGGGGGGTGAGGGCCCGCTTACAGCTTCTTGCAGCTTTACTTTTACTTATTTTCTTCCCCAATTCTACTAAGGAAATCAATTATTTCCCAGCTCTCTACACATGCATAATTATGTCACCAAAAATGCTCTTGTCTCAACTTGCCTTTTCTCAGTGGGCAGGGCTTAAGTGAAACTTTATCGCAAAAAAAAAAAAAAAAAAGAAAAAACAGATATGAGACATATGAATGATTTTGCTCTTGATGCGTCTTGTAAGTTGTGATGTTGGGTTCTGGCACCTTATTGTGGAGTGCGGTGTAGTGATGTGCACTTCCTGTCACGTCACAGCACCACCCTATAAATACCAGAGGGCATAAATATTGCGGCCTCTTTGACCGGTGCCCTCTGCCAGGTGCCTACCGTGTAACCGCTGTTCTTCAATATCAATAAAGCTGTGTTTGTGCAATCATCTTTCCTCATCTTTCACCAAAGGTATTTTACCATCCATAAGTCATAAAAAAACATGTTACAAACATGTTAACAAAAAAAAACAACTTGATTTTTAGCAGTCACTTTAATGTACAGTATCTCACAAAAGTGAGTACACCCCTCACATTTTTGTAAATATTTTATCACATCTTTTCATGGAGAACACTGAAGATATGACACTTTGATACAATGTAAAGTAGTCAGTGTACAGCTTGTACAACAGCATAAATTTGTTGTCCCTTCAAAATAACTCAACACACAGCCATTAATGTCTAAACCACTGGGAACAAAAGTGAGTACACCCCTAAGTGAAAATGTCCAGATTGTACCTAATTAGCCATTTTCCCTCCCTGGTGTCATCCATCCATCCATCTTCTTCCGCTTAATCCTTTTCGGGTCGCGGGGGGGCTGGAGCCTATCCCAGCATCTTTTGGGCGAGAGGCAGGGTACACCCTGGACAGATCACCAGTCCATCGCAGGGCCAACACAGAGAGACAGACAACAATTCACTCTCACAGTCATACCTAAGGACACTTTAGAATCCCCAGTTTTGATGGCAATAAACCTAACTTACATGTTTTTGGCATGTGGGAAGAAACCGGAGAAATCCCGGAGTAAACCCACACAGACATGGGGAGAAAATGCAAACTCCACACAGATCACTGTTGGACGGGGGCTGGGATCGAACCCAGGATCCCCTGGCCAAGGGTGAGTTGCTGTGCTGCCGCAGTGCTAACCACTCCACCACCGCGCTGCCCTCCCTGGTGTCATGTGACTAGTTAATGCTATAAGGTCTCAGGTGTGAATGGGGAGCAGGTGTGTTAAATTTGGGGTTATCGCTCTCACACTCTCTCATAGTGGTCACTGGAAGTTCAACATAGTACCTCATGGCAAAGAACGCTGAGGATCTGAAAAAAAGAATTGTTGCTCTACATAAAGATGGCCTAGGCTATAAGATTGCCAACACCCTGAAACTGAGTTGCAGCACGGTGGCCAACACCATACAGTGGTTTAACAGGACAGGTTCAACTCAGAACAAGCTGTTACGACCTGAGCGCTGGTCCTATCCACGCTCGGGCCACGCATAGCTCGCTGCCGGCCTTGACAGCTGTCGGTTGTATTCTGGCCTCACCGGGCTCTTATTGTGAAGGCGCTCAGTGGGGCTTCCGCCTGTCAAGGCCGGTCAGCTGTCTGTCATTTCTGCTCGTTAGCGTTCGCCTTTATAAGGCGGGCGCTGACCACAGTCCAATTGCAGGAGTATCGTCTAAACCTCGTCAGACATTCATCGTCCTCGTCATGTCAGGTTCGTGTGTATATTCGTGTGCTTATGCTTGCTCATGCCATGTCATATTTTAGATCGTAAGTGACTGGGGTTAGCCTTACGGTCCCATGCTCTATGTTTAGTGTATCTTTGCCACTGTCTCTCATAGTCTTGTGTCATGTTAATAAATTACCATCATTGCAAAACTCACCGGTAGACTCTTAGGGTCTTATGGTGATCCGCAAGGGTCACCGCATGACAGTATACTCCTGCCAGACGTCTAAACGGAGTCGCCACACTGAGACGCCTTTTTCACCGTGAGTTTGTTCTTTTCCTGTCTGGGTACAGTGTGCTGGAGGAATGCTGTCACGGAGGGGCCGCGCTCGGAGTCCGAGCCACGAGTTGGCGGACGTCCTAGAATACGTGGATGAAACGCTCATCTCTGCTTCCCTCCTCGACTACGACAGTGATGTACGCTGGTACCTGGACTGCGCTGAGGATGTGCTTAATCATCTTTCTCCCCGCTACGCTGACCACCCTGAAGTCGGCGCGAGGAGGGATGACATCGCCGCACAGCGCGAGATACTCCGTATGGTGGAGGACGACTACGGCAGGAAGCAGCGGAGGGGGCATCCTCACTCCCCGTGCTGGGATCCCGCTCTTGCCCTTGACCCGGTCCAGGAGTTCGCGCCATCTGGGGGCCGACGACGACGTCAGCGCCGCGGCCCAGGCAATCCTCAGCAGAATCCCCGGCTGGACCCGCTGCCGGCAAAGCCCGTCAGCGAACTTCTGAGAGCGCCTCCACCTCATCCTTCCAGGGGGCCCTCTGTCGCCATCCAGCGGGGAGAAGGAGGAACAACGTCCCCTACAGCAGAAACCATCTCTCCTCCGGGAGAAAGGCAAGTGCATGTTAATTTATTACATCATGATTGTAACCTGTCTTGTCTGACTCCTGGGGGCGAAGTTCGGGGTTCGCAGCCCCCCAAGCTCCCTCCACCTGCTGTAGACATAATGACTAAACCTGCTGCCTCTGTGTCCCCCCCTGTTGAGTGGTCCGCGACGCCAGGCCAACGTCGTCGGATGAAGAGGGGGCCTGTAGTGCTGGAAAGCCTGGATCCGGCCCTGCAGCCACGTCGTGGACAGAGGAGAAGAGCGGACTGCGGCCCGGAGCCTGAGCCGACGATGAAGCGTCCCCGGGTCTCCTCGCCGGAGCGGTCCGAGCCAATGGGTCGAGTGTCCTCTGCCCCCACGCCAGACGGGTCATCGGCGTGGACAGCAGTGCGGGAGGAACCTCAGGCTGCAGATGACATCTTGCCAGCTGCGGAGCCCGATGCAGCTGAGTTGGAGCCTGCTGATGAGAGTCGCCGCCCTGAACCTGGATCGTCGAAGTCCTGGGTGGCAACAGAACCCGAGTTCAGGCAAGTGCTCCCTCTTGTATCTCTGTCCCCTGTTTTGGAGCATTTTTGCCTGCCTCTCGGGGAGGCGAGTGAGGAGCAGCCGCCTGCTGCGCCCGAGCTCGTCTCGCTGGGTTCTGTTGCTACCGGTGATTCTGATCCCAGTTTTCTTGTTGTTTGTGAGCCTCGTTGCAGTGTCGCCGGCATGGAACCAGTCGGAGTCACTGGGTTGGAGGTCCCAGGTTCGGGGGTGGAGATCGTCAGCGGAGCTGCACCGACCCAGTTGGGGTCCGTCGTGAAGGCTGCTGTGGCCCAATGGGGGTCCATCGCGGGAGCTGCTTTGGCCCAATCGGGGTCCAACGTGGGTGCGCCAGAGGCCCAATCGGGGTCCACCGCAGGTGCGGTTCTGGCCCAATCGGGGTCCGATGTGGGTGCGCCAGAGGCTCGATCGGGGTCCACCGCAGGTGCGGTTCTGGCCCAATCGGGGCCCGACGTGGGTGCAGCCAAAACTCAATCGGGGTCCAGCGGAGGTGCAGCGCCGGTGTGGTCCGCGGACGGGGGAGGAGCTGCAGACCTTTCGCCGTCGGACGGATTATGGGCTCATCCTGGTCTTGTCCCTCTACTCGGTCATCGCCCCTGCGCATCATCGCCGGGGGCCGTGGGGGTCCCTGTTCGCTCGCCCTGGCTCTCCCGAGTTTTGTCCTCGTCAGGGAGGCCGCTGCGGGCTGTTTTTCCCCGGGACTGGTGGCTGAGGGACATGGGTCGGCCGCCTGAGGGACTGCTTCGCCGGTTTGGCGCCCCGGGTCGGCCACCCGACGTGTTATGTGTTTCGTTGGGCGACCTGGTTCGGCCACCAGAGGAGCGGACGTGCTGGGCGTTGGACTGTGGTGAGCCGCCTGGTCATGTTCCGCCTCCCATGACCACCCACCGGCCGTTGGACGCGGGGAGACCGCCTGAACTGTTCCTATGGCACCGGGTCTCCACCGGTCGGCATAAACTGTCGGGGGGGTGTAGTGGTTACTTTCTGGTGTTGTCCTGATCCAGTTATTGTGCGCTTTTTTTTCCTTGATGTTCTGTGTTCCTCTGTCTTGCAGTTGCTCTATTTTGTTTTGCGCATAGTTAAGTATGAGTCAATTGTTCTGTTTTCCTGTACTTGGTTATTTGAAATGTCTCTTGAGCATTCACACAGGTGAGAAACCATTTTCTTGTGAGACATGTGGGCAAGGATTTAATTTTCTCTTTCTGTCCTGTGCTGTTGCCGTAGTTAGTTGAGCATTTAATTTAATCTGAGTATTTGGTATTTTGTCATTGTCCTGTATTTAGTTTTTCTGGCCCAGTAATTCTGTTTTTTTGTTTCTCCATGATATCCTGTGCAATTTTCTGTAATCGTTAGTTGAGTGTTTAATTTAATCTGTGGATTTGGTATTTCTTGTCATTGAGTATTTGTTTTTTCTTGTCATTGTCCTGTGTTTAGTTTTTTCTGGTTATTGCATTGATTCTGGGTTTGGTCTCTCTCCCTCCGGACCTACCCCCAGCCGCCCACCCTGGATGGGGTTGGGGGGGAAGGGTGGTCCATGGGCGTTCTGGAAGCCCGCCTTTGGGAGAGGGTACTGTTACAACCTGAGCGCTGGTCCTGTCCAGGCTCGGGCCACGTATAGCTCGCTGTCGGCCTTGACAGCTGTGGGTTGTATTCTGGTCTCACTGGGCTCTTATTGTGAAGGGACTTGGTGGGGCTTCCGCCTGTCAAGGCCGGTCAGCTGTCTGTCATTTCTGCTCGTTAGCGTTCGCCTTTATAAGGCGGGCGCTGACCGCAGTCCAATTGCAGGAGTATCGTCTAAACCTTGTCAGACATTCATCATCCTCGTCATGTCAGGTTCGTGTGTATATTCGTGTGCTTATGCTTGCTCATGCCATGTCATGTTTTAGAACGTAAGTGGCCGGGGTTAGCCTTACGGTCCCATGCTCTATGTTTAGTGTATCTTCGCCACTGTCTCTCATAGTCTTGTGTCTTGTTAATAAATTACCATCATTGCAAAACTCACCGGTGGACTCTTGGCGTCTTATGGTGATCCGCGAGGGTCACCGCATGACACAAGCCTCGCCATGGTTGACCAAAGAAGTTCAGTGCACATGCTTGACATGTTTACTAGACCCAGGGAACAGACACAGGCTCGGAGTGTATTCAGTTATCTTTATCAATAAAGTGTATGGTGTGTGAGTGCGTGTGTATGTAGTGTATGAGAATGTGGCTGGGATTGTCTACAGTTCACTGAGGGAACCATGAACGCCAACATGTACTGTGACATACTGAAGCAGAAACTGGGCCGCAGGACAGTATTCCAACACGATAACAACCCCAAACACACCTCCAAGACGACCACTGCCTTGCTAAAGAAACTGAAGGTAAAGGTGGTGAACTGGCCAAGCATGTCTCCAGACCTAAACCCTATTGAGCATCTGCAGGGCATGTTCAAATGGAAGGTGGAGGAGTGCAAGGTCTCTAATATCCACCAGCTCCGTGATGTTGTCATAGAGGAGTGGAAGAGGATTCCAGTGGCAACCTGTGAAGCTCTAGTGAGCTCCATGCCCAAGAGAGTTAAGGCAGTGCTGGAAAATAATGATAGCCACACAAAATATTGACACTTTGGGCACAATTTGGACATTTTCACTAGGGGTGTACTCACTTTTGTTGCCAGCAGTTTAGACATTAATGGCTGTGTGTTGAGTTATTTTGAGGGGACAGCAAATTTACACTGTTATACAAGCTGTACACTGACTATTTTACATTGTATCAAAGTGTCATATCTTCAGTGTTGTCCCATGAAAAGATATAATAAAATATTTACAAAAATGTGAGGGGTGTACTCACTTTTGGGAGATACTGTATTAGTCAATTTCTTCATTAGACTGCAACAGTAAAGTGTCAGAACTATAAAGACCATGAAGCATCCATATCAATCAATCAATCAAACTTTATTTGTATAGCACTTTTAAAACGTTACATGCTGTGCAAAGTGCTTTACATAGATAAAAACAATACACACATTTAATTACTTATTTTACATGATACATCCCCAACCCTCTCATAAACATACCCACAAACACAACACACACAGGCACATACATCGCTCCCTACTTCTCTTACACATATATAAAATAAAAGAGACATTGCTCGGCACCGAGGCACCACGTGAAGGAACAACCATCCTGTGGAGCCCCCCATGCTGGGACACCACACAGTCAGTCACCACAAAAGGCGCCACAAGGGCCGCCCCAGCCAGGACAGGCCGGGGCCCACACTACAGCTGTAGGCAGTGGTAAAAAGCCCCCACCCACCCAAGCTAGAGCGACCCATGAGACCAACACCCCTGCAGATGGGCCAGGCAGCATCCGGCATGAGGGGATCCACTGAGGAAACACTGGAGCTCAAACACATAAATACAGAATAAAACTAAGAACAAAAAGAGCAAAGGGAACTAAAGACCCATACTTAGAAACTGA
This sequence comes from Pholidichthys leucotaenia, assembly GCA_020510985.1. Lineage (NCBI taxonomy): Eukaryota > Metazoa > Chordata > Actinopteri > Cichliformes > Pholidichthyidae > Pholidichthys > Pholidichthys leucotaenia. The sequence continues at coordinate 90,337,247 of CM035849.1, read as the reverse complement.
GCTAAAAACACATCAAAGTAAGAAAATCTAAAAGCAAATGGAGCTAAGAAGAATATAAAAACAATGGAACATAAATGATTACTTCAATAATAGTTAAATTGTTTATTAAAAGCCAAAATTTAAAAAGGTACAAAAAGAACTAAGAACACATAATAGCAGGAACTAAAAACCCATGCTTAAAAAAAAAAAAAACTGAACTAAACACATCAATAAGATGAGAAAATCTAAGAACAAATGGCACCAAAAAGAACATAAAACAATGGACATAATGACTACTTCAGTAATAGTTCAACAGGTTTATTAAAGAGCCAAATTAAAAAGGTGGGTCTTGAGCCTGTTCTTAAAAACATCTATTGACTCTGTGGCCTTGAGGCTGTCTGGCAGGCTGTTCCACAGACGAGGACCATAATAGTGAAAGGAGCTTCACCAAAGGTCTTGGTCTTGACTTTGGGAACTATTAAAAGGCCAGTACCAGAGGACCTCAGGGTTCGCGGGAGCTCATAAGAGCAGCTCAAATAGATAAGATAGCCCAAGACCACTGAGGCATTTAAAAACTACTAAGAGAACCTTAAAATAGATCCTAAAACGCATAGGGAGCCAATGCAGCGATTCTAAAACTGGTGTAATATGCACCCACCCCTTGGTCCTCGTTAACACTCGTTAACTCACAGGGCAAAACAGTTCAGCGTTTCCTCAGCTAAAGGTGAGTCCAAGATTCCATTAAAAGCAGTCTTTTGGTCAGATAAAATGTTGAATTTATTAGAATCAACCTTGCACCTGAAGTGGTCTGCAAAACTCTCACAGATTGAGTTGGATGGCAGGTTTGTGTTTTTATCAAAATCTGGGTTGATTAACTGATCAATGGTTGCAAAAAGGACTTTAGGGTTATTGTTGTGGGTTGAGATTATTGGAAAAATACTCAGTTCTCGATGTCTTGACTGCATTATTGTATATTTTTAATTTATTCTGTAGTACTTGGTAATTGATAGTTAATTTGTTTTTCCTCCATTTCCTCTCAGCCATCCTGCAGTCTCTTTTCAGTTTTTGGATTTGGTCATTTCTCCATGGAGGCTTTGCTTTATTCCTAACTGTCCTTGTGACTATTGGGACAACTCTGTCAATAGTTGATCTTAATTTACTGTTAAAATGATCAACAATAAAATCACAGGATGCAGATAAAATAACTGGGGGAGTGTTGCTTAAGAGTTTGATAAAATCAGCAGCCACTTTAGGTGTCAGATGGTGCTTTCTCACAGTTCGCACCGAGGTCTCCCGTTGCATAAAACCAGTGATGTTAAAAACACACAGTAATGGTCAGATACAGCCAAGTCAACAATAGAGGACACACTCGTGGGCAGGCCATGGCTAATGACAAGATCCAGAGTGCGTCCCCTGTTGTGAGTCGGCTGCATGACATGTTGAGTAAAATTCATGGACGTGAGCAGGTCATTAAAATCTTCTGACATATGGTCGCCCTGCTTATCAGTGTGTAGATTAAAATCACCGAAAATGAGAATAAAATTATATGAGGAGGGGATAATTGATAAAAACTTAGAGAACTCATTAATAAAAACAGGGCAGTATTTGGATGGTCTCTAAACTGTGACGCAAAAAATTGCGGGGCTGCTAAAGACAAAAGTGTGGTGCCCAAATGCAGTATATTGATCAGATAAAAATTTGCTTTACTGCAAGTGAGGAATAAAAAATAGAAGCAGTACCCCCATCCTTCCTGCCCTTTCTTATGGAAAAAACTAACTAAAATTTGGTGAGGAGGCCTCAGTGAGAACCGCTGGTGCATCCGTGCCAAGCCACGTTTTCATTAAAAATAAAGTCAGTCACTGTGTGTGTTTATATATTTATATATTTATATGTACATATGTATACTCGCTGCTCTTGTTTTTTCTTGTCTTCTGATTGTTGCTCTGAGTGTTGCTGTCCCTGTGCTGTTGCAATCCTGGAATTTCCCCATTGTGGGACTAATAAAGGCTTATCTTATCTTATCTTATCTTATCTTATTATCTAAGATCAGGTCATTGATGATAAAAGGCTTGTTAGCAAGTGACCATATATTTAAAAGAGCCATGTTTAAGGTAGGTGGTGAGTTATTTATGGGTGGGTAATTTGTTTTCTGTGGATTATTGTTAGGAAACAGATCCACAGAACGTAGGCTGTCATAAACTCCTCGTGCGCTTTTCCACAGCGCACGGAGGAAAATCAACCAACCGTGGGGAACATCAACCAGGGGAAGGAGCGCTGGAGGGAACACACTGTGGCCAGCAGGTCGGCGAACTCGGGGTAGTCCCATAACCCGGGATACGCCTCCAGGACCTCCACAGCTACTTCCAGGCACTCCAGCCTCTTCTTCGGTCCCTGGGCGGCCAGGGCCTCATTCATGAAGCTCTGGATAAATTCAGCTGCCCATCCCTCCTCCACTGTGGGAAACTCCGCTGCCGTTCCTCTTCTGCCTCGTCGAGAGCGGGGCATGGTGAACTCCAGGAACAGGTCAGTCCAAAAAATAGCACACAAAAAGGGGGGAAAGGGATGTGTGGGTGAACCCACTAAATCCTCTCGACTGGCTGGACCATTCTGTCATAAACTCCTCGTGCGCTTTTCCACAGCACACGAAGGGGGAGAAGGATAGATGGATTTATGCGCAGGGTTTTCACCAAACACACATTTATTGACAACAGTTCAAAAATAGACTTACAGGTTGGACTGATGTACACAAAAGGCTGACGCCGGGACATACAGCGGGCAGACCACCGTGTACCATGGCCACAGGAAAAATAATATAAAATAGCACACATGCGCTCGGGAGAGCGAGGAAGACTTTATGCAGCTCTACTGACTCAGGGAAGCAAACTGGGCAACAGCTTAAGTGTAGCAGTTGAACTGCAGCAAGAAACGCTACCAGAAAAGCGTAGCAGCTAACCGCACAGAGAAATGCAAGACAGTTTACTCACAGGCAGGAGCAGTCCAAAAAGTCCAATTCTTCCCTGGAGCATGAATGACCAATCCTTCGGGATGTGATGGTCACACGACGGGAAACGATCGTATGACTCGTATAATGGTCCAGCGGTGTTTGACTAGCAAAGAGCTGCTTATGTACAAACACCGCTGGCCTAACAAATTAGGAACACCTGGGCGAGGCTTGGGAAAGATAATTACCGGGGCAAACAGCTGACTGTCAGAGAGAGGGGGGTGTGGTCGGACCGGCAAACGCTAGACAGCACCCACCCGAAAGTGGGTCAAACAGCTGCCTAATGATCGCCGGCCAGAGCAGCGGCTATGCACAGAAATGAACACACAGGTGAGGAAACAAAACACAACATAACCAAGAACAGTCAGAACCGAGCCCGCAGGAGAACCAGGCTCAGCTCATGACATAGGCAGCGTGGGCGTGAGTTCTTGTGAACTGTATGTTTTATGGTTGGAGGTCTCTCCGTGATCAATGTCCTAGTGGGGAAGGTGGGTAGTGAATGAGTATCCAGACCAGATGGTGGAGGCTGACAAAAAGGGGACTGATGCTGGATAGTCTTCCTGGGGGTCAGAAATGTGAGTGGATCCGGAGGGGAGTGGTCGTGGGATGTAAACAGTCAATTGTGTGTTGTTTTATGAATGATATGCATCAGGTTTGCAGCTAAAAGCCGGCTATCTGATGCATTTAAATGTATGCCGTCAGATTTATACAGAGTGTTGCGGCCCCAAAACAAGTTAAAATTGTCAATAAATCTAATGTTGCTGCTGCAGGCGGACTTGAGCCAAGTTGAGAGGGCAAGAACACGACTACAACGGTCTGATCCACGGCGCAGTGTGGGAATGGTGCCAGAAATAAAAACAGACTTTCCGCTGTTTGATAAAGCATTAAAAAGTTTGCAGAAGTCATTTTTAGTGATTTCAGACTGTCTGCGGGTGGTGTCGTTAGCTCCTACATGAATTATAATCCGTGTGATGGTGGGAGGTTGTGACTGCAGCAGATCCGGGAGGTTTTCTAACAGGTCGGGGACAGTAGCTCCTGGGAAACAGTGAGTGATAGAGTTAAAATACCTGATGTGCCTGATGATGGAGTCACCGACGATCATCGTGGTTGGAGGAAAAGTGAGCAGGATGTTGGTGGTTGCAGGGTCCCTCGGCGAGAGTATAGCGTAGTATAACGGAGGATGAGCTCACATGAAAAAAACACTGAAAATCATTTTTCTTTTTTCCTAAATTTGTGACGACTGATATTGAACAGCTGACAGAGTTCTCAACATCTGGCTTCATCTGCACCACTGAAGGTGAGCGTGTGTTTCTACGTGTGTGTGACAGCAGCAGCAGCCTTACCTAGAGAATTCAGGGTTCTTTGGTTGAAGTGTGGAGGACGGGTGCTGATGGAGCCCCTGGGTGTCAGCGTTACCCAGTCTGTCTCCTGCGTTTATGCCTGCAGCAGAGATGAAAGTCTGAGCTCTGATAAAACAGACTCACTGAGTGTCACACACACAGACTCACACACATCCACATATGAAGACGATTCTCTTCAGGATCTTTATTATCTAATATTGTAAATCTAAAAAAAAAAAAAAGTCAAATTTTTACTTTTACACATTCCAATAAATCAGGAAACTCAATACTACTTTGACATAAGGACTGAAAAACAAGTGCACTTCCTCTCTAAAAGTGTTCTCCATCCATCCATCCATCTTCTACTGCTTTTCTGGAGGTCCCGGTCGCGTAGGCAGCAGCTCAAGCAGAAAAGCCCAGACTTCCCTCTCCCCAGCCACCTGCTCCAGCTCTTCAGAGAGGATACCAAGATGTTCCCAGGGCAGGTGGGAGCCATAATCTCTCCAGCATGTCCTGGGTCTCAGCATCTCCTCCCATTGTTCTCCTTCAAATTATAATAAGCATTAGGGGCATCAATCCTCTGTCCTAGAAATTAAGTTTGAATTGCTAAATTTGACTGAGTAATTATCACGGTGTCACAAGATGAAATCCAAGGATTTTCATATTAAGAGCCTAATTATAGTCATTAGTTATCAGATGCACAATTTTGGGCCAAGAACTTGTTTCATATGAGGGTAATCGGAGTTAAAGGGTGTTTTCACACTAGAAAGTCTGCATCAATGTCCAGAATGAGGTTTGTGTTTTTGTTACTTTCTTTTCCTTTAGTCTGGTTAGGTATGGTTTCACACTGCTCCATTTCCAGGACAGCCAAACAACTTTATTTAATGCACCAATGTCCCATTGTCTTGATGACATCTGTGTAGTTAGCAGAGGCTGAGGTTGTTAGCAAACATGCTACTCACCCTCCAATTTGTTTTCTGCAGCTCTGGGCACTTCGGTATCTGTACTTTAAAATGAAACTGAGAAAGACACCAATGTATTGAGAAGTGTACTAGTGAGGCTAGAATATTATCCAGGTCTTCAATTAAAAAAGGATGTTTGTTCTTATCATCAGCCGTGATGATCTTCAGCTGGCATTGCTCTTTCAATCAGTCCTATACTCTCTGTCGTGGACTGCAGGACCGGTAGGCTCAACTTACTTTTCAGCAATAAATGAGGGAGAGGGAGAACCAGTTACTCTGTACGTCCTAGTGTGCATAAATGTGGCACATAGACATTTACTGGTTAATTTTGACAACTTGGTCACAAGGAATAGTGGTTGAAAGATAAAGCATGGGACACCTCTTCAGGGCTGCATCACATCAGTAGGGGTGGTAGTAGCTCAGGTGCCCATGACACTGGTGTATGAATGTGACTAAATGTTCCATGGTGGTTGAAGAGGCCGTGGTGTGGATTGGGAGCCACATTTCTGTCAGTCTGCCCCAGGGCAGCTGTGGTTATAGAGATAGCTTGTCTATGTAGTGAATGAATAATGCACTCATTGTAAAGTCCCTTTGGGTGTCATGAAAAGCACTATATAAATGCTATCCATTATCATAGCAGTTGCTGATGGCCTTAAGGTAAATAGATGACCTTTTACCAGAAAAAAAGAAAAGAAAGGAAAAAGTCTCAAATTTACATAAAAAAGTCAAATATGTATGTGGAAAAAGTTAGAAATTTTCTTGAAAGAAAGCTGTAGATTTGCAGGAAATTATTACATTCATGTAGAAAAAATGCACATTTACATGAAAAAATACTAGAGAGCTGCAGTTTAAGAACAGTACAAGAAAAGGGAAAAATGTAGTGCAGACAGTCTGGTCTCAGAACAATAAAATTATAGCTACATATTCAGGGGGTTTATTTCCACTTACGAAATAGCTGCATAACAGTATGTAAATTAAAAAAAAATTGCAACTAAAATTAAAGTTATCAAAGTTCACCTTTGAGGAAGCCATCTGTTCTTAGTGGATGGGTGACTTGAGAAAGTCCCCAAACGTCCTTTACCCTGCTTAAGTGTTGATAATGAGATTTGGGTGAATAATGAAATGTAAAAAATTTGATTATAAGGGACTTCATTGGATGCACTGGATGCAGTTTTTGGCAACAGTGGTGAGTTTGGGTTTCTATAAATTTCTTTGTAATATTAAGTACTGCTGGCAGTGTCTGGTGGTGGTGATGTGTGTACATGTGCGCACGTGTTTGCGTTTCCAAAAATATCCAGGAAGTTTCTGAATTTTTATGATTTTTATAAAACTGACCATTTATGCCACTAGCTGGTTCTCTTCCTATTTCGGAGTACTAATTTCTGTGGTCACCAGCTACATATCTGTTGACAAATGCACCTGCTGGATTTCTCAACATCTATCAAAAATTTATGCTGTGATGCCTTGAATATGATTGTCATACTCTCACAAATGAAGAACAGAAAAGCATTGCAGAAAGAAGAAAAGTTAAATCATCAAAATGCTCATGTGTACAGAACTAATGTACTAATATCACAGGACCTCTGTGATGGGAATTTTTGGTTTTCAGATTTTGGATATGAGCGATCACAAACTATTTATGATTACATAAAAAAGACTGAGGCTTTGAGGTAATCATGTGAAAGTATCAAATACCAACTTGTATCGCTATTGTTTTCACCCTAAAACTGTTGGAGTCTTCAAGTACTCTTATAATAAATGATTATAACTTCTTGTGCCAATATGAGAATTGACTTTTTTTTGTTATACCTGGGTTTCTTTTTGATCACAGTCAAAACAACTGAGCAAAATTTGTCCTCATTTTGATATAAATTACACAGACAAACATACAAAGGGCCCAATATTGGCCTTGTGGTCTAGTTCTTGTCACAGTAGGTGTCCAGGAGCCTCATTTTAGCATGATGAAATGCTGTAATATCAACATGCACACAAGCGCACGGAAATCCATAACATGACAACAATGTTGTTCACGCTGTCATGACTACTAATGAGACAATACCCGATTAAATAAAGTTCATAATAAATTAAAGGAGGAGCAGCAAGTTGGCTAGAAGAAAAAAAAATAGGAGGTAATTTCAGCTGTCATCATTTATGGGGAGAGAGTGAAAAACGGCTCACATAAACTCTCCAGACTGAATTAAAAACACTGTGCAGGGCAGGTAAATCTAAAATTACCCCACCTCCATTAGAGAAATAAATCCTGTGCTAATAGACATTAACATGCAAGGCAAGACTGCACAGGAAGTTGTGTAGACTCTTCCCTGCTACCCATACTTAGATTAAAGCATAACAGAACTGCCAGATATTTTTGGCAATTTTTGCACATAAAACTAATTCTGTAGTTAAAAGAAATTACATTTTCCCCTGAACAAGCAACATACTTTCCATTAGATAGATACCGTATGGGATATGTGATGCATGATGTCAGACATAAGACTGATGAATAAATATTCTTCACATTTTTCCAAACATTTAAAGAGTTATCTAAAGATATCCATATTTTCTCATCTATCCAATTGAAACAATATGAGCAGTCACATACTGTAGCCAGTTCTGACCTGTGCCATGCTAAATTGACACGAAAAATGTTACTCAGTCCAACCACCCCCAATGCACAGATGTGCTTGGTTTTGTTTTTCTAGATAAAAACCACTCCACTCAACAGACATTAGCTAAAGTTATACCCATTAACAGCTGTAAATGTTTAGCTCTGATTCACAGAATGTTAAAGGTTCAGCCACATGCAAGTTAGTATCCAATAATATAATCTTGGACAAGCAGTACATAACCCATACAGAATAATAGTAGAGCTTATTCAAACTTTAGAGTCAGAGTTCTTTCTATCACTGGTTTTTTGTTTCTTTTGGGTTTTTTTTTTTTTTTTTGCCTCACTTGTCTTTCTTTTTGGACTTGTTTGAAAGAGTACACAACATATCACTGTTTTCGGCCATTGTTACCATCATATATCTACTCTCGTAGGAGTACTTCCAAACAAGCATCTTCAGTGATGGATGTATGTGTCATGAATGCCCCTTTGGGGCAGAAAGACAAACACAAGCCCTGAATGGTGTTTGTGGCATTTATTAAACAAAAGAACATAACAGTCCAAAAATTGTGCTGACAAATACAAAAAGGTAACAAATAATAACTTACAAGATAAGCCTCAGAGCAAGGAGTGCTCTGGAGAAGTGGAAACACACTTCAGAGGCTGGAAGCAGGGAGGGATGAGAAGGTAATCCAAGACAATCCAATATAACCACAAAGAAACAGTGAAAGGGCAGAACTTAAATACACAGAAATGAATGAGCTGCAAGTGTGAGTCAGTGAGCGAGCAGGTAACCAAATTAACCCGTGTATTTACATGGATCTGGACAAATCTTCATGTCATCAAATCCAGTTGTAATGGTTGCAAAATGCAAGGCCAAGGCTAACATTTCTAAGCCGGTTAGCCAATCCACTCGTCAAGGTATCCTGAGCGCCATCCTGCTGCATCCTGACTTCCTTAGAATGACCAGTTTAAGGGAAGGCCTTGGAATGTTTTTATCTGAAGCTGGTGTTCACATTATAGTTTCCTAAACTTGCTAGCAAGTAAATACTGCAGGATGTCCCGTCCGTGTGCACTGGTAGTAATCAGGATGTTGAAATGCGTCGATACGGTGATGTTGTTAAAAGACTGACTCTGATTGATTAGAGCGTCGCTGTTATGTATGTAAATAGGCTGGTATTACAAAGATGGCAGCCGGGTTGTCATGGGATAGACCGGGGTGGCTACTACCGGTTTCCGGTGGTGACGCCGCCCAGGGTATAAAAGAGTGGGCAGAAGAGGCTCTGCCTCTTTTGTCGTGGAGCCACCTGGCCAGCAGGAGAGTGCTGTAAGCCTCTGTACATAGTTTGTGTATTGTAAATAATAAACCCCTGTTAACCGAGGTGAGACTCACTCTTCCTACCTACATTATGGACATAACAAATGGTGACGAGGTAAAAGTGGTAATGGAATGCTCTATTGCTAGCTTTTGGCCGTTCCTCAAGGCTCCGGGCGAGCCGCTTGTGCCGTGGCCTAGGTGGTTCGCTACCTTTACCAACTATCTTGTTGCACTGGGTTTGGGAGATATGGAGAAGCTCCGTGCGCGAGCTGTGTTAGTACATAATTTAGGAATGGAAGGGCAGAGGATTCTTGAGAATTTGGGAGGAGCGGACAGCTTTGACGATGTGGTGCAGCTAATGGCACGCTACTTTAAGGCACCGGAGAATGTCATTGTGAAACACATTTGATTCTGACAGTGCCACCAGCGGTCGAGAGAGCTCGTGCAAAGATTTGTGGCAGACCTCCGAGAGCTGGCGAGGGAATGCAGATTTGGGACCCTGGAGGACGAGATGATTCGGGACCAGTTGGCAGACCACATCTGTTGCACGGCGGCCTGGTCCAGGTTGTTGACTCAACCAGGAGAGATGACGTTAGCGGAGGCTGTCGAGCTCGCCCCACAGTACGAGGCAGCAGAGACCATCGTGAGGGGCCTAACCAAAGGGGCCCCTCTGGATAAGAATGTGTCTTGTGCTGAGGTACTGCGTCTGGACCCTTGTGATGGCGAGTGTGGGGAGGATGATTTTGCCTCTGTGGTCAGGGTAAGGTCTGCCCCTGGTACGCCAAAATGTTATGGATGTGGGTCCACTGAGCACCGCTATAAGTCCAGAGTGTGCCCGGTGAAAGGAAAGCATTGTGGCGAATGCGGTCTTTTAAACCATTTTGCCAGGGTGTGCGAAAACTTCGTACGCAGGAGCCGTGGGAAAGATCCAGGTGGTGCGCAGAAGACTCTGACCATTGTGCATACCGTCTCCACAGAGACGACAGGGAGAATTGGGTGCAACGTCACGTTGGATGGAGTCGAGGTCCCGCTCTTAGTGGACACAGGAGCGGTGATCTCTGTCCTGAATCTTGAGACCATGGACAGACTGTTTTCCTGCCGACAGATAAGAAGGCAACGAGTGGAATATTATGGTTATGGGCGGAACAGGTTGGCTATATTCGGCTATGTGGAGATGGAGGCCCGATATAAGGACAGTGTGGCGCCCAGCGTTTGCATTAACGTTTCTGCATCCGGTGTTAACGTTATGGGTTGCAACCTATTTTACAGCCTTGGGTTCTCCATTATGAACGTCTCCGGTGAAAAATGGTCTGGATGCTGACTGTGGGGCCGACCTGTTCCTACCTTGGAGGGTGCTGAGGTGTGGGATTTGGACTGGATGGTCAATGTGAATTTGGGAGTGCACACACCCCGCCACGCGGAGATCTCTCGGGACGGACCCGATGCCATCACGCAGGCTGCCCTGGATGAGGGTGCCGGACGGCACAATGGGACCCCCGATGAAGCTCATCAGGACGAGGTGCCAACGCCGGGAGAAAACGGGGCTAGACCGCGGAGCGTGGTTATCGTAAAGCGCTCCCAGTAACGACCTGCCAAGAGGAGACCCAGGAGAGCCCACGTGTCGGAGCAGCTGGAGTCAGGGGCCAGTCGCAGGACTGGTGATCTGATGAAAAGTAAGTGGGCTCCCTCGAAGACCAAGGTTGATGCTCGAGTACGTAGAGATCACAGTCCACGCAAACAGCGGGACAACCAGAGGCAGTTCCAGGTGGAGCCCGGTCAGATGGAGGAAGTTGGGCGCAGGTCTTTCCACGTCTGGAGACACCCGAGGGATATATGGCTGCCAGAGGTGGAGAGGAGACGGCGCAGCAGGAGCCCTGATGTGAAGAGACGGAGATGCCTTGAAAGGGATCCATCTGGGGACTGAGGGTTTTATTTTGCATGTTTGCGTTGTTTCTTCAGTCCTGTTTTATGTTGGTTTTCCTATTTGGTACCCCGGTAAATTAAAAAAAAAAAGAGGGTGAAAAGTAAGGGAATTTGATAAATTTGAGCTCTTTGTATGGTAAGTTTTCTTTATGTTTTGTGTTGTTCTGACCAGTGGGGCTCATCTATGCAAAGTTATGTGCTATTTTGAAAGAAATTTTATTGAAATATTGTTTAATGTGCCCAATTTTGAGGGGTAGGACATGTTCGACCTTGGTAAATTGTGTTGAATTTTGGGGTTTAATTAGTCTGGCCAGTGGCTTCTCTGTGTGAATGTACATTAGTATTTTTCTAGAGTTTGCCTGGCTCGTGTGACTGGTAATGATTGGATTTTAAGTATTTATTGGAATTTGGTTTAATTAGATTGTTTTATTTGTGTTGCCCCTTTGATGCATGTTTACTCTGTGTGCCCATTGTGGGGTGGGAGCTGGGGTGGGGGCCACCTATAGGAATTGTCTTGTGCTTTATTGTATGTGTTTAAAGGGATTACTTTCAGTTAGAAACACGGCCTATTATTATTTTGTTTGTATATTCTCCTGTTCCAAGCAGCAGAATAATCCGCTCGGCCATGTAGGGTGTGCTGGTGGTCCACCCAGCCCCTCAGCCTTAGCTGTGTGAGTGGATAGGTGTTTGTTTATTTTCTGTACATATTTTTGGATTAGTGCATGTGTCAGGTGATAAATTTGGGTGGGTTATTTGTGCGCTTGGCATTTTTTTTGAGGGGGAGAAATGTTATGTATGTAAATAGGCTGGTATTACAAAGAGGGCGGCTGGGTTGGTCATGGGACAGACCAGGGTGGCTACTACTGGTTCCCAGGGTATAAAAGAGTGGGCGGAAGAGGCTCTGCCTCTTTCGTCGTGGAGCCACCTGGCCAGCAGGAGAGTGTCGTTAGCCTCTGTACATAGTTTGTGTATTGTATATAATAAACCCCTGTTAACCGAGGTGAGACTCACTCTTCCTTCCTACATTATGGACATAACAGTCGCCTCCTTCTTTTTTTTTTCTTTGGTGCATGGAGATAGTGAATTTTTCATTGCAACACATGTAAACTTAATTCTGATTAGCTAAATCATTTCAGAAAGATTGCTCACCTCCTTACATTTTACATAGCAACAAAAAAAAACTAATTTCTGATTGGATGATTAATGTTCCCACAGTGGCAAGCCCGTTTTTTTCTCCCTGTAGACATCTGTCAGGATTCAGACTACATGTTACACAATACTGTACATGTAATATAAAATACATTTATTTTCACAATGTTTCAATAATTTCTTCTCTTTTTCTTCCTAAATTTCTGAGGAAGCGCCACCTCCCTTGACTCCTCCTACAAGCTGTCACTGATACGTATATACACACAGGACACAGGAAGATGGACGTGTTATGTCTGTAAATGACGGAGAGCGAGGCGAGGCTTCATGCAGCAAACAACTCCCTAACTTTATTACAGAACAGGGTTTATATACAGAGTGGGCCGTGCTCGCCTGACGTCACCCTGTGGGTGGGCACGGCATCCCAGACACACATATCCATACACCCTCCCCCTCAAAAAAACCAAGCACACAGGAAACCCACCCAAATCAGGTAACCCGACTCACACACTAAGAACAGAGAGAAAACACATCACATTCACACAAACAATATAACTGGACCTAGTCTCCACAAAAATAAAATTAACCCCATATTCTCACTCACTCACATGCACACCAGCATCAGATATATATACACAAATCACTATTTACACAAATAAATAATTAAGTGACACCATAGTCTCTGGGCAGCCACCATTCACATAGTAGCCATGGAGGGCCTGGGCACCCCCACGGCATCCTCCAGTTCTGTGACTGCCCCCAAGGGTCGAAACACTCCTTTCTCCTCAAGCCATCACTCTGATGAACTCCTAACATTCACCTAGTCCTACCTGTTTGCTGTACTCATGACTTTTCATCCATTATTACATTGCACATAACTCTCACACTGCTTTTTACTTCATTCACATTATATCACTGAATCTGAGTCCACATTGAAATACTGTGTGATTGTATATTTTTTCATATATTTCTGCAAAGTGTGGTTAGTCTGAGTAAATAACTGCATATATTCCTGTATATATTTGCATCCTTTTATAGAAACGTGGACAGACTGTAATTTACTGTTGTCATTGAATCCTTATTTAAATCCTCCACCTGAACAACGAGAGCAAGTTTTTAGCCAAAGTCAAATTCCTTGTATGTGTTGTGCATACTTGGCCAATAAAGCTGATTCTGATTCTGATTCTGATTCTGGCCAGCCTGTCTCCACCTCTCCAAACTGGCTTCTTCTCCCTGGGCCGAATCCCGCTGTCAACCCGCAGGGAAACCCGACCCGGTCTCCCGTGCCCGCCACGTCGTCTTCGAACCCTCATTCTGCGTTGTGCCGTCCCGCCAACCCAGTTCAAACTCTCGCTCTGATGATGGCGTTTGGCGCTCAGCAAAACCACGCCAAAATGTTCCACTCTGCTCTCTATTCTTTTGGCTTCGAACACTCCGAACTCCTGTGGTTGTGCTCCTGGGACCACCGAAACCCACTCGTCTGCGCCGCTCGCTGCCACCGTGTCCTGCGGCTGCTGTCGCTCCCCTCCGGGGCCCGCACCATCACCTTCACTGTGCTCGTTCACTGACTCGGGCTCCCCGCCGCTGCATCCAGCATTCTCAGTCCCGGTACTCCGCTGTGCCGTCACCGTGCCCGGCTCTCGTCATTCATTTCTGGGGTTCACACCATCACCGTCGTCGGGCTCGCTCACCAACCTGGGCTCCTCGCCGCTGCATCCATCGCTTTCAGTGTTGGTGCTCCGCTGTGTCGCCATCATGTCCGGCTGCGGCTCTTCCCCGAAGTCCTCAGCCTGCACTGTCCCGCTCACCCGCTGTACAGCCTCCAACAGCGGGGCCGACTCCTGCTGTGTCACCTCTCCGTCTTGCTGCATCACCTCTCCAGGGCTCTCGACGTCACCCTCACCGGTCACGTCCTCCGACACCGGCTCCTGATCGTCTTTCCCAGCACTCCCGGTCACGGTGCTTCTCTGTGCCGTTACTGCGTCAATGGCCAGGGGCTCCTCCACATGTGGTCCCGGTTCTGCCTCGAGGCCCAGTTTCGCGCAATTAGCCTCGTTTTGGCGCGAAACTAGCTTGTCAGCTAGCCTGTCCATAGGCTCCGACTGAGCCATTAGCTCTCCAAAGCTAGCTAGCTCCTGCTTGACCAACGCCATCAGCTTCTTCGCCTGCAACTCTCTGGCCCTTGACTGCTCCGTGAAATGTGCCTCCATGAGCCCGACAGCCTCCACGTAGTCCTCACTTGTGCCTAGCAAGTCAAGAATCCTTCGGCCCTCCGCGCCGAGGTTACAAACCAAGATGGCCCACCATTGTCTCCCGTCAAGCCGAGGGAAACCCAGCGAGGCGACGTACCCCTCGAATTCCTGTCTCCAATGCGGCCACGAAATCAACGGCTCACCCGTGTCCTCTAGAAACAGCCACAGCCGCTGCTCATACCAGCACGCACCCATTTTGCTCCTCGTCGCCAAATGTTATGTCTGTAAATGACGGAGAGCGAGGCGAGGCTTCATGCAGCAAACAACTCCCTAACTTTATTACAGAACAGGGTTTATATACAGAGTGGGCCGTGCCCGCCTGACGTCATCTTGTGGGTGGGCACGGCATCCCAGACACACATATCCATACACCACAGGTCGTTCTTCATGTAAGCAGCTTGTTAAGTTTGAAATTTTTATGTCAAACTTTAATTACACAAATGGCTCTAGTATATGCCTTGGGAGAGGGTGATGGCTGTTAAAATTTAAAGTGGTTCCATTTTGAAGTCTAACTGCTAGATTTAACTGAATATTACTTGTTGATCCTTTAAAGAAAATAAGTGTCTAAAAGAGGAGGTTATACTGGTTATATTCATTAATATTTGTTCTGTTCTAAGGACGACAGTGAAATATTATCGGGTTTGACCAGTGTCCTCTATGGAAAAGTGAGCAGGGATTTTCACTGGCATGATAGATTGCAAAGGGATTTAAAGACTTTTTTGTTTGTTTGTTTTTTTTTTTTAAATTTTTGGACACAGTGCTAATGACTATGTGTTTATGTTTGGTTACAGATCTGCTTGTTTATGAGTGCATATGTGTGTGACCTCCAGCGTGTAACGTAGCTGATTGTTGGTTGCAGAGTGCCTATAACTCTGTGTGTGTGTGTGTGTGTGTGTGTGTGTGTGTGTGGTGCTGGCAGTGATGTATGCGTGGACAGTTTTTAGCCCCTGTGGCCTGGATAAACGTTTGCAGTCCAGTGCATCACCGTGACAACAGGTATTAGGATATAATTTAACCGTGAAGCTTAATGGAGCTCGAGTAACAAGGCCCAGAGCTGGTGTCCTGCCTGTCTCTCCCATCATGTCAGCTTGGCTGGTGGACAACAAGGCTCCATCACCCACCTACACCCACAGCGGCTTCTTAACGTGAAAGAAATGCCTCCGCTCTTCCACCTGGCTGCCTTGGAACAATAGGGCATGCTTTAACTCATGCACATTATGGAAACAACACCAGAGAGGGCAATCTTTAATGCGATTATGGCTGTATGATGGTGATGAAGCAGTAAAGTCGTTATAATCTCAGACAAGGACGTCTGTATGGGTTTATGATTTTTATATAAAGAGAAGGCAGACGACAAAAACAATCTACAAAGTACAATGCATCTTTTAATTCTCTTAATGCATATGTTTATTTATTTAAAAGACTGGCAAACCTTAGCAGGCTTAAAGATAAAGAAGATAGAGCGACTTCAAATAAAGCAGCAACAGATTAAACACCACAAGTCAACCAAATCCTACTGGTTAAAACAGAAGATAATGTGTACCGATAAATTTAAAAGCACATGTTCCTTTATTTAGTCGTCTCGAGAAAAATGTAGTGCTGAATATTTTTCTTTCTCTTTCTATATTCTTTCAAACAACTAAAATATGAAAAAATTACATCGTTTTCTCAAGTTTTTATTTTCTGATTTCCACGAGTTGTTCAAATTTATCCAAAATTCAAGCTGAACTAAAAC
The DNA here is from genome assembly GCA_020510985.1 of Pholidichthys leucotaenia. NCBI lineage: Eukaryota > Metazoa > Chordata > Actinopteri > Cichliformes > Pholidichthyidae > Pholidichthys > Pholidichthys leucotaenia. The sequence goes on along the minus strand of CM035849.1, from coordinate 90,320,986 downwards.
TTCTCTCAGAAACTAAACTTGGGTCTCATGTTAATTCTAAAGAAAGACACTTCATGCCATACTACAGGAGTGTCAAACATACAGCCCACGGGCCAAAACTGGCCCGCCAGAGTCCAAATCGGCCCACGGGATGAATTTGCAAAGTGTGAAAATTAAATCATATAATACAAGAGCAGCACTTTTTCAATAAAGTAACGCTATTCCCAATTTGTTCATTTGGAGTTGCACAAGAGTAGCAGACACAAAAGTGATCCCCAGTTTACACTGAGGGAGTCTGCTATGTAGGTTTGGAGGACAGGATTTCTTCCAGAAAGACTCTCCAAGGCATACTTTTCCCACATGTCTACTATTATTTCGTCAATTAGAAAGAAAATGGCGCTCTACTAATTTAGATGAAATCTATTTAGCTTGGAGAAATCATCTTTTAATTTATAAAAAATCTCTTAGAAAAGCTAGAACGAGTTATTACTCTGCATTAATAGAAGAGAACAAGAATAATCCCAGGTTTCTTTTCAGTACTGTAGCCAGGTTGACAAAGAGTCAGGACTCTGTCAATCCTAGCATCCACTTAGAGCTTACTAGTCAGGACTTTATGAACTTTTTCAATAATAAAATTTCATCCATCAGAGATAAAATCAATCAGATTCTTCCCACAGTTAACTTAAATACTGTAACTACTACAACTCCTTCTATTGATGTCTGTCTTGATGAGTTTACTCCAATCGACCTTTGTGAGTTAGACAAAATAGTTTCCTCATCCAAACCTTCAACTTGTCTTTTAGACCCTATTCCTACCAGGTTATTTAAAGAAGTCTTCCCACTTATTGGTAGCTTTATTCTTCATATAATCAATTCTTCATTAACTTTAGGCCATGTACCGCAGGCTTTTAAAACGGCTGTAATTAAACCCTTACTCAAAAAGCCAACGCTAGATCCAGGAGCTTTAGCTAACTATAGACCAATCTCTAATCTCCCTTTCATTTCAAAAATCTTAGAAAGAGTTGTTGCTACGCAATTATTTGACCACCTGCAGGGAAATGGTTTATTTGAGGAGTTTCAATCTGGGTTTAGAATCCATCATAGCACTGAAACAGCCTTAGCGAAGGTCACTAACGACCTCCTCATTGCATCTGATAATGGACTAGTTTCTGTACTTGTCCTTTTAGATCTTAGTGCAGCTTTTGATACTATTGATCATAATATTCTACTTGATAGATTAGAACACTATGTTGGACTTAATGGAACTTCGTTGCAGTGGTTTAGATCTTATTTATCTGATAGGTTCCAGTTTGTTCATGTAAATGATGAGTTTTCTCTCAGCTCAAAGCTTAGTCATGGAGTTCCACAGGGATCTGTGCTTGGCCCTACTCTTTTTAGTTTATATATGCTTCCGTTAGGCAACATTATTAGAAAGCACTGTATACATTTTCACTGTTATGCAGATGACACACAATTATACCTGTCAATGAAGCCAGATGATACTAATCAATTAGCCAAGTTAGAAGCCTGTCTTAAGGAAATCAAAGTTTGGATGACTTGTAATTTCCTGCTATTAAATTCAGATAAGACTGAAGTCATTCTTGTTGGTCCAAAAAACCTTAGAAATTCCTTTCCAAATCAAACTTTCAGTTTGGATGCAGTTACTCTTTCTCTTAATAGCTCTGTGAGGAACCTCGGAGTTATTTTTGATCAGGATTTGTCCTTCAATTCACATATTAAATTTGTTTCTAAGACTGCCTTCTATCATTTGCGTAATATTGCCAAGATTAGGAGCATCTTGTCTCAGAGTGATGCTGAGAAGCTGATCCACGCTTTTGTTAGCTCGAGATTAGATTATTGTAATTCTTTATTATCAGGCTGTCCTAAAACATCTTTAAAAAGTCTTCAGCTGATCCAAAATGCTGCAGCAAGAGTTTTAACAGGTACTAGAAAGAGAGATCATATCTCTCCGGTTCTGGCCTCCCTTCATTGGCTTCCCATAGAGTTTAGAATTAAGTTTAAAATCCTTCTTCTTACTTACAAAGCTCTAAACAATCAGGCTCCTTTTTATTTAAAAGATCTGATACTACCGTATCATCCTAACAGAGCACTACGCTCCCAAAATGCAGGTTTACTTGTAATACCTAGAATCTCCAAAAGTACAATGGGAGGCAGAGCCTTCAGTTATCAAGCTCCTCTCCTGTGGAATCAGCTGCCAATCTGGATTCGGGAGTCAGACTCGATCTCTGTTTTTAAGAATAGGGCTAAAACCTACCTTTTTGATATAGCCTACAATTAGGGAGGGATCATGTGTTTTCTGAACCCTCCCTTAGTTATGCTGCTAATAGGTTTAGTCAGCCGGGGGACCTCCAGTAATGCACTGGGCCTCACTCCTTTCCTCACTCTCTATGAAATATTTTTTTTTTTTGCTGGTCATTAACATTTGTTTTTTCTCTCCCATAGATTGAGTCCCCATCGTGCTGTTTGCTCTCTACATGTCTGTTCTTTTCTTCTTCTCTATCCCCTCACCCCCCAGCCAGTCGCAGCAGATGACTGCCCCTCCCTGAGCCTGGTTCTGCTGGAGGTTTCTTCCTGTTAAAAGGGAGTTTTTCCTCTCCACCGTCGCCAAGTGCTTGCTCACAGGGGATCGCCTGATTGCTGGGGTCTTTCTGCAACTGTGGGGGTCCTCCCTACAGTTGATAGTGCTATGAGATGACTGTTGTTGTGAAATGGCGCTATATAAATAAAGTTGAATTGAATTGAATTGAATTGAATTATTATCTCTTCTGGCCCATAACAAATTGCTAAAATATGCAACAAGTTTTTTTTTATGGATTCCGGATCCAGCACACACTGAAATGTCACGGTATTTACTGTTTTTAATAACTGTTCTTTAAAAATACATTTACTCTGTGACTCGCAGCTCATCAGGTGCTTGGGGGGGGGGGGGGGTGTCAGTTTGCTGCCTTTTACCAGATGTTTTTATGGTTGGAACCAGTTTTTCTTGTCACAAATTTTTTTGAACATGTTCAAAACAAGAAAAGCTACCTGTGTCGTGCCAAAAAGTGATGGGCCACCAGAAACTGATTGACTCACTGTGGGAGTGTGCCTCGCTTGGCTAAAGCCACTTCTCTTCTGATTCTGAGGCAGATGGCTGCTTTTGAGCAAAGTGGACGTAACTTTTTGTCCATGCAATTGGCAAAGGTATGTCTGTGAATATTTAATGCAGTGAGGGATTAGTCACAATTTTAGATCCATGAGTTTTATGTTAGAATAATCAGATATGACATTTTATCCTGTAGCAGCTTTTGATGTTTTGCCTTATATGTTAAGAAATATGCTGAAATTAACAAAATCTGTGTATAATGATGTAAAAGTCAATAAAGCCTTTCTTTCCCATGAATACACAATAGTGTTTGTGCATTATTTACCTCCTGTAATTATAATAATAATAAGTTTATTTATAGAGCACTTTTCACAGAGTCACAAAGTGCTTAACATGGTAAAAAACAAAATAAAAACACAGGCACATAAAACTGTAAAAAATAAAAACAAAGTAAACAGTAAAAGCACATAAAAATACAATCAACACATAGTTAATTAAAAAGCCAGGCTAAAAAGGTGGGTCTTTAGTTGCTTCTTAAAAACATCAATGGAAGGTGCAGATCTAAGTTCAAAAGGTAAGGAGTTCCAAAGTCTGGGAGCAACAGCAGCAAAGGCTCTATCGCCGTTGGTTCTGAGCCTAATGCTAGGGACTACCAATAGATTCTGACGAGAAGACCTGAGAGACCTGCTGGGCTGGTGTAGATGGAGCAAGTCACTAATATAAAAAGCCGCCTCTTCATGAATGGCTTTATAAGTAAGAACAAGAACTTTAAAATCAACTCTATAATTTACAGGAAACCAATGCAAGGAGGCCAAAACGGGAGTGATATGACAGAATCTACTGGACCTAGTTAGTAATCTTGCAGCAGAGTTCTGGACTAACTGTAGGCAGTGTAAAGAGGATTTGCTAAGACATGTGAAAAGAGCATTAGAGTAGTCCAAACGTGAAGAAACAAAGGCATGAATAATGATTTCTAACTGACTGTAGGAAACCAATGACCTAATTTTGGATATATTCCTAAGGTGGGAAAAACAACTCCGGGTCAGAGATTTGACATGCTGATCAAAACTCATCGATTGATCGAAAATGACACCAAGATTTTTTAGATTAGACCGTACATGAGAGCTTAATGAACCAATGCTAATAACCATCTTAGAAATTAGATTATCAGGTGCTACAATAAGGACTTCAGTTTTATCAGCATTAAGTTGCAAAAAGTTACTAGACATCCAGTCCTTAATTGCGGGCAGACAATCATGAATAATTTTTAAATTGTCAACATGGTCAGGTTTAAAAGAGAAAAGTAGCTGTAAATCATCAGCGTAGCAGTGATAAGACACACCTTTAAATTTGCTGATGATAGAACCAAGTGGCAGCATATATAGGGCAAATAAAAGTGGACCCACAATAGAACCCTGAGGCACCCCACAGGTTAAAGGAGCAGAATCAGATGAATAAGAGCCAACAGCCACGGAAAAACTCCTACCAGAAAGGTAGGAGAAAAACCAATCCAGAGCATTTCCAGAAATACCTACCCACTGCTGCTACTTTTCCTCCGGCTCTTTGTCTATGAGGTAAACACGTTCGGCACCATGGCAGGCAGGATACATTATTCCAGGGACATGTTGCTGCATTTAAACACGGTTGATGCAGCGGCTGTGATTGAGCCTAAGCCGCAACTGCCGGACTTTATTTTGAGAGATGGACATAGCGGTGAAAAGAGAGACGGCAGAAGGAAGCGCGGAAGGTGTGGAGGTGTGAAATTGCGCCTGAGGAGACGTCAGTTTAGTAACATTCCTCTTTCTTCAATGATTTTTGGGAACGTACAGTCTCTGAGAAACAAGGTGGATGAAATTCAAGGGAATGTACGCTACCAGAAGGACTTTAAGAACTGCTGTGTCATGGCTTTCATGGAATCTTGGCTTACTGCGCATGACCGAGATGCAGACCTGTGGATTGACGGCTTTGGAGCCCCTCTGCGCTCGGATCGGCAGGATGAGGTAACGGGGAAGCGTCAGGGGGGCGGCGTATGTTTATATATTAATAAGCAATACTGCACATCTGTCACGGTCAGAGAGCACATCTGTACACCCGATGTGGAGCTGCTGTCAGTGTCACTATGCCCCTTTTATTTGCCTCGCAAGTTCCCCCAACTTTTCATCACAACTGTGTACATTCGTCCGAGGGCAGACGCTGACTCCGCCTGCAGCACAATCTTTGATGTGATCCAGCAGCTGCAATCAATTTCTCCAGAGGCGCCAAACTTCATTCTTGGGGATTTTAACCATGTTTCTTTAAAGAAGACACTTAAAAACTTTTATCAGTATGTCTCCTGCCCAACCAGGCGAAAAAAGACATTGGACCTGTGCTATGGATCCATAGAGAGGGCCTATAAATCACTCCCCCTTCCTCCTTTAGGATCCTCAGATCACAACTGTGTACATTTGCTGCCCACATATAAAACTGCTCTCAGAAGATGCACGGTGGCGCAGTGGTTAGCACTGCGGCAGCACAGTTTACCCTTGGCCGGGGGATTGTGGGGATCGTGGGATCGTGGGTTCGATCCCAGCCCCCGACCAACAGTGATCTGTGTGGAGTTTGCATGTTCTCCCCGTGTTGCGTGGGTTTACTCCGGGATTTCTCCGGTTTCCTCCCACATGCCAAAAACATGCATGTTAGGTTAATTGGCTGTTCTAAATTGTCCCTAGATATCTGTTTCCTATAGGCCCTTAGAATAGAGGGTTAGTATTAATGAAAGCGCTTTGAGTGGTCTTTGTGACTAGAAAAGCGCTATATAAGTGCAGGTTAGTTAGTTAGTAGTTAGAAGAGGCAAGGTGGAGACGAGAGACACTGATGTGTGGACAGAAGATTCAGTGCACAGCCTCCAGGAATGCTTTGACTGTACCGACTGGGAGATGTTCAACACTGGCCGGCGGGGATGATTTGGACTCTTTGGTGGACGTCACATGCTCATACACGTCTTTCTGTAAAAATAAGATTGTTCCACGTAAACGTGTCAAAATATATCCCAACAACAAACCATGGGTTACAAAATCAGTTAAATCCTGCTTACAGAGGAAAGCACTTGCCTTTAAACAGGGGTCTGTTTCTGAGCTACACGTTGCCACAAAGGAGCTGAAAGGCCGAAATTTTAAGAGCAAAACAGAATTATAAATCAGAGTTGGAAAGCAAGATGGCAACAAAGAAACTTGGTTCAGCCTGGGCCTGTATGAAAACTACTGCAGGCCTTCAGAGCACAGAGTGCAGTAATCGTGTGTTTTTAGATGGTTTTAATTCAGACACAGAGCTGGCTAATGCTCTTAATTGTTTTTATGGTCGTTTTGACTCCTTTGATTTTAGCACAGAAATCCAAGATTTGAAACAGAAACTCAAAGACAATCAGCACTTTAATATTGAGGTGCAGGATGTTAAAAGGGAGTTCTGTGCTGTAAAAGTGAACAAAAGTCAGGGCCCTGATAATATATGTGGGCGCTTGGTAAAGTCCTGTGCACATGAACTGAGTCCTATATTTCATTACATTTTCAATAAGTCCTTACAGACACAACATGTGCCTAAGATCTGGAAAGAAGCCGTGGTTGTTCCCGTTCCAAAATCCAGCTGTCCTAAAACGGTAAACGACTTTAGACCAGTTGCTTTGACTTCAATTTTAATGAAAATTTTTGAAAAACTGGTCAGATGTGAGGTCCTAAAGCAGACTGAGCATGCATTGGATCCTCTGCAGTTTGCCTATAGGCCACACAGAGGAGTGGAGGACGCCACTGTCACTCTGTTTAACATGCTTTTTAAACATCTGGATTTTAATGGGACACACGCCAGACTTTTATTTGTGGACTTTTTCTCCGCCTTTAATACAATCCAACCTCATATCTTAGTTGAAAGGCTCCTGCAAAAATTTGATTTGAGCAATAATCTGGTGGGTTGGATTCTGGATTTCTTAACCAACAGGATGCAGAGAGTAAGGGTCAATGGTACATTGTCTGACCTAAAGTGCTCTTCTACTGGCTCTCCTCAGGGGTGTGTGTTGTCACCACTACTCTTCATCCTGTACACAAACATGTGTCGGAGCAGACATGACAACAGACACATTATAAAGTATGCTGATGACTCAGTTATTGGCAGTCTCCTCCAGGATGGTGAGAGTGGCCACGGCCCAGTAGTTGATGATTTTGTTCACTGGTGTGAGGATTCCTACCTGCAGCTGAATACGACAAAAACTAAAGACATGATTATTGACTTTAGGAGGAAAAATCCCAGGCACAAAGTCACCATACTAAAAGGCCAGACTGTAGAAGAGTTTGGAATAACGAGGCGATGTGATTTATAAACCAAAGTTTAATACCAGCTTCGCTCTTCTAACAAGTCTCATCTCAGTGCAGAAGCAGAATAAGAGGTCGAACACATTCAGACCTACATACTTATACCTATGTGACTGAGATCATCCTGCGCAGTTCGCCCACTCGGGGACACGAACCCGCGACCTACCAGTCAACTACACAGTTCGAGCATGGGAGACACAGCACGATCGCGCTGAGCTAAAGGTCCGACCGATAGCTCAGCGCTACCGATACTGTATGAGGCTTTTCGGGAGGGAGGTTTTACTAACGTTCTACGCCGAACAGTACTAGTTGGCATCCGTTACACTCTCCCCCTAAAACCTCACTCCCATCCCGGGTTCACGGCACCATTGTGACTGAGATCATCCTGCGCAGTTCGCCCACTCGGGGACACGAACCCGCGACCTACCAGTCAACTACACAGTTCGAGCATGGGAGACACAGCACGATCGCGCTGAGCTAAAGGTCCGACCGATAGCTCAGCGCTACCGATACTGTATGAGGCTTTTCGGGAGGGAGGTTTTACTAACGTTCTATGCCGAACAGTACTAGTTGGCATCCGTTACACCTACATATAACAAAAGACATTGCATATCAAAGCTGACATCCCACATTAGCTTAATCCCCCCTCCTTTGTCTTCTGACTCCTCCACCTGGCCCTGGGAAGTCAGGGCGATCGATCTGGTCTCCACCGCTGCGCCTCGGATGCTCTTTGATCTTCGCTGGCGGTTGAGACCTCTTGTCCTGTTCTGAGGCGTGAGGTCGTTGCACATATGTAATCACCAAACATTCTAATATGCTTATACATATGTAGGTTATGGGATATATGATTAATATAAACCACAGCCCCCCACCAAACGACTAAGAAAAGGACAATCAAAGTAAGTCCACAGTTTAAGATAATTTCTATAACATACTATACTGTTAAACCTCTTGACAAGGAAGAAACTTTTCCAGCAGCCATGCTCCTGTAGAGAATTCAGTGGTAATCATAACAGCATAGTAATATCACAAATCAATCTTAAAACTGTCACAGCACAATCTGATAAAATAGTTAACACTTTTGGTTAATTTGCATCAGTCCCTGTGCTGTCTGGGTTTTAATCTTCTCCCGAATCTGCTGTGGGTCCGCTTGGGCGTCCTGGCGGGACCTTCCTGTAAGGAATCTGCAGCTTGGGGAGGAGAGTGGTTATTTGTTCCCTGCAGGGGGGTTGAGTCTTTTTTCTTGGGGGGTCTACCCCGCCGAGGTGCCCTCGCCACCCGTGCAGGTTCGTCTCTCAACAAGAAAGCAGGTTTAAGTCTGTCAATGCTGACTGTTTCTTTTCTGTCCCCTAAATCAAGCACAAAATGCTTATCACCAGGTTCCAGCACTCTGAATGGTCCATCGTATGGTGGACGGAGGGTTGATTTTGAAGCATCATGCCTAACAAAAACGAATTCGGCGTTTTTTAAAGCTTGGGGGACAAAAACCTGTGGAAAAGAGTGATGTGCCGGTCTGGGGAGAGTGTTCGGTCCGTTGCTGCCTAAAGGCCTCAGGGTTGGAAGATGCCCAGGCTCTGGGTTCTCTGGTAAAAACTCACCTGGGAGTCTGAGAGGTTGTGCAAAAACTAATTCTGCTGGGGAGGCGTCTAGATCCTCTTTAGGCGCAGCACGCAACCCCAATAAAACCCAGGGAAGTTTATTTACCCAATTTGTATCCGTTAGTGAGGCTCTGAGGGCGGCCTTTAAAGATCTGTGAAAGTGCTCGCATAACCCATTAGCCTGAGGGTGATAAGCGGTGGTGCGGTGAATTGTTGCCCCTAAGCTGCTGGCCATAGCTGACCAAAGCTCTGAGACAAATTGAGGCCCCCTATCGGACGTGATGTCCGATGGGACGCCGAAACGTGCCACCCAGTTTGTCAAAAAAACGCGAGCGACTTCCGCCGCTGTGGTTGATGCCAGAGGGACCGCCTCAGGCCAGTGCGTAGTACGGTCTATCATTGTTAACAGGTGTGTGAAACCTTGAGAGGAAGGTAGTGGTCCCACGAGGTCGACATGAACGTTGTCGAACCTTCTAGCTGGGATTGGAAAAGGCTCTAGAGGGGCTTTTGTGTGCTTGTGTATTTTGGCGCGCTGACAAGACATGCAAGTTTTTGCCCATTCCTTTACATTTTTGCGCAGGCCAGGCCACACAAACTTTTCAGTGACCATTTTAACCGAGGAGGGAGTGAATTGAGTCGAAAATACGGCGGCGCCATGCAGCTGGGACTACCGGGCGAGGTCGGCCGGTTGAGATGTCACATATTGGGGGAGTACACCGTCGCGTAAACCCCTTTCCTCCAGCCTTAACCCTGTTGGTCCAGACAGGAGCGCGTGCACGTCCACGTCACTGCTTTGCTCCTCTGCCATGGCTGCGTAATCTATCCCTACGTGAATTGGGGCCGCGTACATGTTCGCGTTGGCGAAGAGTTCTGCGGCTGAGGTAGTATAATCTGTCTCCTCGTGCTCTGGCGATGTCACAGTGCGAGAGAGGCAGTCTGCTACCACGTTAAGTTTGCCTGCCACATGTCGAATGTCTGTGGTGAACTCTGAAATTGCAGCTAGCTGTCTTTGTTGCCTGCCTGACCATGGTTCTGAAATTTTAGCCATTGCAAAGGTGAGTGGTTTGTGGTCTACAAAAGCCGTGAAACGCCGCCCTTCTAACCAGAACTGGAAGTGGCGGATGGATAAATGAAGCGCTAGCAGCTCCCTGTCAAAAGTGCTGTATTTACGCTCAGTTTGGTTTAACGATTTGCTAAAAAATGCTAAAGGTTGCCAGGTTCCGCCAACGTGTTGTTCCACAGCTGCCCCTATGGCCAGGTCTGAAGCGTCTGTGGTTAGCGCAATGCGGGCCGAGGGATCAGGGTGAACCAACAGTGTGGCGTTCGCTAGAGCACTTTTTACTTCCGCGAAGGCGCGTTCGTGCTCCGGGGTCCATTCGACCGCGTTGGAAGGCTTTTGTTTTCTGAGCGCGGCATACAGGGGCTGCATGAGTTGAGCTGCGCGGGGGAGGAAACGGTTGTAAAAATTAACCATTCCCAAAAATTCTTGCAGCGATTTGACTGTTTGTGGTCGTGGAAAATTTTTTACTACGCGAACTTTGTCTGGCAATGGGACTGCCCCCTTCGGTGAAACTCTGTGTCCCAAAAAATCAATTTGTGACACACCGAGTTTGCATTTGGCTGGATTGATTATTAACCCGTGCTCTTCTAGTCTCTGAAAAACCGTAGTGAGGTGTTGTTTGTGTTCTTCCTCCGACGAGCTGGCTACCAGCATATCGTCGAGGTAGACGAACACGAAAGGGAGGTCGCGTAATACCGTGTCCATCATCCGCTGAAAGGTTTGAGCAGCGCCTTTGAGGCCAAACGGCATCCACAAAAATTCAAAAAGACCGAAGGGGGTTATTACAGCTGTTTTAGGAATGTCTTCCGCTCGAACGGGGACTTGGTGATAGCCGCGGACCAGGTCTATTTTAGAAAAAATGCACGCACCCGCCAGATGTAGTGAAAAATCTTGGATGTGAGGAATTGGGTAGCGGTCATGCGCTGTCGCATTGTTTAATCTGCGGGAATCGCCGCACGGTCTCCAAGAACCGTCGGTTTTCGGGACCATGTGTAGTGGCGATGCCCAGGGGCTTTTCGAGCGTCTGATAATGCCTAATTTTTCAAGGGTGGTAAATTCGTCCCGTGCTATGGCGAGCTTGGTCCCGTCTAAGCGCCGAGCTTTGGCGAATACGGGTGGGCCCATTGTGGGAATGAAGTATTCAACCCCGTGTTTCGCTACTGTTGCTGAAAATTTTGGAACTGTGAGTGCTGGAAATTGGGTGAGGAGTTGGTCAAACTTACCTCCTGCTGTTGTGACGTTGGCCTGCACGGGTGGTGGAGAAACTCGAGCTGAGCAGGGGATAGAAGAAAATGACAGTGCATTAATCAAGAGTCTATTTGCTAGATCGACTAACAACCCATGTGCACACAAAAAATCAGCGCCCAACATGTTAAAGCTCATCGCCGCTACAATAAATGTCCATCTATAGTTGCGGCCGTGGATGCAAAGATGCAGGTTCCTTTCACCGAAGGTGTCGATGATCGAGCCGTTGGCTGCCATCGCTCCATTTCCCCAGGGACCCATGGCCCGGTCTGCGTGGGAAGGGGTGATAAAACTCAGCTGAGCTCCAGTGTCGATCAGGAATTGTCTCCCGGTGTGTCCGTCAGTCACATACAGTAGTTTATTTTTCTCGCTGAGAGCCGCGGCTGTTAACGACCTCTCGGCTTTGGCGTTTCCTGAACTTTTGAATTTGCAGGGGGGCGCGCATTTGTACGCTCTCCCGGCGAAACGGTGGTGGTAATAGCAGAGGTCGTTCTGCCTGCTGCGTCTTGGTCGTGTTGCCACCATGGTGGGCGGGCATTGCTTGGTTGTCTGTGGTTCTCTGCTGCTCTGGGCTTCCGCGCTGAGATCTGCGGATGCTGCCGTGGCCATCTGTTCCCCGCAGGCGTTGACGAGCCGCTGCGCTTCTCGGGCCAGCGCGCGGAAGTCCTGCTGGGTGTTGCACCGCATGTTGACCAGCGTCTCTCTCATGTGTGGTGGCAGAGTGCTGAGGAAGATATATCGGAAAAGGAAGTTGTCGTTGTCCTCTTCCTTAAGCTGCAGCATGTCCTCCATGAGGGCCTTGGCTCTGCATCCTCTGTGGCCGTAGATTGCCAGGATTTTCTCTGCTCTCTCCTCGGCTGAGGGGACGAAATTCTCCACGATGATCGCCTTAAGCTCTCTGTATTTGTCATGGGCGGGCGGCCGTTGGATTATGCTCCGCGCACATCTTGACGTGGCAGCGTCGAGTTTGGCGACGATGTGATAAAATTTTGTGTCGTCTGCCATTATGCCCGCCAGTGCAAACTGAGCCTCAGCTTGCTGGAACCACGAGCTCGGGTCTTCCTGCCAGAAGTCTGGCAGCTTGACGGTGACGGCGTTTGTGTGGGCCGTCCCTGATGTGTCCGCCGGGTGAGAGCGCCTTTCTTCCGCTCTCACGGCGGGGCTGGTGCTCGGTTGAGCCCTCTCTGTAGCTTCTGCTGTGGGGGAACGTCGTCCATCTGTTCCCCTGTCTGCATGGGCGCCGGCGCTTGCCTGGGTCGCCTCCGATGAGTCAATCGCGGGAGAACGTCTCTGTTCCATCCTCGCGTCAGGGTCACCAGTGTAGAAGAGCTTGGAATAACGAGGCAATGTGATTTATAAACCAAAGTTTAATACCAGCTTCGCTCATCTAACAAGTCTCATCTCAGTGCAGAAGCAGAATAAGAGATCAAACACATTCAGACCTACATACTTATACCTACACATAACAAAAGACATTGCATATCAAAGCTGACGTCCCGCATTAGCTTAATCCCCCCTCCTTTGTCTTCTGACTCCTCCACCTGGCCCTGGGAAGTCAGGGCGATTGATCTGGTCTCCACCGCTGCGCCTCGGATGCTCTTTGATCTTCGCTGGCGGTTGAGACCTCTTGTCCTGTTCTGAGGCGTGAGGTCGTTGCACATATGTAATCACCAAACATTCTAATATGCTTATACATATGTAGGTTATGGGATATATGATTAATATAAACCACACAGACCACCGAATGTGTACTATCCTACAAATATCTTGGGACGATTATTGATAGTAATTTAAACTTTGAAGAGAACTGTGAAAGGGTGTGCAAAAAGGGTCAGCAACATTTGCATTGCTTGAGAAAACTTGCACGCTTCCAAATTGACCAAACCATAATGACAATGTTTTATCAGGCTTTTATTGATTCTGTTTTATCCTTTTCTTTAGTGTCATGGTTTGGTCAGATAAAACTGAAACAGAGGAAATCCTTGGATCAGGTAGTTAGATGGTCCAGTCGTTTGCTTGGTGAGCCACAGCTGAACCTGACATCCCTGTACGCCAGACAAAGTACAGAGGATGGCTACCTCCATTTTAAATGATGACTCCCACCCTTTGCACTGCCACTTTCAGCTTCTTCCCTCAAGACGGAGGTTTGCTGTCCCAAAAAGTAGAACCCAGCGCTACAAAAACAGCTTTGTCCCTGCTGTTGTCAAAGAGTTGAGCAAGCTGTAAGAATATATTGCACATAATTTAGGTACCTATTTATTAACTCCATTTTATATTTACTTATTTTTGTAGGATGTCACTTGGGTTCTAAATATTTATTGGGTTTTAGACCTTTGAGTTTTTAACCTCTTTGACTAGTTTTTAACTTTTAATATGACCCTTCTCTCTTACCTCTGGATTTTCCCTCATCTCTTCGTCTTTTTATACCCTGATTGATGGAGTCTTGAGTATTTTTATCATGTTTATAGTCAGCTTCATATGTGCCTGTGTTTGTGTCTTTGTTGAATGTAATTAGTGGCTTGTAAATATGGATGTCACCAGACTGCAAAACAAATCTACCTACGTGTACAAATAAAGTAACCTGAACCTGAACCTGAACCAATTTCTATGCCTTTGCAACAAAATACAATGATCAATAGTATCAAATGCTGCAGTAAGATCTAATAACACTAAAACACAGCATTTGGTTCAGGTTCAGGTTCAGGTTCAGGTTACTTTATTTGTACCCGTAGGTAGATTTGTTTTGCAGTTGGTGACATCCATATTTACAAGCCACTAATTACATTCAACATAGACACAAACACAGGCACACATCTTACAAAATAGGTAAATATAAAATATGTACAATATAATTTTTATAGCTTGTTCAACTCTTTGACAGCAGCAGGGACAAAGCTGTTTTTGTAGCGCTGGGTTCTACTTTTTGGGACAGCAAACCTCCGTCTGGAGGGAAGAAGCTGAAAGTTGCAGTGCAAAGGGTGGGAGTCATCATTTAAAATCGAGTCGGCCATCCTCTGTACTTGTCTGGTGTACAGGGATGTCAGGCTCAGCTGTGACTCACCAAGCAAACGACTGGACCATCTGACTACCTGATCCAAGGATTTCCTATGTTTCAGTTTTATCTGACCAAACCATGACATTAAAGAAAAGGATAAAACAGATTCAATAAAAGCCCGATAGAACATAGTCATTATGGTTCGGTCAATTTGGAAGCGTGCAAGTTTCCTCAAACAATGCAAATTTTGCTGACCCTTTTTGCACACCCTTTCACAGTTCACCTCAAAGTTCAATCCACTATCAATAATTGTCCCAAGATATTTGTACGATTGTACACATTCGGTGGTCTGGCCTTTTAGTATGGTGACTTTGTGCCTGGGAGTTTTCCTCCTAAAGTCAATAATCATATCTTTCGTTTTTGTTGTATTCAGCTGCAGGTAGGAATCCTCACACCAGTGAACAAAGTCATCGACTACTGGGCCGTGGCCACTCTCACCATCCTGGAGGAGACTGACAATGACTGAGTCATCAGCATACTTTATAATGTGTCTGTTGTCATGTCTGCTCTGACACATGTTTGTGTACAGGATGAAGAGTAGTGGTGACAACACACACCCCTGAGGAGAGCCAGTAGAAGAGCACTTTAGGTCAGACAATGTGCCATTGACCCTTACTCTCTGCGTCCTGTTGGTTAAGAAATCCAGAATCCAACCCACCAGATTATTGCTTAAATCAAATTGTTGCAGGAGCCTTTCAGCTAAAATATGAGGTTGGATTGTATTAAAGGCAGAAGAAAAGTCCACAAATAAAAGCCTGGTGTGTGTCCCATTAAAATCCAGATGTTTAAAAAGCAGATATTTGCCAGAGTCTGATGACTTTAAAATATCATTTGACACCCTGAGAAGAGTGGTCTCTGTCAAGTGTTTCTGACAAAAACCTGACTGAAATTTATTGAAAATATTGTGTTCAATCAGAAAGTCAGTGAGCTGCTTGGCAACAACTTTTTTCTAAAAGCTTAGAAATAAAAGGAAGCTTAGAAATTGGCCTGAAGTTTTTTAAAAACAGATGGATCAAGGTTAGGTTTTATTAAAAGTGGCTGCACAACTGCATGTTTAAAATACGAGGGTACACAACCAGATTCAAGTGAACTGTTAATGATATTAACCAAAGATGTATCCACTGAGCCAATTACCTCTTTAAACATTGAGGAAGGCAAAATATCTAAAACGCAGGAGGAGGATTTCATGGAGCTCATCAACACTAACAAATCCTCAAAAGAAATTGGGGTAAAATCACTTAAAAAGGCCTGTCTGTTAGGACAATTAAGGATCAGGGGAAAGGAATGAGTAAAACCAGCCCTGACAGCAGTGACCTTGTCAACAAAGAAGGAAAGAAACTTGTTACAGTCATTACATGAATAAACAGGGGGAGCAGAACTGACAGGATTAACTATACTGTCTATTGTGCTGAAGAGGATCTTTGGATTGTTACTATTGGAGGAGATGATGTTGGAAAAATAAGAAGTTCTTGCCATTTTAATCATATTGTTAAATTCAGTTAACAGTTCCTTAAGGTACAATCGATGCACCTCAAGTTTAGTGGACTTCCACAGTCTTTCCACCCTCCGACATTTACAACTAAAACAAAAGAGATCATCATTTAACCAGGGGGATAAATTAACAGCATGGACAGTCCTGGTTTTAAAGGGAGCAACTACATCTAAGATGCTTGAACAGTGTGAGTTAAAAGAGCAGACCAAGCTCT
The DNA here is from genome assembly GCA_020510985.1 of Pholidichthys leucotaenia. Lineage (NCBI taxonomy): Eukaryota > Metazoa > Chordata > Actinopteri > Cichliformes > Pholidichthyidae > Pholidichthys > Pholidichthys leucotaenia. Next base: position 90,304,900 of record CM035849.1, on the reverse strand, counting down.
CAGTGTCGTCATCAGAGGACAAAACCACACTGCTGTCAAAGGCAGCAGAAAATTTCACAGCAGAAAACTGGTCAATGACACAAAAGCATTTTACCTGCTTGCCAGTGTAACGGACTGATTTAAATGATAAATTAAAAAGAACACAAAAATGGTCTGACACAAGAAGCTCCTTAGTCTGAACATTATTCACATTAAGACCAAGTGTAAAAACAAGATCAAGGGTATTTCCTTTTATATGCATAGGGCCAGATAGACACAAAACAAAATTAAATGATTCAATCATACCCAAGAAATTAACTGCAAAACTGTCATTGGGATCATTAATATGCAAATTAAAATCTCCAAGTAATAAAATCTGCTCAAATTTAATAATAGAAGTTAAAAAATCACTAAACTCCGATAAAAAAAGAGGCATAAATTCCTGGAGGGCGGTAAATTAAAACACAATAAAATGGGTTTGAGGAGCCAATTTTTAAAATCATCAGTTCAAATGATGAAAAAGTTCCATGGCTCACCGTCCGTGTAACGAAGCAGCGCCGGTTCACGATGGGCAGACCACCGCCGCGGCCTGTCAATCTCGGAGCACAGGAGAAGGTACAAAGTTCAATTAAGGAGGTAAATTCCTCACTTCTCTGCCAAGTCTCGACAAGAAATAAAAAGTCCAGCCCTGCAGTAATGAATAAATCGTTCAAAAAGAATGATTTATTTGCGATGGAACATGCGTTAAGCAACGCCAGCTGGATGGGCTCTGTAACAGCAGCAGTCTCGCCAAGAATGGAGGCCGGTGAAAGTTGACGTAGGCACCCACTACCTGCAGGGGATTTGCTGGCTCAGAGCAGGGAGAAGGCCAGCTGACACAGTAGAACAGGGAAAACAGGCCGGAGAAATGATGGCCTCACTCCGGGCACACCCGAGGGCCAGGATCCAGGAAAGAGGCCAGCTGCAGCATTAGGAGAAGATGAGGTGGAGCGAGCAAGACGGCGAAGCCGAGCAAGCCTTCTGGATTTCACCGCGGCACCTGCACGTCTTCCCCGAGGTTTGGATCGCTTTCTGCCGGTATAACCACAGCGGGGATCCCAGGTACCAACGGGAAGTTGCAAACGCAGAGACCGATGGAAGAATCTTCCCTCCTGATTATGACAGCCAAACCCCATCATGGAAGATCGAACATCCAGCAGCACTTGGCGATCATAAACAATGGCTGATTGCACATACAGTTATCCAGACACAATAACACAATCAAAAACAGGACAAACAAGCGGAGACGACCAGCAGCCAAAAACGCAGGCGGCGCGGCCATCTTGCTGTCATCGGTGTCTGAATTATATACTGTAAGTAGAATCCATAAAATGTATTCTTCATCTTCCAAAATTTCATTAAGGCGCCCAATTTGGATTGAAACATTTTATCTGTCAACAAATTACTTGATTTAGTTCTTTAAGATCAAATTGTGAAGATTATAATATAACATTTTATGTCCAACTTGTGAATCGTCTCAAAGGGCTGTTATATCTTATAAATGTGTTATTTCACCTGCCAAAAATTGATTAAAGGTATTAATGTTGATTAGAACAGTTTGCCCTCGACCAATAGTGATCTGTGTGGAGTTTGCATTTCTCTGGTTTCCTCCCACATGCCAAAAAACATGCAAGTTAGGTTAATTGGCATCAAACTGGGGATTCTAAATTGTCCTTAGGTATGACTGTGAGAGTGAATGGTTGTCTGTCTCCCTGTGTTGGGCCTGCGATGGACTGACGATCTGTCCAGGATGTACCCTGCCTCTCGCCAAAAGATGCTGGGATAGGCTCCAGCCCCCCGCGACCCTAAAAAAGGATTAAGTGGAAGAAGATGGATGGAAGATGGATGAAACAGTTTGCATGCTTTAAAAATGATTTTTATCTGGTTCAGGATTAAATTGTGAATATGATACTCTAACTTGCTCTCTCGCACATGTGAAATGGTCTCAAAGGACAATTATTCTGTATTTTTCCGGCCAAAAATTGATTAAGGATCTTAATCTGGATTGAAACACCAGAAATCCAATCCTAACTGGTTTATTCATGTGCATGTAAACATGGTCAATGATCATGTTTACATGTACACTAATAAACCAGTTATGATTGGATTTCTGTACTTATCTGATTATTCAAGTGGCCATGTAAACAGAATAAGCCAATAAAGGCCATGTGCTGGGGTCATTAATTCAAGTGGTTTACCCTTCAGTAATCCATTTATTTAGTGCATGTAAACAGGAGAAAACTGATTATTGGCATTATCAGTTTATTGCCAGTAATCTGTTTATTGTGACCATGTAACCAGGGTAATTTTTCAAAATGCAAACAAGTTCCAGGACTAAACAGTAGCTGGCAGCAAGATCATATCTGGTTCCTTAAATGGCATTTGTTTTTATCGTGATTAAGATATTGTTCGTCAGCAGTAGCTTCAGTTCAAAACAGAGCAGAAAAGAAAAAAATCAGGTTGTTCATACTTTAATGAAGATTTATCATTTAGGTTGTTCATGTTTTGTAAAAGATCAATGGTTCAATAAATGTAAACATTTCATAATGTACTTGTACTCTTTGTACTAAATATGGAGTTGCCGTTAGATTGTTTTGCTATTTTACTGGTCCGGTCCACTAGACATTAAATTCGGCGGTATGTGACCCCGAGCGAAAATGAGTTTGACACCCCTGCCATACTAGATTTGGATCTCCAGACATAAATACTTCACTCATATTGGAAGGTGCTCTGTTTTTAAAGAGCTTTTACAGAAATGGAAAAAAAAAAAATATCTGAATGGATTCATTTAAGGGAATTAACTTAAAAGCATTTCATGAAATCAATTATTACATGGATGATTACATCACCTGATAACTTCCTAGATTGTGGTTTGACCTGTATTGTTAACCGATTTAATGAGTTTGTTTTATCTGTTTGGAATTTGTGGTTGTTTGGATATTGCATGTTTTTGACATGATTGACGAATGCAGGAACCCAGTGGCAGAAAACACAACAGGAAACAACAGGTAAGGTGCAAGGTAAGTATTTTATTGTACAATTAGTTCAATTTAGGTTGAGACTGATAGCCCTGTGAGAGGAGAAAGGAAAGAACAAGGTAAATAACTGAGGGAATTTAACAGGGTAAATATGTTATGTAGTTGTTGGCTTATGCGATTGTGGAAGATAATAGGTGATTCTCTTTCAGAAAGCTGATGGTGGTGAGAGGCTGATGAAAGGGTTGCAGCAGCTGTGATGATGAGGAGAGTTGCAGCTGAAGGTACTTGCTGCTGGTGGATTAAGGGAAATTGCCCAGGCCTGGGGCTTATTCCTGAGGGTAGATGGGACAACTGTAGTTAGCAGGACAATTGTGCCTTACTTGGTTTACAGGGGTCTGAGTGGGGAGTCCAGGCTGCACAGCCGGTGAAGTCCTGAGTCTGGGAGGAAAACTCTGGTGGGGAACACTGAGGAGAAGGAGGCAGAGAGATCCAAACATACACAGTGGTAAGAGCTCGGTGGTCAGACTTATGTGGGAGTCCGAGAAAAAGGTCAGGCAGCCGGGAGCAGGCAGTGCGGGGGGGCAGGCAGCGAGTGAGCATAGAGCACACACACAGGAGCAAGTTGAACACAAGGAGCAGGCAATCTCAGAGGCAACTTGATGGTGGCGTCAAGACAATCCCACAGGGAAGGAATGCTAGCTCACCCCTTAAATATGGTTGAGCTGAGCCACTGAGCAGCTGGAAATAATCAGAGGCAATTAGAGAGTAAGTGCTGTGTGTGTGTGCTTACTCACCACTGACATGACAGGGCCCCCTTCTCAAGGAGCACATCCTGGCACTTTAGGCTTGTCCGGGTGCTGTTGTTGGAAGTCAGCAAGCATCACTGGATTGACGATGAAAGAGCAGGAGATCCAGGACCACTCCTCTGGACCATAACCCTCCCAGTCCCCCAAGTACTGGAGACCCTGACCCCTGCGGTGAGCATCCATGATCTGGCACACAGCGTAAACAGACCGTCCATCAACTACTCGTCCATCTCCACTTCAGGGGAGAACTGCAGAGAGAGTGCATCGGGCTTGGTATTCTTGGTGCTGGGTCGGTAGGTCAGGGTAAAGTGGAACCTACCGAAAAACAGTGCTCACTGAGCCTGGCAGGGGTTCCGGTGTTTGGCAGACCTCAGGTATTCCAAGTTCTGGTGGTCTGTCCAGACAATGAATGGCTACCCTGCCCTCCTCTAACCAGTGGCGCCACTCCTCCAGGGCAAGCTTAACCACCAGGAGCTCCCGATCTCCCACATCATAATACCCCGCTGCAGGATTAAGATGGCGAGAGAAGAATGCACAGGAGTGCAACTTGCCAGCCGATGAAGATTTCTGTGACAGTATTACATATTATAACTGTTATAATATTATAATATTATATATTATATTATAACTATTACATATTATAACTATAACATATAACTGGGCTGCACGGTGGCGCAGTGGTTAGCACTGCGGCAGCACAGTTTACCCTTGGCCGGGGGATTGTGGGGATCGTGGGATCGTGGGTTCGATCCCAGCCCCCGACCAGCAGTGATCTGTGTGGAGTTTGCATGTTCTCCCCGTGTTGCGTGGGTTTACTCCAGGATTTCTCCGGTTTCCTCCCACATGCCAAAAAACATGCAGATTAGGTTAATTGGAGACTCTAAAGTGGCCCTAGGTAAAGACATGCATGTTAGGTTAATTGGCTGTTCTAAATTGTCCCTAGATATCTGTTTCCTATAGGCCCTTAGAATAGAGGGTTAGTATTAATGAAAGCGCTTTGAGTGGTCTTTGTGACTAGAAAAGCGCTATATAAGTGCAGGCTAGTTAGTTAGTTAGTATTACCCCTACACCACAGTCAGAAGCGCCCACCTCCACTAAAAACTGTAGTCCACCTGGGCAAGGATGGGAGCCTCGGAGAACAATGGTTTCAGTTGGGTGAAGGCTGCCTCAGCTGACTCAGACCACTTGAAGGAGGTCTTGGGAGAACTGAGTTGGGTCAGAGGAGCTGCAATGTGGCTGTAATTCTTAATAAATCTTCTGTAGAAGTTGGCAAAGCCCAGGAAGCATTGCAATTGCTTGTGGTTGGACGGGGTTGGCCACTCGGTGACTGCTTGGATCTTGGCAGTATTGGGCTTTAGCTAACCTTCAGCTATAATGAACCCAAGGAAGCATATGGTGTTAGTGAAGAACTCACACTTCTCAGACTTAACATAGAGATTGTTCTCCAATAACCTCTGCAACACCCTCCTGACGTGGACCTTGTGTTTCTCGATGGGGCGGGAGAAAATCAAGATGTCATCCAGGTAAACAAACACAAACAAGTTCAGAAAGTCATGTAGAACATCATTGATTAGCCTCTGAAAAACAGCTGGAGCGTTAGTCAACCCAAACGGCATAACCAAATATTCAAAACGGCCCCTCGGAGTGCGAAACCCGGTCATCCATTCATCTCCCTCCTTAATATGAATGAGGTGGTATGCATTCCTTAGGTCCAACTTCTAAAGACGGTGGCACCCTGAAGAAGATCGAAAGCAGAGTTAATTAAGGGTATCGGGAACTTATCCTTAATGGTGATGTTGTTTAGCTCACGGTAGTCGATACAAGGTCTTAAAGTGTCGTCTTTCTTGCCCACAAAGAAAAATCCTTGACCCACTGGAGAGGAGGATGGCCTGATGATTCCTGCTTGAAGGGACTCCTTTCAATATTTATCCATGGCCTCCCTCTCCGGGCCAGACAGATTGTACAACCTACTGGAGTGGAGGTGTGCCCCCTGCAGGAGCTTAATGGCACAGTCATATGGCCTATATGGGGGTAAGGATAAGGCTTTGGTCTTACTAAAAACTGGGGCTAAAACATAAAATTCACTGGGGACTAGGGACAAGTCAGGGGGATTCTCGGAGGAGGGGTTTAGAAGAAGCATGGACGAGCATGGAGCTGAGCAAAAACAGGAGGAAAGACAAAAATCACTCCAGGAAGTTACTTTAGCTCGGGACCAGTCAATTGTGGGGTTTGTGTAGGTATAACCAGGAAAACCCTAAAACCAACTGTGAAGTCACTGAGGGCAGCACAAGGAAAATGAGGTCTCTTGATGATTGTCTGACACTGTCTCAGATAGGGGAATGGTCCTCTTATTTAGGACAGCTAACCTAGCCCCTGAGAGAGAGACTACAGGTGTGGGAGGGGCCATATCTTCAGTGGAACTTTGGAGTTTGGCAACCAGTCGACTAGAAATAAGATTTTGCTCAGCCCCAGAATCAGCTAATGCAGGCAATGAGTGTTCAGTGGAATTAAACCTAATTAGAGTGGACAAGGTGAGCTTGTAAGGGGTTTTAGATGTTGCAACATTGCCTGCCAGCTTCCCTACTCTAACTGACAGGGTGGGATCTTTTGGATGCACCAGGCAGGAGGCAAAAAAAATGCCTGCGTGCTCCACAGTAAATACATAGCCCTGCATTTTGCCGTCGCTGACGTTCTTCTTGAGACAGCCAAGTGTGACCAACCTGCATGGTATTGGCTGTTTCTGGAGACAGGCACAGAGGGAGAGCGAGGAGACACGAGGCGGTAGGCACGGCACAGGAGGAGGAAGCAAAAATGGCTAGACAAAATCTCCCAGAAGCGCATTGATGGATCCAGTTATCCAACTGGATAGCTAAGGAAATTAGCATGTCAAACAAGGGAGGTTCATCCCGAAGCACCAATCCATCCCTAAGGGTGGATTTTAGACCCCACACAAACGCACCCCTGAGTGTGATGTCATTCCAACCAGACTCAGCGGCGAGAATGCGGAAGTAGAAAGAGGAATCTACCACCAGCAGAGTGCCCTGTTTGAGATCTAGAAGGCATCTGGAGATGTTCCCCTCCTGGTTGGAGTGGTCAAAAACCTTTTCAAACTTGAGGATAAACCGATGGTAAGAATAGCCAGGATAATTTGGGCCGTTAACTAATGCCTGCACCCGTTCAAGAGCGAGGCCATCTAGGAGTGTAATAATCTAGCTAATCTTGCTTTGGTCGGACAGACAATTGACAGGGGTTCTCTGGAAGACTAGTTGACACTGCAGGAGGAACCCTTTGAAGTCCCCTACCCTCCCGTTATAATGGGAAGGAGAGGGGATGGAAAGGGCTCGACCGGCAGAAGCGGGCTCGGGAGAAAAAAGTATGGCCGCCGGCGGAGGGGACTCCACTGCAGCTGGACTTGACATAGCAGTGGAAGTGTGTGTACTTGCTTACTGCTGACATGACAGTTTTTGTCTTAGTTAGTAATTTTTATTGAGAATCCCAGGAGATTAACCGGTGAGGCAGAAGCTAATAGGAAAGAAAAAATGACATAAAGGTTGTGTTTTTTTTGTTTTTTTTTAAGAGAAGCGAGTGTTTTGATATTTTTTTCAATAATCACATGACCATTAGATGTATTTCAGATGGTTAAACTCTCCAAAAAAAAAAAAAAATCAATCAGCAACCCCTTTAAACATATTTTACTTTGCCACACTGCGTCAGGGCTCAAACTGTCAGATGACAACAAATCATCCAGAGACCAACAGTTCCTACCCCTGCAGTGTAGACACAATAAGTGAGAGGGCCAAATATAGGAACGGCCGTTAAGAAGTTTCTGACCCTCTCAGACGGTTCCTGGTAGTGGAAACAGTGCTACTGGTGTAACATTTTCTTTTAACATGGCAACAGTCTGAATCAGTCTTAAAAATAAAATATTTCCACACAACTAGGTCTGGTTTCAGGTAACTTCGATTACTGAGCGGCTGCTGTCTTCCCACGCCATGTTTGTTTTGTCATAAAACACATAATGCCATTATGGCATGGTGTCAGCCAACAGTGTTAGACATTACAAGGGGTGTTACACTGTTGCCACTAAGTTACTGTAATTTAGAATTACAGTACTGTACTGTAATTCAATTACAGTATAGTACTGTAATTGAAAACAATACAATGTTTCTTCTTTAAATGAAGGCTTATTAATCTAAATATCATTATCAGCAATACAAAAACAACAAATGACTTTGAATTAAAATCTCTTTGTACAGACTACCAAAGCATTACAGTATGCTAAATACTGTAAGAAACTGTATTTTCACAAAGTACAGTAATGCACATTAAGTGACTGGATGTTACAGCTGAATTCAACAAAAATTCCTATAATGCAACAGTGTCCGTTACAGATGCAGTGTGGACAGATCCTTGCGTCCATCCCTACCAAGGCCATTTGTGTTTTGAAGTGGCATGGATAAGAACAAGTCTTGAAATACAATATTGGGTGATAATTATATAAAATAATGTGAGCTCTTGAGAAGACTTGAGCGTGACCGAGAAGAACTGATTGCGATCACATGATAACAACAAGGAAGTGATGTACTGGCTCTCCACCTGGATTTTTGTGCTCTAATAATACATAAGTAGACCGTTAATTTTAATTCTATGATGTGTTTGTATGTCATGTCAAAGTTTTTCCCTTCTCTGATACGGTGGTGGAGGAGTAGACCTTAGAAAATAACAGATGATCCTTAAATCGTTTTTAATGAACCAACAGCTACTACAAGATACCGCAGCATTTCCTTGCAGATTTGATCCGTATATGTCAAAAATAGACTTGCTGCATTTCTATTAGTGATCCGAATCCACAATGGTCCGGACTAGGTGGGGATTAGGCAATTGATGAGAATGGGAACTATATGCTGCGGAGTCCGGAGTCGCATCCGTAATGGACTGCATCCGGATTCAGTGTAAATCCATGGTAACTCCCTGGAAAAACATTTCACAGTATCATACTGGGTGAAATATGGTATGTAACTGTAGAAATTACAGCCAAGTCTACAGTGAACTTAGGGTGCATCCCAATTCGCCCCTACTGGGAATGTGCAAAACAGAGGGGTAGGGCTAAGGAGTAGGGTGAATGGGTGAATTGGGACGCAACCTTAGAATATCACAATATTAACTTTTACCCCAGGATCAAATTTTATATCAGAATTAACATAAAAAATATGATATGGCACACCCCTAGACATGCCTTCTACATTTTAAAAAGTGAAATACATAGAATATTAGAAATTCACTTTCCAAAACTCAAGCACAAAATTCTTGGATTGTTTTATGTCCATTGATTCCAGTTAGCTGCATGTTTTAAGACCTAGCAAACTGTGATTATAGCAACTTGTCTCAGGAGCAATCTCCCATGAAAAAAGGTCAGGCTTCAAAATACACACACTTTGATCATTAATACAATTTCAGTTTATTGGGATCATTAATACAATTTAATTTAATAAAAAAGAATGATAAAATATATTTCTGCATATCATGATCATCTGAGTTTTACTTCAGTTCTGTTAAATTTCCCCCAGCAAGCGTTTTTATATTTTTAAATAATTTAGTTCAGGCAACCAAGAAGCCTCTCAGTTGTCCATCGTGTTGCATCATCTTCAAAGCTTCGTTCAACAAGGCCTAATCTTATTCAACATATTACAGCATATTAGGACATGTGGTGCATTTGCTGGTGAAAGTCACTGTGACGAAGAACACAGATCAGATGGTGTGATTTTATATTTATAGATGAATGACTGTGAATTATTTCTTCTGTTTGATGTGAGTGCTGTGGATGCTGAACAAGAAGTGAACCGTTAAAACATTTAGTTCTCCAGATTAAACACTTCAGTTTCTGTCTGCTCGGTGTGTTCATCCAGGATGAAGAGGAGAGAAGAAACAAGGAAGGAAGGAGTGTAAGAGGAATGAGAGAAAGAAAATTATACAACATTTAGTTCCGGCTGAGCAATTTGATTGGCCAAGAGGTATTCCAGAAGTGCTGAAACCTCAGTATAACATCAACGCCATTAGCAGGTAAAGGGTCCAGACATTTTGAGGGGTTATTGCTATAACCCAGTGTTTTTCAACCTTTTTTCAACCAAGGAACCCTTTTTACATTGAAAAAATCTCACGGTACCCTACCAACAAAAAATGTGTCAAAATGACACATTGTATCCTATTACAGCATAAATAATGACACTTTAGTCTTATAATTATCTTTTGCTCACTCAGTGTGAAACTTGGGCCTGTTTAGATGAACACAAAGCTGATATCCTAGTAAGAAGGGTCCTGTACTTATATAGCACTTTTCTAGACTCAAGGCGCTTCACTAGCACTAACCCTCTACTCTAAGGGCCTATAGGAGACAGATATCTAGGGACAATTTAGAACAACCAGTTAACCTAACATTTAACCTAACATGCATGTCTTTGGATTGTGGGAGGAAACCGGAACCCCCGGAGTAAACCCACACAGCACAGGGAGAACATGCAAACTACACACAGAAAGGTTCCTACCCCTGCAAGCCTGGGGATTCGAACCTGGAACCTTCTAGCTGTAAGGCAACAGTGCTAACCACTGCACCACCGTGCTTCCCCTGAAGAACTGAAGAAAGGCATAAACGAAGCTCCTCGGGCGCATGCGCATGCAGCGACCAGCAGCTTGGTGATATAGTGCGTGTGTGTGTTTTTTGTACTTTTTTACGTTTTTAGAAAATCCTCTGTGTCGTTTGTGGAATATATGGCGAACAGCTCCCTAGTATCTGCAACATGGATTTCCTCTCATATCTCGCACTGCTGCTTTCTGTGTTCTGGCTCTTTGTCTCTGAGGTAAACGCGTTCGGCTCCATGACGAGCAGAATAGCGGGCAGAATACAATATTCCAGGGACGTGTTGCTGCGCTTTAACACAGCTGGTGCAGAGTCTCTGATTGCGCCCAAATTTCATCTGCCGGACTTTATTTTGAGAGACGGTCACAGCGGTGAAAAAAGAAGCGGCAGGAGGAAGCGTGGAAGACGTGGAGGTGTGAAATTGCGCCTTAGGAGACGTCAGTTTGGTAACATTCCTCTTCCTTTGATCATTTTTGGGAATGCACAGTCTGTGAGAAACAAGGTGGAGGAAATTCAAGGCAATGTACGTTACCAGAAGGATTTTAAGAACTGCTGCGTCATGGCTTTCTCTGAATCTTGGCTTACTGCGCATGATCGGGATGCAGACCTGTGGATTGACGGCTTTGGAGCTCCGCTGCGCTCGGATCGGCAGGAAGAGGTAACTGGGAAGCGTCAGGGGGGCGGAGTATGTTTGTACATTAATAAGCAGTACTGCACATCTGTCACGGTCAGAGAGCGCATCTGTACACCCCATGTGGAGCTGCTGTCTGTGTCACTACGCCCCTTTTATTTGCCTCGAGAGTTTCCCCAACTTTTCATCACAACTGTGTACATTCATCCGAGGGCAGACGCTGACTCCGCCTCCAGCACCATCTCTGATGTGGTGCAGCGGCTGCAGTCAATTTCTCCAGAGGCGCCAAACTTCATTCTTGGGGATTTTAACCATGTTTCTTTAAAGAAGACACTTAAAAACTTTCATCAGTATGTCTCCTGCCCAACCAGGCGAAAAAAGACATTGGACCTGTGCTATGGATCCATAGAGAGGGCCTATAAATCACTCCCCCTTCCTCCTTTAGGATCCTCAGATCACAACTGTGTTCATTTGCTGCCCACATATAAAACTGCTCTCAGAAGAGGCAAGGTGGAGACCAGAGACATTGATGTGTGGACAGAAGATTCAGAGCACAGCCTCCAGGAATGCTTTGACTGTACAGACTGGAAGATGTTCATAATGGCCTGCGGGCATGATTTGGACTCTCTGGCTGAGCTCACATGCTCATACATGGCTCACTGTCAAAATAAGTTTGTTCCACGTAAACGTGTCAAAATATACCCCAACAACAAACCATGGGTTACTAAATCAGTTAAATCCTGCTTACAGAGGAAAGCTCTTGCCTTTAAACAAGGGTCTGTTTCTGCGCTACAGGTTGCCACTAAGGAGCTGAAGGCCGAAATTTTAAGAGCAAAACAGAATTATAAATCAGAGTTGGAAAACAAGATGGCAGCAAATAAACTTGGTTCGGCCTGGGCCAGTATGAAAACTATTGCAGGCCTTCAGAGCACAGAGCGCAGTAACCGTGTGTTTTTAGATGGTTTTAGTTCAGACACAGAGCTGGCTAATGCTCTTAATTGTTTTTATGGTCGTTTTGACTCCTTTGATTTTAGCACAGAAATCCAAGATTTGAAACAGAAACTCAAAGACAATCAGCACTTTAATATTGAGATGCAGGATGTTAAAAGGGAGTTCCGCGCTGTAAAAGTGAACAAAAGTCAGGGCCCTGATAATATATGTGGATGCCTGGTAAAGTCCTGTGCACATGAACTGAGTCCTATATTTCATTACATTTTCAATAAGTCCTTACAGACACAACATGTGCCTAAGATCTGGAAAGATGCCGTGGTTGTTCCCGTTCCAAAATCCAGCTGTCCTAAAACGATAAACGACTTTAGACCAGTTGCTTTGACTTCAATTTTAATGAAAATTTTTGAAAAACTGGTCAGACGTGAGGTCCTAAGGCAGACTGAACATGCATTGGATCCTCTGCAGTTTGCCTATAGGCCTCACAGAGGAGTGGAGGATGCCACTGTCACTCTGTTTGACATGCTTTTCAAACATCTGGATTTTAATGGGACACACGCCAGGCTTTTATTTGTGGACTTTTCTTCTGCCTTTAATACAATCCAACCTCATATTTTAGTTGAAAGGCTCCTGCAACAATTTGATTTAAGCAATAATCTGGTGGGTTGGATTCTGGATTTCTTAACCAACAGGACGCAGAGAGTAAGGGTCAATGGCACATTGTCTGACCTAAAGTGCTCTTCTACTGGCTCTCCTCAGGGGTGTGTGTTGTCACCACTACTCTTCATCCTGTACACAAACATGTGTCGGAGCAGACATGACAACAGACACATTATAAAGTATGCTGATGACTCAGTCTTTGTCAGTCTTCTCCAGGATGGTGAGAGTGGCCACGGCCCAGTAGTTGATGACTTTGTTCACTGGTGTGAGGATTCCTACCTGCAGCTGAATACAACAAAAACGAAAGATATGATTATTGACTTTAGGAGGAAAACTCCCAGGCACAAAGTCACCATACTAAAAGGCCAGACCACCGAATGTGTACAATCGTACAAATATCTTGGGACAATTATTGATAGTGGATTGAACTTTGAGGTGAACTGTGAAAGGGTGTGCAAAAAGGGTCAGCAAAATTTGCATTGTTTGAGGAAACTTGCACGCTTCCAAATTGACCGAACCATAATGACTATGTTCTATCGGGCTTTTATTGAATCTGTTTTATCCTTTTCTTTAATGTCATGGTTTGGTCAGATAAAACTGAAACAGAGGAAATCCTTGGATCAGGTAGTCAGATGGTCCAGTCGTTTGCTTGGTGAGTCACAGCTGAGCCTGACATCCCTGTACACCAGACAAGTACAGAGGATGGCCGACTCGATTTTAAATGATGACTCCCACCCTTTGCACTGCAACTTTCAGCTTCTTCCCTCCAGACGGAGGTTTGCTGTCCCAAAAAGTAGAACCCAGCGCTACAAAAACAGCTTTGTCCCTGCTGCTGTCAAAGAGTTGAACAAGCTATAAAAATTATATTGTACATATTTTATATTTACCTATTTTGTAAGATGTGTGCCTGTGTTTGTGTCTATGTTGAATGTAATTAGTGGCTTGTAAATATGGATGTCACCAACTGCAAAACAAATCTACCTACGGGTACAAATAAAGTAACCTGAACCTGAACCTTCCTCCACAGCTCTCAGTCTCTTTCTTAGTCATAACAGTCAGGCTTGAAAAGCCCAGGTTTTTCTCATTAAAGTTACCTGTTAAGTTACCTATTTTATATTTACCTATTTTGTAAGATGTGTGCCTGTGTTTGTGTCTATGTTGAATGTAATTAGTGGCTTGTAAATATGGATGTCACCAACTGCAAAACAAATCTACCTACGGGTACAAATAAAGTAACCTGAACCTGAACCTTCCTCCACAGCTCTCAGTCTCTTTCTTAGTCATAACAGTCAGGCTTGAAAAGCCCAGGTTTTTCTCATTAAAGTTACCTGTGTTACCTGTGTCTTTATGTGCTCGTGGAGATTAAAATAGTCTGTGTTCTTATCTTGAAGCGATGGGTGTTTTGTTTGGAGATGGCGTTTAAGCTTGCATGGTGTCATGGCACTGTTAGATAGCTTTTTCCTGCACACCAAGCGTAATAGAATTTTGTCCAGGGCTCAGTTCAGAGTCTGAACCTTTCCTCTTCAAATATTTATCCATCACTGTTTTTCATCTCTCTGTGTTGTCCCTGCGATGGACTGGCAATCTGTCCAGGGTGTACCCTGTCTCTCGCCCAAAGATGCTGGGATAGGCTCCAGCCCCCCCGCGACCCGAAAAGGATTAAGTGGAAGAAGATGAATGAATGAATGAATGAATGAATGTTTTTCATCTAGTCACCATGACCTAACACATCTTATCAAGGTCATTAACCTCCATAAAACACATGAAGAGGAAAAAGACGGTAACCATACTGTATTCATACTGCTTCCTACTGACATTGAAGAGCCACTACAGAACACAGGCACAATAATGGCAAAATTATTTGCAATTTTTGGACCAATTGAGAAGAGAAATAGAACAATTTCCCATGGAACCCTGAAAAACACTGCTCTAACCTGAAACGAGGCAAAATTCCATCCATCCATCCATCTTCTACTGCTTTTTCGGAGGTCCGGGTCACGGAGGCAGCAGCTCAAGCAGAGAAACCCAGACTTCCCTCTCCCCAGCCACCTGCTCCAGCTCTTCAGAGAGGATACCAAGTCATTCCCAGACCAGCTGGGAGACATAGGCTCTCTAGCGAGTCCTGGGTCTGCCCCGGGGTCTCCTCCCAGATGGACGTGCCTGAAACATCTCAAGTGGGAGGCATCCAGGAGGCATCCTGATCCGCACCATACACAGTGTTGACAAGGAGCTGCTTCCCCCTCCTGAGCCGCCGGATAGTTTGCCAGAATCTCTTTGAGGCCGACCGAAAGTCTTGTTCTATGGCCTCACCGAACTCCTCTCATACCTGAGTTTTTGCTTCAGCAACCACCCAAGCCACACTCCTCTTGGCCTGCCAGTACACCTCAGCTGCTTTGGGAGTCCCACAAGCCTACCAAGCTTGATAGGACTCCGTCTTCAGCTTAATGGCCCCCCTCAACACTAGTGTCTACCACTTGGTTCAGGGGTTGCCACCACGAGATGCCCCGATGACCTTGCAGCCGCAGCTCTGGGCTGCCGCTTCAACAATGGAGGTGGAGAACATGGCCCATTCAGACTCCATGTCTCCAGACTCCCTCGGAATGTGGTTGAAGTTCTTCCGGGGGTAGGAGTTGAAGACCTCCAGGACAGGATCCTCAGCCAGATGTTCCCAGCATACCCTCACTATGCATTTGTGTCTACCAGGTCTGAATGGCATCCTCCCCTTCCATTGGATCCAATGAGGCAAAATTACAAGAAAAAAATATCTCAATTTGTAAGACAAAATTCACAAATTCATGAAAAAAGTTGCAACTTTATGAAGAAAAAGGTCATATGTATGAGATAATAATCACTGAAATTGTATAAGAAAACCTGGAATGTATATGTAATATCAGCTATTATAGGCTGTTAAAGTAAAGAACGGCAGTTATTGTTTTAATCCCCCCCCCCCCCCCGGAAGGGCAGCTCAGATGAAGATGGCAAATAGGCTGTTGCCTGGGCAACAATAGCCTGTAATGGTGCACGTCCCAAAACAGGAACATAGGGGAGTGGTGGCCTAATGTTTAGGGATGTGGACTGGTGAGCAGGAGTTTGCCAGTTCAATCCCTGGACTGGCAGAATCATATCTGGGTGGGACAGATAGTGTTTCCCCCCGCCCTCCTTAACCTCACTGGTTGGGCAGCTTCCGGGTGTGACTGTGTGAGTGTGAACAGGTCATCCTTGAAAAAGAGAGGTTGCCTCTCAGTGGAACTCTCCTGTATAAACAAGGGTTAAAGAAAAACATAAAAATAAATACAAAAATTCTGAAACATTACACAGATCTTCGTTAAGTGCTGCCATTACTGTGGTCACACTTAAAATCCAGGAAAAGTTTTTTAACTTTTTAGCTTTTGTAACACCTAGGAGATTCAGAATAAACCAGTGGAACAAAGTAGAACACGCAACCATACAACACCCAACCAACCCCAAACATCAGGAAAAACTGTGGTTTATATTAATCATATATCCCATAACCTACATATGTATAAGCATGTTTGGTGATTACATATGTGCAACGACCTCACGCCTCAGAAAAGGACAAGAGGTCTCAACCGCCAGCGAAGATCAAAGAGCATCCGAGGCGCAGCGGTGGAGACCAGATCGATCGCCCTGACTTCCCAGGGCCAGGTGGAGGAGACAGAGGACAATGGAGGAGATCGATCGCCCTGACCACCCAGGGTCAGGTGGAGGAGTCGGAAGACAAAGGAGGGGGGATTAAGCTAATGCGGGATGTCAGCTTTGATATGCAATGTCTTTTATTATGTGTAGGTATAAGTATGTAGGTCTGAATGTGTTCGACCTCTTATTCTGCTTCTGCACTGAGATGAGACTTGTTAGAGGAGCGAAGATGATAATAAACTTCGGTTTATAAATTACATCGCCTCGTTATTCCAAGGGCTTCTACAAAAACTACCAAAACTCACTACACTACAGAGAAGAGAATGGTGTGCGTTAAATAAAGAAATATGTCATAATTCAAGTCATTATCACGTTCAGCTTAAAAAAAAGTTGCTTTTGATATTATTTACTTTTGAGTAAAAGCAATATCATGAAGTCATTGTGTTTTTAGAGACTTCAGCACTCAGCTGTGCCATATTCTTAAGACGGATCACTAACAGTATACTGGTTTTTCTTGTGTGATACTGCCTAATATTTTTTTAAAAATTAAAGAGTAGAAAATGAAAGAGAAGATAAGAAAGGAGAACAGAAAAAAATAGAAAAGACAGAAAAAAGGAGAAAATCAGAGGCCAGATGGGTTGTGAGGGTAAAAAAAAAAAAGTTGATGACTTCGAAGGTGAAGGGAAAAGGTTTGAAGAGTTTAGATATGGGGGGGTCAGAATGGAGGAGAAATGAGAAGGAGATGATGGATTAACAGTCTGTCAGTTGGTCAGCGTTCACATATGTTGGCGATTCACTTTCATACAAAACACACTGAAGGCCAGCAGGAAACACTCTGACATGGTGTGTGCCTGGATGGCGGGGTGGGGGGGGGGGATTAGTGCGTGTGCAGACAATAGGAGTTTGTCCGACCGTTGGAAAAGTGTTAGGGGGATTAAACCGGTGACAGTTTCACCCAGCAGCACGCAATCTGACACAAAAGTTGATTTTATCCAATATTTTGCCTGACTTTTTTAAAATAACTTTCAAAATGACAACTATGACAATATACCTTCTTAAACTTGAAGTGATCTAGATGAATTTCCTTCTTATTTGACAGAATGTCCATAATAACATTTCAGCACATTGTAATTTAAGTGGTCTGATTAGGATTTGGACTCCTGCATTTCCTCTGGGCTGTTTTTTTAGCTTTAGGAAGTCTAACCCATGACACAAGGCTTCAGCCTATCATAGGTCTTCTCAGGCTAGATCCGGTGAGTGGTAAAAGAAGCAAGAAAAATAAAAGCTTAATGAACATATGATGGAATTCTACAGAGGACTTTCATCTGGCAAAGTGGGCTTAAAATTCCCTTAAGCCAGAAATCACTGCTTAGAAATGAAGAGGACAGCTATAGGAGACATACAGGCTACATGTCAAATCCTTCTTGTGTAGAGAAAGGAATGAGCAGGCGAGGTAGTGAGCTGGAGCAGAGCAGACTTTATTACTCTCTTTCTATCATCAGTCAATAAGAAGAAGAAGAATGAACCAGGTCGCAGGCATCTCTCTTTTATACCATACAAATTCGCCTCGCGACCTGGGGGGTTCACATTACCATACATACACTTACAATAACAATTCGCTTTGTCACTCAGCCTGTCGGCGCATTATTATGCAGACCGGAGGAGAATGCATATCATCATGCGGTCTTATGGAGAAAACCACAGTCTGTCCTGCATATCCCTTTCACAGCCTTCAAGCATCTCCTCCTGTGCCATTCAGTCTGAGTAGAGAACGTATTGTCTGGGTCCCCCACACCGCCCCCATCCCGAAAACTCAGACTGGGCCTTAACCCTCATGTCCTCTGGGCTTCAGCCGACATCCGTAGTAGCCGTAACGGGGGGTCGCTGGCTCCAAGGCGCTGCTGTGCCGATGGGGCACTCCTGGAGGCGCGTCTGTCTGTGGAGGGACATTGGGGGGGGGCATCTTCACCATGCCATTGTGGCTGAGCTGACGAATCATTTACCTGGGGAGTTCTCAGTGGGGGTCATCCGCGCCGAGGAGCTCGGGCCAACACCACTTGCTTGTCTGCTAATACAAAGTCAGGCTTAAGCCTGTCTATACAGATTGTTTCTCTGCATTCCCCCAAGTCTAACACGAAATGTTTATCCCCAGGTTCCAACACTCTGAACGGGCCGTCGTAGGGCGAGTGCAACGGGGTCCAGTGGGCATCGTGCCTGACAAACACGAACGATGCATCCTTCAAGGTCCTTGGCACGAAAGCGCGGTGAAAACAGTGGTGGACCAGGCCGGGTACCGTCCCTGCCTCTGCGCTATGTAGTGAAGGCGGAGATGGATCGTGTTCGGCACGGGGTTGTCAGGCAAAAATTCTCTGGGGAGCCGCAGCGGCTGGGAAAAAACTAGCTCTGCTGGGGAGGCAGCCAAATCCTCCTTCGGTGCTGAACGCAACCCTAATAGAGCCCATGGCAACTGGTCAACCCAATTTGCATCCGTAAGTGAAGCCCTGAGCGCTGCTTTAAGCAACCGATGGAAACGCTCGCATAACCCATTGGCCTGGGGGTTGTACGTGGTCGTGTGATGAATTGTGATGCCCAGGTTCCAGGCCATCATGGACCAGAGGTCGGAAACAAACTGTGGGCCCCGGTCAGAAATGATATCCGAAGGGACGCCGAAGCGTACCACCCATGTCGTCAAAAAAGCGTGTGCAACTTCTGCGGACGTGATGGAAGCTAGCGGGACCGCTTCGGGCCAGCGCGTGGTGTGGTCCACCATTGTCAGGAGGTGCGTGAACCCCTGCAATGGCAGGAGGGCACCACGAGGTCCACGTGAACGTGGTCAAACCTCTTAGCCGGGACATGGAACGGCTCAAGGGGGGCCTTTGTGTGCCTGTGCACCTTGGCTCGTTGGCACGCTACGCAGGCTGCAGCCTACTCTTTCACCTGTTTGCACAGGCTTGGCCAGACGAACCTTGATCCCACCATTTTAACTGATGCGTACACTCCTGGGTGCGCCAGGGAGTGAACCGACTCAAAAACGCAGCAGTGCCAAGCGCGTGGGGCCACCGGGCGCTGGCAGCCTGTGGAGACGTCACAGATTGGGGGGGGGGGGGGCTAGTCTTGCTGTACTCTGCTCTCCAGCCTTAACCCTGTTGGTCCAGACTGGAACGCGCAAACGTCCACATCGCCGATCTGTTCAGTGGCCATGACCGTGTAATCTATCCCTACGTAGACTGGGGCCACTAATGCACGCGAGAGGCAGTCTGCCACCACATTGAGTTTACCAGACACATGCTGAATGTTGGTCATAAATTCCGAGATCGCGGCCAGCTGTCTCTGCTGCCGGGCTGACCATGGTTCCGAAACCTTGGCCATAGTGTACGTTAGCGGCTTGTGGTCCACAAATGCAGTGACGCTGCGCCCTTCCAGCCAGAACTGGAAGTGGTGTATGGCCAGGTGGACAGCCAGTAACTCCCTGTCGAATGCACTGTATTTACGTTCATTGTCGTGCAAAGACCTGCTAAAAAAGGCGAGCGGCTGCCAAGAACTGGCGACGCACTGCTCCACGACGGCCCCTATGGCCACATCCGATGCGTTGGTAGTGAGCGCTATCTGAGCCGCTGGGTCCAGGTGCGCCAGTAGTGCGGCTTTCACTAAGGCTGTTTTGGCCTCCGAAAACGCCTGCTCTCGCTCAGGAGTCCAGTCAACTCTGTCCGCCAGTTTCCGTTTCTTAAGCGTGGTGTACAATGGCTGCATGAGCTGGGCTGCACGGGGGAGGAAACAGTTGTAGAAGTTAACCATCCCCAAAAACTTCTGCAGCACCTTGACCGTCTGACGCCGGGGAAAATCTGCCACTGCGCGCATTTTTTCCGGTAAGGGTATCGCGCCCTCTGGTGAGATGCGATGGCCCAAAAAATCGATTCCCATCACCCCGAACTGGCACTTCACCAGGTTGATTATTAACCCATGCTCTTCCAACCTCTGGAAAATCGCCCTGAGGTGGGCTACGTGTTCATCCTCGGAGGTGCTGGCCACTAGGATGTCGTCCAGGTAGACGAACACAAATGGCAGATCGCGCAGCACCACATCCATCATGCATTGGAATGTCTGTGCCGTACCTTTTAACCCGAAAGGCAAGCGTAAGAACTCAAAAAGAACAAACAGGGTTATTACTGCCATTTTGGGTATGTCTTCCGCGCGTACCGGGACCTGCTGGTTACCACAGACCAGGTCTACCTTGGAAAAAATGCGTGCCCCGGTGAAAATCCTGAATATGGGGGTTTGGGTAGCGATAGTGCACTGTAGCGTTGTTTAATCTGCGGAAATCTCCGCATGGTTGCCACAATCCCTCGGCTTTAGTCACCATATGTAGCGAGGATGCCCATGGGCTGTTTGAGCGCCTGATGATGCCCAACCTTTCCAAGTTGGCGAACTCCTCGCGTGCACTGGCCAGTTTAACTGCGTCCAGGCGCCGAGGTCGTGGGAAAACGGGTGGCCCCGTGGTGGTAATGAAGTGCTCTACCCCGTATTTAGTGATGGCCGCTGAAAACGTCGGAACCGTGAGTGCTGGGAACTGGGTGAGTAGTGTGTGGAACTTACCCCCTGGAGCTTTGACGTTGGCTAGTGTTGTGGACCCGTCTCCTCTAGCTGTACATGGCAGAGAATCAAAAGACATTGCGTTAATCAGGCATCTGTTAGCCACATCGACTAATCGTTCGTGTGCACACAAAAAATCTGTGCCCAAAATGGGGGAGTTACATGCCGCTATGACGAATGTCCATTGGTATGTACAGACGTGCAAGGATATAGTCAGTGTCCTCTCTCCAAAAGTCTTAATGTCTGAGCCGTTTGCGGCCGCCAGCTCAGGGCCGCTACTTCCTGCCAGCTGGTCTGCGTAGGACGGCAGGATGATACTCTTTTGGGAGCCGGTGTCCATGAGGAACCGTCTCCCTGAGTGTGAATCTGTCGCATGAAGCAGCTTGTTTGTGTCACCGGCGGTCGCATCTGCTACCGACTGCCGGTCCTGGCATTTCCCAAGTGCTTGAACTGGCACGGCGACACGCATCGGTGTGCGCCTTCTCCAAAACGGCGGTGGTAGAAGCAGAGTGTGTCCCTCCGGTGCTTCTTGGCCTCCGCTGTGGCCACCGTAGCTGGCTCCTCCTCCCCACTGGCCCTCTCACTGGGTTCCGATGCCACTGCATTCACAGCGAAGGTTCTGGTCATCAGGATAATCCAATCTGCCTCTTGTGCTAGCGCCCAGTAGTTGCACATGGCCAGCAGCGGTGAATTGGCAAGGACCACTATGGCCACTGTCGGGAGATTCCAGAGGAAAAGGTGGGCAAAGAAGAAATGCCCGTCGTCTGTGCCCATCAACGCCAACATCTTCTCCATTAATTTGACCGCCGACCCATCTCCCAATCCATCAGGAGCCTTTCCGCTCTCTCGCAGTCCGAGAGTGTGTAGTGCCGGGTCAGCCCGGTCTTGAGAGCGTCATATTTGTTGTGGGCTGAGGGCTGTTGGAGCAGGCTCGCCACCTGCTGTGTTGTGCATGTGTCCAGCGCTGCGACCACATAGTAGTATTTGGTGTCATCCGCTATCACTCCACGGAGCGCGAACTGGGCCTCGGTGTGGAGGAACCAAGACTTTGGGTCATGTAGCCAAAAGTCTTGGAGTTTGACCGAAATGGCGCACGTGGTGCTGGCGCCTCCAGTCCGGGTCTTCTCCAGGGTGTTTGCATCGAGTTCCATTATGCGTCAAGGGTCACCAGTGTAGAGAGAGGAATGAGCAGGCGAGGCAGTGAGCTGGAACAGAGCAGACTTTATTACTCTCTCTCTATCATCAGTCAACAAGAAGAAGAAGAATGACCCCGGTCGTGGGCATCTCTCTTTTATACCACAAAAACTCGCCTCGCGACCTGGGGGGTTCACATTACCATACATACACTTACAATAACAATTCCCTTTGTCACCCAGCCTGTTAGCACATTATTATGCAGACCGGAGGAGAATCCATATTATCATGCGGTCTTATGGAGAAAACCACAGTCTGTCCTGCATATCCCTTTCACAGCCTTCAAGCATCTCCTCCTGTGCCATTCAGTCTGAGTAGAGAACGTATTGTCTGGGTCCCCCACACTTATTTTTTTTTTTATTTCTGTCAACTGCACTTTTCAGTAGTGTTTGTAGTTTGTATGACAGATGTAAATAACTTTCATCTATTGATTTTCTGTTGGATGAACATGTAACACAATGTACAGATTGTGCATTTAACATTAAGTAATGATAACATAAAAAAACAAAACATCTTTTCTTGCCAGTACTTTGCTTTGGACACCTGATAGACCAGTAAGGGCGAAAGATTGTATTGTGTAACTCTCTGTCGCTGGCCAGTCCTGTAGTGTAAATTCATTACAAGACTTCAGATCACAAGTTAGAAGATTGTGTAGTATGAAACCAGCATAAATTCAGGTGCAGAAATAGTTATAGGACAAGTTCAACATGGTATTTGTGAATCGTGCATATCTGGTGAATCTCTGGTGAATGATCAGACACTGATAAAGCTGGCCCTGTAATATGTGGCCTCTAGATCCACAATTCACTAAAATGTACTGAATCACTTCAGTTCTAAAGATTCGTACACCAAATCACTCAGTGCTGTACTGGAGCACTGTAAAGAAGTAAAAAAATACTTGAATCCAGTTGATTTGACTGACCTTTCATACAGCGTACTTACCTGGATGACTGAGAATCTTCATCAAATTAAGAAATTGAATTAATTTTGTATTCATTTAAGGTCTTAATTATTTTATTATAATTGAAAAAAATATATTTTATTTGCTTTGCTCATTGTTCTACGTATTTTATTATCATTTTAGAAGCAATTCTTTCAAGTATTTATGTTAATGAGTTTTATTCATATTTCATATTGCCTTTGCAATAAAGTTGTTAATGAAACTGCAATCGTGTGATTTTCCTTTGAGGGGCAAAAAGTATCGGTATCAAAAAAAAGTCCCTTAAATTAATAGTATTGTATTGAAAGGAAAAATGCTGGTATTGCCCATCCCTAATGAGAATGTAAGAGAGGCAAATGAATGAAGCAGCCAGGGTTTTGTTCATTGCTTCTCGGTACAAGTTCATGAACTGAGAGCTTGAGAGAGGTAGCTGAACGGAGCAACCAGGGTGCACTGAGCAAGGCCGCTTGCATTTGTGCTGTACGTTTAAACATGGCAGACAGACACCTTTTATGAGTCTGACATTTTAGAGGTTTGTTTGAAAATTGTTAGATATGAGCATGGGTTTTATTATGGTTTTTTAAGTCTTTTTTTAAGTCTTTTTAACTGATCTGGATCAGCATTGTTCTGAGACTTGCTAAGCCTGATTCCAGCAGTTTAAGCAGCTGTCTCAATCAGAGCACATTTTCCGTTACCTCGCATTGAAGTTTCTTTATTGTCCCCTTGTTATGTCTGGAAACTCGAGAAGGACTCGCAGAGAGTGGTGTTTGCTTGGAACATGAACTTTATTACAACAAGCATTTTAGTGGCTACAGATTCTGGTGGGGAGGCTGAGCGCTATCATGCTATCATGGTGAGCCGAAAGGAGGGCGTAAGGTGGCCGAACCCTGCAGTTATATGTTCGGTGTAATGACGTCACCAAGCAGCCGCGTCATCACGCCGGCACTGACCAAACCTGTGGTTCTACAACACCACATTCACCCCCAACCTTGGAAAAACAGAAAACACATATATATCCAAATTGACCCTCCCCAATTTGATACAGTGAACCCCCAAACTAGCTAGGGGCAGTGGGTAGACTACCACGTAGCCCAGCATGGCTGAGTGGTTTATTGTGCCACTATTCACTGGCAGCCACACTCCTAGCTAAACAGTCCTTTCATTGAAGGTGGCAGTTCAGTTCAAGGGGCCCTGAGGCGAGCTTGTGGTGGACGCACCCCTGGAGGCGCCAGCTGCAGCAGACCCAGGCGCCATTCCACTGGAGCCATGGCACGCTCATCAACAGCGTCCCAGCCAGTATCCCACATCAGCTGGGTTGGCTCCAACGCTGCGACTTTATCTGCGGCAGCTGCTCTTACCTCCCGTAGATGGCTGGCTTGCCATCTCGAACCATCAGCCATCTGGACGGCAGCTGGTCTCAGCTGTGCGGCAATCTTCATTGGTGTTGGCATTGGTGACGATGTTAAGGTTGACTGCGAGTCCGGTTGCTCAGTTCTGTGGACCCGAACTCAGTCCATCACTGCGAGTGGCACTCTGTTCGGCTGCATTTGGCATTGTGGTTGTGATAGTGTGGCTCTCATGTCTGCTGTGGGGCATCCACCAGGTTGTGGTGGCTCTGCTGCATCCTGTTGGGTCACAGACTCTTCATCCTGCATCTCAGTGGCGGCTCCTGGAGGCTGGTGCCGGTCGTGGATTCAGGAGCAGTCCGGTTTCTTCTCTCCCTCACCTGGTGCTGGTTGAGGTCATGGTGATGTGTCACTGTTGCTGGCAATGGGATGCGTGCCGGGCCATCCTCTGTCACCGGGGTCCCCTTTCTCCACGAACTCCCTGTCCTGCAGCTCCATGGTGGCTGCATAAATCTGGGCGAGGATCAAAGGTGAGTCTGGTTTGTTCTCCCCCTCTCCTGGGAAGTCTGGGCATGGTGATATGTTGCCATCGCTGTTGGTAGAACCTGCACTGGGTTGGTGTGTGCCTTGGATCCCGATAGATGCAGGCTCCCTCTCCTCCAACTCTGCAGTGGCTCCCTGAGGCCCATGCTGGGCGAGGAACTGAGGCGAGTCTGGTTGCTGCTATCTCTCTGTGCTATGTTCACTCTCTGTGCTGTGTTCTCCCTCTGCGCTATGTTCGGTCTCTGTTCTGTGTTCTCCATCTGCGCTGTATTCTCCGGCTGTACTCACATCCACAAAGTCACACTCTCCCTCTTGTGATGAGGCTGCAGCTCGAGAATGCTCGTGCTGCACAGGGACTGGTTCTGGGTCCCATGTGGCTGCGGACTGGGGCTCTAGTGGCTGCTCCGGTTCTGCTGCGTTCTGTTCGGCGTGTGGTGTGAGGCAGGGAGTGGCTGCATCCACATCTGAATGCAATGGACCTGGACCATTGTCGGGCCACCCGGGGACCGTGAAGGAGAAGCCCAGTTCACAGAACAAATACCACCCCATAACGTTATCGCCCTGGCGTGTCATCTGGAACCGGAACGCTGGGATTGTTCTGTCATTGTATTGCACTGTGAAGGTGATGTTTCTGCTAGTCATGGAGCATCCGTCGGCCAGCAGTTCCACCACTTCAGGTTGGCAGGGAGGCAGCCTTCTAACCGTGGCTTTGTTTACCAGGGACCGGGAGGCAGCTGTGGCCATTATCATTGATACACTGACGCCATCCAGCTTCACTACACACTGCAGTCCTGACCAGTTCTCAGGGCCCACAATGTTGATGTTGTCTCCGTCAGACATGGGGTCGACGGGCTCAGCAGCCAGGACAACCATCTGCACCAGCGGAGATGATTGTGGGGAGCACAGGCCGGGACCTGCTAGCTGCAAAAGCTAACTGGGCAGCCTCTTTGTGCGCTAGCTGGGATGCTATCTCTGGTGCTACAGCTACCATCAAGCCATTGGTGCTATGGATTCACCCACTTGCTGTCGGCACTAGTCAAACTTGGCTTGCTTAGCCACCAAACTCTCCGGCCAGTGTGCCTGACATTCTTCCAGATGCATGTCCGTCCAGGAAAAATGCTGCGCTTTCCTCCGGAAGACCCAGTTTTCTCCTCGTCGCCATTTGTCATGTCTGGAAACTGGAGAACGACTCATAGAGAGTGGCATTTGCTTGGAACACAAACTTTATTACAACATGCACTTTAGTAGCTCAAGTAGGTTCAAGCTGCGGGGCCGGCTCGGCGGATCTGACAGGTCTGCTGGGCTGGCCCCGCATACGAAAGTCAGCTGATAAAATGACACCTCGCAGCAATCAGCTGACACTTCTGACAAAGGCTGTAGTGAACAGTCGAAACATGTAAAGAAGGTAAAAACATCTCCTTTCTATTTTTGTCTTTAATAAGACAAAAGGTAAATAATTAAAAAAAGACAAAATGATCCTACTTGAGCTATTACGTGGAAGTTATGGACAAAATTGCATCAAAGACTTCCGCCGGCTGGAGAAATTGGAGAAAACACGGGCAGGCTACAAAAACCACCTGAGATTTAACGTCCGTTGCAGAGATGAGGATGTCACACCAGCAAGCCTCAACATAAAAAATCCAATCCCAACCAAAAATGCAGAGAAAATTATCAATAAAGCATGGAAAGACCTGATCAAAGAACGGATAAGAATGACAGCAAACAAAGTGGACAGAATCAACAACCAGATCAAGGAGGAAATGAACATTTTCAAGAAACACTACCCGACAGACCAGGAAACGCAGGAGCAGATAAAAGCACAATTTAAACACGCACACGAACAGGAATTCACTATAACGAAAAACCACCATTTAGAGAAACTAAAAAAAATCACAGAAAGGAAGAACGGACGAAGACAAACACACAGACAAATGAACACTAAGGGGGTCAAAAGCTTATCAAAACACACACTCACAGCCACGGAGAAAAAAGTGCTGAGCAGAGGACTGAATTTCACCATCACACCAGCCAAAATACCCCGTGAAGAATACATCCTTGCAACAGAACATACCTGCCAACTTTTAAAACCTGAAAAGCCTAGTAGCTAGCCGGGGTCCAGGGGCCGAAGGCCCTGGTAGGTCCAGGACAAAGTCCTGGTGGGGGGTTCAGGGGGCGAAGCTCCCAAAGCTCCTGGGTTTTTATGATTTTTAAGTACCAGAACTGTGCTTAAATGACATAAAACAAACAGCTGAATGCCACTTATTACTGTATAATATTGACTTATGTTCCAAGAAGATAGATGGAGCAAATGGAAGATCATTCACCACAAGGAAAAAAGAACACCAGAAGGAATGTGAGAAGGAAACACAAGGACGACTCACAAGAACACAAAAAGAAAAGGCAGAACAAGAAACATTTTAAAATCAGCAATATCAGATCATTGCAAAAGAAATAACCACATCATGGACTGGAACAACGCAAAAATTATTGGATCGGAGAGCAGCAGACACAAACGCTGGATTAAGGAGGCCATAGAAATCAGGAAGTGGGGAAAAGATAGCATGAACCGGGATGAGGGGGCTTTTATGCTTTCCCACACCTGGGACCACATTCACCAGAGGCCATCGGACAGCGGAAAGCGGGGCCTGCTCGGTGGAGGTGACAGGTCTGCTGGGCTGGCCCTGCCTACGAAAGTCAGCTGATAAAATGACACCTCGCAGCAATCAGCTGACACTTCTGACGAAGGCTGCAGTGAACAGTCGAAACATGTAAAGAAGGTAAAAACATCTCCTTTCCATTTTGTCTTTAATAAGAACAAAAGGTAAATAAGCACTTTAGTGGCTACAGATTCTGGTGGGGAAGCTGAGCGCTATCATGGGGGGCCGAAAAGAGGCTGTAAGATGGCCATGCCCTGCAGTTATATGACGCAGCCGCTTGGTGACGTCATCACACCGACGCTGACCAAACCTGTGGTTCTACAACACTACACCCTCTTCAGGTTCAGGTTCAGGTTACTTTATTTGTACCTGTAGGTAGATTTGTTTTGCAGTCAGGTGACATCCATATTTACAAACCACAATTACATTCAATATAAACACAAACACAGGCACACATGAAGCTGACTATAAACACGATAAAAGTACTCAAGGCTCCACCAATCAGGACATAGGACAAAGAGATAAGAGAAAAAACAGAGATAAGAGAGAAGGGTCATATTTAAAAGCTAAAGACTAGTCAAAGAGGTTAAAAACTCAAAAGTCTAAAACCCAACAAAAGATTTAAAACCCAAATAAAAAAACGTACAAAAATAAGTAAATATAAAATAAAAATTAATAAATAGGTAACTAAATTATGTGCAATATATTGTTACATCTTGTTCAGCGCTTTGACAGCAGCAGGAAAAAAGCTGTTTTTGTAGAGCTGGGTTTTACTTTTTGGGACAGCAAACCTCCCTCTGGAGGGAAGAAGCTGAAGGTGGCAGTGCAAAGGGTGGGAGTCATCATTTAAAATTGAGGTAGCAATCCTCTGTACTTGTCTGGTGTACAGGGATGTCAGGCTCAGCTGTGACTCACCAAGCAAACGACTGGACCATCTAACTACCTGATCCAAGGATTTCCTCTGTTTCAGTTTTATCTGACCAAACCATGACACTAAAGAAAAGGATAAAACAGATTCAATAAAAGCCCAATAAAACACTGTCATTATCCATCCATCCATCTTCTACCGCTTTTCTGGAGGTCCGGGTCGCGGAGGCAGCAGTTCAAGCAGAGAAGCCCAGACTTTCATCTCCCCAGCCACCTGCTCCAGCTCTTCAGAAAGGATACCAAGGCATTCCCAGACCAGCTGGGAGACATAAGGCACTTTTCCATTTGGAACAGTTTGGCCTCGTTTGGCCTGGAACGGAACAGTACAGTTCGGCACCCATGTTTTTCCACAGCACAAGGCTCACTGTAGTATGGGTGGGAGAAGGAGGGAGTTGGAGGCGGCGCTACGCTCCCCATGAGGCGGCACCATATTCCTGTTCAGTAAAACCAACATCAAAACATGTAGCAATACATCTCCAAAAATAATGCAAAAGATAAATATTTTTGGACAGTCATGTCAGAAAGTGAGACCCATATATTATACAGAATCATTAATCAGACAGTGAAGTATTGTTAGATTTTAATCATTTATTGGCTCACAGCGCATGAATATCAAAAATTACTTTTCTCGACAAATAGATGGTTAGGTAAAAATACATGATCTATGTCAAAATCATGGAGAGACTGTTGAGACGTCATGGAATTTATCTGCTCCAGCCAGTGGTGTCGTGGCAAAACATGGATCAGGTGCTATATGAGCCGGTAAGTATATATTTCAACAGGTAAACAGTACTGAGTTAGGCATAAGATATATTTAGCAATTATGATGCATTTTAAGCCAAAACAAATGGATCTAGGATTAGAAGTAATTAAAATAAAGCAGTCCCAAGGTTACATGGAGAAATATGTGGATTAACTGGAAATATATCATACTGGGTATTGCTGACTACCTGTAGATACTGTATAAATATATATTCTCTGCATCAACAGTGAACTATACTTGTATTCATGTAGTATTGCCCTGGGAATTTTGACAATAACCCTTTGTAGTTTTGCAGATGTCTCTATTTTGTTTTACAGCCTTCAGCAAATAATTGTTTTGGTTACTTTTCTTAAAATGAGCCATTATTTTCAAAGTCACTGATAAATGGTTCGTACTGTTGACTCTTTTCCCAATGGTGTCTGAAGAGACAAAATAGAAAATCATGATGCAAACACATAAATCACTAAATTGTTTATTCCAATCAGCAGCAAATTACAGATTATTTAGAATGTGCAAAATTCAAACTGTAAAAAAAAAAAAAAAAAGAAACAGACAAAACGTAACAAAAAATAAGCAACAGCACAACACAGACTGGATATGATAATCCTTGTGTGATTTTACATGTCGTTTTGTATATACAGCCATGGACAAAATTGTTGGTACCCCTCTGTTAATGAAAGAAAAACCCACAATGGTCACAGAAATAACTTGAATCTGACAAAAGTGGCAATAAATAAAAATTCTATGAAAATTAACCAATGAAAATCAGACAGTGCTTTTGAATTGTGGTTCAACAGAATTATTTTAAAAAACAAACTCATGAAACAGACCTGGACAAAAATGATGGTACCCCTAGAAAAGATTGAAAATAGGCCATAGGGACATGAACATGATCATAGGGACATGTTCAACCAAGATGTGTCCTCTAATTAACATCACAGGTGTCTACAAACTTGTAATCAATCGGCCTATTTAAAGGGTGACAAGTAGTCACTGTGCTGTGACCATTGTGGGTTTTTCTTTCATTAACAGAGGGGTACCAACAATTTTGTCCACGTGTGTGTTTGGAGTATTTATTCCTTTAGTTTTTGTTTAAATTGTCCAAGCTTTGTACATGATTTTAATTCAGGTCCAAAAGCGTTCCACAGTCTGACTCCTTGCACTGAAACACAGTGTTGCTTGGTGGTAGTTCTCAGACCCCAGGGCAGACCCAGAACTCACTGGAGAGACAACATCTCCCAGTTGGTCTGGGAACACCTTGGTATCCTCTCTGAAGATCTGGAGCAGGTGGCTGAGGAGAGGGAAGTCTGGGCTTCTCTGCTTGAACTGCTGCCTCTGCGACCTGGACCTCTGGAAAAGTGGTAGAAGATGGATGGATGGTTGTCATGTATGGGAGCATTAATGAATGATACAAAGTCTATAGTGTGGGTTGATTCAGCAAATATTTCACTCTGCGCAGTATTGTGACTGATTTGCATATTTTACCTTTAATATAATTAATATGTGACTTCCAACACAGTTTATTATCAATTATTACACCAAGGATTTTAATTTTGGATATCCTTTCAATCTGTACACCATTTATACTGAGTTTAAATACTGAGTTTTTGTGATGTTGTGAAATAACGTTATCAATAAAATTTAGCCACCGCTGTGTCGCCCTGGTTTCAAGTGTGGGTGGTGTTTTGTGCTTGTATTGCTAAAATATAAAAGGAAGCACTACAATGGGTCTCAAATATTTGTAATGTGTTCTATTACTGAATGAGTTTAAAGATGAAATACTATACACATATAAACTAAATTCTAATGGTGACTGAACATCTCCCATTCCCCAAGGTGCAAGATACACTATTATGACTATAACTCATAAAGGATCACAGAAATGATCTGATAAAAATAAATAAACAAGCGGTTCATTTTATGGTGGCTATTATTGGATGTGCCATTCATTTTCAATTACTCTGTAATTAATATTCACACAAATAAATCTCAGTTCAGTCCCTTTCATATTAAGTGGAAATTGTACGACTTTAAATTTGGCACTTAGTTGGATCCAGGAAAAAAAATGCTTTTTTTGCGTGCATGGAAAGAAAATCCTACAGACACATATAGCGCGATTGTCTGCGAGTGTGAATGACCTGTTCCATGAGCAAATGTACGTTTTTTGGTCCGTGGCTGTTTAAATTGAATTCTTTCCTCCCGAAAATATCATTTTTGAATATTAATTACAGATAAATGGGAGCAGTTTCGATGCCGACATTTCACATCCTAATATACGTGTTCTATACACCATCGGCTTTGGCGTATCCGACTACCTCGCTTTAAAAAGCAAAAGATTTGACTATAAATATGATGTGTTGTTTACCTGTCACAATACATTGGTGTCAAAACGTCGCCATTCTGAGCAGATCCTGTTTGGACACTACAATGAAATACACACAAATTAAGTACATGCACAGCACGAAAGTGCAACATGTAAAAAAAAAAAAATAAAATAAAATAAACTTTTTAACCAGGATTACAACTAGCTTATTTCATCAGATATTGTCAACACAAAAAAACAACATACAAGGACGGACATAGCATTAAGCTAGGTTCATCGTTTAAACACGATTAAGTTTTCGTCTGTCCTAAGTGAACTTTCCACTGTTGGAAAAAATAATTTAAAGCATGAATATCACATCACTCACCGTCCTGTATATCACAATATCACGGCTTCAACTGCTGAAGTTGGGTGCGTCGCGGCTGTACATTCAATTCAGTTCGGGTGGCTGGGTCTAATTCCCGGTGCATCTCCGTGTAATTTCTGGTGCGTCTGTTTGTGCGCACCACTGCAAGCTCAATCTGCTTCCCTCTGCATTCTCTCATCAGCCGAAACGCACAGGAAACTCTGCTGGACTGCAGTGTTAGATTTCTGCTGATTTCTGTTAAGCCATTCTATCGTTGTGGTTTATAATATCACTTGTTCGCGGGCTCACTGACGAAAAATTGCAAATGGCGACCAGCAAGCGATTCTCGAAAGTCAGCGTAACGCCCACTCTCATGACGCTACGCACAGACCAATGAATGGCCAGCAGTGGCGTGACGAAACGGTGCCGGTACCCTTCGGACCTACTTTTAACGGTGCCGAAAATAGTGTCGATAAAAGTGGAACAGTTCCGAAAAAACGAACTGTGAGGCCATTGGGTTCCAAAAGGAAAAGCGGACAATGGAGGCTGAAGCGTTCTAAAGGAGGCCAAAGAGTTCCAAATGGAAAAGCGCCTCTCCACCGAGTCTGGGAACTGCCTCGGGGTCTCCTCCCAGTGGGACGTGCCCGAAACACCTCAAGTGGGAGGCGTCCATTGTCATTGTCATTATGGTTCAGTCAATTTGGAAGCATGCAAGCTTCCTTAAAGGCCAAATGTCATGTAACAGGGTACTTTAAATATCTTGAAACTAGATATAAAAGGGAACCGATCCGTTCGGGTCTTGGTGCATATGCTTCAGTAACAACGGAATATTCGTTAATTTAAAACTGCCGCGCTTGGCCTGACACGGCCCCTGGAATCGCCTGGGGAAGAAGGCGGAAGTGACGAAATCGATTGTACCCTAGTTTGATGCTTGGGGTATTTCAATTGATTGTTTATATGGAGACTGGAAGGTTGAAGTGAGCAACAAGAAAGAAAAAATTGGATATTTCACCCATACCTTAAAACGGGACTATCAGGGACAGCTGGGTAATAAGGGACACTTCTCTGGGAAATGTTTTCATACCTGTCAAGTGAGACGTTTTCGCCGTACTTCAACACCATAAAAAGCGGCTATAAGGGACGGCGGAGCAACAAGGGACACCTCTCTGGGAAATGCCCCAAATGCAACTCGTGTTGTTATTGTCAAATATTTTAAGGATTCATGGATATTTGACAATAACAACACAACTCAGCGTCCGGCGCAAAATAAAAAAAAAAGCAGAATTCTGTATTTGTCAGGCGATCTCTCTCTGTTCCGCAACCGCTGCACAGCTGAACGTGTTAAACCATTGTCCTAATGACTTCTCATTGTAGTGAGAATAGCTCACGCTGAGCGATCAGCCCGCCCCGACAATCTGACTAATGATTGACTCTACACTTCTCATTGTAGTGATAATAGCTCAGGCTGAGTCATCTGCCAGCACCAGCTGTGGGGGATCACACACAGGACGTGCTCCGCAACACACTCAATTTTTTTTCCCGTATATTTTTCTTTTGGGCGTACAGAAATGGCAATACGCCCGTTTTTGCTAAAATTGCATTTTCCCCGTATTTTCCTTAAAATATTTGACAATAACAACACAAACTACATTTAAAACATTTCCCAGAAAAGTGTCCCCCACAGCCGCGCTTGGCACCAAAATACGGCGAAAACGTCTCACTTGACAGGTATGCGCCTCCATTTTCATATTGATCTGGTCAATTTCTTGACAGCAGCGGCTCTCCTCCACTGTGATAATAATGGCTTCCGAAAAATCAATATTTATGGGGCGCCCTCGACAGACCCCCTTCGGCTTCGCAATTCTGGAGGCGATTAATGTCCAGTTCAATGACATTTTCCACTGGTTCTGCTCTCTGGTCATCGTTGGAACTGTTGTCATCAGACAAAGCATCTGATTCCGTCTCGGAAGGCTCGAACCTGTAAGGTTCAATGCCTCTGTCACTGTCTGAACCACTGACAAAAAAAAAGACAAAAAAAAAAAGACAAAACTAAACTAATTTGTTCACAATCGCTGTCACTTTCCGTCATGATTGTCCAATGTTGATAAGTGTGAATGTGGATAGGCAGGGCAGCCAGGGTACAACTGGTGATGTCAAAAACATGGGCGTGGTCTGGACTGGCTGTCACAAGCCAGCAAGCAAGGTGGGGCCTTCACCTGGTGTATTTTGTGCAATTATGTAAATACAGGTGGGTGATATGGTCTCCGATATGAATATTTGGTTTAAGCTATGTGTATTTTATCTAAATTCGTTGTCATTTAGAAAAAAAAATTACGTGACATTTGGCCTTTAAACAAAGCAAATGTTGTTGACCCTTTTTGCACACCCTTTCACAGTTCTCTTCAAAGTTTAAATTACTATCAATAATCGTCCCAAGATATCTGTAAGATTGCACACATTCAGTGGTCTGGCCTTTTAGTACAGTGACTTTGTGCCTGTGAGTTTTCCTCTTCAAGTCAATAATCATGTCTTTAGTTTTTGTCGTATTCAGCTGTAGGTAGGAATCCTCACACCAGTGAACAAAATCATCAACTACTGGGCCGTGGCCACTCTCACCATCCTGGAGGAGACTGACAACAACTGAATCATCATCATACTTTATAATGTGTCTGTTGTCATGTCTGCTCCGACACATGTTTGTGTACAGGATGAAGAGTAGTGGTGACAACACACACCCCTGAGGAGAGCCAGTAGAAGAACACTTTTGGTCAGACAATGTACCATTGACACTTACTCTCTGTGTCCTGTTGGTTAAAAAATCCAGAATCCAACCCACCAGATTTTTACTCAAGTCAAATTTTTGCAGGAGCCTTTCAACTAAAATATGAGGTTGGATTGTATTAAAAGCGGAAGAAAAGTCCACAAATAAAAGCCTGGCGTGTGTCCCATTAAAATCCAGATGTTTAAAAAGAATGTTAAACAGAATGACAGTGGCATCCTCCACTCCTCTGTGAGGCCTATAGGCAAACTGCAGAGGATCCAATGCATGCTCAGTCTGCTTTAGGACCTCAAATCTGACCAGTTTTTCAAAAATTTTCATTAAAATTGAAGTCAAGGCAACTGGTTTAAAATCATTTACCGTTTTTGGACAGCTGGATTTTGGAACAGGGACAACCACAGCATCTTCCCAGATCTTAGGCACATGTTGTGTCTGTAAGGACTTATTAAAAATGTAGTGAAACACAGGACTCAGTTCATGTGCACAGGACTTTACCAAGCGCCCACATATATTATCAGGGCTCTGACTTTTGTTCACTTTTACAGCACAGAACGCCCTTTTAACATCCTGCACCTCAATATTAAAGTGCTGATTGTCTTTGAGTTTCTGTTTCAAATCTTGGGTTTCTGTGCTAAAATCAAAGGAATCAAAACGACCATAAAAACAATTAAGAGCATTAGCCAGCTCTGAGTCTGAATTAAAACCATCTAAAAACACACGATTACTGAGCTCTGTGCTCTGAAGGTCTGCAATAGTTTTCATACTGGCCCAGGCTGAACCAAGCTTCTTTGCTGCCATCTTGCTTTCCAACTCTGATTTTGTCATATTACAGATTTTGCCTTGGAGTGTAAACTGGAGTTGAGATCAGAGAGTGCATACTTTTTAAGTTTAAATAATGCCTGAAAGAAAACCACTCTTTCAGTCATTAGTTGTACGAGTCTTTAGTTTAACATTGTGCTAATATTACATTGTATTTATACCTCCGCCAAGGTTATGTTTTTACCGGGGTTTGTCTGTCTGTCTGTCTGTTACCAACATAACTCAAAAACTTATGAACGGGTTTGGACGAAATTTTCAGGACAAGTCCAAAATGGGACAAGGAAGAAATGATTAGATTTTGGTGATGATCTGAGAGTGCATACCTCCACCAAGGGCTTTGTTTGTATTTGTGCAGCAGGATTGCACAAAAACTACTGAATGGATTTGGATGAAATTTTCACCAGAGGTGGTTCTAGGCCTACACACAAACCCATTACGTTTTGGAGGTGATCCATGACAAACACAAGGAGCCTTGGCGGAGGTATGCGCTCTATGAGTGCTTTTCTAGTAGATTATGTATTGCCTTTTACTGTAATTTTACTATGCTGCCCAGAAATAAGGCAATGGGCGAGTCTACCATTTTAACTCTGTATTAATAGATTGTGTATTTAATGTCTTTCTTTTACTATAAAGCACTTTCATTTGGATTCCGTGCATGACAAGAGTTATACAAATAAAGTTTATCATTTAAAGTTTATGATTTTTGTTAGAAAGTTGGCTAAAACAGCAATGGCAGTGTATCAGTGTTAACTCCCTAATATTAGATTTAAGCTTGGGGATACAGGCAAACACAGTTAGTGGGTCACAGATTTACTCTGTGTCAGGAGGATTCAGTACAGCTGTGTGCATGCAGCAAATCAATGCTGTCTACTGATTGGCGGGGGTTTTTTCCCGCTCCCCAGTCATTGTCTATGTGAAAAGCTTCGTGGCACATTCTGGGCAGGTCAAGCATGTTTTTATTTTTTTCAGCTGTTGAACCAAGTCAACTAAAAACTTTTAAACGAGCAGATGTGTGTGCCATATAAAAACAGATTAAGGAATTAACTATATATTTCAAGCTTTAAAATAACCTTCGCTACTTCATTTTCAAGATATTAGATTATTGTTGAGGCGACACCATGTTGAATCCATCCATTGTTTACTTCCTGCAGGAAGAGACTTTTGTGAACGACTCTGTGATGTTTGGATGTGGTGGCTCACCATAGGTGGCATCATCAGGAGGCAAACTGGCCATGGTGCCATATGGCGCCACTCTTCTGTATATAGTGTAGTTGTGTAGTGAATAAAAGAGAGTTCAGTTCATGTTCGCTGTCAGCACCTCATTTCCAGACAAAACAATGGCGACGAGGGTAAAAACATCAATATTCCAACCCGTACTACCGTTCCTTGTTCTACGAGGTGAGCCACCGATTCCCTGGCCCCGCTGGCACAAAGAATTCCAGACTTTTATCAATGCTGCTGGTTTGAACGACGTTAGTGATGAGAGGCTGCAGGAGGTGCTAATCCACAGTCTCAGTAGCGAGGCGCAGCGGGTGTTCCACTCTCTCGATCATGTGAGCACATACAAAGACTGTGTTGCTGTGATGGACAAACATTTCACCAGTGCAAGTAATCTCACTGCACGAAGAATCATTTTTAACCAACGCCACCAGCATGACAACGAGCTGGTCCGTCAGTATGTCACTAAGCTCCGAGTCCTGGCTAGCACGTGCTCCTTCAGCCATTTAGAGGAAGAGCTAGTATGTGACAGACTAGCGGAACATACTAGGAGTAAGTGGCTGAGGGAGCAGATGATACTGGCAGAGGACAACCTGACATTAGATGAGGCTGTGAGGATGGCGTCCCAAATGGAAACAGCCACCAAGCTATCAATGCAGCAAATGGTGCCTAGCCAACAAGCTCCTCATCCAGCCCCACGAGCACAGGCCATCACCACCACAACCCAGCACTCTGATCCCACATCTACCCACTACAACCAGAAGAAGAAGAGTAGGAAATGGGCAGTCTGGTGGAGCAGGCTCGGAGGCTTCGGTACCTTTCCCCCTAGGGCAGGGGACTGAAGAGGGAGTGTGAGGGGTGTGAAGTGTCGCCTGCAATGTTGATGGCTCTGCAGGTGAGCTAGATGTCCAAGGGCGGGGGCAGAGGGGCACCAGTGATCTTGTTGGCTGCTTTCACTGTGCATTGTAGTGTCTTCCGGCAGGAGGCGGTGCAGCTTCCATACCACACCGTGTTGCAGCTGGTGAGGATGCTCTCAATGGTGCCCTAGTAGAATGAGCACATGATGGTGGGACTCGCGCTCTCCTCAAATTGCAGAGGAAATGGAGGTGAGTTTGAGCTTTCTTGGCTAGTGATGTGGTGCTGTTGGACCAGGAGAGGTTCTCGGAGATGTACACCCCCAGGAACTTGGTGCTGCTCACCCTCTTCACAGCTGCACCATCAATGATAAGAGGGGGATGCTGTGTGTGTTCCCTCCTGAAGTTGACCACAGTCTCCTTGGTTTTTCCCACGTTGAGGAAGAGGTTATTGTCTTTACACCACTGGACCAGTTGACTCACCTCATTTCTATAGTTGGCCTCCTCGTTGTTAGTGATGAGGCCCACCACCGTCATGTCATCCGCAAACTTGATGATGTGGTTGGGTGTTGTTGGCTGGTACACAGTTATGGGTCAGCAGGGTGAAGAGCAGCGGGCTGAGCACACACCCTTGTGGGGCCCCTGTGCTCAGAGTGATGGTCTTGGAGGTGTTCCTGCCAACCCGCACATTCTGTGGCCTCCTTGATAGAAAGCTCAGCATTCAGTTACAGAGAGGTTTTGAGTCCCAAGTGTCTGAGTTTTTGTATTAGGTGCTGGGGGATGATTGTGCTGAATGCTGAACTGAAGGTATTCACACGTAGGAGTTCTTTGAGTCTAAGTGGGTGAGGGCTGGATGGAGAGGAGCAGCAATGGCATCTTCTGTGGATCTGTTTGACCTGTATACAAACTGTGATGGGTCGTGGGATGGAGGGAAGATGGACTTGATGTTCTGCATGACCAGCCGCTCAAAGCAATTCATTATGATGGGGGTCGTGCTACGAGCCGGTAATCATTGTAGCTGGATGGAATGGGCTTTTTTGGGACTGGTATTATGGTAGCAGTTTTGAAACATGTGGGGACAACAGCTTGAGTCAGCGAGATGTTGAAGATGTCGGCCAGGACATTCTTGAGCTCCTCTGCACAGTCCTTCAGAACACAACCCAGTATCTTGTCTGGTCCTGCTGCCTTGCATGGGTTGATCCTGCAGAGGGTCCTCTTCACGCTAGCTGAATCCAGACTTATGGCCTGCTCGTCTGGAGGAGGAGTGGTCTTCTGTGCTTATGTGCTGTTTTGTGCTTTAAAGCGGCCGGAGGAGTCATTTAGGTTGTTAAGCAGTGTGATGTCACTTGCACAGGTATGCAGTGGAGGTTTGTAGTTGGTGCGGGTCTGTATGCCACGCAAGAGAGAACATGCATCTCTGGTGTTGCTGAAGTGCCCGGATATTTTCTTGCTGTACTGTCGTTTTGCCTCCTTGATGCCACAGGACAGGTTGGCCCTAGCTGTTAATAATAATAATAATAATGCATCAGTTTTATATAGCACTTTATCATATATACTCAAAGACGCTTTACAAATAGGTACATTATTCATTCACTCCAGACATACAATGGTAGTGGCAAGCTACTTCTGCAGCCACAGCTGCCCTGGGGCAGGCTGACGGAAACGTGGCAGCCAATCTGCGCCAACAGCCTTTCCGGCCACCACCGAACATTTTTATACATTTATACACATTCATACCCAGTGTTATGGACACTGGAGGCAATGCAGGTGAAGTGTCTTGCCCAGGGACACAACGGCAGGAAATCTGAGGAGAGCGGGATTCGAACCGCCAA
This sequence comes from Pholidichthys leucotaenia, assembly GCA_020510985.1. Taxonomy (NCBI): domain Eukaryota; kingdom Metazoa; phylum Chordata; class Actinopteri; order Cichliformes; family Pholidichthyidae; genus Pholidichthys; species Pholidichthys leucotaenia. The sequence goes on along the minus strand of CM035849.1, from coordinate 90,265,437 downwards.
CCATCGGGTTATTAGACGACCTGCTCTACCTCCTGAGCCACTGCCGCCCCAGTTATTAGTCCTGCAGTGTTACCGGCCCTGAAGGCTGTGTCCCGAGCCCTCAGGAGCCTGTGGACCTCTGCTGTCATCCATGGCTTTTGGTTGGCACGAACGGTGATGGAGTGACATCATCAATGCATTTAGCTATATATGGTAAAGGGCATTCACTTATATAGCGCTTTTATTCTCATCTCTAGATGACCAAAGCACTTTACAGATCCTGCTATCCACCCATTTACACACACATTCACACACTTATGGCAGCATAGCTGCCATACATGGCGCTGTCCTGACCTACCAGGAGCAAGGTGGGTGAAGTGTCTTGCCCAGGGACACAACGGCAGGATATCTGGGGAGAGCGGGATTTGAACCTACCAACCATCCGGTTATTAGACGACCCGCTCTGCCTCCTGAGCCACTGCTGCCAATATGCTACCGCCACTGCCGCCATATGCTACAGCAACCTCAGTATACTCCTCTAGGTTTGTGTGTCCATTGTGAGTGGCTGCATGCTTGAAAGTGTCCCAGTCTGTAGAGCTGAAGCAGTCGTTCAGAGCATCAGAGGACCCCTCTGGCCACACACATACCTGCTTTTCTGTTGGTCTGATTGTTTTCACTCTGGATTTGTATGCCGGCCTTAATAAGATGGTGATGTGATCAGAGAGGCCCAGGAGGCTCTGTATGCTTTCTTGTGAGTTGTGTACACCAGGTCCAGCAAATTGTCTTCTCTTGTTGGAAAGTCTACATGTTGGTGTAGATTTGGTAGGAGGGCTTTTAAATCTGCATGGTTGAAATCTCCTGCTGTGATGAGGAATCTGTCTGGATGTGCTTTTTGTGTCTCTCTGATGGCCTGATAAGAGTTCATTAGTGCCTTAGCTTGCCACTGGCAGTGGGCGGGGCATCCATGGCGACTAGTAGGACAGATGAAAATTCTCTTGGCATATAAAAGGGTCAGCACTTGATGGTCATAAAACTCCACCAAAGGAGAACAGTATTTATGCACAACAGTTGCATCATGGCACCAAGCGTCACTGATGTATACACAGACTTCTCCACCTCCCATTTTCTCTCCTTCCTTGAGCACTCTGTCAGCACTATAACATGTTAGCCCTGCTAACTGAATGGCAGAGTCCGGTATATTGTCATTTAACCACGTTTCCATAAAGATAAAAACACAGCAGTTCTGCGCATCACGTTGTATAGTTCTCAGGAGCTGTATGTGGTCTATTTTGTTGTCAAGTAAGCATACATTGGCCAGAATGAAGGAAGGAATCGGGAGTCTGTATGGGCTAGCAGTTAGTTTCGTTCGGATACCTCCACCTTTACCTCTCTTTTGTCGCCACTCACGTCTACGGTGTCTTCATTTGGGATAAGACACAGCAGTCGAGTCCGGGGGTGTGGAGGTCTGGTGGAGAAGACCTAGGCCCCGGAGTTCCTCTATAATGCTCTGATGCAGGACGTAATGTTTGGACATATTCCTTATGTCCACAAGACTGTGGCGACTGTAGCTTGTGCACAGCATGATGATGATGATGATGAAAGATGAAATACTTTATTTCAAACAAAAAACAGACAAATGATTAGTACCATAAAAATGTGACAGTGTACAGTGTTCGAAAAGGAGAAAGAAGAAGTTAATACTTAATTACACCAACTCCTCTTTTCCCTACATACAACCCATGTGAAATATAAACCTACTACCTTTATTAAGAACCCCAAGTAGACAATATCAACTATATTTTATACATATCAACATTTACACCCAACCATCCTTACATACATACAGTCCATACCTCTGCATACTTATATATCCAGCCCAAAACAACATAGATATACACAGTACCATCCCACCTACCATACAAGTATTCCACCAGTGTCCCAGAGTGAGTTTAATTCATCTTACATATTAATACTACACCTCTAATATATATCCTTGTAGCAGATAATGTTTGTTTGATTGATTGATTGATTGATTGATTGACTTTATTTATTTGAACATTCTGAAAAAGAAAAAAAAAGAATTTAAAACAAAACAAAAAACAAGCCAAAAAAAAAATGTTCAAAAGGAGTGGGAAGAAGCCAACGCTTACTGTATATAGTCCCACCCCTTTTCCATACCCAACAAATTACAGTATCACTGTTAATCATCATTCATCCCACAACCACATTCACCATAATGCACCCCATAGTCAAATTATACAACAGAAATGACACAACAACGACAGTCCATATTGACAACAATACGAACAATATTGCAACAACAATAAACAAACACTTCTGGCATGTTCAACACAAACACAGACAACACCATCACCATCACAATCACCATAACACAATAACACACAAAACAACAACCTTCCCTCACTGAAGACACAATGTAACATCACTGCCCTTCGTTTTCATACTGCTCAAATATCATTTATTTATATGTTGATTTAAATCTATGGATGTTTGGACTTTGCCTGTGTTTCTCCCCCAACCCATTCCACAATTTTACCCCACACACAGACAGACAAAAACCCTTCCTAGTAGATCTTACTAAGTGCATTTTAAATTTTGTGTTCCCCCATAAATTATATTTCCCTTTTCTCTCACTGAAAAGATTTTGTATATTGTGTGGCAAAAGGTTTTTACTGACTTTAAACATTAATTGTGCTGTATAATAATGAACCAGATCCCGTAATTTCAATAACTTTGAATGTAAAAACAATAAATTAGTATGTTCGAGATACCCAACTTTGTGTATAACACGGACTGCCCTTTTTTGTAATATTAGCAATGAATTGAGTTTACTTTTATAATTGTTACCCCAGACCTCTATACAATAGGTCAAGTATGGAAGTACAAATGAGCAGTACAAGATATGAAGTGATTTGTAATCTAGGACTTGCTTAATTTTATTTATAATTCCAATATTTTTTGCAACTTTGTTTTGTATGTGTCTGACATGTGGTTTCCAACTAATTTTATCATCTAGTATTACACCCAAAAACTTGATCTCCTTAACTTTTTCAATAACCACATTATCTATATGAATATACAGTATATATCTTCTTTATTTTTACAATTACCAAATATCATTACCTTAGTTTTATCTATATTTAGTGATAATTTATTACAATCCATCCATTTTTTAAGCTTATTTAATTCATTATTTAGAGTATGGATTAGTTGATTATAATTATTTCCAGAATAAAATATATTGGTATCATCAGCAAATAATATTATTTTTAATAATTTAGAAACTTGGAATATATCATTTATATATATATTAAATAATTTGGGGCCCAATACTGACCCCACAGGCAATTCCCATACACCCAGACAGATATTCTCCCATCTTCACAAACTGTTGTCTCTCAGATAGACAACTTGTAACCCAATTCAGAGCCATTCCCCTAATACCATACATTTGCAGTTTATTAAGAAGTATTGAATGATTTATTGTATCAAATGCTTTTCTAAAATCTATAAATACACCAATTGCATATTTTCCTTGATCTAATGCATTTATTATTTCCTCTGTTGCTTCCATTATTGCCAACAATGTCGTACTCTTGGCTCTAAATCCATATTGGTTCTGATTAAGCACATCATGTTTATTTAAAAAGTTTTCTAATCTGTTGTTGAAAAGTTTTTCCAGAATCTTTGAAAATTGTGGGAGGAGCGATACTGGTCTGTAGTTTGTGTAGTGGTGTTTATTTCCTTGCTTGAATAATGGTATTACTTTTGCTATTTTCATTTTCTGTGGGAATGAGCCAGTTTGAAATGATAGATTACAAATATATGTGAATGGTTTTAATATGCCATCAAAAGTTCTTTATACTAGTGTCATATCAATACCATCACAATCAGTAGATAATTTATTTTTACACTTTTCAACAACAGATTTTGCCTCTAGTTCATCCACCGCTGTAAGAAAGATTGACCGAGGGTTATTTCCAATCAATGTCTCACTCACGGTGTCTCTTCCTTGGTTTGTAATTTTTGCTGCCAACTCTGGTCCAACATTTACAAAAAATTTATTCATTTTATTTACTACCATATTCTTATCATAATTATCACCACAATCATCAGTAAAATACTCTGGATATATCATTTTCTTAGTTCCATTTTCCCTTAATTTATTTAATATATCCCAGACTCCTTTTATATTATTTTTATTTTCATTTAACATTTTCCTATAGTGTAATTTTTTACTAGTTCATATTATTTCAGTTAATTTATTTTTATATGTTTTATATCTTTTTTCAGATTCTTTGGTTCTTAATTTAATGAAATTTTTATAGAGATAATTTTTCTTTTTACAAACATTTTGTAGCCCCTTGGTTAACCATGGGCAATTTTTGTATATATGTTTTTTATTAATTTCTTTAATTGGACAGTTTTTATCATATAATGATTTAAATATATCAATAAATTTATCATATGCCAAGTCCACTTTTTTCTCTCTATAGACAACATCCCAATTCTGTAATATTAAATCATTGATTCTATCTTCTGTTCATATTCTTTTATAGATAATCTTTTTACATGGTTTATTATTATTCTTACTCTCATTAGCCCCATAATTAACATCTAAAGAAACAAATACAGGCAAGTGGTCACTAATATCATTTATTAGTATACCACTCACCATATTATATTCAATAACATTGGTAAAAATGTTGTCTATCAGGGTAGCACAGTCTGTGGTTATTCTCACAGGTTTTGTATTCTTTGGAAATAAGGTTAAGCTATACATTGTATCTAAGAAATCTTCAGTTGGTTTATGTTGTTTTGTTTTCATTAAATCTATATTAAAGTCACCACAAATAAAGATATCCTTTTGTCTTATTTTTGCATACATCTTTTCCATCCCATTTCTAAATTCTTCCATATCAGATCCTGGTGCTCTATATATACAACTTACTATTATGTTTTATTCTATTTTCCATCGGAATCTCAATTGTTAAACATTCCATGCTTTCATTCACTGTTGATGTCATGCTGTCCACTTTTTTACTTTTTAATTTTCTATCAATATACAGTGCTACCCCGCCACCACTTTTACATTTCCTATTTTGTGTGTACATCTCATATCCATATAGTTCAAAATGTACATCTTTTTCTTCATTAATCCATGTTTCACTTATAGCAATAATCCTAAATGGTGTGTTAAATTGATTTAAAAATTCCTTAATACTATCAAAGTTTGCATAGAGACTCCTACTATTAATATGTATTATTGTTAATGTCTGATCCAAATTCATAATTCCATTTAATTGTTGTTCATCATAATAAACACACTTATTATTAATATGATTAAAATAGTTATTGTCTGGGTCAGTATCTCCTAAAATGTCTTGTGGTTGCTGTTCAGTACTGACAAAGATTCTAGCTTCAATTTGCCCTAATACACTTTCATTATTAAATGAGGAAGGATGATTGGTTAAAGTACTAATCATAAATTATGTCAACAATGTACGCCAAAAGGAAAAAAGGAAAAGAACACAAAAATCTCCGCTCATGATCTTACTGCACTGTTATTCTTGCATCAGGGCTAAGGTTTAAATTTGTCTAATTCCTCAATTTCTCTAATCATTATTACTTTAGCTTCTTCTGGAGTTCCAAGCAGTTTTATCCACACCTTACAGTTCTTTGTCCATGTTGATTGGATTTTCCCGTTTTCTGAGAGCCCTGGCTTGTCTAGCTATTTCAGAGTTCTTTTTTGTTAAATGTTCATTTATATAGACAGCCGTTCCTCTCAGTTTTTTTGCTTGTCGCAAAAGATCAGTTTTTCCTTTCCTGCTGGCAAATCAGATGATGATCGCTGGTTTTCCTTTACAGTCCTTTCTAGGTAACGTGTGACAAGCCGAAATAGTCTCATTGTCCACAACGTTTTTAGAGTTGAAAAACGTTAATACCTGCTGCTCAAGAGTGTGTGATTCTGCCAATGTCTCATTCTCCCCATCCTGGTTACCAACTCCAGCTGTCACACGTGCATAGGAGCAGTGTCTGATGTTAAGACCGCTCACAATGACATCATCCATCATCCATTCTCGTATACTGTTCTAATTCATCCACCCGTCTTTCTAAGAAATTAATTTTCTTATCTTTTTCCATGACTTCAGCCTTTAATTCACGCACTTGGTCCATAAGGCCAATAAGCAAAGTTTGTTGTTTTGCTATCTTGGATATTTCTTCAGTCATGAAATTTAATGAGAGTTTGATCTCCTCCAATTCCTCTCCATTTACCTGATTCCTTTTCGGAGGCATACTGACTAGACTGATTGGGATCAAAGGCAGCTCACCTGTTGTCTAATACAGGAGGCGAAGCATGTCCAATGGCTAGGGGAGGCCGCCAGCTGGCCCGCTGTCTCAATTATAGGTGTCACCCGACTGCAAGGTCGAAGCGCTCCCGATGGCCAGTGATGGTTAGTGAAGGTCATCAACTGGCGTCACCACCTAACAGCTGAATCCGCCAGTGAAACCAAGGCTCCCTCGGCAGCTAGCGTCGTCCTAGCTAGCGTCGTCCTAGCTAGCGTCGTCCTAGCTAGTGTCGTCCTTCACCAATCCGCCTCGGCCCAGCCGAACTCCACAGAGCTGAAATGTCTCTCTCACAGAAAAACACCCAGTTCTTGAAACATGGAATATGCAGGAGAAGTCCCCAGGAGAAGTCCCCAAACAAGTGGTCCACGTCCCAGATATCACCACCATGCCTCTCTGGCTGCTCGTCCAGGTGAACAGGTGTCACAGCCACGTTCCTCTCCAGCTACTGAAGCGCTGCTGGCCCTCTGGCGTACTTGGCTCCCGCGGTGCTCATCTCGCTGCCTGGGACACCTCCACGCTGCTCCTCTCCGGCGCCCCGCACAGATGAGCAGAAGCTGTTAACTGGCTGCGTCGTCCTGCCACCTCCACAGCTCTCTCCATGTTTATACTTCTTTTTTAATTGATTTCTGTTTGTACATAGTTTCAGTTCCAGCTCCAGACTGTTCCACAAATTCACACCAGACAGATATGCACATATTTTTCTTTGTTGTTCGAACCGTAGGTTTTGTAAAGTTTAAGTCTCCTCTCAAATTGTAATCATTGTAATCATTGTAATCATTGTCTCTTTCTTTGAATAATTTTTGTATATACATAGGTTGGAAGTTGATTATTAATTGCCTCGTACATTATTTATGCTGTCTTAAATTTGACTAAATCCATGAACCTCATGGCATTTGACTTTACAAACATTTAATTGGTGTGGTCTCTATACCATACATTATTTATTATCCTTATAGCTTTTTGTTGTAATGTGCATATTGGCCGTAGGTTGGTTTTGTAAGCATTTCCCCAGACCTCTACACAGTAGTTAAGGTATGGTAAAAACAGTGAATTGTACAATAAGTATAATGATTTATAGTCCAAAATGTGTCTTATCTTCCCCAGTATCCTATACATTTTGCTGACTTGGCCCAGATGTGACTGAAGTGAGGTTTCCAGCAGATCTTATTATCTAGTGTCACCTCCAGAAACTTATTTTCCTGTACTATTTCAATTCTGGTATCATCTATCATTACAATTATTTCATAATTTATTTTATGATTTCCAAACAACAAAATATTTATTTCAAATTTAGAGATAATTTATTTTTGTTAAATCACTACATTAACCTTTTCATTTCTGTTGTGACCACTTCTAGAACCTGCTGTAAATTCCCACCAGTGCAAAGGATATTTGCGTCATCCACAAACAAAATAAATTTCACTAATACTCAATGTTACAGAGAGGTAGGTGGCTGAGCACACTCAATTGCTGCAGGCAATTACGCAGCAGCTGAGTGTTCTGATCAATTGGGCCAACGGCTGTCCCGGCTACTTCACCTCTACCTGCTCCTTCTTCTTCCATTGTCCGCGGAACCCTTGCTATTTCCACTCCTGCTCCGTACACGGGGGAGGTGGGGTAATGCAAGGATTTCTTGTGTCAGATACAGCTTTATTTTGGGCAGGTGCAGGGGGAGTTCCTCCACGGACTGAATCTTTATCTCCGGGATGACTTGGCAGTTCATGCCGTTCCTGCCACCTTGGACGGCCTGATAGATCAGGCGGTGTGGTTAGATAATCGATACCGTGAACGCGCCTGGGAGCACGGTGCCTCCTCTCACCCACCTGTTACTCGTTCTCTCTCGGCGTCTACTGACCGAGGTGAGTCCGACTCCGCCCTTGAGCCCATGGAGCTCAGCTCTGCTTGTCTTCCGTGAGCAGAGGTTGAGCGGCGGCGGCGGATCAGGGCATGCGCATACTGTGGTTCTTTGAATCACAAGTTGGACACATGCCGCCTATGGCCAAAAGAATCGGCCCGTCAGTAGCCACGGAGGGTCTGACGGGCAGGACTCAATTTGATCCCCCCAGTAATTTCTCCATTTCTGCCCTCATCCCGCTACCGGGGGTCGAGAGGAGGGTCTCCGCCCTAATTGATTCCGGGGCAAAGGGTAATTTTGTCTCATCTAAACTGGTGCATGAGATGGGGATTCCGACAGTTAAACTGCCAGCTCCCCATTCCGTGTGTACCCTTTCTGGCCAGACAGTGGCATCCGTTACCCATTGCACGGTGCAGTTATCTGTCCTTTTGTCTGGTAACCACCAGGAGAAGCAGACTTTTTACGTGTTTCCACGAGATTCTCACACGGAGGTACTTGGTTACCCGTGGCTCCGGAGGTACAATCCAATTATTAATTGGTCTCAAAATTCCATCACCTCCTGGAATCCCAACTGTTTGGCAACCTGTCTAAACTCGGCCGAGTGTTCCCCGTCCCTTCCCATCTCCTCGCCTCAGGTTTAGCCGCCGGACTTCAGCCTCGTACCCAAGGTCTATCATGACCTCGGAGAGGTGTTTAGCAAGTTGCAAGCGTTAGCGCTTCCTCCGCATCGCTCGTACGACTGTGCCATTGACCTCCTTCCGGGTGCAAGGTTGCCATCCAGCAAACTCTATAGTACTTCTGGGCCTGAGAGAGAGGTGATGGAAAGGTACATTAAGGATTTGTTGAACACCGGCCTCATTTGGCCATCCTCGGCTCTCTTTGGGACGGGGTTTTTCTTTGTAGGCAAAAAGGACGGGTCTTTGCATCCGTACATTGAATATTGGGAGCTTAGTGCCATCACTGTCAAAGACAAATACCCTTTGCCCCTGATGAACTCTGCTTTCGAGCTCCTGCAGCGTTCACGTGCATTCCCTAAGTTCGACCCGCCTAATGCATACCATCTAGTTAGAATAGGCGAGGGGGGGCGAGTGGAAAACAGCATTCAAAACACATCTGGGGCATTTTGAGTATTTGATTATGCCTTTTTGTTTAACTAATGCCCCCGCTGTTTTCCAGCATTTAATCAATGACGTCCTCCGCGATATGCTTAATTGGTTTGTTTTCATCTATTTAGATGACATTCTGATTTTTTTCTCGCACACCAGAGGAGTACGAAACTCATGTTAGAGCTGTGTTACAGCGGCTCTTAGAGAACCAACTATACGTCAAAGCAGAGAAGTGTGAATTTCTACATCTTCCACTTCTTTCCTTGGCTTCATCATAGCAGAGAGAGAGCTGAGGGCTGACCCAGCCAAGGTGAAGGCTGTGCTTGATTGGCCAACCCCCCACTCCTGCAAGGAGCTGCAAAGCTTCTTGGGGTTTGCGAATTTTTATCGCAGGTTTATTTGAAACTATAGTAGGATAGCACAGCCTTTAACTAAGCTGACCTCTGTTAAGGTGCCATTTGTATGGACCGAGGCAGCTGAGCAGGCTATTAACAAGTTAAAGGGCCTGTTCACTGGCAAACAAGTCTTGGCTCAGGTCGACCCTCAGCTCCAGTTCACCCTGGAGGTGGATGCTTCAGAAATGTGGGTGGGCACTGTTTTATCTCAGCGTTCTCCCCTGGACTTGAAGCTCCTCCCATGTGCATATTTCTCTCGGCGGCTCACCCCACCCAAGAGGAATTACGACGTCGGGGATCGCAAGCTGCTGGCCATTAAATTAGTATTTGAGGAATGGAGACACTGGCTGGAGGGAGCTGCTCACCCGGTAGTTGTGTGGACCAACCACAAGAACTTAGACTATCTGCGGTCGGCCCGCCAGCTTAATCCTAGGCAGGCTCGCTGGGCCTTATTTTTCCAACACTTTAACTTTACTGTCACTTACAGGCCCGGCTCCCATGACGGGAAGCCCGATGCTCTCTCCAGACAGTTCAGTCAGGAAATGGCTGACCCCCCTTCCCGCCTCCAGTCCATTCTCCCGCCTTCATGCATCCTGGGAGCCCTCACCTGGGAGATCGAGAATAAAGTCCGTCAGGCCCAGTCCGCCAGGTCCAGTCCTCAGACCCCGAACCAGCAGGCTGCCCCCCCAATCATCTGTACGTCTCTGCTGCCCTCCGCAGCGAAATCATCCAGTGGGGGCACACTGGACGTTTCGCCTGCCACCTGGGGGTGGTGCGGACTATTGACATTATCAGGCGAGCATTTTGGTGGCCCACGTTGTGGCGGGACGTGCAGGAATATGTTAAAGCCTGTCAGACGTGTGCCCAGAACAAGTCTTCGTCCTCCCCCCAGCTGGTCTTCTTCACCCCTTCCCCATCCCCAGTCGGCCTTGGTCTCATATCGCTATGGATTTTGTCACTGGTCTTCCCCCTTCCCACAGCAATACATTGATTTTGACCATTGTGGACAGGTTCGCCAAGGCCATACACCTGGTTCCCCTCCCCAAATTGCCGTCTGCCACCAAGACAGCGGAGCTTCTTTCCTACCACGTCGTCAGGTTACATGGTATTCCTACGGACATCGTGTCTGACCAGGGTCTGCAGTTCACATCACGAGTCTGGAAGGCCTTCTGTCACTGTCTGGGTACCACCCTCAGCCTCACCTCCGGCTACCATCCCCAGAGCAATGGGCAGACTGAGCGTGCCAACCAGTGCCTGGAGACCGCCCTTCGTTGTGTGGCAGCCGACAACCCCGCTTCATGGAGCCCCCATCTAACCTGGGTAGAATATTCATTGAATTCCACAGTCTCCTCAGCTACGGGCCGATCACTTTTTGAGGCGTCTGTGGGCTACACCGCCCCCCCCCCCGCTCTCTATGGCTGAGAGAGAGGTTGCGGTGCCAACCGTGGGGGCCCACTTTCATCGCTGCCGCCGGGCCTGGAGATCCACCAGAGCGGCGCTTCAGCATGCTACCGAGCGGAATCAGCGCTACGCTGACAGCAAGAGGGTCCCGGCACTGAGCTACGAAAAAGGACAGCAGGTCTGGGTGGCCACAGACCAGGTCCCGCTGAAGGCGGAGTGTCACAAGCTCGCTCCCCGGTTTGTGGGCCCCTTCCCCATCAAAGGCAATGTCGGCAACTCTGCTGTCCGGCTCCAGCTTCCATGGACGCTCCACGCGCACCCTACCTTCCACGTCTCCAAAGTGAAGCCTCTCTCTTCCAGCCCTCTCTGCCCTCCCCCAAAACCGCCCCCTCCTCTCAGGGTCCTTGACGGACACATCACGCACACCGAGAAGGAGTTCTTGGATGCACTTCGTCAGGGCCAGGGCTAGGGCTTCCAGTATTTGGTCGACTGGGAGGGCTATGGCCCGGATCATCGGTCATGGGTCCCCTGGTCCAAGTTCCATGACTAAGGGATGGTCCGGGACTACCATCGTGCTCACCCGGAGAAGGCTGGGCAACCACCAGGAGGCGTTCCTTGAGAGGGGGGCGCTGTCATGTGCTGGCGAGCGCTCGCCCCCTCCTTCCTGTTCACCGGCTCTCTCATCAGATGCACCTGCTGATTCCTGCTTGGTCAGCGTTTATAAGGAAGCAATCTTCAGTGATTCAGTGCTGGCTCGTTTGGGTATACTGCTCAACAGATGGCTCCATTGCAAGCGGTTGTGTCTCTTATGACATTATCTAACAATCTCTTCTCCTCCACCTTTTCCAGGTTGCTGCCAACGAAGTGGTGCATCTGCGGGGATTTGGTGCGCTCGCCAGCCTGTTGCTCCACTTCTAAGCAGCCTTCCTTCTCTACCCAGTCAGACCCATTCATCCTACCCGTCCGGCAGTTCCACCTGCTGGTTCATCTCCTTTGCTGAGTTCTGTGCCAGTCTCTTCCTATCTCCCACATGAGTACTATTTGTTTACCCATTCAATCTCCATTCCTCTCTAACCAGCCTCGTCTATCCTCCACAGGGCTCCTGCTTATCTGGCAAGTGACTGGCACTTTTCTTCAAGATTGCTGTTTTGAATATTCTAATAAAAGGTCAAACGTTTTTTTTGTGTGTTCGCTTGGTGATTACACGTTGCACTCAGGTGGCTTGTCCAGCCAATATGACACATACGACAGTTTCAAAGAATACATACAGCAATTCAAAGAATTCCCTTTACATAAACTTGTGGATTTTATCATCTGACACCTGTGGAGACTAATCCTGCAAAATCTGTTTTGGTTTTATTCCAAGAGTGTTATCAGCAAATATATTTGCTCCCATTTTATATTAAGCTAGCATTTACAAAACTTGTACAATAAGGAAACTGGCAAAGGGGCCAAATCCTCTTAACCACTCACCTGTGAATAAATCTGTTTGTCTCTCAACATTCTTGCAATCACATTAACAACTAAAGAGAGCCACACAGAAGCACATATGTAAAGTCTCGCACAACATTAATCTCTTTTCCAGGTCAGACTCTATGCATATATATGAGTGATGGTTAAGAGAGAGTGAAGCTAACAGCCTTCCATTTAATCCTTTTATGTTATGTGATTGAAGTTCCTATTTTAACTGCCTTGGGTGAGGAACATCAAACACATTTATCGTAAAACTCACAACAACCAATTTCCACTATACTCAAAACCATAATTGTGTGATCACTCTTGTTGTCCACAGGCGCATGAGGTGCTTTTAAATTCAGCCCTCTAATACCCACCCACCCCTCTGTAATGGCAAAACTAAACACTCTGAACACAGCAGCTATAAAAACAGGAGCATTAATCCTTCTCCGGTTTGTTGGGAGTTATTGACGGAAAAGCGCTCGTGTTTGATTGTTCGGGCTTTTAACGTAATGTCTGAGGTTCTTTTGGACATAACAGGCTATCATTTTTATTACAGGGCATAATAAAACCCCTCTGCAGCTGCACTGTTTGGTGACAGAGTGGAAACATAATAAGCTACAAGAGGGGGGAAAGAGTGTAGCTGCAATTTCTGTGTTTTTCTTTCTCATTTGTTCATGGAACCCATTGAGGGTTTAATGATCCCTGAGTCCCAGAAAGGTGTTAAAGCCTTCATTTTGAATCCCATTAAAAGTCACAGCTATGATATTCTACATAGTCTTCACTATTAAATGCTGCACGCTTTTTTAAAAATAATGGATTTTTGTCTTTAACCACAGCAATTTGCCAAAGTATTGCCAAGAGGATGGTGCAGAAAGCTTTCATTTGTAGCTAGTAACTGTATCCAGATCTGCACAAATGTTACTGAGAAAGACATAAAGACACACAGACATAAAGCAGTGCATGTAAAGCCAAAAGAAATAACAGTGTCACAGATGGATTAGCTCTTGGGTGGGCCCACCTTGGTTGTATGGGGGTCTGCGTGTAACACATTAAATCTTAGCTAATCAATATTTTTCTTACATTAGCTGTAGATTAGAGAACTGTACAGTGATGGGGTAAAATGGGTGATGAACTCTTATTGTGTGGAGGAACAAATAAGTTCAGGTGAGGTACGACGAGCTGAGAGGTTGCAGAGTTTTATTTTCCTCCAACATCATAAGACACACTGTAGCGCTGTGCGCTGTGTTGTGCTGTGTGTGCTGTGTGTGTTATTGAGGCATGTATAGCAAGTTCTTTTATACATGTTATACAAAAAGAGAGAGTGCATAGCACATTTGCATATTGATTTACATATTGTATCAGTCAATACATATCAATCGCGTGACCAACTGGCGCCCGGACTTCCTCTCCTTAATCCGGGGACATATAACAATAGTCCATTGTTCTGGTTGTCTCCTAGGGGCTCTCTGTCCGTATGCAAATTGTCCTCTGATTCCTGCCGGCTAGCTGAGTGTGAAGATGTAGATTGTGGTGGGTCACCACAGGGCTCCCCGCAGAACACTCAGCAGGGGTTGTGACCCCCCCCCCCCCGTTGTTTGGCTCCAGCTCCGGATTCCAGCACGTTGAGCAGCCGTGGATCATGGGCGCACAGGCCGGTGTGTTTCGTGCATAATGGAACAAGATGGCGATCGGCCGGCTTCAGGGAGTGAGGTGCGTGAAAAGTGCTGTGGAGGAGGAGGGGGAAGGTGGGTGGGAGTAAGTGAGTGCCGGCCCGGGACATCAAAGGTGTCTGGGCCACGCAAAAATTGCGTGTGGATCTGCGATGGTGAGGGACTTTCTTGTTAAACCTGGCAGTGATCCACAGCGGCTGTGAAAAAAAAATTAAGTCTCTGACTTCTCTCGCGGCTCAGTCTAGCGAGGATGTGGGGAAGGCGAGCGGCCAAATCCCCGAGGATGCATAGCAGCTGTGAAACAACTGCAGCTGTGTGAGGAACCTGGCGGTTTGACTTTTAGATGCGGAAGCAGCCCTAAAGTCATCGGGGAAAGCAATCGGCTAAATTCCCGTTGTGCGCCATGGCTGAGAAACCCATACAAAGTCCTGTGTGCGGGCTGCACATCTGCTCCAGGTGCATGAGCAGCCCTGAAGATTCCGAGAGTGGTGATTGGCCGTTTTTCTGGGGCATGTGCAGCGGCAGAGGACGATGTATCAGTCTGTGGATGTATCAGTCTGTGGAGCCGGTTCGTCTCTGTGCGTGGTGCGCGCTTGGCGCCGTGACCACATAACTGGCAGTTGCACTGTCCTCGTAATCCTGTGGTGTGCGTGCAGGGCTTCTGTGCGTGGGAGGTCCGCTGTCGTGTGAGTCAGGGTCGGGGAGCTTGGTGAAAATCAACGCAGTCGGCGTTGATGATTTCCCCGTTCAGGCTGCTTCCTTCGTTTCACTTGTGTTGTGGTTCATGGTGCTTGTTGGTCGAAGCGCTGTCCGCTATGGGGAGTGCGATCCGGTGAGGATGAAGAGGTTGCAGGCGTTCTCTGGTCCTCTGGGATCCACAGCGCAGTGAGAGGGAGGAGATGGTCATTCTCCCTCGTCAGGTCACCAGTGTGGAGATAAAAGATCAGGCGAGGGGCGCACCATGACGCGTGCTGAGGCTTCCCGTCTGGGTCATCTCCGGGGTGTTCGCCTCGTGTTTCATTCTTCATCAAGGGTCACCAGTGTGGAAGAACAAATAAGTTCAGGCGAGGTACGACAAGCTGAGAGGTTGTAGAGTTTTATTTTCCTCCAACATCATGAGACACACTGTAGCGCTGTGTTGTGCTGTGTGTGTTATTGAGGCATGTATAGCAAGCTCTTTTATACATGTTATACAAAGAGAGAGAATGCATGGAATATTTGCATATTGATATACATATCAGTCAATACACGTGTGTCCAACTGGCGCCTGGACTTCCTCTCCTTAATCCGGGGATGTATAACAATAGTCCATTGTTCTGATTGTCTCCTAGGGGCTCTCTGTCCGTATGTAAATTGTCCTCTGATTCCTGCCGGCTAGCCGAGTGTGAAGATTGAATGTCCATGTAGATTGTGGTGGGTCACCACAATTGGACATTTAAAGTTAAGAGATCTTTAAGATTCTGCAACTTGTGAGTTATTGCCATTACAAATCAGATTTGTTCAGCACATTCTCCAGCATCCGTTACCACTTCAGCATATGTGTGGCTTCTTGTGTTACGACCCGAGCGCTGGGTTCTGTCCACGCTCGGGCTAAGCACAGCTCGCTGCCGGCCTTGACAGCTGTGGGTTGTATTCTGGCCTCACCGGGCTCTTATGGTGAAGGCGCTCGGTGGGGCTTCCGCCTGTCAAGGTTGGTCAGCTGTTTGTCATTACTGCTCGTTAGTGTTCGCCTTTATAAGGCGGGCACTAGCGGCAGTTAAATCGCAGGAGTATCGTCAAACCTCGTCAAACTATCCTCGTCAGACATCGTCAGATATGGTCTAAACCTCATTAGACCTTCATGCCAGGTTCGTGTTTCATGTCATGTCATAGTTTAGCTCATAGTGGCTGGGGTTAGCCCTACGAGCCCTTGTATTGCTTAACGTGTGTTTTTGCCCTGAGCGGCGCATAGTCTTGTCTTGTCTTGTGTTATTAATAAATCACCATCATTGCAAAACACACTAGTAGACTCTTGGCGTCTTATGGTGATCCGCGAGGGTCACCGCATGACAGTATACTCCTGCCAGACGTCTAAACGGAGACGCCACTCCGAGACACCTTTTTCACCGTGAGTTTTTGCTTTTTTTGGACGTTTGTTCTTTTTCTGTCTGGGTACAGTGTGCTGAAGGAATGCCGTCGCGGAGGGGCCGCGCTCGGAGTCCGAGCCACGAGCTGGCGGACGTCCTTGAGTACGTGGATGAAACGCTCATCTCTGCTTCCCTCCTCAACTACGACAGCGAGGTACGCTGGTACCTGGACTGCGCTGAGGATGTGCTGAATCATCTTTCTCCCCGCTACGCTGACCAACCTGAAGTCGGCGCGAGGAGGGCTGACATCGCCGCACAGCGCGAGATACTCCGTATGGTGGAGGAGGACTACAGCAGGAAGCAGCGGAGGAGGCATCCTCGCTCCCCGTGTTGGGATCCCGCTCCTGCCCTTGACCCGGTCCAGGAGTTTGCGCCATCTGGGGGCGGACAACAACGTCGGCGCCGCGGCCCAGGCGATCCTCAGCAGAATCCCCGGCTGGACTCGCTGCCGGCGAAGCCCGTCAGTGAACTTCGGAGAGCGGCTCCACCTCGTCCTTCCAGGGGGCCCTCTGTCGCCATCCAGCGGGGAGAAGGAGGAACAACGTCCCCTACAGCAGGAACCATCTCTTCTCTGGGAGGAAGACAAGTGCATGTTAATTTATTACATCACGATTATAATCTGCCTTGTCTGACTCCTGGGGGCGGAGTTCGGGGTTCGCAGCCCCCCGAGCTCCCTTCACCTGCTGTAGAGAAAGTGATTAAACCTGCTGCCTCTGTGTCCCCCCCTGTTGAGCGGTCCGCGACGCCAGGCCAACGTCGTCGGATGAAGAGGGGGCCTGCAGTGCTGGAAAGCCTGGATCCGGCCCTGCAGCCACGTCGTGGACGGAGGAGAAGAGCGGACTGCGGCCCGGAGCCTGAGCCGACGATGAAGCGTCCCCGGGTCTCCCCGCCGGAGCAGTCCGAGCCAGTGGGTCGAGGGTCCCCTGCCCCCACGCCATATGGGTCATCGGCGTGGACAGCA
Organism: Pholidichthys leucotaenia; assembly: GCA_020510985.1. NCBI lineage: Eukaryota > Metazoa > Chordata > Actinopteri > Cichliformes > Pholidichthyidae > Pholidichthys > Pholidichthys leucotaenia. The sequence continues at coordinate 90,248,114 of CM035849.1, read as the reverse complement.
GCGCGGGAGGAACCTCAGGCTGCAGATGACATCTTGCCAGCTGCGGAGCCCGACACAGCTGAGTTGGAGCCTGCTGACGAGAGTCGCCGCCCTGAACCTGGATCGTTGAAGTCCTGGGTGGCAACAGAACCCGAGTGCAGGCAAGTGCTCCCTCTTGTGTCTCTGTCCCCTGTTTTGGAGCATTTTTGCCTGCCTCTCGGGGAGGCGAGTGAGGAGCAGCCGCCTGCTGCGCTCGAGCTCGTCTCGCTGGGTTCTGTTGCTACCGGTGATTCTGATCCCGGTTTCCTTCTTGTTTGTGAGCCTCGTTGCAGTGTTGCCGGCATGGAACCAGTCGGAGTCACTGGGTTGGAGGTCCCAGGTTCGGGGGTGGAGATCGTCAGCGGAGCTGCACCTACCCAGTCAGGGTCCGTCGTGGAGGCTGCTGTGGCCCAATCGGGGTCTGACGTGGGTGCACCAGAGGCCCAATCGGGGTCCACCACAGGTGTGGTTCTGGCCCAATCAGGGTCCGACGTGGGTGCGCCAGAGGCCCAATCGGGGTCCACCGCAGGGGCGGTTCTGGCCCAATCGGGGTCCGACATGGGTGCGCCAGAGGCCCGATCGGGGTCCACCACGGGTGCAGTTCTGGCCCAATCGGGATCTGACATGGGTGCGCCTGAGGCCCAATCGGGGTCCACCGCAGGTGCAGTTCTGGCCCAATCGGGGTCCGATGTGGGTGCGCCAGAAGCCCAATCGGGATCCACTGCAGGGGCGGTTCTGGCCCAATCGGGGTCCGACGTGAGTGCTCCAGAAGCCCAATCGGGGTCCACCGCAGGGGTGGTTCTGGCCCAATCGGAGTCCAACGTGGGTGCTCCAGAGGCCCAATCGGGGTCCACTGCAGGTGCGGTTCTGGCCCAATCGGGGCCCAACGTGGGTGCAGCTGGGACCCAATCGGGGTCCAGCGGAGGTGCAGCGCCGGTGTGGTCCGCGGACGAGGGAGGAGCTGCGGACTTTTTGCCGTCAGACGGATTACAGGCTCATCCTTGCCTTCTTGCCTCTCCACTGAGTCACCGCCCCTGCGCATCATCGCCGGGGGCCATGGGGGTTCCTGTTCGCTCGCCCCGGCTCTTCCGAGTTTTGTCCTCATCAGGGAGGCCGCCGCGGGCTGTTTTTCCCCGGGACTGGTGGCTGAGGGACACGGGTCGGCCGCCTGAGGAACTGCTTCGCCGGTTCGGCGCCCCAGGTCGGCCACCCGACGTGTTGTGTGTTTCATTGGGCGACCTGGTTCGACCACCAGAGGAGCGGACGTGCTGGGTGTTGGACTGTGGTGAGCCGCCTGGTCATGTTCCGCCTCCTATGACCACCCGCCGGCTGTTGGACGCGGGGAGACCACCTGAACTGTTCCTATGGCGCCTGGTCTCTGCCGGTTGGCATGACCGGGGCGCATGCGCACGCAGCGACAGGCAGCTGGTGATATAGTGCGTGTGTGCGTGTGTGTGTTTTTTGTACTTTTTTACGTTTTTAGAAAATCCTCTGTGTCGTTTCTGCCCTGGAGCGTTTGTGGAATATATGGCGAAGAGCTCCCTGGTATCTACAACATGGATTTCCTCTCCTCTCTCGCACTGCTGCTATCTGTGCTGTGGCTCTTTGTCTCTGAGGTAAACGCGTTCGGCTCCATGGCGAGCAGAATAGCGGGCAGAATACAATATTCCAGGGACGTGTTGCTACGCTTAAACACAGCTGATGCAGCGTCTGTGATTGAGCCCAAACTGCAACTGCCGGACTTTATTTTGAGAGACGGACACAGCGGTGAAAAGAGAGGCGGCAGAAGGAAGCGTGGAAGACGTGGAGGTGTGAAATTGCGCCTTAGGAGACGTCAGTTTGGTAACATTCCTCTTCCTTCGATAATTTTTGGGAATGCACAGTCTGTGAGAAACAAGGTGGATGAAATTCAAGGCAATGTACGTTGCCAGAAGGATTTTAAGAACTGCTGCGTCATGGCTTTCACTGAATCTTGGCTTACTGCGCATGATCGAGATGCAGACCTGTGGATTGACGGCTTTGGAGCCCCGCTGTGCTCGGATCGGCAGGAAGAGGTAACGGGGAAGCGTCAGGGGGGCGGAGTATGTTTATACATTAATAAGCAGTACTGCACATCTGTCACGGTCAGAGAGCACATCTGTACACCCGATGTAGAGCTGCTGTCTGTGTCACTACGCCCCTTTTATTTGCCTCGTGAGTTTCCCCAACTTTTCATCACAACTGTGTACATTCACCCAAGGGCAGACGCTGACTCCGCCTCCAGCACCATCTCTGATGTGGTGCAGCGGCTGCAGTCAATTTCTCCAGAGGCGCCAAACTTCATTCTTGGGGATTTTAACCATGTTTCTTTAAAGAAGACACTTAAAAACTTTCATCAGTATGTCTCCTGCCCAACCAGGCGAAAAAAGACATTGGACCTGTGCTATGGATCCATAGAGAGGGCCTATAAATCACTCCCCCTTCCTCCTTTAGGATCCTCAGATCACAACTGTGTTCATTTGCTGCCCACATATAAAACTGCTCTCAGAAGAGGCAAGGTGGAGATGAGAGACATTGATGTGTGGACAGAAGATTCAGAGCACAGCCTCCAGGAATGCTTTGACTGTACAGACTGGGAGATGTTCATAATGGCCTGCGGGGATGATTTGGACTCTCTGGCTGAGCTCACATGCTCATACATGGCTTACTGTCAAAATAAGATTGTTCCACGTAAACGTGTCAAAATATACCCCAACAACAAACCATGGGTTACTAAATCAGTTAAATCCTGCTTACAGAGGTAAGCACTTGCCTTTAAACAGGGGTCTGTTTCTGAGCTACAGGTTGCCACTAAGGAGCTGAAGGCCGAAATTTTAAGAGCAAAACAGAATTATAAATCAGAGTTGGAAAGCAAGATGGCAGCAAATAAACTTGGTTCAGCCTGGGCCAGTATGAAAACTATTGCAGGCCTTCAGAGCACAGAGCGCAGTAATCGTGTGTTTTTAGATGGTTTTAGTTCAGACACAGAGCTGGCTAATGCTCTTAATTGTTTTTATGGTCGTTTTGACTCCTTTGATTTCAGCACAGAAATCCAAGATTTGAAACAGAAACTCAAAGACAATCAGCACTTTAATATTGAGGTGCAGGCTGTTAAAAGGGAGTTCTGCGCTGTAAAAGTGAACAAAAGTCAGGGCCCTGATAATATATGTGGGCGCCTGGTAAAGTCCTGTGCACATGAACTGAGTCCTATATTTCATTACATTTTCAATAAGTCCTTACAGACACAACATGTGCCTAAGATCTGGAAAGATGCCGTGGTTGTTCCCGTTCCAAAATCCAGCTGTCCTAAAACGGTAAATGATTTTAGACCAGTTGCTTTGACTTCAATTTTAATGAAAATTTTTGAAAAACTGGTCAGATGTGAGGTCCTAAGGCAGACTGAGCATGCATTGGATCCTCTGCAGTTTGCCTATAGGCCTCACAGAGGAGTGGAGGATGCCACTGTCACTCTGTTTAACATGCTTTTTAAACATCTGGATTTTAATGGGACACACGCCAGGCTTTTATTTGTGGACTTTTCTTCTGCCTTTAATACAATCCAACCTCATATTTTAGTTGAAAGGCTCCTGCAACAATTTGATTTGAGCAATAATCTGGTGGGTTGGATTCTGGATTTCTTAACCAACAGGATGCAGAGAGTAAGGGTCAATGGCACATTGTCTGACCTAAAGTGCTCTTCTACTGGCTCTCCTCAGGGATGTGTGTTGTCACCACTACACTTCATCCTGTACACAAACATGTGTCGGAGCAGACATGACAACAGACACATTATAAAGTATGCTGATGACTCAGTCATTGTCAGTCTCCTCCAGGATGGTGAGAGCGGCTACGGCCCAGTAGTTGATAACTTTGTTCACTGGTGTGAAGATTCCTACCTGCAGCTGAATACAACAAAAACGAAAGATATGATTATTGACTTTAGGAGGAAAACTCCCAGGCACAAAGTCACCATACTAAAAGGCCAGACCACCGAATGTGTACAATCGTACAAATATCTTGGGACGATTATTGATAGTAAATTAAACTTTGAAGTGAACTGTGAAAGGGTGTGCAAAAAGGGTCAGCAAAATTTGCATTGTTTGAGGAAACTTGCACGCTTCCAAATTGACCGAACCATAATGACTATGTTTTATCGGGCTTTTATTGAATCTGTTTTATCCTTTTCTTTAATGTCATGGTTTGGTCAGATAAAACTGAAACAGAGGAAATCCTTGGATCAGGTAGTTAGATGGTCCAGTGGTTTGCTTGGTGAGTCACAGCTGAGCCTGACATCCCTGTACACCAGACAAGTACAGAGGATGGCCGACTCGATTTTAAATGATGACTCCCACCCTTTGCACTGCAACTTTCAGCTTCTTCCCTCCAGACGGAGGTTTGCTGTCCCAAAAAGCAAAACCCAGCGCTACAAAAACAGCTTTGTCCCTGCTGCTGTCAAAGAGTTGAACAAGCTATAAAAATTATATTGTACATATTTTATATTTACCTATTTTGTAAGATGTGTGCCTGTGTTTGTGTCTATGTTGAATGTAATTAGTGGCTTGTAAATATGGATGTCACCAGACTGCAAAACAAATCTACCTACGGGTACAAATAAAGTAACCTGAACCTGAACCTGAACCTGAAACTGTCAGGAGGGTAGTGGTCATTTTCTGTTAATCTGTCCCAGTGATTGTTCTGTTTTTTTTTTCCTTGCTACCCTGTGTGCTTTGTGTTATGGTTATGTTTTGCAGTTGCCTTAGTTTGTATTGTGTGTAGTCAGGTATTTTTGTATTTGGTTATTTGAAAATTCACACGGGTGGGAAGTCATTTCCTTGTGTAACATGTGGGCCAGGATTTAATTTTCTCATGCTGTCCTGTATTTAGTTTTTCTGATCCAGTAATTCTGTTTTTTCTCCAGGATATCCTGTGCAATTTTCTGTAATCGTTAGCTGAGTGTTCAATTTAGTCTGTGGATTTGGTATTTCTTGTCATTGAGTATTTGGTTTTTCTTGTCATTTTCCTGTGTTTAGTTTTTTTCTGGTTATTGCATTGTTTCTGGGTTTGGTCTCTCTCCCTCTGCACCTACCCCCAGCCACCCACCCTGGGGGGTGAGGGGGGCAGGATGGTCCGTGGGCGTTCTGAGCCCGCCCTTGGAGGGAGGGCACTGTGACGACCCGAGCGCTGGGTTCTGTCCGCGCTCAGGCTAAGCACAGCTCGCTGCCGGCCTTGACAGCTGTGGGTTGTATTCTGGCCTCACCGGGCTCTTATTGTGAAGGCGCTCGGTGGGGCTTCCGCCTGTCAAGGCTGGTCAGCTGTTTGTCATTACTGCTCGTTAGTGTTCGCCTTTATAAGGCGGGCACTAGCGGCAGTTAAATCGCAGGAGTATCGTCAAACCTCATCAAACTATCCTTGTCAGACATCGTCAGATATGGCCTAAACCTCGTTAGACCTTCATGTCAGGTTCGTGTTTCATGTCATGTCATAGTTTAGCTCGTAGTGGCTGGGGTTAGCCCTACGAGCCTTTGTATTGCTTAACGTGTGTTTTTGCCCTGAGCGGCGCATAGTCTTGTCTTGTCTTGTGTTATTAATAAATCACCATCATTGCAAAACTCACTAGTGGACTCTTGGCATCTTATGGTGATCCGCGAGGGTCACCGCATGACATCTTGAGTACTAATAAGGCTGGATGCTTTGCTATTTTAGAAATGGTGTAACTTTTCAATGGTCCAATCCCTTCTGAGGGACAGAAGTTGTGTATTACAACACATCACAATCCTCTCTTTGACAATGTATGAAACAAGTTTTCAAAACAGTTAGTTTTTTCTTCTGAAATGTGATAATTGTCAGGGAAACAAGTACCCCAACTAATACTCTCAAGGATTTCGCATTGCAATCGCACCAATTTATGCAAATTCAATCAATCCCTACAAATTCTGCACAACCTTGCAACTCTGTCAAATCACCACAACTTTCCTTTAATTTTGGCCAATTGTCATCATTTTCCAAAAATTTTACCAATCAAATTTGTCCCTGAGTAGCGCTCAAATGCATTAGTCTAACCAATCAAATGCATCCCTGCATCACACTCATTCCATTCCTTCATCTTCCCCGGTCCACTGGTGGATGTGACCCTGTGTCTCCATGCTGACCGCGTGGACCAAAAGACCCTGGGAGGTTGGTCGCTATAGCAGGGAATTGTTGGGAGGGGCTTCGGACCCCGAAGCCTTTTGATACAATTTGGGGAAAAGGGAGACTTTTATTTTGGTGGGGAAAAAAGGCGGAAAAAGCAGAACTGGACTGCTGCATCAGCAACCATCTGACTGATTATGGCAAGAGCCCTTGGGCGCGTTCCTCCTGCTGCAGACTGACTCCCTCTTCGCTGTCCCACGAACGCCACTCTCTACAGAGACTGCAGCTCCAAACGCTCCAGAGAGTCAGCGGGTTGCAAAATCAGGTTTGCTGTGGGCACACACACACACACATACACACTCAAGGATGACAGCCAGGACATCCACCCCAGACAGACCTTTCAGATCTGTACCCACAAAAAGAAGCGCTGGTATCACTAAAAAACTCAGTAAAAGCTCCGTGTGTTACTGAACATAAAAAGTTCCACCTCGCCTCTCCCTGTAACCACGGAGTTACCGCTCCATCCATGCTGTAACAGAGTTTACTGTGGAGATTTTTTTTTTAAAAATGTCGGTGGAATTTTGTCCTGTGGAATTATATTTTGTGTCTTTTTTTTGTCTTAGTTTGAAACTGTTTTTTTTTCTGCACTGAAAATATTGTATAGAGGTGGTCTTTTGTGAAATTTTGTTCTTTTTTTAGATATTAATCTTTTTTAAAATGCAATGCAAATTAGTTTGTATTCTCCTGTAAAACATTTTTAGGATTTTATTATGCTTTGTTTGAAATTGAACAAAGAATTCATTTTAATATTGTTTTTTATTTAAAAATTAATATAGAGCTAAAATCAGCTAAAACATGAGCTGGATAAAATAATGTGTGAAAGCAAGTTAACCCTTGAACTCTGGTCAATTTCCCTAAAAACACCTAAAAATAATGTACCCAAAGTAAATCAAAAGCTGTTCTTCAACCCTTTGCAGCATCTTCATGGGGTTGGTCTCATTTAAAAGAAAACACTTTGAATTTTTTGGCAAAACAGTCATAATCTCTCTAAGTGCTCCTGCCACTGAGTAACAGTCATCTAAACATACTGAATTTGAAGAAAATAAAGTTCGCCTGGGTGTTTTTTTTTAGATACAAATGCTTGCAAATAACACACAGCTGTCAGATACTGGCTGGAAAATGCAACAGAAATGTAGAACCAAGTGCTATCAAGCTGAGGTCAAAATTTTGTAACAATACCACAAAAAATGAATATATTACACAGCTTTTTTCTCAGGTTGTTCCCAGGCGTTTTTCAACTGTGCCAAATTGTGCCAAATGGCACAGTTTGGAAAAACGTCTATAACTTTTGAATGCTTCAACATAGAAGCTTCATCTTGGGCTCTAATGAAAGGTGGCACTCAGGGCTGTGTGTGTGTGTGGGGGGGTTGTTTACTCATTCATGAATGAATGAATGAACAAACAAGCCCCCCACACACAAAGAAGCATGCCACGTAAAAAATGTGTGGCCTTTTTTTTACAAGAAAAAATGACCTACAGTGCAATAAAAATTATACTAAAATATCTGCAATGTAGAGGATAACAACTCCCCCCCCCCCCCGCTACAGAGGAGCTCGGCGCACAAAAAACGGTCCGTCAACGGTCCGTCATGTGGCCATGACACACCGTTGTAATTACCGATCGGTCAAAAGTCATTTTTATTACTATTTTCATTGATAAAGAATAATTTAGCTTATTTACCTGTCCACAACAGCAGTGTCATTGGCGAACATCTGTTCCTCATTGTCAGATGAACATGAAGCTGGTCTGGTTGTTACAGACTCGTGGTTCTGGTCACCCGACCCAGTCAAACCATCTCCGCTTCCATGATTGCGGTTTTGGCGAACGATTTTTCAAAACAAATAAGAACAGTAGTAATAAAAAAAAGACTGGCTAACGCTACCATTACACACAGGTCTCAATGTGTGTCACCCAGCGGCTTAGACAAAACAGATTTTACGCACGGGACGCACGCGTTTCACTTGTCGAACTTCTCTGCTTTAATTGGCTTGTTGTATTCGCGGTCGTTGGTAGGCAGGTCCTTCTTGCTAGGTTTTCAGTCATTGGTTCTTCAAGGTTTCAGAAACCCAATTCAAGGCTCTTATTAGTTGAATGAGAGGTCAATCAAATCTAAACCAATCAAAACACTCCTTTGGCTTTCTGTTCGCGGCTGTGTCTGTACTGGAAGAACGGAAATGCAGCTTTTTTTTTTCAGTGCGCACTGAGGCGCACTATGACGCAGAGACGTGACCGCCCGTGGAATCCCGGAGTTCAAGGGGTTAAATGATATTGGCCTGTCTGTAGACAGGTGTGGTCTTCTGAAAGAATGACAGTTCTTTAAAGCACATTGAGATAAATTTGTTCATGTTTTTTTTATTTAACCTTTATTTATACAGGGTAGTTCCACTGAGAGGCAACCTCTCTCTTTCAAAGACGCCCTGTCCACATTCACACCAGACAGCTGCCCAGTACAGCCACGGACTGACCTGTGGCCACTGAGCAGCTCCACTGGAACAGTTGGGGTTGAGCACCTTGCTCAAAGGCACCACAGTGGGGTTAAGGAGGGTGGGGCAAACACTGCTATGTTATCTGTCCCACCCAAGTCTAATCCTGCCCGTCCAGGGATCGAAGTCGCAACCCTTCGCTCACCAGTCCACATCCCTGACCATTAGACCACCACTGCCCACCTTGTGTCAGATTTTTCTTCCATTTATTTTAATAAAAGATGAAACTAAAACAGAAACTGAACACATGCATGGAAATAACTGACTGGGACATGTTTAAAGGAGCCACACATGATCTTTATGAGTACACAGACACTGTGAACTCCTATATCAACTTTTGTGAGGAGAGCATTCTCCCATCGTGCACCAGGGTGAGGTACTCTAATGATAAGCCCTGGTTCACTGCTAAGCTCAGACAGATCAGAAAGGAGAAGGAAGCTGCGTTGAAAAGTGGAGACAGAGACTGCTACAGGGAGGTTAAATATCGGTTTAACAGAGAGCTGAGGAGAGCTAAATCTGTGTATTCTGAGAGACTCCAGCAGCAGTTCACTGCTAATGACTCGGCTTCTGTGTGGAGAGGACTGAGGCAAATCACCAACTATCAGCCTCAGGCTTCTAAAGGTCAGGATGACAAAGCCCTTTGTCAAAAACTGTCCCAACATTACGCCCGTTTTGACACCTCGTCAGCTGTTTCCAACTCCCCCACTCCACCCAGCTCCACTGCCTCCTCGGCCCCTAATTCATCAAAAGCGGTCCCCCCCTCCTCCTCCTCCCCCCCTGCCCTTGTCATCAGTGAGCAGGATGTGCACAGACAATTCTCCAGACTGAACCCGCGCAAGGCCCCCAGGCCGGACGGTGTGTCTCCCTCCACCCTGAGACACTGTGCGAAAGAGCTGGCTCCTGTCTTCACAGACATTTTTAACACCTCCCTTAAGCTATGCCACGTGCCGACCTGCCTCAAATCCTCCACCATCATCCCTGTCCCCAAGAAGCCACGGATTACTGGACTTAACGACTACAGACCTGTAGCGCTCACCTCTGTAGTCATGAAGTCCTTTGAGCGCCTGGTCCTGTCTCACCTCAAGTCCATCACCACTCCCCTCCTGGACCCGCTGCAGTTTGCCTACCGTGCCAACAGGTCTGTGGACGACGCAGTCAATCTGGCCCTCCACTCCATCCTGCAGCACCTGGACTCCCCGGGAACCTACGCCAGGATCCTGTTTGTGGACTTCAGCTCTGCATTCAACACCATCCGCCCCGCTCTGCTCCAGGACAAGCTGTCCCTGCTCGGCGTGCCTGACTCCCTCTGCAGGTGGATCACCGACTTCCTGACAGACCGGAGGCAGCATGTGCGGCTGGGGAAGTCTGTCTCGGACTCTGTTAGCATCAGCATTGGATCACCCCAGGGCTGTGTACTTTCCCCCCTACTCTTCTCCCTTTATACCAACTCCTGCACCTCCTCCCACCAGTCTGTTAAGCTGATCAAGTTTGCAGACGACACCACCCTCATCGGGCTCATCTCCAACGGCGACGAGTCCGTCTACAGGAAAGAGGTGGCCCAGCTGGTGTCCTGGTGCAGCCACAACAACCTGCAGCTGAACGCTCTGAAGACAGCGGAGATGATTGTGGACTTCAGGAAAGTCACAACTCCCCTGCCCCCCCCCCCCACCATCACAGGCTCTCCCATCACCATTGCAGATTCCTTCCGCTTCTTGGGCACCACCATCACCCGGGACCTCAAATGGGAGCCAACCATCAGCTCCCTCATCAAAAAGGCCCAGCAGAGGATGTTCTTTCTGTGGCAGCTGAGGAAGCTCAAGCTACCCACCAAGATGTTAGTGCAGTTCTACATGGCCATCATCAAGTCCATCCTCACCTCCTCCATAACCGTGTGGTACGCAGGAGCCACTGCCAGGGACAGACTAAGGCTGCAGCGCGTCGTGCGCACTGCTGAGAAGGTGATCGGCTGCAAGCTCCCATCTCTCCAGGACCTGTACATCTCCAGGACCCGGAGGCGTGTAGGCCGGATCATAGCCGATCCTTCACACCCTGGTCACGTACTGTTTGCCCCCCTCCCCTCAGGTAGAAGACTTCGGTCCATTCAGACTAAAACCTCCCGGCACATGAACAGCTTTTTCCCCTCTGCCATCAGACTGCTGAACATTAAGTGACTTATTAGACTCTCGTGCACTATATACAGCAGCTCATGTCGTTCATCACTGTTTTTCTGTTGCATTATCGACTGCACTGTGGTACCCCATATTATCTGCTACTTGCTAATTTATTTAAAACTGCCTTGACTAGTATTACTCATTATTATTATTATTATTATTATTATTATTATTATTACTTATTATGCTACACTTATTGCATGTTTTTAGTCTTTTAGTTTTTTAGTTTATCTCTTTATCTCATCATGTTTTTAATGTTGCAGCATGGCATCGAGACAAATTCCTAGTTTGTGTACTACATGAACAATGGCAATAAATCTGATTCTGATTCTGATTCTGATTCTGGAGGTAAATTCATGGGTCCTTGCAAATACTTTGCTTTAAAAGGGCCAACTTGTCACACAGTGGGAGGGAAAAATCTTGAATAGAAAAAAAAAATGTGTCAAGAGAATTGTTTTAGAATCAAGTTGCAGTTCTGAATCATGAGGTGCCTAAAGATTCCCACACCTAGTTTGGACCTCGGCTGGGGAGGAGGACTGACTTATCGAACCTTTTGTACTTTTTGTTGTTGACCCCTGTCCTAGAGGAACTGTAATACATAAAAATGTTTTCCCACTTTTGAATTTGACCTTTTGTGGCATATTGAAGACAGTGATGTCACCACGTTTCACAGCGGTTAACCATTTCAAAATAACTTTCATAAGCATAATGAAAATGATATAGCCTGGGGAGCTCAGGTCAATGACTTGTTTTTTTTTATTGCTGCTGTCTGTGTTAACTTTCACTTCCTTTTTCGTGACTCACTTCTAGTTTCATAATTTATACCCTTTATGCAATACATACACATTTTTAGGTGGTTAAAAATTAAGCATTAATGTAACAGGTTAAGATTAATTAAATGGTTAAGCTGAGGAAAAGATGAGGGTTTTTTTTATACATATTGCAACTTTAAGCTTAGGTCATGTCACTTCATGTCATTATTTTCATGACCACTACAAGTTATCTAATGTCATAAATGTACATATACTGAGTGTTAACCCTTTAACTGCCCTAGGTGCCATGTGGTGCCTGGGGCAACGCAAGGCAACTCAAGCCCCCCCCCCAGTGGTCAAGAGTGGTAAAAAATTTTCTCAATAAAATAATTCAGATTTCCAAGGCTATAACTTGAAAGTTACAAGAGATAATGGCTCACTGTCAATTAGAAAGATGTAGAATATGGTCCAAAGTTTCAGATAGGAATAAATTTAAGCATCTAATTTGCATAATGTCATGGCAGCTATATAAATTACACACCTCAGTCAAAAGTGGACTTTGGACACATTTACATAAAGAATGGTCCGTTGTTTTTTTTTTTGTTTGTTTGTTTTTTTTGATGCCGCTTTGTCTACAGGGGTATGTTTTTATCTATTATGTATTTCTCCGGTTTCCTCCCACATGCCCAAAACATGCAAGTTAGGTTAATTGGCATCAAACTGGGGATTCTAAATTGTCCTTAGGTGTGACTGAGAGTGAATGGTTGTCTGTCTCTCTGTGTTAGCCCTGCGATGGACTGGCAATCTGTCCAGGGTGTACCCTGCCTCTCGCCCAAAGGTGCTGGGATAGGCTCCAGCCCCCCTGCGTGACCCGAAAAGAATTAAGCGGAAGAAGATTGATGGATGGATGGATGGATGGATAGATGAGTATGTTTTTATCTAATCTTCATGAACCAGAAAATCAATAAAATGTGAAAAAAAATACATATATTTCTATTACCTGTTGCCAGGTGGGGGGGCTCGCCCGCCCACGTGACCAGTCCTTTTCGTCCATCGTAGTCAATGTTTGTGTGTTTGCTCAGCCATTTACACCGTGTACCACATCTACAAACTCTTATGATTACCCCACATGAATTTTGTTTGTATTACATGGCTATTTTTCCTGTAAAATGCAGTTTTCCTGTGAGAATGCATGACGATCGCGGGTGCCACTATCTTGGTACTGGTAGCTCAGTTTTTTGTCCATCGTGGTCAATGTATCGCGTTTACTTAGTAATTTACTCCCATGTACCACATCTACAAACTCTTATGGTTATCCCACGTGAATTTTGTTTGTATTACGTGGCTATTTTTCCCGTTTCATGCAGTTTCAGTCATCACTGTGGCAGCGATGACCAAATATGGCGGCATCCACATTGGTGTGTGAGCTCAAAGCGGAAAAAGGAAGAAGAGTAATGAGAATTTCTTCTTCTTTGCTATATTACATGTCAGCCATGAGTCCTTCGGCGCGTGTCTGCCACCTTCTAAACTGTCAGATCAACAGAGATTAGTACAAATTCTCAGTATAGCCAGGAGATGTCAATAAGTTGACACGTGCAGTTGCTGTGCTGTGCCACTGGGGGCGCAACCCGTCCATTTAATCTGGGCAGTTAAAGGGTTAAAAGACACTGGAAAAATGATGCTGTGGCGGATGAAATAAGTGTACCCAGTGTGGAGGCACGGAATAAGTGCAGGCAGGACACGGCGAACTGAAGTTTTAAAGGGTGTTTATTTTGTCCTCCAGCAAGAGGGTTCCCCCCAGCGCCATGGGAGCGCGCTGGAGCGAGCCCTGTGTCTCTAAGCAGCAAATAGGCAATGCCAGTGGTCAAAAAGAGAGAGAGAGAGCAAGCGATATGCAGTCGGCTTATATACCCAGCTACAGACAATACATGCACAGCAGTAAAGCATGGACATTTGCATTAGAGTCACACATATCAATAGCAAGATTACTGGCGCCGGGATTAGACAAAGAGAGGCTGTCTATTGATATCAGTCCATACATCTCATTGTTCTGCTAATTGCTCCAGCTGAGCGCTCTGCTTGTCCGTAGGCTGTGGGGGTCGCCCACACCACTCCCCCCCAGAGGGCTCAGCAGGGGGCTGAGGCCTCGATCGCCCGGCTTTGGTAGCGAGCTGCGGGGAAAGCTCTGTGCAGGCGGAGGTGGGGGGGGGGGGGTAGCAAAAATTGCATGTGGATCCACGATGTTGAGGGGCTGTCCCGTTGAACGTGGCGGAGATCCACAGCGGCTGTGAGAAGAAAAATTTGTCTCTGACTCGTCTCGCGGCTCAGTTCTGCGAGGATGCGTAGCGGCCATGAAGAAAAACAGGAGCTGCAGCTGTGTGAGGGACTTGGCGTGTTGGCTTTAGGTGCGCGCGCAGCCCTAAAGCCCTCGGGGACAGCTGACGGCTGAATTCCCATGTGCGCCGTGGCTGGGACCCATACAAAGTCCTGTGTGCTGCGTGTCTGCTTCAGGTGTGTGAGCAGCCCTGAAGGTTCCGAGGATGGCGGTCGGCCGTGTTTCTCGGGTATGTGCAGCGGCGGAGGACGATGGCGGTCTGTGGAGCCGTTATTGTCCCGTGCGTGGTGCGCTGTCCTCGTAACCCCCGGTGTGCGTGCAGGGGTTCGGTGCGTGGGTGGTCCACTGTTGAGAGGCGGGTCAGGGTCAGGGAGCAAGCTGGAAATCAGCGTCGTCGGCGCCGATGGTCTTCCCTGTTTGGGCTGTTGCTGTCGTTCGCTCGTTCCGGGTCATGGTGCGTTCTGGTCCACGTGCTGCGTTCTCCGTCCGGCCCTGGAGGTCGCTGTCGTGGAGAGAGGACGAGGTGCGTGCGCACTCATGTGGATGCGGAGGAGCGGTGAGAGGGAGTAGATGTTCTTTGTCCCTCGGCCGGCCCCAGCGTGGATGTCCAGATCTCAGGCGAGGGTCGCACAATGACGCTTTCTGCAGCTTTCCCGGTCGTGTATGATCTCCGAGGGCGTTCGCCTGGTGTTGGTTCTGCGTCGAGGTCTCCCTGTGGCAGAAGGGAGGGCAGTCCATTCGCGTCAGGCTGCTGCGTTCATTCGTCGTCGGAGTCACCGCCGGGGGCTGCGTTCGTTTGTCGTCAGCGTGTTCTTGTATTCGGGGTCACCAGTGTGGCGGATGAAATAAGTGTACCCAGTGTGGAGGCACGGAATAAGTGCAGGCAGGACACGGCGAACTGAAGTTTGAAAGGGTGTTTATTTCATCCTCCAGCACGAGGGTTCACCCCAGCGCCATGGGAGCGCGCTGGAGCGAACCCTGTGTCTCTAGTCAGCAAACAGGCAATGCCAGTGGTCAAAAAGAGAGAGAGAGAGAGAGAGAGCAAGCAATATGCAGTCGGCTTATATATCCAGCTACAGACAATACATGCACAGCAGTAAAGCATGGACATTTGCATTAGAGTCACACATATCAATAGCAAGATTACTGGCGCCGGGATTAGACAAAGAGAGGCTGTCTATTGATATCAGTCCATACATCTCGTTGTTCTGCTAATTGCTCCAGCTGAGCGCTCTGCTTGTCTGCAGGCTGTGGGGGTCACCCACACCACTCCCCCCCAGAGGGCTCAGCAGGGGGCTGAGGCCTCGATCGCCCGGCTTTGGTAGCGAGCTGCGGGGAAAGCTCTGTGCAGGCAGAGGTGGAGCGGGGGGGTAGCAAAAATTGCATGTGGATCCACAATGTTGAGGGGCTGTCCTGTTGAACGTGGCGGAGATCCACAGCGGCTGTGAGAAGAAAAATTTGTCTCTGACTCGTCTCGCGGCTCAGTTCTGCGAGGATGCATAGCGGCCATGAAGAAAAACAGGAGCTGCAGCTGTGTGAGGGACTTGGCGTGTTGGCTTTAGGTGCACGCACAGCCCTAAAGCCCTCGGGGACAGCTGACGGCTGAATTCCCATGTGCGCCGTGGCTGGGACCCATACAAAGTACTGTGTGCTGCGTGTCTGCTTCAGGTGTGTGAGCAGCCCTGAAGGTTCCGAGGATGGCAGTCGGCCCTGTTTCTCGGGCCTGTGCAGCGGCGGAGGACGATGGTGGTCTGTGGAGCCGTTATTGTCCCGTGCGTGGTGCGCTGTCCTCGTAACCCCCCAGTGTGCGTGCAGGGGTTCGGTGCGTGGGTGGTCCACTGTTGAGAGGCGGGTCAGGGTCAGGGAGCATGCTGGAAATCAGCGTCGTCGGCGCCGATGGTCTTCCCTGTTTGGGCTGCTGCTGTCGTTCACTCGTTCCGGGTCATGGTGCATTCTGGTCCACGCGCTGCGTTCTCCGTCTGGCCCTGGAGGTCGCCGTCGTGGAGAGAGGACGAGGTGCGTGTGCACTCATGTGGATGCGGAGGAGCGGTGAGAGGGAGTAGATGTTCTTTGTCCCTCGGCCGGCCCCAGCGTGGATGTCCAGATCTCAGGCGAGGGTCGCACAATGACGCTTTCTGCAGCTTTCCCGGTCGTGTATGATCTCCGAGGGAGTTTGCCTGGTGTTGGTTCTGCGTCGAGGTCTCCCTGTGGCAGAAGGGAGGGCAGTCCATTCGCGTCAGGCTGCTGCGTTCATTCGTCGTCGGAGTCACCGCCGGGGGCTGCGTTCGTTCGTCGTCAGCGTGTTCTTGTATTCTGCGTCACCAGTGTGGCGGATGAAATAAGTGTACCCAGTGTGGAGGCACGGAATAAGTACAGGCAGGACACGGCGAACTGAAGTTTGAAAGGGTGTTTATTTCATCCTCCAGCACGAGCGTTCACCCCAGCGCCGTGGGAGCGCGCTGGAGCGAACCCTGTGTCTCTAGTCAGCAAACAGGCAATGCCAGTGGTCAAAAAGAGAGAGAGAAAGAGAGCAAGCGATATGCAGTTGGCTTATATACCCAGCTACAGACAATACATGCACAGCAGTAAAGCATGGACATTTGCATTAGAGTCACACATATCAATAGCAAGATTACTGGCGCCGGGATTAGACAAAGAGAGGCTGCCTATTGATATCAGTCCATACATCTCATTGTTCTGCTAATTGCTCCAGCTGAGCGCTCTGCTTGTCCGTAGGCTGTGGGGGTTGCCCACAATACCAGTGTTTTCTGGTAGGAGCAGTCTCATTTTGACTCTTTCTCTAAATGGGAAATATTCTTAGAACCACCACAAGCCACAGCCATACAATGGGCTTCAAGTAAAAACATGTTAGTATTAGTATTTGTAAATCATATGTATTTTGTTAGTAAGCAGTGTTAGTTAGACACTCCTGATTAAAGGATCGCTCGTATGTCCTCCAAAGTTGTGCAAACAGTATGTGTAAAAATGGTGAATTCCACTCATGTCTGAGTGAGCATGCATGTCAAATGAAGATTTGCATCAGTGACACCCTAAAGCTACCATATATATCCCACTATCTGGGTGGTGGTGGGGGGGGAGTCTTGTATTGCTGTCATACCACCTATATTAATGGTGCAGACAAACTAAAATGGTGCATTAACCTCTTGCACTCCGTTGTACCGCGGGCGGGCAAGTCTCTGCGTCCCAGAGCGCACGAGGGCACTCTCGTGCGCCCTCGTGCGCTCTAGGACGCACGATGGAGCAGCGGAAGCTGCATTTCCGTTCTTCCACTGCAGACACAGCCACGAACAGATTAGATCATCTGATTGACCTCTCATTCGACTAATAAGAGCCTTGAATTGGGTTTCTGAAACCTTGAAGAACCAATGACTGAAAACCTAGCAAGAAGGACCCGCCTACCAAGCCTGTGAATGCACTGAGCCAATTGAAGCAGAGAAGTTCGCCAGCTGTTTTTTTTTAAGGCTGGGTGAAGACAGACTGCTTCAGCAGATAAAAAAGGACCCACAGGAAGAACCGTCACAGACCCAGCAGCACGGAGACCACCCACAAGTGGGACCTGTGTGACAGCGACTGCCATTTGCGCATCGGCATGTTCGGCCACAGGCGGTGCTTATTTTGTTTTTGTTCCAGCAGAGTAGACGTTATGATTTACTTCCATGGTCATAGACCGACGGAGGCCGACGACGAAGGCTGAGTGACACACATGCGTTCGCCAGTCTTTTTTTAATTACTACTGTTATTTGTTTTGAAAAATCGTTCGCCAAAAACCGCAATCATGGAAGCGCAAAACCGCAATAATGGAATTATGTTTTGATCGGGTCACGAGACCAGAACCACGAGCGGACCAGCGTCGCGTTTGTCTGACAATGAGGAAGAGAAGTTCGCCAGGACACTGCTGTGAAGAGGTAAGGTGTTATAAGCTAAATTATTCTTTATCCCTGAAAAATCAAAAATGACTTTTGACTGATCGGTAAATTACAACTGTGTGGCGTACGAAGTCTGAAGTTCATGCGCCGCGGTACACGGGTCGTTCGCTGCATCCAGACCGTGAACGTTACCCCCCCCCGCTA
Source organism: Pholidichthys leucotaenia (assembly GCA_020510985.1). NCBI lineage: Eukaryota > Metazoa > Chordata > Actinopteri > Cichliformes > Pholidichthyidae > Pholidichthys > Pholidichthys leucotaenia. The sequence goes on along the minus strand of CM035849.1, from coordinate 90,230,057 downwards.
TTCTTCTGTAGCGAGGGGGGGAGAAGCCGCGGTGACTGCGCCGCGGTCGCCACATCGCCACATGAGTCTATTCCGTCCTCTGTAGCGAGGGGGGGGGACAACCCCCCCCCACACACACACACAGAGACACAGCCCTGAGTGTGACCTTTCATTAGAGCCCAAGATGAAGCTTCTATATTGAATCATTCAAAAGTTACAGATGCTTTTCTTTAAATGAGACCAACCCCATGAAGATGCTGCAAAGGGTTGAAGAACAGCTTTGGATTTAATTTGGGCACGTTATTTTTTGGCGTTTTTAGGGAAATTGACCGGAGTGCAAGGGGTCAAAGTGATCTTAAACTCAGATATCACATACCTTTTCTAAAACTCAAAGATCACAAACCTTTAGCCATATGTATAAAAGTAACACTTACACTCTAACTAAGGACGAGATGCTCATTTTTAAACATTTAACATGTCCCATCAGCTGCAAGGGCTGATGGGAAATGGGAACCCTGTTTTGTTTTTCTGTACCAAACTGATACACTGGGGGGCCCAAAATGCAATCTTACATAGGGCACCCCCAAAAACCAGGAAACAGCCCTGATGACACATTTCCACAATTTGGGCTTAAAATATGTGTTTTTAAAAACATAAAAATAGACTTCTGTTCATTTTCATAGTAAAATGTAAATGAAAATGCAGCCTAGCCTTTTCTCAAAAGCACTTGTAAAAACGGACCCTGCTGCACTGTAACCCAGAGGCTGTACTCCTTCCACACCTCATATGAAAGCAATAAAAATCAGAATAACATCCATGTGATTTGCATTGTGATAACTGATAATTCACTTACCATTCAGCCTTACAGATTATGATCCCCTTACCTGAGACACCCCACTGTGCTGTTCTCTAGTATAATGAAGCCATGCACTTCCCTGGCAACATCACAGTCCGTCAATGACATTTAAAATCTTATATTTTGCATCAGATATGACTTGGATGTTGACTGAATTATACTGCTTTTAATTATTTTTTTTTTACTTTTTTAATTTTAATTAAAAGTAAAGAAGCTTGTCAACTAATCATTAAGCTTATAGGGTTTACACTCGTACTTGATTCAGACAAATAAAATATAAAGCCATTTAATGGAAACTAAGGTTAGAATAACAGCAAACTATTTACACATAACTCTTACAACTGGTCTGGAGCACTCATAATGTTTGTTAGTAAATGTATTAAATTTCTAAATACTAACAGATTGGTGAATACCAAAAGTTCAGATAAATTGATCGTAAATAAATTGATCGTAAATTGATCGTATGTCACATTTACGAACAAACGTGTTAGTACTAATGGTTTTTGCATGAGGCCCATGCAAGAGCCTTGGTGGAATTATATACAATAAGATAAGATAAGATAAGCCTTTATTAGTCCCACAATGGAGAAATTCCAGGATTACAGCAGCACAGGGATAGCAACACTCGGAGCAATAATTAAAAAGATAAGACAATAAGAGCATGTGAATATACATATGTACACAGATATATACAGTGTGGGAGCACTGTAGCTAGATGGAGCACAACAATCTTTTAAGTTACCCTGCAGAATATGAATATGTACCCATACAGTATATTTCGTATTTGAATCAGCCGTGTTGGCTGCACGGTGGCGCAGTGGTTAGCACTGCGGCAGCACAGTTTACCCTTGGCCGGGGGATTGTGGGGATCGTGGGATCGTGGGTTCGATCCCAGCCCCCGACCAACAGTGATCTGTGTGGAGTTTGCATGTTCTCCCCGTGTTGCGTGGGTTTACTCCGGGATTTCTCCGGTTTCCTCCCACATGCCAAAAACATGCATGTTAGGTTAATTGGCTGTTCTAAATTGTCCCTAGATATCTGTTTCCTATAGGCCCTTAGAATAGAGGGTTAGTATTAATGAAAGCGCTTTGAGTGGTCTTTGTGACTAGAAAAGCGCTATATAAGTGCAGGTTAGTTAGTTAGTTAGTTAGTTAGTTGTCACCCTCGGTAATGATTGATATTGCCTAGTTGTATAATGGAGGGGGCCATTTATTGTGCAGTGTTGTTACGTTTTGTGCATTCTATACGACCTCTACGAGCAGCCCTGGTTAGGTTATAAAGTCTGATAGCCATAGGTAGGAAGGACCTGCGGAACCTCTCCGTCGCGCCCCTAGGATGATACAGACTACTGCTAAACGAGCTCCTCAGTGCATTCAGCGTATCCTGCATGGGGTGGGACTCGGACTCCAGCAGAGATGACAGCTTATCCGCCATCTTCCTCTCCCCTATCTCCTCCACTGGGTCAAGGCGCCACCCCAGGACAGAGCTAGCTTTTTTGATCAGTCTGTTCAGTCTCTTCCCATCGGCTGCCGTGATGCCATTGCCCTAGCAGACCACTCCAGATGTGATGGCTGATGCCACCACCGAGTCGTAGAAGGTCTTCAGGAGTGCTCCTTGTTCTCCAAAAGACCTGAGCCTCCTCAGAAGGAACAGCCTGTGCTGCCCCTTCTTGTAGAGCGCGTTGGTGTTGTCTGACCAGTCCAGTTTATTGTTCAGGTGAACACCCAGGTACTTGTAAGATGTCACCATCTCAATGTCTGTTCTCTGTATGTTTACTGGTGCTGTGGGGGGTGGTCCTCACCTGTGGCAGTCCACCTCCAGTTCCTTAGTTTTCCTCACATTGATCTGGAGTCTGTTCTGATGGCACCAGTCCACGAAGTCCTGGATAAGTCCTCTGTACTCTGCATCATCTCCGTCAGAGATGAGGCCGATGATCGCAGAGTCGTCAGAGAACTTCTGTAAGAGGCAGTGTGGTGTGTTGTGTGAAAAGTCCGCAGTATAAAGGGTGAAAAGGAAGGGAGCCAGAACTGTTCCCTGGGGGGCCCCCGTACTGCAGATGATAGTGTCAGACACACAATCCTGGGTTCTCACAAACTGTGGCCAGTTTGTGAGGTAGTCCAGGATCCACGATGACAGGTGCTGGTCCACCCCGTGCACATTAGCTTGTCCTTCAGGATCACCGGTTGGATGGTGTTGAAAGCACTGGAGAAATCAAAGAACGTGATCCTGACAGTGCTCCCAGGCTTCCTCAGGTGGGACAGGGAACGGTGTAGGAGGAAAATCACTGCATCCTCCACCCCGATGCCATGCTGGTAGGCGAACTGGAGTGGATCCATCGCTGGTCCCACCAGGTGGCAGAGGTGGGCAAGGAGCAGTCTCTCCTGGGTCTCATCAGGTGTGATGTGATGGCCACTGGTCTGTAGCTGTTCAGGTCCTTGGGGTGGGAGGTCTTTGGTACGGGTACCACACAGGATGTTTTCCACAGCTGTGGTACCCTCCCCAGCTTCAGGCTCAGGTTGAAGATGTGCTCCACAATCCCACACAGCTGGTCTGTGCAGGAATTGAGGAGCTTTGAGTTCATGCAGTCCGGACCCGAGGCCTTCCTCGCCTTGATCTTCCTCAGCTCCGCCCTCACCTGGGTCTTAGTGAGGGTCAGGTTGGGGCAGGGGGGCTGTGTGCTGGGAGTGGGGTCGTGTTGGGGGGAGGCCGTGGACAGCAGGACTAGATGACGGTAGAGACAGTAGTGGTTGGTGGACAGGTGGAGAGGAAGGCGGTTGGTCAAACCTGTTAAAAACAGGTCGAGGTTGTTCACCCACTCCCTGCATCCCGTGGCCTTGGACGAGGTACTCTGGAGTCCAGAAATAGTTTTGAGGCTTCTCCAGACCCCGCTGATGTCACTCTGTTGCAGCTTGTCCTCCGTCTTCTTCCTGTAGCTGTCCTTACCCTCTCTAATCTTCCTCCTTAGTTCCCTTTGTACGGACTTCAGGTCCTCCCTGTTTCCCAACCTGAAGATCATTTTCTTTTCTTTCAGTTGAGACTTTATCTCAGGATTGATCCAGGGTTTGTTATTTGAGAAACTACCGTGTGGTCTTGATGGGTACAGAATTGTCCACACAGAGGTTGATGTAGTCTGTGATGGTGTGTGTGAGGCTGTCGATGTCCTCACCATGTGGATTGCAGAGCTGCTCCCATGCAGTGGATTCAAAACAATCCTTTAGAGCATCCATCACCTCCTCAGAACCATACTTTCACTGTGCGGGTAACAGGAGGTCGTCTGTGTACTAGGGGTTTGTACACAGGCAGGAGGTGAATCAGGTTGTGATCCGATCTCCCGAGTGGGGGGAGTGGCACTGAGGTGTACGCCTCCTTAGCGTTTGCATAAAATAAGTCCAGTGTTTTATTGTCTCTGGTGTGGCACGTGACGTACTGGGTGAACGTGGGCAGAATGGAGGACAGTGAAGTATAGTTAAAATCACCCAAGATGAGCAGGAGAGCATTTGGTTGCTGCGTTTACAGTCTGCTAGTGACTGAGTGGATGACATCACGCGCTTCCCCAGCGCTCGCAGATGGATTTACATAAATAATGATGCAGACCACATGTGAATATTCCCTAGGGAGATAAACCGGCCGCATGCTAACAGCTAGCAACTCAATGTCTTTGCTGCAGTGTTGTTCTTTAATCATGATGTGCCCAGGATTACACCATCTGTTGTTCACATACATCATCAGCCCTCCGCCCCTGGTCTTACTGCTGTCCGGTGTCCAATCTGCCCGTATTGCGTGGAAACCCTCCAGTTCGATGTTGGCATCTGTTGCTACTTCTGTTAGCCACGTCTCAGTAAACAACATGATACTAATCTCTCTGAAGACGCTCTCATACTGGGATATAGCCACCAGTTCATCTGGCTTGTTAAGCAGCGATCGTACATTCCCCTTAATAATGGATGGAAGGTCAGGTCTGTACAATGTTTTCCTTGCTTGTCGCTTTACTTCAGCCTGACGTCTGCATCATTTTTGCCTGATTTCTCTTGACATGTCGAGTTTTGCGCAAAATGCTGAGAAATAAAAATCATCATTTTTGCAAGTGTATCTTACAAATCCCAGCACCATCGTATTAAAATCTGTTGTTCAGTGTTCAAAGTACTAATAAACACCTTTGTGGAAGTTCCTGCTGTCGTAGGCATCTCCAATAATACATGTTGTTTGTTTTCACCATAAGGTAAAAAGAACACTGCACATATATCCTGCCAGTGACTGCAGTAATCAGAGGTGATTCTAGGGTCTCTTGGGGCCCTAGGCAAAAATTCACAGGGGACCTCTCCAACCAGTGTTCATCACCCTTATATAACACAGTCACATCAGGACCAGCAGAGCCACGACACACTAAGATGCTCTGAGCTAAATTAACTACTGTATTATTTGCACTACTTACCGCTGTCTTTCTTTCTTTCTTTTCTCCTCTTCCTCTTTTTTCTTCTTTCTTTCACTGCCAGATGAATAACTTTGCTTTATTTTGATAAAGCCGCTCTCACTTGTTTGTTTACATAAGACACACTTCAGTACTTGCAAGAGTGCAAGGTGGGGGTGGGAGTTGGGTCCCCTTTGGGGGGTTCTGCGCCAGCCTACCACTGTCATTGCAAACTCTCCACATTTTCATCACTGTAGTGATTCAAAGTTGGTCAGTCCTCAGGACCCCCTTCTGTCATGGGGGCCCAAGCATTTGCTTGCTGGCACACAGCCACTCTGGTAATACTAATGCAATTGGAAAGATGTTTCCAGACATAACAGCAGATAGTGAATTATAATTATGGTGAAGTGATGCAACAAAAAGAAGCTTTTGTGTTGTTTTAATCAGTGATGAGATTGATAGCTGATCTACAGTAAAATTTGGGCATCAGATTCATAGGACTCATAGGTTGAGAGCATCATCAAGTAGCCCCAAATTACAGACAATATGACTGCATATATCATTCATATGGGGCTCATCAAGAAATTGTTGTGCTGAAAAATACAGAGCTTAGCTAACTCTCTGCCTGGTTCTTTTCAAAGTGTATATGCGGGAAGAATACACATTGAATATCAAGATTAACTTAATAAATCAGGACTAACATGAGTCATTCAAAGGAAGGAAATTCATAGGAGGAAATACTGTAAGTTAAGGGGCGGTGTTTAGTATTTCCACAGTTCCAGTTTGAATTATCTGCCTTCTTCCTCCGAGGTTACAGAGTTCTGCATGCACGCTGATCAAGGGCAAGCGGTGAAGAATTGATGATCTGAGAAGTGACACTGTATGTCGGCGACAGAGGTGTTTTACAGCTCAGCAGCCTTCAAGGATGAAAATATTTCATGCCTGGGCAGTGAGACTTCTGTGGCTAATGGCTGAGGGGCTGAGCTGTCCAGTTGGAAAGAAAAACAGGAAATCTCAGATACCCTGGATGCACAATCCACTGGTGAACATATCTATTATGGTGTAAGAGAGATGCTGTGTGCTTTATTTGAGACTAAAACTATTAAAACAAAACTAAAATTTCAAAATGAATAAATTTTTAGTCTATCTGAAACTGTGAAAGAATTTCTAAAAAATAAAAAAAAAATCATCACTGTTTTGTTATTGTTTTTATTTTTATTATAATCCTTGTGCCCAGCCTGTAAACCAAAACATAAACCATAACTTCAGCATATGAATATAAAGCAGGAGATGGAGAGAGATGAAGCTGTGTGAGTTTTGATGGCCAAAGGTTAGAAAGAGAAACCTGGAGAAATTAGCTTTCCTCCTGACAGCACCGACATGCCCCTTCCCTCATTTCCTCACCAGCTCTGCTGCTTGTGCTCCATCACATTGTCACGCTCGGCCCTCATCTCTCGGCCTCGGCCCCTGTGGCCCTCCGCTGAACCGAGCAGCAGGCTCATTACAGCGGCGGGGCCCTCGGAGGATGGAGGGTTGATGTTTAGCAGCTGAATCACCTCCCACCGCCTGCCATTGGTTTCAGTCTGTCGAGGCAGAGAACATCATTCATCAAGAGCCGTCAAGCCGTCAGTCACAGCAGCCGCCAGGAGCAAGAGGCCACGGTCATTAAGCTTCCTGCAGGCCCTGCAGCTCCACATGGTGCTGAGCACTGCTGAAAACTGGGTCTTTGGGTAAGAAGTTGATTATTGAGAGAAATCTGACAAATAGCAGAGCTGGAGAGAGGAACTGCGCAGGCATGGAGAGGTGCAGTTCGTATTTTAACCTGTGATGTCAGATAGAGTTCAGTTCAATCCTCTTTATCAAAGTTTTTATCAGTTGTGCCTTCAGTTGAGATAAAGCAGGGGTCCTCACATGTTTTTGCCTGGGGTCCACATTTGTTTTTTCCAGTGGGCCGGAGGTCCGGAGCCGTACCAATATGCTGAATGGGCAGATATTCCATTTTCTCCAGAGTAAATGTTGAGGGGACACTAAGTATTATTGCAGTCAGTCACAAATTTATGAGAAAGAAAATACAAATGTACGCTGATGGGAAAACGATGAAAATTTACAAGAAAAAAGTGATAAATTTATGAGAAAGAAAATTGCAAATTTACAAGAAACAGTTGCAAATTTACAAAAAGTCAAGTTTACTAGAAAAAAAAGTTGCTAATTCATGAGAAATAAATATGTAAATTTACAAGAAAAAAAATCACATAGCTACTAAAAAAAGGTTACAAATTTACAAGAAAAAATTGCTGATTTAAGATGCAAAACCAGTAGATTTATGAGGGGAAAAAATGACAAATTTATTGGAAAAAGTTTTACATTTACAAAAAAATGTTGTAAATTTATGAGAAAAAGTTACAAATTTATGAGAAAAGTTGCAAATTCTAAAGAAAAAAATTGTCCTTCCTTGATCCCCTGGATTTATAGTATATCTCAGCAGTCTGTCCTGCTGTGGGAGCATGTGGGTGAATGCAACGACTTCCAGTGGTAGTTAGCGGAACATTAGTGAATATAATTGCACTGTGATTGGTGCACCCAGACAGGTGCAATGAGTGTACATCTTTGAGCTTTGGTGTCATCAAGGCCAAGTTGGTGGTAGCAGTCAGGTGGCTGTGCTTAGAACAGAGTGCTCACAAGCACAGGTGTTGCTCAATGTGTGTACCCAACACTGATTCGGTCACACACAGGGAAGCGCAGCAAAGCTGGTAAGCAGAGAGAAGCGAATATATTAAATAAAGGTAAAATAAACAAGTAACGTAGTCCTTTAGTCAAAAATACAGAGAATTTATAACATATGAATATCAGACTTCTAATAAAAACTGGACGCAATCCTACCACTGTCTGACGGTGGCTCCCTGGCTTTTGTTTTGCATCATGTGTGGCTCACTGGTCTGTGAAGTGTGGTGGTGCTGTGTGCCGTGATGTGGAGCGGGTGGGGACCCTGATTATCAAAGGCGGAATGGGGGTGTAGTTAGTTGGAAATGCTACATTCATAGTTTTTGACTTGAACAGACTCCTCCTACTTTTTTTTTTTAATAATTGAACTAAATTTGTGTTGACATACTGTTATTATTACTTTAAGGTAAATACACTTTTCCACCAGTAGATGGTGGTTTGATGTCAGTGTGGTTCCACTAGGGAGAGCCCTGCTCATGTGCAGTTCAGAATTAAATGAGCACTGGCAGGAGAAAGCTGAAAACTTTTGTCTCCTTTCTTTTGTTCCACAGGCAGAGACAGATTAAGGAGGTTGTTGGCCCCTGGGCTAGAGCAATTTTTGGGGCCGTCCCACATATTTATGGGAGCATGATATGCAAAATGGCCATCTTTGCATGCACAGTAATAAACCATTTATAACTGGATTTCTGGAGTTATCCGATTATTAAAGTAGTCATGTAAAAACAATAATCAGATAAAAGGCAATTATTGTGTTACATAAAGTGAATGTACATTAACAATTACCGGAAGTGAAGAGACGTTTCAAGACTGTGTCTTTTCCAAGCTTATTTACCAACTAGCAGCTTACTCGAACTATTAACATTTCAAACATACAAGTTTTACAGATCATTGACCACCAGCACACACAACATGCACTCAAAGAAATGTAGTTTCTAGTGAACATGGTATAAGATAAGATAAGATAAGCCTTTATTAGTCCCACAACGGGGAAATTCCAGGATTGCAACAGCACAGGGATAGCAACACTCAGAGCAACAATCAGAAGGCAAGAAAAAAACAAAAAAAAAAAAAAAAAAAAAAAACAAGCAAGCAAGAGCAGCTAATATACATATGTACATATGTACATACATATGTACATATTACTATATGTATACTATATGTATGTATACGGACCATTAATCTTTACACATCGCTGAAACACATCTTAAAACATCAAAAAACATTTACACAGTACTCATGCTCAATACTGAGCCCTAGTAAAGATAAAAAAGTAAGTTTTTAGTTACCTGTGGACTGCCCCGGATTATTAAGAGGGCTTACCAGGGCAGGAGCCCTAGGGTCCCAGCTTGTTTGGGGCCTCCGAAAGAAACACTTTTTTGCTAATTCTGCCATGCCCAACATTTATTGGAGGGTTTGTTTTGGCGTATCAACTATTTATTTGTTGAGGTGTATGTCTGTCCCGCCTGCTTAACCTCTTGCACTTCGGTGTACTGCGGGCGGACACGTCTCTGCGTCCTAGAGCACACGAGGGCGCCCTAGAATACACACTGTGCATCCTAGGGCGCACTGAGAAAAAAAACCCCTGCATTTCCGTTCTTCCACTACAGACACAGCCGCGAACAGAAAGCCAAAGGAGTGCTTTGATTGGTTTAGATGTGATTGACCTCTCATTCGACTAATAAGAGCCTTGAATTGGGTTTCTGAAACCTTGAAGAACCAATGACTGAAAACCTAGCAAGAAGGACCCGCCTACCAACGGCTGCGAATACAGCGAGCCAATTGAAGCACAGTAGTTTGAACGCGTGCTTCCCTTGCAAAATCTGTTTTGTTTTAGCCGCTGAGTGACAGTCTTTTTTTCTTACTACTGTTCTTATTTGTTTTGAAAAATCGTTCGCCAAAACCGCAATCATGAAAGTGCAAAACCGCAATAATGGAATTATGGTTTGACCGGGTCGCGTGACCAGAACCACGAGTCCGTAACAAGCGGACCAGCGTCATGTTCGTCTGACAATGAGGAAGAGAAGTTGGCCAGCGACACTGCTGTTGTGGACAGGTAAGTGTTATAAGCTAAATTATTCTTTATCCCTGAAAATTGTAATCAAAAATGACTTTTGACCGATCGGTAAATTACAACTGTGCGTAGTAGACCGCGGCGCACAAACCGTGTCCAGTCTGTGCGCCGCGGTACACGGTTCGTGCGCCGCGTCCGGACCGTGAACGCCCCCCCCCCAACACCCCCCGCTACTCTTCTGTAGCGGATTGCAGATATTATTGCAGATATTTTAGTACAACTGTGCGTAGTAGACCGCGGCGCACCGTGACCGCGGCGCACCGTGACCGTGGCGCACCGGGCGATGTCCGTCCTCTGTAGCGGGGGGGGGGGGGGAGTTGTTATCTTCTACATTACAGATATTTTAGTATAATTTTTAGTGCACTGTAGGTTATTTTTTCTTGTACTTTGGGTACGTTATTTTTTGGTGTTTTTAGGGAAATTGACCAGAGTGCAAGGGGTTAATTTAATTGGTTAAGAGTTAACATTTGACCTGATTAAGGTTGGACATGGGCTGGTAGTGAATCTGTGGACGAATGAATGAATGAATGTACGATAGCAGTGTCCAAAAGAGGAAAAAAAAGGAAGAAAGAAAAACAGGAACATAAGAAGGAGGTTTTAACCCCTTGCACTCCAGTCAATTTCCCTAAAAACGCCAAAAAATAATGTGCCCAAAGTAAATCAAAAGCTGTTCTTCAACCCTTTGCAGCATCTTCATGGGGTTGGTCTCATTTAAAAGAAAACACTTTGAATTTTTTGGCAAAGCAGTCATAATCTCTCTAAGTGCTTATGCCACTAAGTAACAGTCATCTAAACATATTGAACTTGAAGAAAATAAATTTCGCCTGGGTGTTTTTTTGGATACAAATGCTTGCAAATAACACACAGCTTCAGATCTGGGCTGGAAAATGCAACAGAAATGTAGAACCAAGTGTTATCCAGCTGAAGTCAAAATTTTGTAACAATACCACAAAAAATGAATATATTACACAGCTTTGTTCTCAGGTAGTTCCCAGGCGTTTTTGAACTGTGCCAAATTGTGCCAAATGGCACAGTTTGGAAAAGCGTCTGTAACTTTTGAATGATTCAATATAGAAGCTTGATCTTGGGCTCTAATGAAAGGTGACACTCAGGGCTGTGTGTGTGTGTGTGGCGGGGGTGTTTATTCATTCATGAATGAATGAATGAACAAACAAGCCCCCACACACAAAGAAGCATGCCACGTAAAAAATGTGTGGCTTTTTTTTACAAGAAAAAATAACCTACAGTGCACTAAAAATTATTCTAAAATATTTGTAATGTAGAAGATAACAACTCCCACCCCCCTCGCTACAGAGGACGGACATCGGCCATCGCTACATGACGGAATAGTCACCGCGGCTTCCCCCCTCGCTACAGAAGAGTAGCGGGGGGGGGGGGCGTTCACGGTCCAGACGTATGAACGTGGGTGAGCCACCCGCTCCAGGAAGTGCCTGTGCTGCCAGCACCGCCCCCAGGCTAACGCACACACCCACTTTCTCCGCGCAGCTAACGGAGCAGTGATCGGCAAAACTCTTTCACTTTAGCATTGACGCTGTGAAGAAGTAGCTCCTCTCGCACCTAAGCTGCTCAGTGACAACAACTGTTTGCTTTTTTACGTAAGACAATGTCTTCTAAGTTTTCGTGGGCGGAACCCAGCGACACGCTGCAGCAGCCGGCTCAGGGGCTACGTCATGAAATGGGCGGCAGCCACAAGAAGGAGAGGTGGAGCCTCAGAGATTGAGGCATCTTACTTCCGGGTTGGAAAAGTAGCTCGCGAAAATAACTCATATTTCATAAGAAATTCATTCTCCAGTGTACCAAAGGTAATGTACTATCACATACATGCATATAGTTTATTCTGAAAGGCTTAAAATAGCATGATATAGGCCCTTTAAATTGACAGGATTTTTTTTAAGTTGCATTACAAATGCCACACCAGCAGAGCCGCTGTCTGAAGATCCGTCAGTCATATACCCTGGGAATACTGATCCAGAAAAGGACCGAATAAGGAGGCTGATATCAGAGCATCTGAACATTCCTACAAACGGCAGAAACACTTTTTCTCCAAGTGCCATTTCAATCACAAACTTCCAAATGGTGAGTACATTTTAAGACAATAACTTCTATTTTCTCCTTCCATGGCTGTTTGTATTGTTTTGCCTGCCTCATATAGAGCAATATTTTCCCCACTAAGCTGGGTTCACACTATAGCGTTTGGACCGATTTTTACAGACATTTTGAAAAATCAGAGAAATTAGTCCAAATGTTGTGAAATTACATTCGTGAGTAATTTTTTTTAATCCAGCGCACGTCAACTTTTACGAACTTTAAAGGAGCTTTTTAACTCCACAGCCTTGCTTGGCCATGGATGAGAGCAGTCCGCTACAATTCAGAGATGATGCCAGTCTTTCTCTTTGTTCAGTGGTTGTAAAATTTCCTTCAGTTATATTACACTGGTCAACACCAAATTTATTGTCTAAGTTTTTTTAGCTGATTTAGGACAGTTTTGATGTGCTGAATCAAAAAATCACATTGGTTTTGCTCAATCAGGTCAACTTTTTGAACTATGGCTACATGCTGTTTTTTACATTTTTGTTTACATGTATGGGTATTTTCGCTTTATATGATGCAAAATTCTTTTTTATTTCTTGAAATTTCTCGAACTCTAAAGAGTTTGCATGCGCCAATTTATGACACGATGTCATAAATTGTCATGATCTCTGATTACTGTTGGACTCTGAAGAGAGGCATCCCTACCACTGAGCATTCTAGAGGTTCGAATAAACGGAAGCTGAAGCTCGGAATTTTGGACAATGATTATGTAACATTCAATTTACATGTACTTACCTTTATCATTGTCTACTATTCAATTTACAGTAATCGAAGTTTGTAACATTTAATCAATAAATTGTGTTAGAAAATGATTTTTTCTCTTAAAAATCTATTTCGGATGAGAAATTAACAGAAATCAACCGATAATGTCACAAAACTGTAATCGATTTAGTCAGAAGATCACATTTTTTAAAAATCAGCTTAGCATAAAAACCTGACCTGATCAAGAGAAACAGATGTCATTTTCAGATTCAGCGGTGTAAAATTGTCTTAAATCAGTTGAAAAAAACACAGCCAACTTAGAAAAAAAATATTTTTGTAACCCTGTGTTATCGTTCATTTCAGCCAGAGTTATATTAATCTGCTCTGGTGAGTGCAAAATTGTAGATTTAATTCAAAACAACTGTCAGGATATTTTCACTTTGAATCATTCTTTTAAAAGAATGACAGTGTATGAGGTAAACATTGTAAAAACTCATCATTAGATAATAATGATGAGTTAGATAATAATGCATACATTACCTCATACATTAGATAATAATGTATGAGGTAAACATTGTAAAAACTCATCATTAGATAATAATGATGCACCGTGCTGCACCACCGGGCAGCACGGTGGCGCAGTGGTTAGCACAGTGGCAGCACAGCAAGAAGGTCATGGGATCGATTCCACCCTTGACCATCGTGGGTTCGATCCCACCCCAGGACCATCGGTGACCCTTCTGTGTGGAGTTTGCATGTTCTCCCCGTGTCTGCATGGGTTTACTCCGGGCACTCCGGTTTCCTCCCACATGCCAAAAACATGCAAGTTAGGTTAACTGGCATCAAAAACTGGGGATTCTAAATTGTCCTTAGGTATGGATGTGAGAGTGAATGGTTGTCTGTCTCTCTGTGTTGGCCCTGCGGTGGACTGGCGATCTGTCCAGGGTGTACCCTGCCTCTCGCCCAAAGATGCTGGGATAGGCTCCAGCCCCCCCGTGACCCGAAAGGATTAAGCGGTAGAAGATGGATGGATGGATGGATGGTTTGTGCACACATAGCCTATTCTTCTCCTGGGTTGTGGAGAAGAGAAGCTGTTGTCCCAGTAATTAGTTAGTTAGTTAGTTTATTGGTTTATTTGTCAGAGACCATGTACAGGAAAAAAAACATTAAACACAGGGTAAAGATGCTCTGTTCCAGATTATAGCATTCTCATCTTCCATCTGTAGTCCCTGAGGCAGGCAGGATGATATTAAAAGAAAAACAGCACATATAGAAAGCAGTTCAGGTCAGATTTCAGAAAATGTTGACCCTGAAACAAGCAGAGAGTAAGTTTAAAAGGTACAAAGATAAAAGAGACGGCATACAGGTACATCTAAAAAAAACTGGAATATTATGAAAAAGTTCAATATTTTTTGTCACTCATTTCAGAAAGTGAAACCCATACATTATATAGATTCATTACACAGAGAGTGATATATTTCAAGTGTTTATTTATTTTGACTTTGATGATTATGGCTTACAGCCCATGAAAACCCCAAATTCAGTTTCTCAAAAAAATAGAATATTACATAAAATTAATTTTATAATAAGTTTTTTTAATAGAAATGTTGGCTGACTGAAAAGTATGTCCATGTACACACTCAATACTTGGTCAGGGCTCCTTTTGGATTAATTACTGTGTCAATGTAGCGTGGCATGGAGGTGATCAGCCTGTGGCACTGCTGAGGTGTTATGAAGGTCCAGGTTGCTTTGATCGTGACCTTCAGCTCTTCTGCATTGTTGGGTCTGGTGTCTCTCATCTTCCTTTTGACAATACTCCATAGATTCTCTATGGGGTTTAGGTCAGGAGAGTTTGCTGGCCAATCAAACACAGTGATGCCATGATCATTAAACCAGGTTTTGATACTTTTGGCAGAGTGGGGGGGTGCCAAGTCCTGCTGGAAAATGAAATCAGCTTCTCCATAAAGCTTGTCAACAAAGGGAAGCATGAAGTGCTCTAAAATTTCCTGGTCGACAACTGCGCTGACTTTGGTCTTGATAAAACACAGTGGACAAACACCAGCAAATGACCTCTGTTCAGATAAAAGTAAATTTTGCATTTTATTTGTAAATCAAAGTCCCAGAGTCTGGAGAAAGAGTGGAGAGGCACAGAATCTAAGTTGCTTGAGGTTTAGTGTGAAGTTTCCACAGTCAGTGATGATTTGAGGAACCATGTCATCTGCTGGTGTTGGTCCACTATGTTTTATCAAGACCAAAGTCAGTGCGGTCGTGCAGCAGAGGGAAGCACTTCATGCTTCCCTCTGCTGACAATCTTTATGGAGAAGCTGATTTCATTTTCTAGCAGGACTTACGACCCCCCCACCCCCACTGCCAAAAGTATCAAAACCTGGTTTAATGACCATGGCATCACTGTGTTTGATTGGCCAGCAAACTCTCCTGACCTAAACCCCATAGACAACTGATGGAGTGTTGTCAAGAGGAAGATGAGAGACACTAGACCAGGGGTGGGCAGTGAGGGCCATTCCACTGCAGGTTTTCTGTTCCACCCAGTCTCGTCAGCAGGTGTTTGCTCTGATCAGCTTCAAGGATTGCTAATCACTGAAAACACCTGCTGAAGAGACTGGGTGGAACAGAAAACCTGCAGTAGAATGGCCCTCCATGGCACATGATTGCCCACCCCTGCACTAGACCCAACAATGCAGATGAGCTGAAGGTCACTATCAAAGCAACCTGGACCTTCATCACACCTCAGCAGTGCCACAGGCTGATCACCTCCACGCCACACGACATTGACACAATAATTAATCCAAAAGGAGCCCCAACCAAGTATTGAGTGTGTAGATGGACATACTTTTCAGTCGGCCAACATTTCTATGAAAAAAATGTTTTTTTTAATTAATTTTATGTAATATTCTAATTTTTTGAGAAACTGAATTTGAGGTTTTTATGGGCTGTAAGCCATAATCATCAAAATTAAAATAAATAAACACTTGAAATATTTCATTCTCTGTGTAATGAATCTATATAATGTATGGGTTTCACTTTTTGAAATGAGTGACAACAAATATTGAACTTTTTCATGATATTCTAATTTTTTGAGATCTACCTGTACTTAGAGACAATTTAAGAGTACAATTTAAAATCCCATTTAAGGGAGAGTAGTCAATGCTGGAAGGCTTGATCACTTAAAATCCATTTTTTAGTCTCTGTGGTAAAGTCTCTGTAATTTTTCTGGTCTTCAAAGCAGTGGGGTGCTTGTTCCATTCCGTTATAGCTTTGTATGAGAAAGCTGATTGTCCAAAAGCAGTTTTACGTAGGGGGATGCATCAATATTACCTAGAGGAAGTCCGTTACTCTGATATTTTGTTCAGAAGTCAGGTACACAAAAGTTTTACAGGGCGGGGGTGCAGAACCATGGATAATTTTAAAGACCAACCGTAGGGCAGACCAGTCAACGTTTTTTTCCCCTTTGTGTGGTGAAAAATCCTGTTCTGGCTTCATATAGTTAATATTAATCCTTGAACAGAAAACACCGGCTGAGTGTGTTTTTTTGTTGTCATAATTAAAATTGTGGGTTGATGCAAGATATTTGTCGGTTGTTAGTCCTGATGGCTCTATATTTTTCTGCTATTCAAGCTAAACTTAGAACTTTGTGGTCATTCACTTTATTTAGCTGTTGGCAGTGGCTATGGATACAGAAGCTGTAGCCCTATATGGTTCCAAGGTTGTCATAGCCAGGAGCGGCACTGGGGTTAAGCTCCCAGTGCTCATAAAATGCTCCTTATGGCGTGCGTCTCGAAAAGCCTCTGACAACTAAGTCCAACTCCTAGCCTGCCCGTGTGGTTTAGTCTCTAAGCCCGGCGGAACTGCTTTTACTAATAGGAGAAGGGGCGAGGACGGATCTCTGGCGCCTTAAAACCAGATGCTTCGGGTAGATGGTGGCTCGTCAACCTGGGAAGGTAGCCCATCTAGGGGAAGGTAAACCCTGATTTCAAACCTCTGCTGCCTTGCGGCATACCCGGTCACGGGAAAGGCTTCGGGAGTCAACCCTGAGGAAAAATCCGGAGTCGGAGCCCCTAAGGCAGTTCTATGTTGTGCTCAACATCGTTCTGGCAGCTCCTGCAACGGCGCTGGTGCCAAACTGTAGCAGCCCTGCTGTTCCTTTGGATTCATCAGTGACGTGGAGAGGGGGGACATGCTGCATGGGCAACATCTTGTCCTCCATATCTTCCTGCCCAGGCTTGAATCCTACCAACGCCCAACGCTGGAAGGTAGAACACCGGATCACTGGAGAGGACACTCCAGCTTCGCCTTTGGCGTAGACAAAACACGGGGAATGACAGTTACCGGTTATAAGCCACTGCTCAATTGGCGTAGAGCGTGGCGCCAGGGGTTGTTCCCGACGGTGGGAGGGATCATCAGATCTCACTGGACAGCTACCGCCCGCCTCAAGCTGGGCAGCCCCCAGCCAATAAGGTGTTGTCCCGCCACAGCTTGCTTTCCTCATTGGGTGCATGGGGATAAGGAGAAATCCAAACAGCAGGCTGAGAACCTTCGCACCAGGCAAGACAATAAAACAAAAGAGACCAACTCTAAAACTGGGAACTTGGAACGTCCGCACTATGATGACAGGACTCGCTGCTAACCTAAAGGACATCAACGACACCAGGAAGACTGCCATCATCAATAATGAGCTGAAGAGACTGGGAGTGGATATCGCCACTCTCCAGGAAACACGGTTAGCTGATGCAGGCACACTGAGAGAGAAGGACTACACGTTCTACTGGCAGGGAAAGGGCAGTGACGAACACAGGGAACACGGAGTGGGCTTCGCAGTGAAGAACACTTTGCTGAAGATGGTGGAACCGGGCAGCACTGGCTCTGCACGACTCCTCACCCTCCGCCTGAACACCACTGAAGGCCCAGTCACCCTCGTCAGTGTGTATGCCCCAACACAGACAGCCACACCAGAGGCAAAAGACGAGTTCTACGAGAATCTCGCAACAACTGTCAGGATCATCCCCAACTCTGAACAACTCATTCTCCTTGGAGACTTCAATGCCAGAGTGGGTGCTGACCACGACTCCTGGCCCTCCTGTCTTGGACCTTTTGGCGTGGGCAGAATGAACAACAACGGACAGCGGCTGCTCGAGTTCTGCACATATCACGATCTGTGCATCACAAACTCGTTCTTCAAGACCAAGCCCCAACACAAGGTTTCCTGGCAACATCCGCGCTCAAAGCACTGGCACCAGCTAGACTTGATCCTGACCAGGCGCACCTCACTGAAGAACGTGCTAATCACCCGTTCGTTCCAGAGTGCAGATTGCGACACAGACCATTCATTGGTGTGTTGCAAGGTCAAGCTGCAGCTGAAGAAATTCCATCATGCTAGACAACCTGGAAAGGCATGGATTGACACCAGCAAGATGGCCCAACCAGAACTTGTTGAGCAGTTTGCCTCCACCTTTGAGAAGGAACTTGGTGTACCACAAGGAGGAGAATCTGCAAAGCAGAAGTGGGAAGAGCTGCGAAACACCATCTACCGCACAGCCTTGGCTACCTTTGGGAAGAAGACCTCGAAGTCACAGGACTGGTTTGATGCCAAGTTGACCAAGATGACCCCCGTCATTGAAGCCAAACGCTCAGCACTTGCTGAGTACAAGAAGTACCCAAACGAGAAGAATCTCCAAATTCTCAGGGCTGCGAGAAGCAAAGTTCAGCAGACTGCTCGGCGCTGTGCCAACGAGTACTGGACTCAGCTCAGCCAAGACATTCAAACCGCTGCCATAACAGGGAACATCCGTGGTATGTACGATGGCATCAAGAAAGCACTTGGTCCGGCTCAGAGCAAGACGGCCCCCCTCAAATCTTCCACTGGGGAGATGATCACAGAGAAGAACAAGCAGATGGAGAGATGGGTGGAACACTACTCCGACCTCTACTCTAGACAGAACACCGTGACACCATCAGCCCTTGATGCCATCGACTGCCTGCCATGCATGGACGAACTTGACGCCGAGCCAACCATCGACGAACTCAGTAAGGCCATTGATAGCTTGGCCGCTGGCAAGGCACCCGGCAACGACGGCATACCCCCTGACCTGATCAAGCACTGCAAGACCGCCCTACTGCTGCCATTGCATGACGTCCTCTGCCAGTGCTGGAAGGAAGGTGCCGTACCACAGGACATGAGGGACGCCAAGATCATCACCCTCTACAAAAACAAAGGGGAGAGAAGCGACTGCAACAACTACAGGGGCATTTCCCTCCTCAGCGTTGTTGGCAAAGTCTACGCACGAGTTGTTCTCGTTCGTCTACAGAAGCTTGCCGAACGTGTCTACCCCGAGTCTCAGTGTGGCTTCCGCGCTGAGCGATCGACGGTAGACATGATATTCTCCATCTGCCAACTCCAGGAGAAATGCAGAGAACAGAACATGCCTCTGTACGTCGCCTTCATCGACCTCACCAAAGCGTTCGATCTGGTCAGCAGAGAGGGCCTTTTCAAGATCCTGCCAAAGATAGGATGCCCACCAAAGTTGCAAAGCCTCATTGAATCGTTTCACACCAACATGCAGGGGATAGTGCAGCACGATGGCAACGTCTCAGAGCCATTCAACATACGCAGCAGAGTGAAACAGGGCTGTGTACTTGCGCCAACCCTCTTTGGGATTTTCTTTGCTATGCTCCTGAAGCATGCCTTCAGCACAGCAACAGAGGGAATCTACCTGCACACAAGATCTGACGGCAGGCTTTTCAACCTCGCCCGCCTGAAAGCCAGAACCAAAGTACGCGAAGCTCTAATCAGAGACATGCTGTTCGCAGACGACGCTGCAGTCGCAACCCACACACAGCAGGAGCTTCAGACCCTGATTGACCGCTTCTCCCAGGCATGCAAGGACTTCGGGCTTACCATCAGCCTGAAGAAGACTAACGTCTTGGCGCAAGGCACGGAAGCACCACCAACCATCACCATTGATGACTACAAGCTGGAGGTCGTGAATCAGTTCACGTACCTGGGGTCCACGATCAGCAACAACCTCTCCCTTGATACAGAGATCAACAAGAGGATTGGAAAATCAGCCTTCACACTCGCTCGCCTCACCACACGAGTGTGGGAGAATCCCAAACTCTCTGTCAAGACGAAGATGGCAGTGTACAACGCCTGCGTCATCAGCACACTGCTCTATGGGAGTGAGACGTGGACAACATACGCCCGGCAGGAAAAGAGACTGAACTCCTTCCACTTGCGCTGCATTCGCCACATCCTGGACATATCCTGGCAGGACAAAGTGCCCAACACAGAAGTTCTGTCCCGCGCCGGCCTTCCCTCCATGCTCACTCTACTCAGGCAGCGCAGGCTCCACTGGCTAGGCCACGTTCACCGTATGGAGGATGGCAGAATCCCCAAAGACGTCCTCTATGGAGAACTGGCAACTGACAGGAGAGACGTTGGCCGCCCACAGCTGCGCTTTAGAGATGTCTGCAAGACAGGCCCTGGATATCAACACAGAGCGCTGGGAGGACCTTGCAACGGACCGCTCCAAATGGAGAGGCACCCTGACCAGACAGCTCAAGGTGGGTGAAGAGAGACTGACTGCTGCAGCAGATGAAAAAAGGACCCGCAAGAAGAACCGCCACAGACCCAGCAGCACGGAGACCACCCACAAGTGTGACCTGTGTGACAGGGACTGTCATTCGCGCATCGGCCTGTTCAGCCACAGGCGGTGCTGTTCCAGCAAAGTAGACGTTTAGGATTCTCTTCCATGGTCATCATAGACCGACGGAGGCCGACGAGCCCTATAAGAAATGTCTCTTGGTACGGAGGAGTTGACAATCCGACAAAACCTTTTCAGATCAGCTCCAAGCCAGCTGCTGCTGTGGCTTAGGTAGATAGTACTTTGGGGCTGTGATCAGAAGGTTGCGTCCTGCTATCGTCACCTTGTCCAAACCAGTTTACTATGAGATGAAATTTAGACTTAAGAGGTTACCTTAAGATGTGGGAGTGGTTAAGGTTAAAAAGGTAGTAAATAGATATTGATTAAAATTTTGAAAGAAATAATTGCCTCAGATTTCTGTACCTGTTGCCTACTGCTTTTAAGATACGCATTAATAGAATGTGCTGGCCACTCAGATTCGAGCTGTATCTGTAACAAGAATTTTGTGGGTGCAGTTCCATAGCCATAGCCACTGCCTTAGTAATTTAGAACCTTGAGAATCAAGCTGATCCCTCAGTGACCCCAGCTACATGGCCACAATAATATGATAACTAGGAATAATCAGACAATAGTAATTGGATTTGACATGACTACATGCACTGAATAAATGGATTATAATGTGTATTTTAAAGTGCCAGGATTGA
Organism: Pholidichthys leucotaenia; assembly: GCA_020510985.1. Classification (NCBI taxonomy): domain Eukaryota; kingdom Metazoa; phylum Chordata; class Actinopteri; order Cichliformes; family Pholidichthyidae; genus Pholidichthys; species Pholidichthys leucotaenia. The sequence goes on along the minus strand of CM035849.1, from coordinate 90,208,846 downwards.
GTGTGAGATTGTATGATGTTAATTGTTTTCTTTTGGTCTTTTGGTTATGTTTAACACATTGTTTTGCACTTTTATGTATTATTTTTGTTGTAGAAGAATTTTGAATCTAATTTAATTTATTTTATTTACGTCAATTGTTTTTTTTTTATTTTGGAAACAATGTTATTTCAATTTTAGCATTTTTATGGTATTGTTGTTGTGAATGTGAAGTGAATGTAAGTTGCACTCTTAACTGGAAAGCTTCATTTGTATAGTTTTTTTGTTTGTTACCTCCGCCAAGGAGGTTATGTTTTGACCGGGGTTTGTTTGTCTGTCTGTCTGTCTGTTACCAACATAACTCAAAAAGTTATGAACAGATTTTGATGAAATTCTCAGGACAAGTCCGAAATGGGACAAGGAAGAAATTATTAGATTTTGGAAGTGATCTGGATCACCGTCTGGATCCGGGAATTTTTTAAAGGATTCTTTATCATTGCGAGATAGGGCCATTTTTAGCATATGTGTATATAACTCCACAATAAATGGTCAGGACGCTTGCCAAAAAAAAATACAGGATAAAATCCCAATAGGTTCTAGGAAATATCAAAGACTGATCCGGATCCTGCAACAAATCCGGACACTGTGATCCAGAACAGCAAATAATAGGGGATCTTTGGAATTTTCATCACTGTAAGGTAACAAATTAAGATATAAACATACAACAAACACCAAAATATAGCCAAGACACTGAGGAATCAGTAGTGTGGCCATGGATTTGTTGTATCTTCAAAAGCTATGGAGCTATATCCAGAAGAAAACCGCCATTACCGAAAAAGTGATTTTTGTCAATAACTACTGAACTAATAAAGATATCAGTGTCAATCCAATTGCTAAAGGCATGTTTTGATGGTCAAGGAATCTGAAAATATAGATAAAAATAAATGTAGGACTATTATATTTGGGGAAAATCCAAATATTAGGGGGAACTGAGGTACTTGGTGGAGGTCTGCGCTCTCCGAGTGCTTTTCTAGTTTGTTTTGTGCATGCAGTTCAGAATTAAATGAGCGCTCGCAGGAGAAAGCTGAAACTTTTGTCTCCTCTCTTTTGGTCCACAGGTTACACAGTGTTCCCTAGCCTGTGTAACCCTTGCTGCCGGTCCAGATTTCCCCTAGGTCTGGCGCCGGTAACATGGGCTCCCTTTCCAGGTTGTGGTTCTCTGGACACCAGCGGTGGTCATGACCATTTTCTTTCTCTCCTCTGGGTGGGGTGCGTGGTGTGATTTCTCATGCTTGCCTGCTTTTGCTGAGCATTTTGCCCTAGTTAGATGGGGTCTCGGACCTCACTCCATCCAGAGCTGTGCTTACGCCATAAACTGTCCAGCTGGCAGCCATTACAATGTTTGAGTTACATTTTTTTTTTTTTTTTTGCTCCGTCGTGTTTTTTCTTCAAATGGTACCTAAAGGCTTTGGGGTCAGGACGGAAGACTCTGGGTCCGGATGTGGACGGGGGTCTACCGTTTGAGGAGCCCAGAGGTAAAGTATTCAGAGCTACAAGGGTGGAACGTGCGTTTTCTTGTGTTTCTACTCTTTATGTTAACCTATGCTCAGGGTTTTTTAAGGCGTTTTCACACCTGAAAGTCTGCACCAAGGTCCGGACCATGGTTCATATTTTTGTTACATTGTATACATTTGGTATAGGTTTGGTTTCACACTGCTCCTTTTCCAAGCGAACTAAAAAACTTTGTGTTGCACCTCCGTCTTGTTGTCATGACAAAGTTTGTGTTGTTAGCACAGACTGGTAGTTGGCAAACATGCTACCAGTGTTGGGAGTAGCGCATTACTGTAACGCCACTACTTTTGCAGTAACGTGAAGTGTAATGAAATGTGACCCGTGCTGGTAAAATGAGTCAGAATGCGCACAGCATCATTACGAGCTGCAGGCAGGAGAAGTCATAAATCATGACTCTTTCTTTGTTTGCTAGCGGCAAGTCCCTGGAAAAAACGTGAGTGCCCGGTGTCATTGGAAAGCTTAGAAAACGTACTTTCTAAAAATACATATGTTTTTGCAGAAGACATAACTCACGACTCATCGAAAGCGAGTTTTAAACCTAGCCAAAATATAAACAAATCGTCTTTTTCCACTGTCCGTTTTTGCCCGCTTCCTACAAATTAAATATAATTTTGAAGGTCTTTCAATACAGAATATGGAAAAACGTTGCCTCAGTTTTGATAATTTCCTCATAGTTACTCATTTTGCCAGCACAGGTCACAAATTACTGTTTAAAAATTCAGTAATGGATTACAGTTACCGAAATTTGATCAGATACATTACTGGTTTTATTAATATGGATAGATATTTTTAGCGCAAATAAATGAATATACAAATTGACCCTATCATAGCTGATGCAGCCGTCAGTTGGTGTGACCTGTTGCAAAGAGCCTGAGTCTTCACTACTGAATGGAGGAAAAGATGAAGCAACTTTGTTTTTGTGGAAATAGATTATTTTTCCTTTGTTTCCATTAAGGACAAAAGCATATTGGTGGGGTGAAAGCTAAGTGCTGGTTGAGACCTACTGCAATCTTGAGAAGCGCTTGAAAATGGCAACAAAGCTCCGGAAAAGCTAGTGTTATGTTATGCTAACGACACTGTGTTAATGGATCAACACTATCTGAACAGCTACAGCTGGCTGTAAAGTGGAAATACTCTTGTCTCCACACCCACGGTTGGATTTCAAGCACGGGTATGCATCTGGATAGTTTGTGACCCAGACCCTGGACTGTGATCCACGGAAATTAAAATGCATTTACATGCTACCTGGATAAAGATTATTCAAAAATGGATTTTGATCTCCATAAGGAATTTGAAGGACTGGATCATGTCTCTGTCACAGCAGACATTTAGACTGTGAATAATGGACATTTTCTTTGGATCACTGCACATCGGATTAAATCCATATCATCAAGGTAAGATAAACATGGACAGCTTTATGCAGTGTTGCCAACTATCACTCCAAAATGAGGAAATTACTACCAATATTGTGTTGATTTTCTTCAGATTTTTTCCCACAATGAGAGATCTCAAGGCAGGATAAAGCAGACTGAACATGTTCTAAAAGCTCTGTCTGAAATGGTCTTTCATCCGACATTAATAAGCCCGTAATGTAATCCATTAATTAAATTATCTTGCTATGTGTGCACGATGATTAAGTATGCATTTAAAAGTACAGTGAAAGTTACTTTTCCAAATAATTTATTACTTTAATCATGCAGTAATTGGTAAAGTAACTCAATTACTTTTCAAAAGAAGTAACTAGTAACTAATTAGTTACTATTTTTTAGTAACTTGCCCAACAATGCATGCTACTCAGCCTCCAAGATGTTTTTTGCAGCTCTGGACACATCAGTAACTGCACTTTAAGTTAAAATTGGGGAAGACTCCATCATATTAGTCAGTGAACTAGTTTAGTGAGGCTAGAATATTATCCGTCTTCATTTAAAACAATGTTTGTCTCTCTCATCAGTGATGATGATTTTCAGGTGGCATCGCTCATCCATTTTTTTCATAAACTCTGTCCCATCCTCTCTGAGAATATCTGTTAAGTTTCTTCATTTTTATGATTTTTTTCAAGTGATTATTTATGCCGCTAATGGTTAAGTTTCTTCTCTAGGAGAGCTATCATAGGCCATTTTCCCTCTTATTGGATACCTTAACTTCCTATGTTTGGTCTGAAAGTCCAAACCTTTCTGAAAATTGCTTTCACACTAAATGAACTAGAGCAAAGTTCAGTTTGATCTGGACCGAAACCATGTCTTTTTGCTGGACCATATTTCAAGTCTTTGGTCCAGACCATGGTTTGGAGGAGGTTTCACACCTAATTTTTTTTTTTCCGAATCAAACTGAAAACAGGTTAGGTTTGAAAGCATGCTTTAGTTTATTTCAGTTGAATCAAGCTTTGGTTCCTCTGTTAGTGCAGTTTGTTTTGTCTTTGAGAACATGGTAATCACAATCAGGTGCACACTAAAACAACCACACTGAGACCACTGAAAAAAGGTGGTCTCGATACAAATCAGCTGACGAACTCGGGTGCAGTCCTCCAGTTGAGAAAGCATACCGAACTAAAACAGGACTAAAAGCTAGAAAACACGTGATTTGAGGGCATTATATTATGAGCAGATTTTATTCCTTTCAAACAACTAGTAGGTGGCGGTATGCACCTTTCAGTTGTTTTCTATCTGCCAGTAACCGAGAGAAGAAGAAGAAGAAAACCCACAGCAGGATGAATCGCACACAAACCTGCAGTTGTGAGGAGGTGCTGGTTGCATAAATGCACCTCTATCGAAGAACACACACACACACACAGAGCCGCCCGCATCCACACACTACTGTATGCCTAAGTTTCACCAAGGCATAATGATTACATGTGAGGAGGGAAAGGGGTACTTCTTGTCAAACTTGACAGGTCTATTGTTCTTTGTTTTGACAGGTCTATTGTTCTCAAGATGAAAGGCGTGACTTTTGACCTGACCTAACCCGCCTAATTAATTCATTTTGAGAATAGAAAATTAATTATATATGGAAAAAATTGGATTGGGACGCTTCCTGTGGTAATGTATCATCACTTCCTGTGTTGCTGGCTGTCGGTGTGGTTTGGTCTGTGGTTAGCTCTCCTCACTCTCCTGAGGGTCATTGCCTTTAAATGTGTTTTTATCGCTTTTTTTCCCATCTACCGTCACCTCTCACTTCTGTTTAACAAGCCTCTTGCACCTGTGTGTGCACTCAGTGTCACCTAATCACCCTCTTTAGCCTTCTGTTCACCTTTCATAGTTGTTTGTGTTAGCTTCAGGTTAGCCTCTAGCTATGGCTACTAGCGCTCCTTCCCCTTCTCCTCTGGTGTGCTCTCTGTGTCAGATGTTTAGCTACCCCTCTGCCTCTTTTAGTGTTAATGGTAAATGTAACAAATGTTGTCTTTTTGAGGCGCTCAAGGCAAGGTTGTGCGATTTGGAATCCTGGCTCCGCTGCATTGAAACACCGTCAGCACCAGTTAATAATGACGGACTCCCCTTAGCTTCTTCTTCTTCTTCTTTTAGATTTGATTGGCGGTTGGCAACCAGCTTACAGGTGCATTACCGCCATGTACTTCACTCTATATCATCATTGCTAAGTGTCTAATTGAACCACATACTTCACTCTATATCATCACTCTATATGTCTTGGCCGTTCACTCTCGTGGCAACATTCTAACATTTACATCACTATCACTCCCCTTAGCTGCAGCGGAGCACCCTAGCATAGGGCCTGCTAGCTGTCCCCCGGCTTCTGCCTCTCCTGAGCAGCCAGGAGAGAATGGGTGGGTGACAGTGAGAAGGAAGCATAGTCACAAGCCCCTGGTTCACCACCAACCTGTTCATGTTTCTAATCGCTTTTCTCTGCTCAGCAACACACCCACTGAGGAAAAAAGTGATCATTGGTGACTTTATAGTCAGAAACGTGAACCTTGAGACTCCAGCGGCCATAGTCAAATGCATTCCCAGGGCTAGAGCAGGTGACATCGAGTCAAATTTGAAAATGCTGGCTAAAAGTAACTGTAAATACTCCACAATTGTTATTCACGCCGGCATCAATGACATCCAACTCCGGTAGTCGGAAGTCACAAAACTTAGTGTGGAATCGGTGTGTAGCTTTGCCAAAACGATGTCTGCCTCTGTAGTATTCTCTGGGCCCCTCCCCAATCTGATCAGTGATGACATGTTTAGCTGCATGTCATCCTTTAACCACTGGTTGTCTGTGTGGTGTCCTGCAAACAATGTGGGCTACATAGACAATTGGAACTCATTTTGGGGAAAACCTGGTCTTATTAGACGAGACGGCATCCATCCTACTTTGGATGGTGTGTCTTTTATCTAACAATCTGGCATCATTTTTATCCAAATTTCCAAAACCTTGACAACTCAGAGTTGGGACCAGGAAGCAGAGTCGCAGTCTTACACGCCTCTCTGCAGCTCCTCTTCATCCACCACCCCATCCCATCCCCATCCCATCAGAGAATCATTGTCTGCTCCCTCCAAAGTAAGTAAAAATATAATGTATAAGAATCCCAAAGTGATTAAACAAAAAGTTGGTAAAACTCAAATTAAACATGAAGTCTATAAATTTAATGACTTGGCCTCTGCTCCTCCACATAATTTAAAAATCAAATGTGGTTTATTAAATATTAGGTCTCTAAGTCCCGAGTCTCTGCTAGTCCACAATCTGTTAATTGATCATCAGATTGATTTAATATCCCTTACAGAGACTTGGTTAGGGCAAGAGGATTATGTTGGTTTAAATGAATCAACTCCCACTGGTTATTTAAACTGTCAAAATCCCAGAAGTTCTGGTCGTGGAGGAGTAGCAACAATTTACCATTCCAAATTACTAATGTAAAGCAAAAAACATGTTATAACTCCTTTGAGGGCCTGGTCCTCAGTATTGGGCATGTTAGCAATTTTAGGTTAAACCCAATTTTATATGCCATAGTTTATTGTCCTCCCTCAGCCTACTCAGAGCTTTTATCTGAATTTGCCAAATTCTTTGCAGATTTAGTGCTGAAATCAGATAGAATAATTATTGATTGATTGATTGATTTTATTTGAACATCCAGACAAAAAAAAAAAATTTTTAAACAAAAATCAAAACCAAAAAAAAAAATAAAAAATGCCTTGTTCAAAAGGAGCGGGAAGAAGCCAATGCTTATATAGTCCTACCCCTTCTCGATACCCAATAAATTATAATATCATTCTAGTCATTATTCGTCCCACAATTACATATATTATACAATACCATAATACCATTTTATAAATTATGCAATAGAAATGATACAACAATGATAGTTTATATTGACAATAACACCAACAGCTAATAATAATTGTAATAATAATAAATAAATACTTCTGGTATGTTTAATATAATTATAGACAATATCATCATCATCATAATCACCATATATACCACCATATACCCCCACATGGCTTACAACACCTAGGCGCAATAAGTAACCATATAATAATAATAACCACAATAATAGGTAGCCATATAGTAGTTACATTAACAACAATAATATTAATAATAATAATACCACCTGGCCTATATAATACCTCAAATAATTCCATCCTAACAACAATCCTTACTATCATACTGTTGTAATATTCTAGTAATAATGATATCAATAATAATAGTACTCAGCATATATATTCAACAATAACAACCTTTCTTCACTGAAGACACATTGTAATATTACTGTCCTTTATTTTTATGTTGCTCAAAAATCATTTTTTTATATGTTGATTTATATATATGGATGTTTGGACATTGCCTGTGTTTCTCCCCCAACCCATTCCACAATTTTACCCCACACACAGACACATAAAAACCCTTCCTAGTGGATCTTACTAGGCGCATTTTAAATTTTGTATTCCCCTGTAAATTGTATTTCCCTTCTCTCTCACTGGAAATATTTTGAATATTGTGTGGCAAAAAGTTTTTACTGATTTTAAACATTAACTGTGCTGTATAATAATCAACCAGATCCCATAATTTCAATAACTTTGAATGTAAAAACAATAAATTAGTATGTTCAAGATACCCAACTTTGTGTATAACACGGACTGCCCTTTTTTGTAACATTAGCAATAAATTAAGTGTACTTTTATAATTGTTACCCCAGACCTCTATACAATAAGTCAAGTATGGAAGTACTAATGAGCAATACAAGATATAAAGCGATTTGTAATTTAAGACTTGCTTAATTTTATTTATAATTGCAATATTTTTTGCAACTTTGTTTTGTATGTATCTGATGTGTGGTTTCCAACTAATTTTATCATCTAGTATTACATCCAAAAATTTGATCTCCTTAATATTTTCAATAATTACATTATCTATATGAATATGTATATCTTCTTTATTTTTACAATTACCAAATATCATTACCTTAGTTTTATCTATATTTAGTGATAATTTATTACTATCCATCCATTTTTTAAGCTTATTTAATTCATTATTTAGAGTATGGATTAGTTGATTATAATTATTTCCGGGATAAAAGGGATAAAATATATTAGTATCATCAGCAAATAATATTATTTTTAATAATTTAGAAACTTGGAATACAGTATGTCATTTATATATATGTTAAATAATTTGGGGCCGAATACTGACCCATGGGGGACCCCACAGGCAATTCCCATACATCCAGACAGATATTCTCCCATCTTCACAAACTTGCCTCTTAGATAAATAACTTGTAACCCAATTCAGTGCCACTCCCCTAATACCATAAAATTGCAGTTTATCAAGAAGTATTGAATGATTTATTGTGTCAAATGCTTTTCTAAAATCTATAAATACACCAATTGCATATTTTCCTTGAACTAATGCATTTATTGTTTCCTCTGTTGCTTCCATTATTGCCGGTGATGTTGTACTCTTTGCTCTAAATCCATATTGATTCTGATTAAGCAGATCATGTTTATTTAATAAGTTTTGTAATCTGTTGTTGAAAAGTTTTTCCAGAATCTTTGAAAATAGTGGGAGGAGCAATACTGGTCTGTAGTTTGTGTAGTGGTGTTTATTTCCTTGCTTGAATAATGGTATTACTTTTGCTATTTTTATTTTCTGTGGGAATGAGCCAGTTTGAAATGATAGATTACAAATATATGTGAATGGTTTTAATATGCCATCAACAGTTCTTTTTACTAGTGCCATATCATTGCCATCACAATCAGTAGATAATTTATTTTTACACTTTCCAGCAACAGACTTTACCTCTAGTTCATCCACCGCTGAGAGAAAGACTGACCCAGGGTTATTTCCAATCAATGTTTCACTCACAGTGTCTCTTCCTTGGTTTGGAATTTTTGCTGCCAACTCTGGTCCAACATTTACAAAAAAATTATTCATTTTATTTACTACCATGTTCTTGTCATAATTATAAGATAAGATAAGATAAGATAAGCCTTTATTAGTCCCACAATGGGGAAATTCCAGGATTGCAGCAGCACAGGGATAGCAACACTCAGAGCAACAATCAGAAGGCAAGAAAAAAACAAGCAAGCAAGAGCAGCTAATATACATATGTACATATTACTATAAAATATATATATATACACACACACACAGACACACAGTGCAGAGCATTGTAGCTGGATGGAATAAATATATGAATATATGAACACACAGTGCAGAGCATTGTAGCTAGATGGAATAAATATGTAAATATATAAACACCCACAGTACGGAGCATTGCAGCTAGGTGGAATAAATATGCAAGTATATAAACACACACAGTGCGGAGCAATGTAGCTAGATGGAATAATATGTAGATATATAAATGTAAACACACCCAGTGCTGAGCATTGTAGCTAGATGGAATAAATATGTAAATATATAAACACACACAGTGCAGAGCATTGTTGCTAGATGGAATGAAACAGCATAACCGTCTACTTAGTTATCCTACATGGTATGATTATGTGCCCATACATATTCTCACCCTCCATAGTGACCGGTATGTTCCTAGTTGTATGCCGGAGGGGACCATTGTGTAAGTCTATTGCATCTTTTGCATTCAAAAAACTTAGTTTGTTACGTCTTTTTGCTATCTCTGCGAGCAGCCCTGCTTAGGTTGTACAGTCTGACAGCCGTTGGTAGGAAGGACCTACGAAACCTCTCGGTTGTGCACCTGGGATGATGTAGTCTGCTGCTAAATGAGCTCCTCAGTGCATTCAGTATGTCCTGCATAGGGTGGAACTCGGACTCCAGCAGAGATGACAGTTTAGCCACCGTCCTTCTCTCTCCTATCTCCTCCATCGGATCAAGGCGCTGCCCCAGGACAGAGCTAGCTTTCTTAATCAGTTTGTTCAGTCTCTTCCTATCGGCTGCAGTAATGCCACTGCCCCAGCAGACCACTCCAAAAGTGATGGCTGATGCCACCACCGTGTCATAGAATGACTTCAGCAGCGCCCCTTGTACACCAAAAGACCTGAGTCTCCTCAGCAGGAACAGCCTGCGCTGTCCCTTCTTGTAGAGTGCATCAGTATTGTGTGACCAGTCTAGTTTATTGTTCAGATGAACACCCAGGTACTTATAGGATGTCACCATCTCGATGTCTGTTCCCTGTATATTTACTGGTACTGTGAGGGGCTGCCCATGCCAGCGGCAGTCCACCACCAGCTCCTTAGTTTTCCTCGCGTTGATCTGGAGGCAGTTCCGATGGCACCAGTCCACGAAGTCCTGGATAAGCCCTCTGTACTCAGCTTCATCTCCATTGGAGATGAGGCCAACGATCGCAGAGTCATCAGAGAACTTCTGTAGATGGCAGTGTGTTGTGTTGTGTGAGAAGTCCGCAGTATAAAGAGTGAACAGGAAGGGAGCCAGCACCGTTCCCTGGGGGGCCCCCGTGCTACTGATGATCGTGTCGGACACACAGTCCCGGGTTCTCACAAACTGAGGCCGGTTCGTGAGGTAGTCCAGGATCCGTGATGACAGGTGCTGGTCCACCCCTGCGCGCAGCAGCTTGTCCTTCAGGATCATCGGTTGGATGGTGTTGAAAGCACTGGAGAAGTCAAAGAACATGATCCTCACCATATTCCCGGGCTTCTCCAGGTGGGACAGAGAACGGTGAAGGAGGAAGATCACCGCATCCTCCACCCCAATGCCATGCTGGTAGGCGAACTGGAGTGGATCCATCGCTGGTTCCACCAGGGGGCGGAGGTGAGCAAGGAGCAGTCTCTCCAGGGTCTTCATCAAGTGGGACGTCAAGGCCATCGGTCTGTAGCTGTTCAGGTCTTTGGGGTGGGAAGTTTTTGGTACAGGTACCACACAAGATGTTTTCCACAGCTGTGGTACCCTCCCCAGTTTCAGGCTCATGTTGAAGATATACGTCACAATCCCACACAGCTGGTCTGCACAGGACTTGAGGAGCTTTGCGCTGATGCCGTCCGGTCCCGGCGCCTTCCTCGCCTTGATCTTCCTCAGCTCCGTTCTCACCTGGGTCCTGGTCAGGGTCAGAATGGGGGGCTGTGTGTTGGGAGTGGGGGGGTGTTGGTGGAGTGGGGAGTGGGCAGCAGGACTTGATTTCTTTAGAGGCAGCAGTGGTTGTTGTGCAGTCAGGGGGGAGGGCGGTTGGTCAAATCTATTGAAAAACAGATTCAGGTTGTTCGCCCACTCCCTGCCCCCTGTGGCCTGGGGGGAGGTATTCTGGAGCCCCGAGATGGTTTTGAGGTTTCTCCAGACCCCGCTGATGTCGCTCTGTTGCACCTTGTCCTCCATCTTCTTCCTGAAGCTGTCCTTGCCTTCTCTGATCTTTCTCCTCAGCTCCCTCTGTACGGACTTCAGCATCTCCCTGTTCCCTGACCTGAAGATCCTCTTCTTCTCTCTCAGAAGTGTTTTTATCTCAGGGTTGATCCAGGGTTTGTTGTTTGAGTGACGCCGTATGGTCTTGGTGGGAATGGATTTGTCCACACAGAAGCTGAGGTAGCCCGTGAAGGTGTAAATGAGGCCATCGATGTCCTCACCATGTGGATCGCAGAGCTGCTTCCAGGCGGTGGCTTCAAAACAGCCCTTTAGAGTGTCCATTGTCTCCTCAGACCATAACTCCACAGTGTGCATGGCCGGAGGTTGTCTGTGCACTAGGGGTTTGTACACCGGCCGGAGATGAACCAAGTTGTGATCCGATCTCCCGAGTGGGGGGAGTTGTGATGAGGTGTACGCCTCCTTAGTGTTTGCGTAGAATAAATCCAGTGTTTTATTGTCTCTAGTGTGGCATGTGACATACTGGGTGAACGTGGGTAGAATGGGAGATAGTGAAACATGGTTGAAATCGCCTGAGATGAGGAGAAGAGCATCTGGGTGTTCTGTCTGCAGCCTGCTGGTTACTGAATGGATGACGTCACGTGCTGTCCCAGCGTTCGCCGTCGGATTTGCATAAACAACAATGCAGATCACGTGTGAGTGTTCTCTCGGGAGATATGTAGGCCTCATGCTAACAGCTAGCAACTCAATGTCTTTGCTGCAGTGTCGTTGTTTAACAGTGATATGTCCCGGTCTGCACCAGTTGTTGTTAACATACATTATCACTCCACCGCCCCTAGCCTTGCCACTGTCAGTAAAATACTGTCAGTAAAATAACTGTCAGTTACTGTCAGTTTAACTGTCAGTAAAATACTCTGGATATATCGTTTTCTTAATTCCATTTTTCCTTAATTTATTTAATATATCCCAGACTCCTTTTATATTATTTTTATTTTCATTTAACATTTTCCTATAGTGTAACTTTTTACTAGTTCGTATTATTTCAGTTAATTTATGTTTTATATGTTTTATATCTTTTTTCAGATTCTTTTGTTCTTAATCTAGTGAAATTTTTATAGAGATAATTTTTCTTTTTACAAGCATTTTGTAGCCCCCTGGTTAACCATGGGCAATTTTTGTATTTATGTTTTTTATTAATTTCTTTAATTGGACAGTTTTTATCATATAATGATTTAAATATATCAATAAATTTATCGTATGCCAAGTCCACTTTTTTCTCTCTATAGACATCATCCCAATTCTGCAACATTAAGTCATCTTTTAAACCATTGATTGTATCTTCTGTTCGTATTCTTTTATAAATAATCTTTTTACATGGTTTATTATTATTATTACTCTCATTAACCCCATAATTAACATCTATAGAAATAAATACATTTCCTTTACTGTCTTTTCTAGGTAACGTATGGCAAGCTGAAATAGTCTTATTGTCCACAACAATGTTTTTAGAGTTGAAAAAAATGTAACACCTGCTGCTCAAGAGTGTGTGATTCTCCCAATGTCTCGTCCTCCCTATCCTGGTTATCAGCTCCAGCTGTCACACGTGCATAGGAGCGGTGTCTGGTGTTAAGACCGGTCACAATGACATCATCCTTTCTTGTAAATTGTTCTAATTCATCCACACGTCTTTCGAAGAAATTAATTTTCTTGTCTTTTTCCATAATTTCATCCTTTAATTCACGCACTTGATCCGTAAGGCCAATAAGCAGAGTTTGTTGTTTGGCTGTCTTAGATATTTCTTCAGACATAAAATTTAGTGAGAGTTTGATCTCCTCACCTGTTGGCTAGTACAGGAGCCGAAGTACATCCGATGACTAGTGGAGGCCATCAGCTGGCTTGTCGTCTAATTATAGCTGTTATCTGGCAGTGAGGTCGAAGCTCTCCCGATGGCTAGTGAAGGTTGCTAACTGGCGTTGTCATCTGGTAGCTGGATCTGCCGGTGAAGCCGAGGAAGCCAAGGCTCCCTCGGTAGCTAGTGGAGGCCTCTAGCTAGTGTCGTCCTATCTGGCAATGAATCCGAAGCTCTCCCGGTGGCGAATAGAGACCGTTAGCTTGGGTCGTAGCCTGGTAGCGGGTATCTGATGATAGCAGAATAATTTCTGCTGGTGCTGCCGGTATCTGGTCCAGCTGACCGGTTGGGGCCTCCGCTGGGCTCCGCCGCTGTAGCCACAGTAGTTGAGCTCCGATCCGGCCAGGGCCTCAGTAGCTCCTTGCTGTCAGCTCCGCCGCTCCGCCGCTATAGTTGAGCTCCGATCCGGCTGGGGCCTCCGCTGGGACTAATTAAACTTAGACTTAGATTTAACTTTATTAATCCCTTAAAAAATTATAGTAGGGGACTTCAAAATACATGTAGATGTAGATAGGGATTACCTTAATATGGCATTTAATTAATATTAGACTTGATGGGGTTTTCTCATAAAGTATAAAATTCTACCCATTATCTCGACCACATGTTGGACCTTGTGCTGACATATGGCATAGAAATAGAAAATCTGGTCGTGTCTCCTCATAACACTGTAATGTCAGACCATTGTCTGTTAACCTTTGATTTTACTATTTCTGACTATTTGGCTCCTAAAGAAAAATATTACTACAGTAGATGCCTCTCAGATGATGCTGTTACCAAATTTATGCAGATTGTTTCATCTATGCCATGTGTCAACACAACGGAGATTAGCTATGGAGAGCTTGCTCCTTCTGTAATTGATAGCATGGTAGATAGTGTTACAGCTTCTCTGCATCGGACTCAAGACTTGGTGGCCCCTTTAAAAAAGAAAAAGTCTAATCAGAGATTTCTAACTCCTTGGTTCAACACAGAAACTCGTAGCTTAAAACAGAAGACTTGTCAATTAGAAGGAAAATGGCTCTCCACTAAATTAGATGAAATCTATTTAGCTTTGAGAAATCCTCTTCTAATTTATAAAAAAATCTCTTAGGAAAGCTAGAACAAGTTATTATTCCGCATTAATAGAAGAGAACAAGAATAATCCCAGGTTCCTTTTCAGCACTTTAGCCAGGCTGACAAAGAGTCAGGACTCCGTCAATCGTAGCATTCCCTTAGAGCTTACTAGTCAGGACTTTATGAACTTTTTCTTTTCTTTCAAAGGTCTTTTTATTATTATTAAGTGAAGTATCAATACAATACAAAGTATTGGAAATTTTCATTTTTGTTTTAACCAAACAGTGCAAAAATAGAATTTAAAACTAACAAATGTGAATGCTTCAAAACACAAAAACCTTTAAGTAAACAATAATAATAATAATAATAATAATAATAATAATAATAATAATAATAATAATAATAAATACAAAAAAATTGTGTGTGTGAGGTGGGGGTGGGGTAAAGGGGATACGAGATAGCTCTAATATCACGCAGTTGATTAGCTAAAAGTTTACCGGTTTTTTCGCCATGTTCATAAAATTCACGCTTGTTCCTTATTAAACAACCTTCAATTTGTTGAGTGGAGAGTAAATTAAGTTTAGTTTGTAATTTCATACATTCCTTGTACAGAGCGGGTGATGGAGATTGAGCATATTGTATGTCAATGTCCAAGATTTGATCTAAAATAGCCTTCTGTTCCTGTATTGCGGACTGTCTCTTAAATGCTGCAAATGAGATAAATTCCCCCCTAAGAAATGCCTTCATGGCTGTCATAACCCGAGTGTCGGTTCTGGCCACACTCGGGTCTCATATCTTTTTGTTCCCTGGCTTTGGCAGCTGAGGGTTCCTTCCAGCTCCTCGGGCTCTTATTGTGAAGGCGCCCGGGGGAGCTCCCTGCTGTCAAAGTCAGCTGCTGCTCTGCTGTCATTAGCAGCAGCTGTGCCACGTTGGGGTCATTAGCCGCCAGAGATATAAGCGGGTGCTAAATGTCCTCCAGCGCGGCAGTCTCTGTTATATCCTGTTATGATCACCTGCTATGCTCTTCTGTGGTGTTCATCTACGTTCCGATTGTGCTTCTGTTATTCTCAGGTATGTTCCTTTGAGACTTTACTCTCACTGTTGTCCGTCTGGCGCATCGGGTGTCCCCCGGCTCAGACGTCACCCAGCCACTGTATGTGTTCTGAGTGTTCTGCCTTATCCTCAATAAATTACCACTGCAAACTCTCTGGTGACTGAGGCGTCTTGTGACGGTCCGTGAGGGCCGTCGTGACAATGGCCTCCCATATGGTTTTGTTTGGCATACCAGGAGTTTTATTTTCTTTAAAAAAAAACTTAATTTTAGAAGAAATATTCGCAACCAATTTTTCATCTGTAAGTAATAATGGATCCAGTCTCCAATGCTTTCTCATGGAGTCACATCCATGGAGGATCATTTTAAGTACAAGAGGGGCATGATCAGAAACCGAGATGCTATCATAACTGCAAGAGCTAAGGTTATTAATTAATAAATTGTCAACAAAAAAATAATCTATTCTGGTATAAGTATGGTGTACGTGAGAGAAAAAAGAATAGTCCCTGCCGTTAGGATGTAAAAAACTCCAAGGGTCTGTAAGGCTATATTCCTCAAGAAAAGACTTAACATAAGTTGCAGATTTATTAAGACTAGCAGGTTTTGAGGATGAGCGGTCTAAGATCGGATCCATATACAAATTAAAGTCACCCCCAAGAATTAGAGAATGAGTATTTAAATCTAGAAGCTGCGAAAAAAGGTTGCGAAAAAAGTGTACATCATCAAAATTCGGTGCATACAGATTAGCCAAGGTGACATGTTTATTGCCAAGTTTACCTGATGCTATTACAAATCGTCCATTTCTATCTAATACAACATTAGAGGGAATAAATGGGATATTTCGATCAATAAGAATAGTGGCGCCCCTGGCCTTAGCTTTAAAATTTGAATGAAAAAATTGTCCTGACCAACATTTTGACAAGCGCAAGTGGTCGGAATCCTGCAAATGGGTTTCCTGCAAAAACAGTACCCCAGGCTTAAATTGCTTTAGACGTGACATGACTCTCTTTCGTTTAATTGGATGGTTCAACCCCTTCACATTCCAGCTTACCAAAGTAAGATTACTATTCATTCAAAGAGTAAAATTTATATACTGTGTTGTGTAGCCCAAAAAAGAATGGGGTGAGGTACGGGTAAAAAAAAAAAAAAAAGGGGGGGGTGAGGGGGGTGTTAATAAATCAATAACAAAAAAAAAAATCAGCAACCAAACCTATAAAAACACTCCAGCCGGTTGCAAAGAACAGCAACCGCTCCATCTCCTGCTCTATTCTCATCCTAACAAAATACTCCCATACAACTGGCTTCAATCCTGCATAGTATGAACATTTTACCCTAAAAAAAAAAAAAAAAAAATTAAGTAAACAACAACGTATAGGGAGCCAATTTTACCTTGTTTTTGAACATCTAAAAATGCATCAATGTCCAGTCAGTGCAGTTTTAATGAAGTAATAATCAAGTAGTCCAGTGTACCAAAAGCCAGTTTAGAAAGCTTGGGATCAGTCCGCCAAGGTCTCTGCCTTTGACCGCCACCTGATCCACATAGCACCGGACCCCCATGATCCCTCCTGCAGGTGGTGAGCCCACTGGAGGACGGACCCATGTAACTCCTTCGGGCTGAGCCCGGCCGGGTCCCATGGGTGGAAACCCGGCCACCAGACGCTAGCCTTCGAGCCCCTCCCCCAGGCCTGGCTCCAGGGTGGGGCCCCGGTAACCCCATACTGGGCGGGGTACACTGAATCCTTGATATACAATTCATGAGAGTCTGTTGGATCGTTCTTAGTCTGGCCCTTCACCCAGGACCAGTTTGTCTTGGGAGACCCTATCAGAGGCAAATTGCCCCAGACAACATAGCTCCTGGGATCACTGGGGCACGCAAACCCCCCCACCATGATAAGGTGATGATGCATGAGGGGGTTTTTGTCCTGGCCGTGGCACATCGGACCAGCTCTTTACCCTTTCGAGAATTCTCGAGGGTTCGTGGGAGTTTACCCAACCAGTTTACATGTGTTTTGTGGACTTGGAGAAGGCATTTGACCGCGTCCCTCGTGGATTTTTGTGGGGGGTGCTTCGGGAGTATGGGGTATCGGGCTTGTTGTTACGAGCTATTCGGTCTCTGTACGACCGTTGTGAGAGTTTGGTTCGTATTGCCAACACTCGGTCGGAGTCATTCCCAGTGAGAGTTGGACTCCGCCAGGGCTGCCCTTTGTCACCGATCCTGTTCATAATTTTTATGGACAGGATTTCTAGGCGCAGCCAGGGAATGGAGGGTGTCATGCTTGGTAACAACAGGATCTCATCTCTGTTGTTTGCAGATGATGTTGTCCTGTTGGCTTCATCCAGCAATGACCTACAGCTCTTGCTGGGACGGTTTGCCACTGAGTGTGAAGCGGCTGGGATGAGAATCAGCACCTCCAAGTCCGAGTCCATGGTCCTCAGCCGGAAAAAGTTGGATTGTCCTCTCCGGGTTGGGGACAGGCTCCTGCCCCAAGTGGAGGAGTTTAAGTATCTTGGGGTCTTATTCACGAGTGAGGGGAGAATGGAGCGAGAGATCGACAGACGGATTGGAGCAGCATCTACAGTGATGCGGACATTGTACCGGTCTGTTGTGGTGAAGAGGGAGCTTAGTTCTAAGGCAAAGCTGTCGATTTACCAGTCAATCTACGTTCCTACTCTCACCTATGGTCACGAGCTTTGGGTAATGACCGAAAGAACGAGATCACGGATACAAGCGGCTGAAATGAGCTTTCTCCATAGGATTGCTGGACTCACCCTCAGAGATAGGGTGAGGAGCTCAGTCATCCGGGAGAGGCTCAGAGTAGAACCGCTGCTCCTCCACATTGAAAGGAGTCAGTTGAGGTGGTATGGGCATCTGATTAGGATGCCTCCTGGACGCCTCCCACTTGAGGTGTTTGAGGCACGTCCCACTGGGAGGAGACCCCGGGGCAGACCCAGGACTCGGTGGAGAGACTATGTCTCTCAGCTGGTCTGGAAACGCCTTGGTATCCCCTCTGAAGAGCTGGAGCAGGTGGCTGGGGAGAGGGAAGTCTGGGCTTCTCTGCTTGAACTGCTGCCTCCGCGACACGGACCTCCGGAAAAGCGGTAGAAGATGGATGGATGGATGGATAGTCCAGTGTAGTAGTTGGTCAACCCAGGAATGTCCAGTTCAAGGCAAAAATCGCTGATTTCTCTCCATGGTTTGCATGAAGCGGGTGGCCTCCGAGATGGATGCCAGCCACTGGTTTTTGCCGTCTGGAAGAGTTATCCGAAGCCTAGCGGGAAGAGAAGAGAAGGACGGAAACCTCTCTTGTACAACTCGGACATGACCTCCTTGTATTCGGCTCATTGCTTCTGAACGTCGGTGTTATAATCCTTGTAGAACTGAAGTTTATGTCCACGATATTCCAAAGTCCCACGGCATCTCTGCGCTTCTCTCATCACCAAGTCTTTGGCCCGAAACCGGTGGAAACAAATAATGACAGCGCGCGGCTTACCGTTCGGACCCGGCTTGAGCGTGAGGATGCGGTGGGCTCTGTCCAGCTCTGGGGGAGATGGCAAAGTTTGTGTGCCAAAGACGTCCACCAACAGTCGAGAAAAAAATTCAGATGGCCATGGACCCACATCAAAGGACTCCGGCAGACCCACCAGACGAATATTCAGCCTCCTGCTTCTTCCCTCCAGGTCAGAGAGTTTGTTTTTCAAAAGCTTGTTCTCCTCCTGTATTAACTCACACGTAGCTTCAAGCGCCGCTAGGCGCTGGCTGACGTCCTCCGCGTTGCTTTCAAGGTCGCCAATGCGTTGCTCCTGGTTAGCCACATCTGCTTGAATCTTGTTCAGCTTGTTATCTATGTTTTAGGACACTAAGGACATAACATCTAGCCATTGCCCAAGAGAGGATTTTTGTTTGTCCACCAGTAACTGATACTTCACACACTACACTCACACTGATATCACATGACTGACATACACACACTGGTCTCTCTCTTGCTTTGTTAATGTGTGAATCTGTATTGTCTGCTAAGTGTGCTTAGAGGTTTTTTTTCTATGTAATCACAATCTTGCTCACTCGAGCCATATTTTGATAACTATGTTTTTTCTCTCTGCCCAATGTGTCACCCCCTTCCCCCTCCCCCTCTTTACCCCCCACTGAATGAGGCGCTTGTATGGCTGCCGCGTCATTAGGGTGTGCTTAACATGAGCGCACCTTAGTGATAAGTAAAATTCCTTGTATGTGTAATCATACTTGGCAATAAAGTTGATTCTGATTCTGATTCTGAGCTTGCCATTAATAAGATCAAATGAAGCTTTAAAGTCAGCAGCTATGGACATTCTGTGTTGCTCAAGCAAGGCAACAAGTGCAGGGTTAAGGCTTATATTAGCATCCTCAGCTAAGCTGATGTTGGCATTGTTCACTGCTGCCTCCTTTTCAGTCTGCTTTCTTGTTTTGGACATATTTCTCAACTCAAAACAGATTCCGCACGTATTAAACGTCCAAAATGTTGATAGCTTACAGCAAAGTAGGGTTTAAAAAGTAAGACTGAAAAAAAATATAGCAGGAGCCAGCAACGCATACACCTACTCCATTGCCAGCACACCTGATGCCCATGAACTTTTTCAATAATAAAATTTCATCTCATCAAAATCAAAATCCACAGACAGGTTGAGATCGTCACTTCCTTGTGGTAACGTATCGTCACTTCCTGTTTTGCTGTCTGCCTGTGTGGTTTGCTCTCCAGCCACTAGCTAGCCACTAGCTATGGCTACTAGCTCTCTTTCCTCTCCTCCTCTGGTGTGCTCTCTCTGTCAGATGTTTCGCTACACCTCTGCCTCTTTTAGTGATAACGGTAAATGTAATAAATGTTGTCTTTTTGAGGCGCTCGAGGCGAGGTTGTCTGATTTGGAATCCCGGCTCCGCTGCATTGAAACACCGTCTGCGCCAGTTAATCTCGACGGACGCCCCTTAGCTGCAGCGGAGCTAGCTAGCTTAGGCCCCCCTGTCAGCGGTTCCCCAGCTCTCCTCAGCAGCGAGGAGACTGGGTGGGTGACGGTGAGAAGGAAGCCTAGTCGCAAAGCCCCGGTACACCACCAACCTGTTCACGTTTCTAATCGTTTTTCCCCGCTCAGCGACACACCCACTGAGGAAAAAACTCTGATCATTGGCGACTCTGTAGTCAGAAACGTGAACCTAGAGACTCCAGCGGCCATAGTCAAATGCATTCCTGGGGCCAGAGCAGGCGGCATTGAGTCAAATTTGAAAATGCTGGCTAAAAGTAACTGTAAATATTCCACAATTGTTATTCACGCCAGCATTAATGACATCCATCTCCGGCAGTTGGAAGTCACGAAACTTAATATAGAATCGGTGTGTGACTTTGCAAAAACGATGTCTGCCACTGTAGTATTCTCTGGGCCCCTCCCCAATCTGACCAGCGATGACATGTTTAGCCGCTCGTCATCCTTGAACCGCTGGCTGTCTGTGTGGTGTCCTAAAAATGACGTGAGCTACATTGACAATTGGAGCTCTTTTTGGGGAAAACCTGGTCTTATGAGACGAGACAGCATTCATCCCACTTTGGATGGTGCTTCTCATTTATCTAACAATCTGGCATCTTTTTTATCCAAATTTCCAAAACCCTGACTACTCAGAGTTGGGACCAGGAAGCAGAGTCGCAGTCTTACACGCCTCTCTGCAGCTCCTCTTCATCCGCCACCCCTCAGCTTAGCCCCTGACTTCCCCATCAGAGAATCGTTGTCTGCTCCCTCCAAAGTAAATAAAAATATAATGCATAAGCATCCCAAAGTGATAAAGCAAAATATTGGTAAAACTCAAATTAAACATAAAGCCTCTAAACTGAATGAATTGGCCTCTGTTCCTCCTCATAATTTAAAAATTAAATGTGGTTTATTAAATATTAGGTCTCTAACTCCCAAGTCTCTGTTAGTCCATGATCTGTTAATTGATCATCAGATTGATTTAATTTCCCTTACAGAGACTTGGTTAGGGCAAGAGGATTATGTTGGTTTAAATGAATCAACTCCCTTTTTAATATACATGTGGATGTACATGTGGATGTAGATAGTGACTGCCTTAATGTGGCATTTAATTCAATATTAGACTCGATTGGGTTTTCTCAGAAAGTAGGAAATTCTACTCATTACCTCCACCATACATTGGACCTTGTTCTGACATATGGCATAGAAATAGAAAATCTTGTAGTGTCTCCTCATAACCCTGTACTGTCAGACCATTGTCTGTTAACCTTTGATTTTACTATTTCTGACTATTTGGCTCCTAAAGAAAAATATTATTACAGTAGATGCCTCTCAGATGATGCTGTTATCAAATTTATGCAGATTGTTTCCTCTATGCCATGTGTCAACACAACGGAAATAAGCTATAGACGGCTTGCTCCTTCTGTAATTGATAACATGGTGGATAGTGTTTCAGCTTCTCTGCATCAGACTCTAGACTTGGTGGCCCCCTTAAAAAAGAAAAAGTCTAATCAGAGATTTCTAACTCCTTGGTTCAACACAGAAACTCGTAGCTTAAAACAGAAGACTCATCAATTAGAAAGAAAATGGTGCTCCACTAATTTAGATGAAATCTATTTAGCTTGGAGAAATCATCTTTTAATTTATAAAAAATCTCTTAGAAAAGCTAGAACGAGTTATTACTCTGCATTAATAGAAGAGAACAAGAATAATCCCAGGTTTCTTTTCAGTACTGTAGCCAGGTTGACAAAGAGTCAGGACTCTGTCAATCCTAGCATTCCCTTAGAGCTTACTAGTCAGGACTTTATGAACTTTTTCAATAATAAAATTTCATCCATCAGAGATAAAATCAATCAGATTCTTCCCACAGTTAACTTAAATACTGTAACTACTACAACTCCTTCTATTGATGTCTGTCTTGATGAGTTTACTCCAATCGACCTTTGTGAGTTAGACAAAATAGTTTCCTCATCCAAACCTTCAACTTGTCTTTTAGACCCTATTCCTACCAGGTTATTTAAAGAAGTCTTCCCACTTATTGGTAGCCTTATTCTTCATATAATCAATTCTTCATTAACTTTAGGCCATGTACCGCAGGCTTTTAAAACGGCTGTAATTAAACCCTTACTCAAAAAGCCAACGCTAGATTCAGGAGCTTTAGCTAACTATAGACCAATCTCTAATCTCCCTTTCATTTCAAAAATCTTAGAAAGAGTTGTTGCTACGCAATTATTTGACCACCTACAGGGAAATGGTTTACTTGAAGAGTTTCAGTCTGGGTTTAGAATCCATCATAGTACTGAAACAGCCTTAGCGAAGGTCACTAACGACCTCCTCATTGCATCTGATAATGGACTAGTTTCTGTACTTGTCCTTTTAGACCTTAGTGCAGCTTTTGATACTATCGATCATAATATTCTACTTGATAGATTAGAACACTATGTTGGTCTTAATGGAACTTCGTTGCAGTGGTTTAGATCTTATTTATCTGATAGGTTCCAGTTTGTTCATGGAAATAATGAGTTTTCTTTCAACTCAAAGCTCAGTCATGGAGTTCCACAGGGATCTGTGCTAGGCCCTACTCTTTTTAGTTTATATATGCTTCCGTTAGGCAACATTATTAGAAAGCACTGTATACATTTTCATTGTTATGCTGATGACACACAATTATACCTGTCAATGAAGCCAGATGATAGTAATCAATTAGCCAAGTTAGAAGCCTGTCTTAAGGAAATCAAAGCTTGGATGACTTGTAATTTCCTGCTATTAAATTCAGATAAGACTGAAGTCATTCTTGTTGGTCCAAAAAACCTTAGAAATTCCTTTCCAAATCAAACTTTCAGTTTGGATGCAGTTACTCTTTCTCTTAATAGCTCTGTGAGGAACCTTGGAGTTATTTTTGATCAGGATTTGTCCTTCAATTCATATATTAAATTTGTTTCTAAGACTGCCTTCTATCATTTGCGTAATATTGCCAAGATTAGGAGCATCTTGTCTCAGAGTGATGCTGAGAAACTGATCCACGCTTTTGTTAGCTCGAGATTAGATTATTGTAATTCTTTATTATCAGGCTGTCCTAAAACATCTTTAAAAAGTCTTCAGCTGATCCAAAATGCTGCAGCAAGAGTTTTAACAGGTACTAGAAAGAGAGATCATATCTCTCCGGTTCTGGCCTCCCTTCATTGGCTTCCCATAGAGTTTAGAATTAAGTTTAAAATCCTTCTTCTTACTTACAAAGCTCTAAACAATCAGGCTCCTTTTTATTTAAAAGATCTGATACTACTGTATTATCCTAACAGAGCACTACGCTCCCAAAATGCAGGATTACTTGTAATACCTAGAATCTCCAAAAGTACAATGGGAGGCAGAGCCTTCAGTTATCAAGCTCCTCTCCTGTGGAATCAGCTGCCAATCTGGATTCGGGAGTCAGACTCGATCTCTGTTTTTAAGAATAGGGCTAAAACCTACCTTTTTGATATAGCCTACAATTAGGGAGGGATCATGTGTTTCTGAACCCTCCCTTAGTTATGCTGCTAATAGGTTTAGTCAGCCGGGGGACCTCCAGTAATGCACTGGGCCTCACTCCTTTTCTCACTCTCAAGAAATATTTTTTTTTGCTGGTCATTAACATTTGTTTGTTCTCTCCCATAGATTGAGTCCCCATCGTGCTGTTTGCTCTCTACATGTCTGTTCTTTTCTTCTTCTCTATCCCCTCACCCCCCAGCCAGTCGCAGCAGATGACTGCCCCTTCCTGAGCCTGGTTCTACTGGAGGTTTCTTCCTGTTAAAAGGGAGTTTTTCCTCTCCACCATTGCCAAGTGCTTGCTCACAGGGGATCGCCTGATTGCTGGGGTCTTTCTGCAACTGTGGGGGTTCCCCCTACAGTTGAAAGTGCTATGAGATGACTGTTGTTGTGAAATGGCGCTATATAAATAAAGTTGAATTGAATTGAATTGAATTGAATCATCATCATCATAGCAGTCTGTCGGGGCGACAGTGACCGTTTCATTTAGGTCTGATCAGATTCCTCCACGCAGCTCTGTCCTTCGCCTTCCGCTGCCAGGAACTCCTGACCTTGTTAACCCGGGAGACATCCGAGCCAGTATGAGTTGCTTTCTGACTGACCATTTCATGAAACTGCTTGCAAAGTATTTGAGTACCGCTAGCTTTTGCTGGACTAGCGGCACATTCTTGGCAGATAGAGGTATTATCAGTGGCAAGGACAGGCCAAGACAAACTGACTCCAGTATCTGTTGCAGTGACTGACCAGATGATACCTATCAGAGATAAAACCAGTCAGATTCTTCCCACCGTTAACTTAAATACATTAACTACTACAACTCCTTCAACTGATATCTGTTTGGATGAGTTTACTCCAATTGACCTTTTAGAGTTAGATAAAATAATTTCCTCATCCAAGCCTTCAACTTGTCTTTTAGACCCTATTCCTACCAGGTTATTTAAAGAAGTCTTCCCATTTATTAGTAGCTCTATTCTTCAAATAATCAATTCTTCATTAACATTAGGCCATGTACCACAGGCTTTTAAAACTGCTGTAATTCAACCCTTACTCAAAAAGCCAACGCTGGATCCAGGAGTTTTAGCTTAAACTTACAACTTACAAAAATATTTTTTTGTAAGTTGTCTGTGTTTTTTCAACTGATTTAAGACAATTTTGCACCAGTGAATCCAAAAATGACATCCGTTTCTCTCGATCAGGTGCTAAGTAAAAACCTGTACTTACTTAGTACTGTGCATGTACTTACCTTTATGTAAAGGCAAGTACATGTAAATTGAATGTTACATCATCATTGTTCAAAATTCAGAGAATTTCAAGACAAAAAAAAGAATTTTGCATCATATAAAGCGAAGATACCTGTACATGTAAACAAAAATGTATAAAACAACATGTGGCCATAATTCAAAAAGTTGACCTGATTGAGCAAAACCAATGTGATTTTTTTGGATTCAGCACATCAAAATTGTCCTAATTCAGCTAAAAAAAACTTAGACAATAAATTTGGTGTTGACCAGTGCTATAGACTAATCTCTAATCTGCCTTTCATTTCAAAAATCTTAGAAAGAGTTGTTGCTACGCAATTATTTGACCACTTGCAGGGAAATGGTTTATTTGAAGAGTTTCAATCTGGGTTTAGAATCCATCATAGTACTGAAACAGCCTTAGTGAAGGTCACTAATGACCTCCTTATCACATCTGATAATGGACTTGTTTCTGTACTTGTCCTTTTAGATCTTAGTGCAGCTTTTGATACTATCAATCATAATAGTGTACTTGAAAGATTAGAACACCATGTTGGACTTAATGGAACTTCATTGCAGTGGTTTAGATCTTATTTATCTGATAGGTTGCAGTTTGTTCATGTCAATAATGAGTTTTCTTCCAACTCAAAGCTCAGTCACGGAGCTCAACAGGGATCTGTGCTAGGCCCTATTCTTTTTAGTTTATATATGCTTCTGCTAGGCAACATTATTAGAAAGCACTGTATACTGTCATGCTGCTGTTACACTGTAATTTCCCAGTTTGGGATCAATAAAGTACATCTATCTATCTATACATTTTCATTGTTATGCGGATGACACACAATTATACCTGTCAGTGAAGCCAAATGTTAGTAATAAATTAGCCAAGTTAGAGGCCTGTCTTAAGGAAATCAAAGCTAGATAGATAGATAGATACTTTATTTTGAACAAAAAAAGCAAAAAAAAAAACAAAACAGATGACAAGTGCAATAAAAGTGACAGTATACAGTGCTCAAAAGGGAGAAGGAAGAAGTGAATACTTATTTACTCCCAACTCCTCTTTTCCCTAAATACAACCCATGTGAAATATATACATATTACCTCAATTAAAACCCCAAGTAGACAATTAACTATATTTTATGCATATCAATATTGACACCCATCCATCCCTAGATACATTCAGTCCATACATCTATACCCATCCCCAAACAACACAGGCATGCACAGTACCGTAAAATGGGGCTATAAGGGACGGCGGGGTAATAAGGGACACTTTTCTGGGAAATGTTTTAAATGTAATTCTGCTTTTTTTATTTTGAGCAGGAAGCTGAGTTGTGTTGTTATTGTCTTTCCTGTAGATAGATATTAGTTTTAAGAAATTTGTCGCTGTTATATTTAAGGAAAATTCAAAAAAAAAGTGTCCATTATTACCCCGCCGTCCCTTATAGCCCCGTTTTACGGTACTGTCCCACCCACCAAACCATAGTGTCCCAGAGTGAGCTTACTGCATTGTACATATTAATACTACACCTCTAACATAGATCCTTTTAGCAAATAATGTTTATACCTATTTTTGAATTGATTTCTGTTTGTACAGTTTCAGTTCCAGCTCCAGACTGTTCCGCAAACCCACCCCACAGACAGATATGCACATACTTTTCTTAGTTGTTCGTACCTTTTTGTAAACCTTTTTGGTTTTGTAAAGTTTAAGTCTCCTCTCAAATTATAGTCATTGTCTCTTTTTTTGAATATTTTTTGTATATTAGTTGGGAGTTGATTATTAATTGCCCTGTACATTACTTGTGCTGTCTTATATTTAACTAAAGCCATGAACTTTATGGCATGTGACTTTAGAAACAACAAGTTAGTATGGGCTCTATAGGGCTGCACGGTGGCGCAGTGGTTAGCACTGCGGCAGCACAGTTTACCCTTGGCCGGGGGATTGTGGGGATCGTGGGATCGTGGGTTCGATCCCAGCCCCCGACCAACAGTGATCTGTGTGGAGTTTGCATGTTCTCCCCGTGTTGCGTGGGTTTACTCCGGGATTTCTCCGGTTTCCTCCCACATGCCAAAAACATGCATGTTAGGTTAATTGGCTGTTCTAAATTGTCCCTAGATATCTGTTTCCTATAGGCCCTTAGAATAGAGGGTTAGTATTAATGAAAGCGCTTTGAGTGGTCTTTGTGACTAGAAAAGCGCTATATAAGTGCGGGTTAGTTAGTTAGTTAGTTATATCCTACATTATTTATTTTCCTTATAGCTTTTTTTTTGTAATGTGCATATTGGCTGTAGGTTGGTCTTGTAGGTGTTTCCCCAGACCTCTACACAGTAGTTAAGATATGGTAAAAACAGTGAATTGTACAGTGAGAATAACGATTTATAGTCCAAGATGTGTCTTGTCTTCCCCAGTATCCCTATACAATTTGCCAACTTGGCCCGGATGTGACTGAAGTGAGGTTTCCAGCAGATCTTATTGTCTAGCATCACCCCCAGAAACTTATTTTCCTGTACTATTTCAATTCTGGTATCATCTATCATTACCATTATTTAATTATTTATTTTATAATTTCCAAACAACATAATCTTTTTTTTTTCAGATTTAGAGATATTTTATTTTTGTTGAACCACTGCGTTAACCTTTTCATCTCAGTTGTGACCACCTCTAAAACCTGCTGCAAATTCTCACCAGTGCAAAGAATATTTGTGTCATCTGCAAACAAAATAAATTTCAGAATTTTTGATACTTGGCATACAGTGGGGCAAAAAAGTATTTAGTCAGCCACCAATTGTGCACGTTCTCCCACTTAAAAGATGAGAGAAGAATTTATTTGCAAATTATGGTGGAAAATAAGTATTTGGTCACCTACAAACAAGCAAGATTTCTGGCTCTCACAGACCTGTAACTTCTTCTTTAAGAGGCTCCTCTGTCCGCCACTCGTTACCTGTATTAATGGCACCTGTTTGAACTCGTTATCAGTATAAAAGACACCTGTCCACAACCTCAAACAGTCAGACTCCAAACTCCACTATGGCCAAGACCAAAGAGCTGTCAAAGGACACCAGAAACAAAATTGTAGACCTGCACCAGGCTGGGAAGACTGAATCTGCAATAGGTAAGCAGCTTGGTGTGAAGAAATCAACTGCGGGAGCAATTATTAGAAAATGGAAGACATGCAAGACCACTGATAATCTCCCTCGATCTGGGGCTCCACGCAAGATCTCACCCCGTGGGGTCAAAATGATCATGAAAACGGTGAGCAAAAATCCCAGAACCACACGGGGGGACCTAGTGAATGACCTGCAGAGAGCTGGGACCAAAGTAACACACTACGCCGCCAGGGACTCAAATCCTATAGTGCCAGACGTGTCCCCCTGCTTAAGCCAGTACATGTCCAGGCCTGTCTGAAGTTTGCTAGAGACCATTTGGATGATCCAGAAGAGGATTGGGAGAATGGCATATGGTCAGATGAAACCAAAATAGAACTTTTTGGTAAAAACTCAACTTGTCATGTTTGGAGGAGAAAGAATGCTGAGTTGCATCCAAAGAACACCATACCTGCTGTGAAGCATGGGGAGTGGAAACATCATGCTTTGGGGCTGTTTTTCTGCAAAGGGACCAGGACGACTGATCCCTGTAAAGGAAAGAATGAATGGGGCCATGTATCATGAGATTTTGAGTGAAAACCTCCTTCCATCAGCAAGGGCATTGAAGATGAAACGTGGCTGGGTCTTTCAGCATGACAATGATCCCAAACACACTGCCCGGGGAACGAAGGTGTGGCTTTGTAAGAAGCATTTCAAGGTCCTGGAGTGGCCTAGCCAGTCTCCAGGTCTCAACCCCGTAGAAAATCTTTGGAGGGAGTTGAAAGTCTGTGTTGTCCAGCGACAGCCGCAAAACATCACTGCTCTAGAGGAGATCTGCATGGAGGAATGGGCCAAAATACCAGCAACAGTGTGTGAAAACCTTGTGAAGACTTACAGAAAACGTTTTACCTCTGTCATTGCCAACAAAGAGTATATAACAAAGTATTGAGATGAACTTTTGATATTGACCAAATACTTATTTTCCACCATAATTTGCAAATAAATTCTTTAAAAATCAGACAATGTGATTTTCTGGATTTTTTTTTCTCATTTTGTCTCTCATAGTTGAGGTGTACCTGTGATGAAAATTGGAGACCTCTCATCTTTTAAGTGGGAGAATTTGCACAATTGGTGGCTGACTAAACACTTTTTTTACCCCACTGTATGTCATTTATATATAAGATAAAGAGTTTGGGTCCCAAAACTGACCTCTGGGGCACACCACAAGTGATGTCCATGAATGGTGATTTGTGCTCACCTATTTGTACAAATTGTTGTCTGTTACTGTACTTAAATAACTTTCCACCCAACTCAGTCTGACCCCTCTGATCCCATACCTTTCCAATTTCCTCAGTAAAATGGCTGCTTCATCCATCCAGGTGGTGGATGACCCTCAATTTCCCCTCCGGGGATCAATAAAGTATACTAAATCTAAAAAAAAATCTAAAAAAAAAATTCTATGATCAATGGTGTCAAAAGCTTTCTTTAAATCTATAAATACTCCTACAGCAAACTTTTTTATCTATACAGCTAGTGATTTCTTCCATGAGTTCAATCAGTGCCAAAGATGCAGATTTGTCCGCTCTAAACCTTGGATGACTTGTAATTTCCTGCTATTAAATTCAGATAAGACTGAAGTTTAAATTAAAATTAAATCACCCTTATTGTCATTCAACCATACATGTACAGCAGAACGAGATTGTGCTTTACCTATCTACAGTGTAAATCACACACACCCCAAGTGCAGAATCAGAGGGCCGCTGCCATGCAAGGCGCCGCCTCAGAGTTCCCTCCTCCATTCCATTTATTGCTGAGCACCAAGCTGGACGGCAGGAAGTTCCACTTTTTTTATATGGTCTTCGGCATGACCCGGCCGGGATTTGAACCCCTGCCTCCCGGGTGTGGGGCGGATGCTCTACCAACTGAGCCACCACTCCGGTGGTGTCATCCTAGTTGGTCCAAAAAACCTTAGAAATGCCTTTCCAAATCAATCTCTTAGTTTGGATGTGGTTACTCTTTCTCTTAATAGTTCTGTGAGGAGCCTTGGAGTTATTTTTGATCAAGATCTGTTTTTTAAATTCACATATTAAACTTGTTTCTAAGACTGCCTTCTATCATTTGCATAATATTGCCAAGATTAGGATCATCTTGTTTGAGAGTGATGCTGAGAAACTAATCCATGCTTTTGTTAGCTCTAGATTAGATTATTGTAACTCTTTATTATCAGGTTGTCCTAAAACATTTTTAAAAAGTCTTCAGCTGATCCAAAATGCTGCAGCAAGAGTTTTAACAGGTACTAGAAAGAGAGATTATATCTCGCTGATTCCGGCCTCCCCTCATTGTCTTCCCATAGAGTTTAGAATTAAGTTTAAAATCCTTCTTCTTACTTACAAAGCTCTAAATAATCAGGCCCCTTTATATTTAAAAGATCTGATACTACCCTATTATCCTAACAAAATGCAAGATTACTTGTAATACCTAGAATCTCCAAAAGTACAATGGGAGGCAGAGCCTTCAGTTATCAAGCTCCTCTCCTGTGGAACCAGCTGCCAATCTGGATTTGGGAATCAGAGTTGATCTCTGTTTTCAAGAATAGGGTTAAAACCTTTCTTTTTGATATAGCCTATAATTAGGGAGGGATCATGTGCCCCTGTACCCTCTCTTAGTTATGTTGCTAATAGGTTTAGACAGCCGGGGGACCTCCAACAATGCACTGGGCTTCACTCCTTTCTTCACTCTCAATGAAATATTTTTGCTGGTCATTAACATCTGTTTGCTCTCTCCCATAGATTGAATCCCCATTGTGCTGTTTGCTGTCTACATGTCTGTTATTTTCTTCTTCTTCTTCTTCTCTACCCCCCCCCCCCCACCAGCCATTCGCAGCAGATGACTGCCCCTTCCTGAGCCTGGTTCTGCTGGAGGTTTCTTCCTGTTAAAAGGGAGTTTTTCCTCTACACCATCGCCAAGTGCTTGCTCACAGGGGATCACCTGATTGCTGGCGTCTTTCTGGAATTGTGGGGGTTTCCCCTACAGTTGAAAGTGCTATGTGACGACTGTTGTTGTGAAATGGCGCTATATAAATAAAGTTGAATTGAATTGAAAAAGCCGCATTGTTTATTGAGATGAAAAGCGGATAATCTTTGACCCGTGCCATGAGGGATTACCCTGAGAATGGAATGTTGGTTGATTTAAATTTTAACAAAATAAAATGGTGATAGCACTTTTCTCATCTCAAGCTGAACAAGTCAGGTTGAACAAGTCAGGCTTAACAAGAAGGCACTTAAACATACCCACCCACACTCTAACACACTCACGCACACACACACACCAACCCCCCCCCCCCCCCCCCTTCCAGGTCCATTGGTAAATGAAGCAGCCGCCAGTGTCTGAAACCCTTTGTTCATCAATCGGCCACCAAACCCCAACAGACTCAACTCAGTTTACCTCCAACAATGTGCAAAATAACTGAATAATATGTACAGTATTGGAATCTACTTAACCACCCACAGACAACACCTGCCAATCCGCTGAGATGCTCCAGCCTCATCAAATCTTTTCAAGACAGGTGTCTTTTGTCCCCCCCCCCCCCCAGGTGAAACAAGCAGATCCTGCTATTCAAACACACACACACACACACTCACACATTGATACACAGGCGCTGGTCTGACCCACAGGGAGCAAAGACTGTTTCTTCAAATTAAGTGTAGCATCAACTTTTTTAGATTTTCCTGAGCACATTCAGATAAGGGTTTAGAGGCAGACTGACCTGAGGAATTCATGTCAGGCTCCTCCGTCAGCCCGCAACACACCTTCTTCCCATCAACAATGCTGGCTCCTCCAAGAAAAGTGCACATCTCCCCCACTCCTTAGCGGCTCACCCCTTGTCCTGCTCTGCCCATCACAGAAGATGTGCAATGTTTATAGTTTGTTGGCTTTTTTCCTCCAGAAAAAAATATTGCATAAACAGCTGATGTTTTTAAATGATTTCAGCCTTCCTAAATCTCTGAGTTTGACAGACATTGAATGTGATTGTGGGAGTCAAACCAAATCTATTGTTTTATTCTGAGATCTTGGGTTCATTCATCCCCAAAAGCCTCTTTCAAACCTTCTGTCCGCCGGGGTCTATGACCTCAGGCTTAACCAACACACACACACGAAGGAAGGGCTCTTACAGCAGGGAGAGTCTGCCAAGACCGGAGCTACTGTTGTTACTCCGAGGTTCATTCACGCCAAAAGCCTCTTTCAAACCCCTATTGTCCTCTCTCTCTCTCTCTCTCTCTCTCTCGTGCACATGCATGAGCGTTTGTGGGAGCAGGGGTGTGGAGTGGCATTGAGTGAGTACTCTAAACTTTGTTTTTTTTTCTAACTTTTCTCTATCGTGTGTTGAGGTGTGTGTGTTTAGTATATAGCGGTTTGGGTGTGTGTGTGCTGGGGTGTGAGTGTTGGTGTGAGTGTGTCGGGGAACGGTAGCTTCTGCTGCCCGTTTTTCCCGGCCGGCATCATGCCGGTGTTTGACGGTGGTGTGGAGTTCGAGTGCTTGACCCGGCGGCATGGCGTGAGAATCCTCCCGACAGTTCCCTGTTCTGTGGAGGAGGCCGGCCTCGCTGTAGGACAGGTGGTTGGGCATGACAGTATAAAACCAGCATCAAGGATGAACAGCGCAATTGTCATCTTTCTGGATTCAACTGAAAAAGCTAATCAGGTGGTGGAACAGGGAGTTGTCATAAATGACACTTTTACTCCTGTTCTTACCACTGGTGAACCCTTCTAGGAGGATCACCACCTCTAACGCTCCTCCTTTCATTAAAAATGATCAGCAGATAAGAGAGTTGTCCCGTTTTGGCCAAGTTGTTTCCCCCATCAGAATGGTCTCTCTGGGCAGTAAATCACCCCTGCTGAAGCATGTCGTGTGTCACAGGAGGCAGTGTTTTATGGTGTTAAAAGACAGCTCTGCTGAACTGAACGTGTCTTTTAACTTCAGGATTGAGGGCTTTAGCTACTTAGTCTTTGCAACATCTGAAACCATGAAGTGTTTTGCGTGTGGTGCAGAGGGCCATCTCATTAGATCATGTCCTGAAAAGGTGAACACAAAGAACACTGGCAGTAAGAAAGGTGACGCCGCTGTTTCTGGTGGTCCGGAGGGTAGCGCTACATGTGGTGCGGCGGATGCCGCTGCGGCGTCCGCTTCTGCCTCTACTGGGGCGTCCACGGCCACTGCAGCGTCCGCTTGTGCTAGGACGGCCGCGTCCGCTTCTGCTGGGGCGGCCGCGGCGGGTGCGGTAGTTGCCCCCCCAAACAGTGATGGTGGGGAATTTCTGTCTGGCGGCAGCTCTGATCATTGTGACGAGCCTGTCACCCGGAGTAAAGAGGTGGAGGGCGAAATGAGTGCAGTTAAACGAAAGAACGTGAATGAACAGACTTTTCAGGCGGGGGAGGAGCGGTTTGAGGCTGTGGCGGACACTCAGAGTAAACACTGCATGACAAATGTTGCATTTGACGAAGAAATGCAGGAATGTAATTTTGTTGAGGAGGATCCTTTTAAAGCTGCACAAAAAAGAAAAAGTGCTGAAAACTTGCAGAGCTCTGCTAAATCTAGTAGGGTTGGGAATTTGGAAATACTGGATGAGAGCGCTTCTGAGGAAAGTGGAGCTGAGTCTGAACTGATGCAGATGCAGGAGGAGCAAAGCTCCTATTGTTTTATCAAGATTAGGAAATTTCTCCAGGTGACTAAGGGGAGCAGAGCTGTGAAAGTGGAGAATTACTTTCCAGATCTGGAGTTATTCGTGGCATCAGCTCGCAAGTTTATGAAACTGAATGATGGGAATGAGACTTTCACTGATCAGGAAATATATCGTTTAAAGAAACTGGTTGTTAAACTGAAATCACAAATTACTAACAGTCATGTTGACTCTTAGTTTGTTTCTTCCCTTTTATGCTATGTGTGTGTTTTTTTACTGTACCTTATTTTTATCCTTTTTAATGCCCCACCTTAGAATTGGCACTCTTAATATAAATGGGGCCAGGGATGATGTAAATAGGGCCTCTTTATACAAGCTTTTTAATTTAAAGAAACTTGACGTGTTGATGCTCCAGGAGACTCACAGCACTGTAGACATTGAGAGCCAGTGGAGAAAAGAGTGGGATGGCTGCATTTTTTTTAGCCACAAATCCAATAACAGTGGAGGGGTGGCTGCTATTTTTCTCTAGGGGTTGTGTGCCTGTCTCTTATGAGGTAGAAGAGGTGGTGAAAGGACATGTACTCTTACTAAAGGTACAGTTTGAAAACGTGAACTTGGTTTTTATAAACGTGTATGTGCCAACACAGAGAGCAGAGAGGATCAGGGTCTTTGATGTGCTATCAGATACGGTTAGATCCTGTAAGATATGCTGTCAGGGTTATCGTGGCAGTTTTAACGCGGACATGGGGCATAGACTATACTGTTACTGTTATTACTGTGCTTTTAATGTGATCAACTTGTATAGTTATACCAGTCATGTCACCATATTCTCTGAACCTAAATATATTGTCCTTTTCTTAGACGTTTGGGGGTGGGGGGGGCTGTAGTTCATATATCCATATCTGCATATGTATAGACACAGGGGGATGTTTTGTGATTGCATGTGTGGAATGACCTCACGTCTCAGAAGAGGACAATAAGTCTGGACCGCCTGCGGAGAACAACGAGGAGATGGAGGCGCGGCGGTGAAGACCTGAAAAGACTTCCTGACCCCCAGGGTCAGGAGAAGGAACGGGAGGACATTGGATGATTAGAAGGATATGACAAGGATGATGTAATGTATAAATATGGGGGTCTGACTGCGATCAGGCTCTTTCTGCTTTGGTGAGACATGTTGGGGAGGTGAAGCCGACATTAAATCTGAATTACAAAACCATGCCGCTTCTTCATTTCACGCTCCCCACATAGCCTACAATTAGGGAGGGATCATGTGTTTCTGAACCATCCCTTAGTTATGCTGCTAATAGGTTTAGTCAGCCGGGGGACCTCCAGTAATGCACTGGGCCTCACTCCTTTCCTCACTCTCAATGAAATATTTTTTTTGCTGGTCATTAACATTTGTTTGTTCTCTCCCATAGATTGAGTCCCCATCGTGCTGTTTGCTCTCTACATGTCTGTTCTTTTCATCTTCTCTATCCCCTCACCCCCCAGCCAGTCGCAGCAGATGACTGCCCCTCCCTGAGCCTGGTTCTGCTGGAGGTTTCTTCCTGTTAAAAGGGAGTTTTTCCTCTCCACCGTCGCCAAGTGCTTGCTCACAGGGGATCGCCTGATTGCTTGGGTCTTTCTGCAACTGTGTGGGTTCCCCCTACAGTTGATAGTGCTTTGAGATGACTGTTGTTGTGAAATGGCGCTATATAAATAAAGTTGAATTGAATTGAATTGAAATTGAATTACTACAGACGACGTTGCGGGGCCTTCCGCCGGTCCTGCTCCGGAACCTGCTGCTGTGTCTGTGGACAGCCTGGCTGTGGCGCCCACAGCCCAGCTTACGGTTGCAACCGTGGCTGGTGATGACGTCCAACCAGTCACTGATGGTGCGTCAGACTCTATCTGTGAGAAAGAGCTTGTGACATCAGCGGCTGTGTTTCCGGTGGCTGCTACCATTTCAGAGCAGCCAACGGAACAACGCCAGTCAGCTGTTGCAGGTGGCGTTCTGGAAAATGTAGCTCATGATGAATCAGCTGGGACAGCTGTATCAAACAGTCAGCTAAGTTGTGCTGACGAGGAAATGGATTCTGAATCTGACACTGTGTCTATTGGAGCAACTTGCAGTAGAAACATGAGTTTGCACTCACTGAAAGAAATAAATGTTTTTCTGGATGAAATCTATAACAGAGCCGTTAAAGTCACTGATTACTTCAGTGACGCTGACAAATTTATTAGGTCGGTTAATATGCTAAAAAGGCAGGTTGGTCTTGACCTCCTGGATGAAAGAAAACGTTTTCGCCTTAAAAAGCACCTAACAGCCCTGTATCGTGGCTGCTTCATCCATCCAGGTGGTGGATGACCCTCAATTTCCCCTCTGGGGATCAATAAAGTATCACTGTCGTCGGCCTCCGTCGGTCTATGATGACCATGGAAGGGAATCCTAAACGTCTACTCTGCTGGAACAGCACCGCCTGTGGCTGAACAGGCCGATGCGCGAATGACAGTCCCTGTCACACAGGTCACACTTGTGGGTGGTCTCCGTGCTGCTGGGTCTGTGGCGGTTCTTCCTGCGGGCCCTTTTTTCATCTGCTGCAGCAATCAGTCTCTCTTCACCCGCCTTGAGCTGTCTGGTCAGGGTGCCTCTCCATTTGGAGCGGTCCGTTGCAAGGTCCTCCCAGCGCTCTGTGTTGATATCCAGGGCCTTCATGTCTCTCTTGCAGACGTCTCTAAAACGCAGCTGTGGGCGGCCAACGTCTCTCCTGCCAGTTGCCAGTTCTCCATAGAGGACGTCTTTGGGGATTCTGCCATCCTCCATACGGTGAACGTGGCTTAACCAGCGGAGCTTGCGCTGCCTGAGTAGAGTGAACATGGAGGGAAGGCCGGCGCGGGACAGAACTTCTGTGTTGGGCACTTTGTCCTGCCAGGATATGTCCAGGATGTGGCGAATGCAGCGCAAGTGGAAGGAGTTCAATCTCTTTTCCTGCCGGGCGTATGTTGTCCACGTCTCACTCCCATAGAGCAGTGTGCTGATGACGCAGGCATTGTACACTGCCATCTTCGTCTTGACAGAGAGTTTGGGATTCTCCCACACTCGTGTGGTGAGGCGAGCGAGTGTGAAGGCTGATTTTCCAATCCTCTCGTTGATCTCTGTATCAAGGGAGAGGTTGTTGCTGATCGTGGACCCCAGGTACGTGAACTGATTCACGACCTCCAGCTTGTAGTCATCAATGGTGATGGTTGGTGGTGTTTCCGTGCCTTGCGCCAAGACGTTAGTCTTCTTCAGGCTGATGGTAAGCCCGAAGTCCTTGCATGCCTGGGAGAAGCGGTCCATCAGGGTCTGAAGCTCCTGCTGTGTGTGGGTTGCGACTGCAGCGTCGTCTGTGAACAGCATGTCTCTGATTAGAGCCTCGCGTACTTTGGTTCTGGCTTTCAGGCGGGCGAGGTTGAAAAGCCTGCCGTCAGATCTTGTGTGCAGGTAGATTCCCTCTGTTGCTGTGCTGAAGGCATGCCTCAGGAGCATAGCAAAGAAAATCCCAAAGAGGGTTGGCGCAAGTACACAGCCCTGTTTCACTCCGCTGCGTATGTTGAATGGCTCTGAGACGTTGCCATCGTGCTGCACTATCCCCTGCATGTTGGTGTGAAACGATTCGATGAGGCTTTGCAACTTTGGTGGGCATCCTATCTTTGGCAAGATCTTGAAAAGGCCCTCTCTGCTGACCAGATCGAATGCTTTGGTGAGGTCGATGAAGGCGACGTACAGAGGCATGTTCTGTTCTCTGCATTTCTCCTGGAGTTGGCGGATGGAGAATATCATGTCTACCATCGATCGCTCAGCACGGAAGCCACACTGAGACTCGGGGTAGACATGTTCGGCAAGCTTCTGTAGACGAACGAGAACAACTCATGCGTAGACTTTGCCAACAACGCTGAGGAGGGAAATGCCCCTGTAGTTGTTGCAGTCGCTTCTCTCCCCTTTGTTTTTGTAGAGGGTGATGATCTTGGCGTCCCTCATGTCCTGTGGTACGGCACCTTCCTTCCAGCACTGGCAGAGGATGTCATGCAATGGCAGCAGTAGGGCGGTCTTGCAGTGCTTGATCAGGTCAGGGGGTATGCCGTCGTTGCCGGGTGCCTTGCCTGCGGCCAAGCTATCAATGGCCTTACTGAGTTCGTCGATGGTTGGCTCGGCGTCAAGTTCATCCATGCATGGCAGGCAGTCGATGGCATCAAGGGCTGACGGTGTCACGGTGTTCTGTCTAGAGTAGAGGTCGGAGTAGTGTTCCACCCATCTCTCCATCTGCTTGTTCTTCTCTGTGATCATCTCCCCAGTGGAAGATTTGAGGGGGGGCCGTCTTGCTCTGAGCCGGACCAAGTGCTTTCTTGATGCCATCGTACATACCATGGATGTTCCCTGTTATGGCAGCGGTTTGAATGTCTTGGCTGAGCTGAGTCCAGTACTCGTTGGCACAGCGCCGAGCAGTCTGCTGAACTTTGCTTCTCGCAGCCCTGAGAATCTGGAGATTCTTCTCGTTTGGGTACTTCTTGTACTCAGCAAGTGCTGAGCGTTTGGCTTCAATGATGGGGGTCATCTCGGTCAACTTGGCATCAAACCAGTCCTGTGACTTCGAGGTCTTCCTCCCAAAGGTAGCCAAGGCTGTGCGGTAGATGGTGTTTCGCAGCTCTTCCCACTTCTGCTTTGCAGATTCTCCTCCTTGTGGTACACCAAGTTCCTTCTCAAAGGTGGAGGCAAACTGCTCAACAAGTTCTGGTTGGGCCATCTTGCTGGTGTCAATCCGTGCCTTTCCAGGTTGTCTAGCACGATGGAATTTCTTCAGCTGCAGCTTGACCTTGCAACACACCAATGAATGGTCTGTGTCGCAATCTGCACTCTGGAACGAACGGGTGATTAGCACGTTCTTCAGTGAGGTGCGCCTGGTCAGGATCAAGTCTAGCTGGTGCCAGTGCTTTGAGCGCGGATGTTGCCAGGAAACCTTGTGTTGGGGCTTGGTCTTGAAGAACGAGTTTGTGATGCACAGATCGTGATATGTGCAGAACTCAAGCAGCCGCTGTCCGTTGTCGTTCATTCTGCCCACGCCAAAAGGTCCAAGACAGGAGGGCCAGGAGTCGTGGTCAGCACCCACTCTGGCATTGAAGTCTCCAAGGAGAATGAGTTGTTCAGAGTTGGGGATGATCCTGACAGTTGTTGCGAGATTCTCGTAAAACTCGTCTTTTGCCTCTGGTGTGGCTGTCTGTGTTGGGGCATACACACTGACGAGGGTGACTGGGCCTTCAGTGGTGTTCAGGCGGAGGGTGAGGAGTCCTGCAGAGCCAGTGCTGCCCGGTTCCACCATCTTCAGCAAAGTGTTCTTCACTGCGAAGCCCACTCCGTGTTCCCTGTGTTCGTCACTGCCCTTTCCCTGCCAGTAGAACGTGTAGTCCTTCTCTCTCAGTGTGCCTGCATCAGCTAACCGTGTTTCCTGGAGAGTGGCGATATCCACTCCCAGTCTCTTCAGCTCATTATTGATGATGGCAGTCTTCCTGGTGTCGTTGATGTCCTTTAGGTTAGCAGCGAGTCCCGTCATCATAGTGCGGACGTTCCAAGTTCCCAGTTTTAGAGTTGGTCTCTTTTGTTTTATTGTCTTGCCTGGTGCGAAGGTTCTCAGCCTGCTGTTTGGATTTCTCCTTATCCCCATGCACCCAATGAGGAAAGCAAGCTGTGGCGGGACAACACCTTATTGGCTGGGGGCTGCCCAGCTTGAGGCGGGCGGTAGCTGTCCAGTGAGATCTGATGATCCCTCCCACCGTCGGGAACAACCCCTGGTGCCACGCTCTATGCCAATTGAGCAGTGGCTTATAACCGGTAACTGTCATTCCCCGTGTTTTGTCTACGCCAAAGGCGAAGCTGGAGTGTCCTCTCCAGTGATCCGGTCTTCTACCTTCCAGCGTTGGGCGTTGGTAGGATTCAAGCCTGGGCAGGAAGATATGGAGGACAAGATGTTGCCCATGCAGCATGTCCCCCCTCTCCACGTCACTGATGAATCCAAAGGAACAGCAGGGCTGCTACAGTTTGGCACCAGCGCCGTTGCAGGAGCTGCCAGAACGATGTTGAGCACAACATAGAACTGCCTTAGGGTTCCTTTCAAGGTTGTCATAGCCAGGAGCGGCACTGGGGTTAAGCTCCCAGTGCTCATAAAATGCTCCTTATGGCGTGTCTCGAAAAGCCTCTGACAACTAAGTCCAACTCCTAGCCTGCCCGTGTGGTTTAGTCTCTAAGCCCGGTGGAACTGCTTTTACTAATAGGAGAAGGGGCGAGGGCGGATCTCTGGCGCCTTAAAACCAGATGCTTCGCGTAGATGGTGGCTCGTCAACCTGGGAAGGTAGCCCATCTAGGGGAAGGTAAACCCTGATTTCAAACCTCCGCTGCCTTGCGGCATACCCGGTCACGGGAAAGGCTTCGGGAGTCAACCCTGAGGAAAAATCCGGAGTCGGAGCAATAAAGTATACTAAATCTAAATCTAAATCTTAATCAGCTGGAGGACAAAAGGTCAAGGGCAGCCGACAGATGAAATAACTTACATGGGCACAGCACAGTCTTCCTTAGATCTATCTCTCTATGCAAAACATAAAATTAGGATCCCTCAACATCAACGGTGGGAGGGCCAATCATAAGAGGGGATTAATTGGTGACCTGTTCAGACAAAAAAATCTTAA
Source organism: Pholidichthys leucotaenia (assembly GCA_020510985.1). Lineage (NCBI taxonomy): Eukaryota > Metazoa > Chordata > Actinopteri > Cichliformes > Pholidichthyidae > Pholidichthys > Pholidichthys leucotaenia. The sequence goes on along the minus strand of CM035849.1, from coordinate 90,168,361 downwards.
CATTTTGTTTTTGCAAGAAACTCGTACCACTTCAGCAGATGAAGTGGACTGGGGCTTGTGGTGGAAGGGTCCTTTTTCACTCAGTCATGGTACGAATTTTTAGTGCAGGAGTAGCCATTTTGTTTGGGGAATCTGCAAATGCAACAGTTTTATCTGTGGTGGAGTTAGTGAAGGGCAGGCTGCTCCTTGTTAGGGCCGAAATAGGGAATTCCATGTTTTGTTTGATCAACGTTTATGCTCCAAATCAGAGTTCTGAAAGAGATGCCTTTTCAATACATTGGCAAAAGCATTGCAGAGCTATCACCAAGACAAACTTATAGTTGCTGGTGATTTCAACTGTACCTTGGATTTCAATCTGGATCGCACTAATGCAGAACCTCATCTGCAGTCTTCTCAAGTTTTAAAAAATATCACTACAGTTTGAGCTCTTGGATACATGGAGAGTTAAACATGCAAACACTAGACAGTATACCTGGGTCAGAGTCACAGATGATATGGTCAGTGCTGCTAGATTAGACAGAATATATGTTTCTCGAACTTTTGCCCCGGGAATCCTCCACAGTAACATAAGTCCCGTCGGTTTTACAGATCATCATCTAGCCTCTGTGGTGTTAATTAGCTCACCAGGGGAAAGAACTAAATCTTATTGGCACTTCAATAACAAGCTCCTTCAGGACACCACTTTTTGTCAATATTTTGTGTGTTTCTGGGAACACTGGAGAACTACAAAGCCTCGTTTTAGTTCCCTGGAACAGTGGTGGGAGGTTGCCAAGGTGCAAATTCACATTTTTTGTCAACAGTATACTGCGAACTCGACTGCTATCATCAAAACCAAAGTTTGTGAACTTGAGGACACTGTCAAGAGGCTGGAGGAGAGTTTGGTTAGGGATCAGGATTCTACCTCAGGTCCTTTGTTGCAGGAGAAGAGATCAGCCTTGAGCTCTTTCCTGCAGGAAAGAGTGAAGGGGGCACTTGTTAGGTCACGGTTTACTCGCCTGCAGGACATGGATGCCCCAACATCTTTTTTCTTCAATCTGGAGAAGTCTGCTGCAAAAAAGAAGTTGATGAATTGCTTAAAACTCCCACATGGTCAAATGACTAAAAATCCATCTGTGATGAGGAGCCATGCAGTGGATTTTTATGGGGCCCTGTTTGGTGCAGAACCATGTTGCATAGAATCTCAAAACCAACTCTTTGAAGTTCTTCCCAAGCTCAGCCCAGAGGACAGGGCTGCTCTGGACTGTGAACTGACTTTGAATGAGTTGACTGTAGCAGTTAATCAAATGGCTCTGGGACGTGCACCTGGACTTGACTGTCTTTCTTCTGACTTTTTTAAGCATTTTTGGGATATTATCGGATCAGACTTTTATGACGTTCTAATTGCCTGTTACAGAACTGGAACTTTACCTGTCTCCTGCCGGCGTGCAGTACTATCTCTGCTGCCTAAGGAAGGGGACTTGGCCTTTCTTAAAAACTGGAGGCCTGTGGCTCTTCTTTGCACGGGCTACAAGGTGCTTTCTAAAGCCCTGTAAAATAGACTGAAAAATATATTGGATTTAATCATAGATAGAGATCAAACATATTGTATTCCTGACCAAACCATTATGGACAATATTTTTCTCGTACGTGACGTTCTTCATCTTAGTAAATGTTATGATTTAGAGTTCGGTATTATGTCTTTGGACCAAGAAAAGGCTTTTGATAGGGTTGACCATTCTTATTTGTTTTCCACACTGAAGGGGTTTGGTTTTGGCAATATGTTTTTGAGGTGGGTCAATCTGTTATATACTGGAGCTGAGTGTTTGGTAAAGATGGGGGCAGGGCTGAGTCGGCCAATCCCTGTACGTCAGGGAATAAGGCAGGGTTGTCCAATCTCGGGTCAACTGTATAGCTTGGCTATTGAGCCTTTGCTGTGCAGGTTGCGCACTCAGCTGGGTGGTTTAATTCTGCTGGGGCCCCCCAGTAGTTGTCGTCCAATCGTCTTGTCTGCTTATGCAGATGACGTCAACATTTTCATCACATCCCACAGGGATGTACAGCGTCTGGTGGACACTTTATCTATTTATGAATGAGCATCTTCTGCACGGGTAAACTGGGCCAAGAGTGAGGGTTTATTGGTGGGGCAGTGGTCACATCAGGACATTCCTCAGCTGCCTGGAGGTCTTCTGTGGGGGAAAGCCGGTCTCAAAGTGTTGGAGGTATTTTGGGGTTCTGAGGACTTTGAACGCAAGAACTGGGAGGGAATTAAGGAGAAGGTGTGTGCTCGCTTTTCTAAATGGAAATGGTTGCTACCACAGCTGTCATATAGGGGAAGGGTTCTGGTCGCCAATAATCTGGTCGCTTCGGCTCTTTGGCATAGGCTTATTGCTTTGACACCGCCCAGGAGCCTGGTTGAGGAGGTTCAGAAGATCATCGTGGATTTCTTTTGGTCTGGTCGACACTGGGTTCGTGCGGCTGTTCTCTACCTGCCTGTTGCCAAGGGAGGACAGGGCCTTGTGGACATACAGTCCATGATCGCCTGTTTTAGGCTTCAGACTGCGCAACGGCTCCTTTATGGATGTGGCCCCTGCTGGAGGGACACTGCAAAACTGCTCCTGAGGCGAGTTGGCCGCTTGGGCTATGATAAGCAGCTTTTCCTCGTGAAGTCCAGGGAGGTGGACCTTACTGGACTTTCTGCTTTTTATACATCTGTCTTGCATGCATGGCAAGTATTCACCGTAGCCCGCATTCCTGAGGAGACACCAGGCATGTGGCTGTTCGAGGAACCACTGTTTTTCAATCAATTCATGGACACTCAAGTGCTGCAATCTGTTATTCTGCGAATTTGTTTAAGAGAGGCAGGCTGTACCAAGCTTGGTCATCTTATGAAGATGTCAACCACTTCCATAGAAACGCTGGGGCGGAGTGCCAACATTACATCTGTCAGACTGGTGCATAGGGTGGTGAAGGAAGTGTGTGCTGCCCTGCCACGACCGCTTAGAGCGTTTGCGGAAAACTGTACTCTTTCCTCTCAATGGGATGAGAACACTGTGTCCAACTTTCCTGCCCTTTCCATATGTCCAGCTGTGGGAGAGTGGCAGGAGGGGGATGATCACCTGCTGTCCTTCGGAAATCCTTGTCTGGGCAAGTTCCAGTTTGTAGGGAACAAGACGGTGTATCTCATCTGTGTGAAAGTTCTGAATCTGCACTCTCTGACGGAGGTGGAAGAGTCGAAGTGGGCGGGGTATTTGGGGCCGGTATTGTCCCCGAAAGGCAGATGGCGGTCCATGTACAAGCTCCTTATTGAGAAACGGACGGCGGATCTCCAGTGGAGGATTGTACATGGGGCAATAGCTACGAATAAATACAGAGCACACCTGGATCCTAATGTGGGGGAGGAATATTTGTTTTGTTCCCAAGTTGAGACCCTGGAGCATTTGTTTGTTCAATGTTTTCGTTTATCTGGCCTTTTTGATCTTCTGAAAGTGTGGTTTCATAATTTGGGTGAATGTTTCTCTTTTGGTTTGTTCATTTACGGTCCAAAGTATAAAGTGGCAAAGAGGTCTGTGCACACTTTGATGAACTTCCTATCTGGTACTGCTAAACTTGCCATCTGGCTGACAAGGAAAAATCGGACTACTAACACTGGCAATGTAGATCCTGTGTTTGTTTTCAAGGCTTTGTTAAAAGCCAGACTCAAGGTGGAGTACTCTTACTAGAAAATGGTGGACAATTTGAAGGTATTCACCAATAGATGGACTGTAGGGAATATTTTGTGTTCTGTGGGAGAGGGGGATGAGTTATGTTTGCACTTTTGAAATGTGAGACACTGGGTGGAATGATGGTATTGGTGATCTTGTGGAAAATGTGAAAATGACGAGGCAGAGTTCATCTCACGAGTCAGGTTTATTCACATCTTCCAACATCAAAAACAGAAAGAGGAAGAAACCCAGACATTCGTCCTTTAAATTCCTCGGGACTTCAAAGCACACAGTCACATTGTCAAAACACACAGTCACATTGTATTTAATCCCAAGTCACAATGCATCTTCTTTCAGATCTTAACACCTCCTCCCAAAGCTTCTGGCGGCCAGGAAAATCCCCCCCAGGCCGTCTCTCTGCATACCAAAGACAAAACTTTCACATCCTCCTGTTATCTCCAAAGAGACCCAGTTCTTTGTTCAATCTAAGAAGTGAAGCCTAAAGTGGTATACATATGGAGCATGAAGTGATATACATATGTGCATATGTGTGCCACATGACCCCCCCCCCCCCAAACGTCTAAGATGGAACAACGGAATAACAGTCTGCATGTCATGATAAACCATTACACATCAGTCCACGTGCTGCTTGGGCCTCAGTCTCCTCTCGTATCTGCTGTAAACGGGCTTTACCACTTCCGCGGCACCGTCCTGCTGTGGAGCTGCTGTTTGAGGGTGAGAACTGTTAGTCAATCTCTGTGGGTGTTCTGGGGAATGTCCCTTAGGGGGTCTGCCGCGCCGAGGAGCCCTGGCCGACAGCACATCCTCGTCCGCCACCACAAAGGCAGGTTTGAGCCTGTTTATGCCGATCTTTTCTTTCCTGCCCCCCAAATCTAGCAAAAAATGCTTATCCCCTGTTTCCAGCACTCTAAATGGTCCATCATAAGGTGGTCGCAATGGTGGGCGATGAGCATCGTGTCTGACAAAAACAAACTCCGTGTTTTTTAAGGGCTTAGGCACAAAAACGCGCAGAAAACTGTGGTGAACGGGGCCAGGCAGCGTGCCCAATTCCGTGCCACTCTGCAACTGCTGAGCCGGGGAGCATTCTGGTGCAGGATTATCTGGGAGAAATTCCCCGGGCAGCCGGAGTGGCTGCACAAAAATTAGCTCAGCCGGGGAGGCTTCTAAATCCTCTTTAGGTGCAGAACGCAACCCCAATAAAGCCCACGGTAGCCTGTCCACCCAATTTGCATCCGTAAGCGACGCTCTGAGAGCCGCTTTCAATGACCTATGAAAACGTTTGCATAACCCGTTAGCCT